>JAIWYR010000003.1:558162-1758162 GCA_022818075.1 Armillaria altimontana
TCCATCATTGGATCGCGTGGTCCGGTCTCACTTTGTATCGTAAAACCCAACTGTACCTTGACGAGGGGATGCCAGAAAGGACTTGAAGTATCCGGATCTTTGCAGAGGGAATCAAGTATCATGGCCAAAAATAACTACTTAGTACTCCCACCTTCTCCCAAGACCTAAATGGGTATTTCATTTACGAGTTGAATAGCTATTCTCGTGTCTGAGGTCGCGTCATTGGATCGCGTGAGTGTATCGTGCGACGTGCGTGGCTGCGGAGGTTTCACCATGTATTGGAAGATCCAGCCAGTGCACAGAGAGTACAAGGTATCCAGTGCAAAACAGCCGGCGGAAATGCCTTGCTCTATCGTAGCTAACAACTCGATGACAGTGTGGGGGATTCGAGTCTGTTACTGTCGACCCTGCAGGATATTGTGCTGCGGTCTGGGAAAGGGAAGTGAAATACGTGGTATGGTATATCACTTGCTAAATGGAATACCATCACGAAAAAGAGACAAGTAATCCCCTCTTCCGCAAAAAACACCTCTTCGCACGCCACCGCTTCTTCAAAAATATTCTGAGAGAGTTGCATTGCACACCTCATCCCAACCATGGTTTGGGGAGAAAATTTCACATCTTTGGCTCAAGAATATGGCAGTTTGTGAGCAAGAAAAGCCCTCCTTCCTGCGGAAGAAAAAAACATATGTCATTAAATATGCATACCAAGTAATACCTCAAACACCTAATGTACAACATATGTGAAATAATGCACCTTTTCTGGCACCCCACACAAAATTCTGTACTACACCATGTCACCATAATCTCAGTCCACATGCTAGGAAAGTGCAAGAATCAAATATCTGTGAAATGCTTAGTAGGATTTGCAGAGATTGGGAGGAAAGACTTACTGTCAATACCTCCTTTCCATTCATAAACTCTTGGAAACAATAAACCTTGCTCACCAGATGCTCATACATTGTGTTGGGGCAAGATATGGCCAGAATGGCCTCAGAACATCTTCTGATCCCGATATCTGGTGCTCACGGTCGTCAATGGGAAGCTCTGAGATCAGGTTGAAGATGGGGTGAGTACTCGAGGAAGTAGGTCAAATGGAGGGACCTACCATCCTCATTGATTCAATACCCTTTTTGTTCAGTCATCTTACCTCTGCTAGGCATCCACCCTTGCTCCCGGGACAACGATACATAGTCTCGGCACAAAAGCATGTTCCTGAAGGCACCCGAAGCGTCCTCGTGGATGTAGATACGTAGGAGTCCCATGCGGATGTGCAAGATTCAAATCTAGCTGAAGATCGGTCAGCACAGGTAAATGCAGATGAACGAGAAGCACTTACCTATCCCCCGGCGTGTCTCCCCGCTGTCTTCAACCAAATGACATCCACCATTCACCTTCCCACCATGACAGGCTTGCTCGCCGGACGCCGATTCGTCGTCTCAGGGCAAAAAGGCTCTACAACACTGGGGAAATCCTTGTCGATGCCGCAGGTGTGAAGATAAGGCAGCTAGCGCTTTTTACGCGCTTTCTGATGCTTCATCTTTGAAGAGAAATGCCTTAGTGATCGGCGGGATTGAGATCGGGGCTATGAAGAAGGTAGGTCCCCCTGAACGATGCATGTGAGAGGGAGTGAACTTACTAATTCCACCTCTGATCCCGCCGCCTCCCTCCCTGCTCAAAATTCCTCTCCTGCATCGTCGTCCTCCCGTCCTCCCATCCTCCCATCCTCCCAAGCTTGCTCGCGGAATGATGATACATCGTCTCAAGGCAAAATATAGGCTCCTCCCATGCAGATACTGTGCTCGCCAGTGTTGACGCGTTGACGAGGGAGCGAGGGTACGAGGGACGAAAGGATACCGTGTCGATCGGAGGAGAGGATCAACATCTACGGACGCGTGAGCACCCCTGAATGCGCGCGCAGACTCGGAACACTTACCAGACCCTGCACTTCTCAACCGCTGTGTATCTCTGCATGTCCACCTCTCCATCCATCGCCGTCGCGTACAAAGAGCATCCTCGTGCATCCAAGAAGACTCGTCGGATGCCGATACGTCGTCTTTGGAAAATCAAGTCGGAACCGGAGGAGTCATGGCTTTGAGGAGGAAGTCATCAAGAGAGTTGGGCGATGCAGAGTGTGGACAAGATGGAAGCCGTGCTGTAGAGAAGTCTTCAACAACATCTATCTCGACACGTGAATCAACTTACTTTGAATCTGCAGCGAGGCATCTGTGATGCCCTCGCCCCCGCTTCTAGCTTGTGCTGTTCCATCGTTAAGAGTCTCTTTGTCAGCGTCGGTTCGCTCGCCGCAGGGCAAATTTCTTTGAAATTTTGAGTCTTGGGGGCGGTCAAAATCGTCGACTAAAATGAAGGGTAAGTATCACCTTAGAATCAACGTTAAATTGTACTCACAGTGCTTAAGAGTTACCCAGTCTCTTTAGATTATATTCGAGTCATTGTAGGAGGTCTTGGTTGACAGCTGAGGAAGAAAAGGAAGGGAAAGAGACGAGCAGCATTGTGATGGGAGAAGAAAACGATGGTTGGCCACCGGCCCGGGCGAGCCAAACATTCGGTCATCTCCCATCTCGCAAGATACCAGGCTTTGCGACGAGTAGGATGCATCACACCAGCATGACACCTGCACTGTGAGGAGGCTGGAAATTTAATAAACGGAGATGGGGTGAAGGTAAGAGGGATGAGACGTCAAAGGAACCGCAACAACTCACCTCCCCTTTATATAGGTCCGAGGTTCAGCGCATCAAGCGATGCAGTTTCAAAGTGCCTGAATATGCGACGCCTGTCAGCAAAATTCCAGCCAAGGGATTCCATCAGAATTACGAGAGGAGGCGACCACAATGACAGGACGTCGATCATTTCCAGAGCAAGTCCTGTACCTCATGGAATAAATATTCTCACCTTTTTAGCCGTCTCAGCGCCATTCAAAGTTGAATACCACGAGGTATATTGATATTTTGTACAGGAAATACCTTGGGATCCAAATATCGAACTCAAGATACCGGACGAAATTGATTTTAAAGCTTCAAGATACACTTGTTTCGCTCACTCAGCATTCGTCTATTCATTTTCTCTAAAGTAAGCAACAGCTTTGTATTCTATGTGTTTATTGCGGAACACGGCAAAATTAGGGCCCCAAGATTCCTTTGCAGATGAAAGATTACGTGGTAGGAGGGCTGAGCCCCGCATTTCCACTTTGAAGTTCGAACTCTCGTGTTTTCTACCTTGCTTTCTGAGACGAATCAGGTGAGTACTGTGGATTTTTACGACTGCATATCTGTCAAATAGATCTCTGTTTGTCTCCCAAAATCTACAAGAATGTGTGTGCCGGAAGGGACATGCTCAACTCCTCACCTTTCAGTCCCCAGTCAACTTCTGTGTTTCTCCATATCTTCCTAAATTCAAAGACCACGTCCCACGGGGACCTTGGTGGCGCAATGAGTCATGAATGCAACCATCAGAACGTGCGACACTCGCTCGCACACTTTACCATCCGAGATTTGGAGGGGATATTACCCCTTCCCTATGTCCTCGCAAGCCTTTGGGAGTGTTAGAATTGCAGGGTGACCAAGGTGTTCTCCTATTCATTCCATATAATGAAATCGAAGCTTTAGCAAGAAATAAACGGAGCACAAATGGAGAAAACAAGTCAATGTCTGGTCAAGTTCCAAAAACAGCTCGAGATTGATCTTGAAAGCTTTGAGTGAGGAATTTTCACCCACTCGCTACCCGCATATCCTGTATTCTATCGTAATGTCTCTGTCATGTTCATGTTATTTCAAACTCAATACCATTTAACAGTAAATTCTCCCTGTAAGCGAGTCTCCAAACTTCGGACCGAGGTCTGTACCATCATCTCTCGAGCTCTTGTTTTCTATCTCATTTACTTTGATGACTATGACAGGTCTTTATTCGAGTACTTAATTGTCTGTTTCAGTTATTTACATTTCATCATCTAAGAATCCACGGCCAACAAGGATGATACTCATTCTCATTGCTCAAGAGTCTCAATCCTATATTCCTCAACATCTCCCGGAATTCAAAAGCATGGAGACCAGACTTGGTGGCACATCAGGGCATCTACGTAACTGTCAAATCAAGCGACATTTGGCATTCGCTTGCAAGATTTCCCAGCGCAAATTCCCTTTCTTTGGAAGGGATATATCCTCGTCCCTGTCAAATTGTGAGATACATCTTCAACTAATTATAGGAAACGATTACTCACTGTTGCATTCAACATTGGACTTGATTTGAGCAATGTAGGAACATTATCATTGCACAAACTTACAAATGAATGAACTGATGAGGATATTTAACTCGAACCGTCCAACCAATGATTGTTCTCACCTCCTCAGGGCTTCAAAATTGAAGTATCCATGATAACAAACAAGTCCTATCTACGAATCAAGTCTTCAAAACGCCATGATAAGAAGAATATCGCGAGACGGATCGCAAAAATGCGATCATAGCATCATTCCCAAAACGGCATGATATTGAACTTGAGAGCGTCGAGTTGGATCATCTCGCTCACCCTTTGCCAGATGGTCCGCATTCCTTCTGTGGTATGTCTGGAAGTATTCTTTTATGTGAAAAGCCAAGAAATACTCTCACCAAAGCTCACAGGTAACACGAAACCTTGAAGACCGAATATTTCATCCCGGACCGGTCTCCACATCTCCACCTTGAATCAACGTCGTTTCACTGGCTCCCATACCTTTTACAGCCAAAACAAGGTAAATGAATGTCCGTTTCAAAACACTATTTGACTGTGTATTTAATTGGTACATTATAGATCTTCCATTTCCTCCCTGAATCCGAGTATGACACCAAGTTGTTGAATACCGATTCTGCGACATCTTCCAGCGTTCAAAAAGACGGGGACCTTGGTGGCACAGCAAGCGAAGAATGCAACGATCAAAACGTGTGACATCCGCATGTAGACTTTGCCTCTAGAATTCCAAAGTTGGAGGAAGAGATGACATCCTCTCTCGGTCTATCCACAAGTCTTTGGCTTGTTGGCTTGTTCTTTCTGAAGAAAGCCTGCGGCTAAGTGTTCTCTTGTCTCGAGTGTAAAGCACACTTATCATTAAAATGTTACAGGAAACCCGGAGGATGATGTATAGTTCCTAGGCTGTATCTCAAAATAGCACTCTGCCTTGTCGAGGTGCTCTTTCTCAGTGACAGGTTGACGAGGTAAGCGGAAACCAACTGTAGCTTTTAATCATAGCCTGGTAGTGCAATGATCCACGACAGGTGGTTTGTATTCCCCTCGGTCCCACTCTAAATTCATACCCGGCACCACAAACCCAATTCCTCGTACTACGACATCTTCGAAACTTCAAAACGCGGGGACCTTGGTGGCGCGTCAGAGCTTCATTGCAACGATCAAAGCATGCTTCACTCGGACGTACACCTTGCCGCTCGAAATTCCCGTTTGTTTTGAAGGGATACATCCTCCTCCCAGTCGATTAACGAGATTTTAGACTTGTTGGCTTCATGCGGGGACCCAGGGACTTTCCCGCATTCATAGACGAGTGAGTGTAAGCTTGATCCATCTTGGAATATATGCCTCGGCTTATTCTGATTGAATCCAGACCTGAAATTCAGCAGATAACAGATGTGTCTTGCTGTCTCCTTTCAAGAATCTTCCAGTTTTCGGCGCGCGGGGATTCGCGTTTCATGTTGACAGATACGGCATCTTGTCGGACAATTTCTGTGGTGCGAAGAGCACGCGAGAGGAGTATAAAAGGGTGTCGATATCTGCAGTAATCTCTCATCCCCTCCCATTTATCCCATTTCTCCACCTCTCCTCTACCCCTCGCCCTCATCTCTTATATCGTCTTCAAGTACTACCTACTCGCTGTACTTGACGACGAGATTGCTATACTCGTCGTCCTGTACGATGAGTTTCCCACTTCGCGTCTTTGACGCGTCGTGGTCTCGTGACGTGAAACCTGCTGATTTGGGCAGATTTTGATGACCGAGTTGATTTTTCCCTTGACTGCCACGACGACGATTAGTCGTTTGTCGTCGTGCTCGATGGTGAGCTTCTATTCCCTCTGTCAGTGTCGCGTAATCTGACGCTCATTATGCGCAGCATCATGGACATACCGTGGCGAGCGCAACGGCTTGGAAGTAAGCTATTTTTATTTGGGGTATTCAGACCTTTTCTAACATGACTCTTTTAGTGATATACGCGTGCTGGATACCATGTGCAAGGGTTGGATTGGTGCAATATAAGGTGAGCGCGATGATGTCTTATAATTTTCGTGCATCTTACCTTTCCTAGCTTCCCCCACGATCCCCACAATCCGATCCCTCGATCGACGGACGCGATGGCGTCTGCAGCACGCGACATACTCACGCCGGCAGCGTACACGATGAACACCAACCGGATGCTACAAGGCCAAGGCATGGGTTTGCCGCCTACACTCGGTAAGCAAGTTCGAGCACCAAAGTCGGTGCCCCGCTAACTGCCTAGTACACAGGCTCGAACATTCGTAATGGGCGCGGTCGGCGGCAAAGGAGGGAGAAGGATACTCTGAGAGGGAGGGAGGGCAGTGCACACGCGTCTTGGTTGACGGCAGATATCAGAGTGTGTGCGCCATGTTTCTGATCCATCAACTTTTCTCAGTGTTCTCCCCTCTGTATAGCTCCTCAAGGCATCATTCGTGGACATCAACCTCGACAGCCTACCAGTTGACGTAGCATATACAACGGTACGTGATTCCCTCCTACCCTTTACTTGTTGCTTATTCTGCGTTTTGCAGAGGAAGTTGGATACACGTTCAATAACGACAGTGCCCGCGATGACGCCGAATGCTTTAGGGATTCGCAGAGTGGTAGAAGATGCTCATTAGACGTGCGGGTGGACGCGGAAACAGGTGTGTACTAGCATTCTGATTACTTCCTTCTTTCTCAATTTCCTTTCTCCCTAAGGCTTCGACTCTCCCATGAAACTCGCCGACATTCACGCTGCAAGAGCTGACCGACTGGTGAGTACATCGCCCGCAACACCAAGGCTTCGCTAACAGACCTGCAGTGCCGGTTTCTGGCACTCGGTTGGGGCGGACGATGCGCGCGGGGGCAGGGCACGGACGTGCGCATGGAGGAGATGCTATTATTAGAGCAGACGTGGACGGGATGGGTGCAGGCCAAGGCGTCGAAGGCACGGGTGTACGAGCCTATTATTAGCCTAGACAGTCGAGGAAGGCAGCGGAGTGTAGCTAGTCATGGAAGTGTCGAGGTGGGGACGCGTCGATCGCCGGTATCGTCCAAGAAGCACGTACTGTCCGTGTCCGTCGCTCAAGCTGAGTTTGCACAACCCGCGACACTCTTTAGCTGTTATTTCCTGCCATCCCTCGCCACCTGATAGCGTCGGATCCAGCATAAACTGTCTGATCCATCCAAGCCGCGCCTTGCTTCTTCACCGCTATATATCAAGCCCTTACCAGAATGTCGTTTCCCGTCCAACCATGCTTTCTGACCGCGTCGACCTACCCACTGCCCTCGCCGCCGCCACGCCTCCGGACTCCTCATTCACTTGCTAGCCTATTTCTTCAACCCACACCGCTTTCGTTCCTTCCCTGGCCCTTTCCTCGCAAAGTTCTCGGACGCATGGTTGGAATGGGTATCATATGGAGGCCACCGTTCGGAGAAAATACATGAATTGCACAAAAAGTATGGTGAGTAGACTCGATACTTACTCGAATTCGCTTTCTAACTCAGGGTTACAGGTACCTTCGTGAGAATAGCGCCAAACCACCTTTCCATCGCGTCTCCAGAAGCCTTACAGGTCGTATATGCACTCGGCAATGGTGCCATGAAGTCGCCCTTCTACGACGCCTTTGTTTCAATTCAAAGGGGCCTCTTCAACACTCGGGATCGTGCTCAACACAGCCGGAAGCGAAAGATCATCTCGCATATATTCTCCCAGAAGAGCGTCATGGAGTTTGAACCAAGTCTGCGCCTGTACGTCGGGCAGCTTATCAGCCAGTGGGAACGTCTATTTGGCGGTGCCGTGAAGGGCGGGTCTGGTACTGAGGGCGAGGGAGGCTGGTCTGGTCATGATGGTTGCCTCTGGCTTGACTGTCTTCCCTGTACGTATTCATGTCCCCAATATCTTCTCCTTTTCACACCTTATCTAGGGACCAACTACCTCGCCTTTGACATAATCGGTGACCTCGCCTTTGGCGCACCCTTCGGTATGATCACGGCCGCCAAAGACTCTGCCCCAGTTCCCAAAAGCAACGAGGAAGGCCTTGCCGCTATCGGCCAAAAGACATCATGCGCAGTCGTCGAGATACCAGCCGTCCAAATCCTAAACGATCGAGGCGAGTTTTCAATGACGATGGGTGTCTTCCCTCTGTGGTGGCGCCCTATTGCCCGAAAACTCCCAATATTCCAAGTCGGCAGTAAAGCGGTCAAATCTCTCGCTGGTATCGCTATTATGGCCGTTGCCAAACGACTGGCGACTCCTACGGATAGAACTGATCTACTCAGCAAGCTCCAAGCCGGCAAAGATGAAAAGGCACGCCGATATCTCCATCCATAACGCGTCATTCAGATGTTTACTATTCACAGGGCAAACCCATGGGCCGAGAAGAACTTACTGCCGAGGCTCTCACGCTTCTCATAGCAGGTTCGGATACTACGTCCAAGTAAGAAACGTGCTTTTCTCTACTTTTCGTGTGGATCTGAATTTCTATTACTAGCTCCACTTGCGCCATAATCTACTACCTCGCCCGAAACCCCCACGTCCAAGACAAACTGCATAAAGAACTCGACGAGCAGCTCAATGACTCGGTTTCGACAGCCGACGAGGTGAAGAACCTCCCCTACCTAGACGCGTGCATCAACGAAGGTCTGCGATTGCATTCGACGTCTGCTCTGGGTCTCCCGCGAATCGTACCCGAGGGCGGGATGACAGTACAAGGTAGCTTTTTCCCCGAGGGCGCGATTTTGAGTGTGCCGAGTTATACGATCCACCGGGACCCGGAGGTGTGGGGTGATGATATCGAGGAGTACAGGCCGGAGAGGTGGTTCGAGAGGGATAACGCGCTCATCCAGAAGACGTTCAATCCCTTCTCCCTTGGTCCTAGGTAGGAGGGCTCAGTTTTAGCTACGTTGAAAGTAGCTGATTTCTTTCTTCGCAGAGCGTGCGTTGGGCGCAATCTCGCGTCGTTGGAGTTGCAGATTATTGTTTCGTCCATTTTGAGGAGGTTCCATTTCGTGTTGGAAGATCCTGATGCCGAGGTATGCGGTCTTTTCTTTACCTGTGTTATTTGGAGCTGATGGCGGTCACAGTTACCGACGAGAGAAGGTTTCTTGAGGAAGCCGTTGAAGTGTAGGGTGGGTATTAAGAGGCGCGATGTACTTTGAATATACCAAGACTCGAATTGTACTTGTATGGATTGTGAGCGTTTTCAGTTATGCTGCGCCGCCTCTGTACCTCATTCAAGTGGTCCATCCTCGTACAGAGGTCTCACTTTGTTTTGGAAAAGCCACTTGGCTTGCTAGTCTAGACGGTGGATCTCTTGCAGAGGATATAAACATCTTTGAAGAATGCTGGTAATGATGAAGGTCTAAATTGGTTACCCACAGCACCTCACATTATGGGCGATTGGGTAAAGTACACTAAGTACTCCTCTCCCACTACTCGTTATGCTATTACACATAGAAGCTACGGAAGGTATAGTATCCTTGTGTGAAATTCCACTTAACTTTCTCATGGTGCTGCTTCGAAGAAGGGATTGTGGGTCAAAGTAAGGAAGGAAGAAGGAAGTTTTATTATCCGATGTGGCTCAAAGAAACGTGCGGGGGTTTGTACTACAAAACCAAGCGCATTTCTACTACCGTAACAGAAGGAGGAAGTGGGTATATTTATTAGTCGCCGGTGCTCCTGAATAAAAACATAACCATGTCCGTACTAAATATGACGGAATAATATGAGGCAATCGGACATCCTATAGCAAGAAGCGCTAGCGCCGCAACCCCTGTTTGCTGCTTGCGATGATGATACGGGCATCGTCTATCGAAACAATTTCAGAGCAACCGGAGACACCGCAGGATATGAGGGAGACAGGGGAGGTATCCTCAAGCCACCGGCCGCGATTTCCGATTCCGGTCTCAAGTAAATCTTTCCATCATTGGATCGCGTGGTCCGGTCTCACTTTGTATTGTAAAACCCAACTGTACCTTGACGAGGGGTGCCAGAAAGGACTTGAAGTATCCGGATCTTTGCAGAGGGGAATCAAGTATCATGGTCAAAAATAACCCACCTTCTCCCAAGACCTAAATGGGTATTTTCATTTACGAGTTGAATAGCTATTCTCGTGTCTGAGGTCGCGTCATTGGATCGCGTGAGTGTATCGTGCGACGTGCGTGGCTGCGGAGGTTTCACCATGTATTGGAAGATCCAGCCAGTGCACAGAGAGTACAAGGTATCCAGTGCAAAACAGCCGGCGGAAATGCCTTGCTCTATCGTAGCTAACAACTCGATGACAGTGTGGGGGATTCGAGTCTGTTACTGTCGACCCTGCAGGATATTGGTGCTGCGGTCTGGGAAAGGGAAGTGAAATACCTGGTATGGTATATCACTTGCTAAATGGAATACCATCACGAAAAAAGAGACAAGTAATCCCCCTCTTCCCGCAAAAAACACCTCTTCGCACGCCACCGCTTCTTCAAAAATATTCTGAGAGAGTTGCATTGCACACCTCATCCCAACCATGGTTTGGGGAGAAAATTTCACATCTTTGGCTCAAGAATATGGCAGTTTGTGAGCAAGAAAAGCCCTCCTTCCTGCGGAAGAAAAAAACATATGTCATTAAATATGCATACCAAGTAATACCTCAAACACCTAATGTACAACATATGTGAAATAATGCACCTTTTCTGGCACCCCACACAAAATTCTGTACTACACCATGTCACCATAATCTCAGTCCACATGCTAGGAAAGTGCAAGAATCAAATATCTGTGAAATGCTTAGTAGGATTTGCAGAGATTGGGAGGAAAGACTTACTGTCAATACCTCCTTTCCATTCATAAACTCTTGGAAACAATAAACCTTGCTCACCAGATGCTCATACATTGTGTTGGGGCAAGATATGGCCAGAATGGCCTCAGAACATCTTCTGATCCCGATATCTGGTGCTCACGGTCGTCAATGGGAAGCTCTGAGATCAGGTTGAAGATGGGGTGAGTACTCGAGGAAGTAGGTCAAATGGAGGGACCTACCATCCTCATTGATTCAATACCCTTTTTGTTCAGTCATCTTACCTCTGCTAGGCATCCACCCTTGCTCCCGGGACAACGATACATAGTCTCGGCACAAAAGCATGTTCCTGAAGGCACCCGAAGCGTCCTCGTGGATGTAGATACGTAGGAGTCCCATGCAGATGTGCAAGATTCAAATCTAGCTGAAGATCGGTCAGCACAGGTAAATGCAGATGAACGAGAAGCACTTACCTATCCCCCGGCGTGTCTCCCCGCTGTCTTCAACCAAATGACATCCACCATTCACCTTCCCACCATGACAGGCTTGCTCGCCGGACGCCGATTCGTCGTCTCAGGGCAAAAAGGCTCTACAACACTGGGGAAATCCTTGTCGATGCCGCAGGTGTGAAGATAAGGCAGCTAGCGCTTTTTACGCGCTTTCTGATGCTTCATCTTTGAAGAGAAATGCCTTAGTGATCGGCGGGATTGAGATCGGGGCTATGAAGAAGGTAGGTCCCCCTGAACGATGCATGTGAGAGGGAGTGAACTTACTAATTCCACCTCTGATCCCGCCGCCTCCCTCCCTGCTCAAAATTCCTCTCCTGCATCGTCGTCCTCCCGTCCTCCCATCCTCCCATCCTCCCAAGCTTGCTCGCGGAATGATGATACATCGTCTCAAGGCAAAATATAGGCTCCTCCCATGCAGATACTGTGCTCGCCAGTGTTGACGCGTTGACGAGGGAGCGAGGGTACGAGGGACGAAAGGATACCGTGTCGATCGGAGGAGAGGATCAACATCTACGGACGCGTGAGCACCCCTGAATGCGCGCGCAGACTCGGAACACTTACCAGACCCTGCACTTCTCAACCGCTGTGTATCTCTGCATGTCCACCTCTCCATCCATCGCCGTCGCGTACAAAGAGCATCCTCGTGCATCCAAGAAGACTCGTCGGATGCCGATACGTCGTCTTTGGAAAATCAAGTCGGAACCGGAGGAGTCATGGCTTTGAGGAGGAAGTCATCAAGAGAGTTGGGCGATGCAGAGTGTGGACAAGATGGAAGCCGTGCTGTAGAGAAGTCTTCAACAACATCTATCTCGACACGTGAATCAACTTACTTTGAATCTGCAGCGAGGCATCTGTGATGCCCTCGCCCCCGCTTCTAGCTTGTGCTGTTCCATCGTTAAGAGTCTCTTTGTCAGCGTCGGTTCGCTCGCCGCAGGGCAAATTTCTTTGAAATTTTGAGTCTTGGGGGCGGTCAAAATCGTCGACTAAAATGAAGGGTAAGTATCACCTTAGAATCAACGTTAAATTGTACTCACAGTGCTTAAGAGTTACCCAGTCTCTTTAGATTATATTCGAGTCATTGTAGGAGGTCTTGGTTGACAGCTGAGGAAGAAAAGGAAGGGAAAGAGACGAGCAGCATTGTGATGGGAGAAGAAAACGATGGTTGGCCACCGGCCCGGGCGAGCCAAACATTCGGTCATCTCCCATCTCGCAAGATACCAGGCTTTGCGACGAGTAGGATGCATCACACCAGCATGACACCTGCACTGTGAGGAGGCTGGAAATTTAATAAACGGAGATGGGGTGAAGGTAAGAGGGGATGAGACGTCAAAGGAACCGCAACAACTCACCTCCCCTTTATATAGGTCCGAGGTTCAGCGCATCAAGCGATGCAGTTTCAAAGTGCCTGAATATGCGACGCCTGTCAGCAAAATTCCAGCCAAGGGATTCCATCAGAATTACGAGAGGAGGCGACCACAATGACAGGACGTCGATCATTTCCAGAGCAAGTCCTGTACCTCATGGAATAAATATTCTCACCTTTTTAGCCGTCTCAGCGCCATTCAAAGTTGAATACCACGAGGTATATTGATATTTTGTACAGGAAATACCTTGGGATCCAAATATCGAACTCAAGATACCGGACGAAATTGATTTTAAAGCTTCAAGATACACTTGTTTCGCTCACTCAGCATTCGTCTATTCATTTTCTCTAAAGTAAGCAACAGCTTTGTATTCTATGTGTTTATTGCGGAACACGGCAAAATTAGGGCCCCAAGATTCCTTTGCAGATGAAAGATTACGTGGTAGGAGGGCTGAGCCCCGCATTTCCACTTTGAAGTTCGAACTCTCGTGTTTTCTACCTTGCTTTCTGAGACGAATCAGGTGAGTACTGTGGATTTTTACGACTGCATATCTGTCAAATAGATCTCTGTTTGTCTCCCAAAATCTACAAGAATGTGTGTGCCGGAAGGGACATGCTCAACTCCTCACCTTTCAGTCCCCAGTCAACTTCTGTGTTTCTCCATATCTTCCTAAATTCAAAGACCACGTCCCACGGGGACCTTGGTGGCGCAATGAGTCATGAATGCAACCATCAGAACGTGCGACACTCGCTCGCACACTTTACCATCCGAGATTTGGAGGGGATATTACCCCTTCCCTATGTCCTCGCAAGCCTTTGGGAGTGTTAGAATTGCAGGGTGACCAAGGTGTTCTCCTATTCATTCCATATAATGAAATCGAAGCTTTAGCAAGAAATAAACGGAGCACAAATGGAGAAAACAAGTCAATGTCTGGTCAAGTTCCAAAAACAGCTCGAGATTGATCTTGAAAGCTTTGAGTGAGGAATTTTCACCCACTCGCTACCCGCATATCCTGTATTCTATCGTAATGTCTCTGTCATGTTCATGTTATTTCAAACTCAATACCATTTAACAGTAAATTCTCCCTGTAAGCGAGTCTCCAAACTTCGGACCGAGGTCTGTACCATCATCTCTCGAGCTCTTGTTTTCTATCTCATTTACTTTGATGACTATGACAGGTCTTTATTCGAGTACTTAATTGTCTGTTTCAGTTATTTACATTTCATCATCTAAGAATCCACGGCCAACAAGGATGATACTCATTCTCATTGCTCAAGAGTCTCAATCCTATATTCCTCAACATCTCCCGGAATTCAAAAGCATGGAGACCAGACTTGGTGGCACATCAGGGCATCTACGTAACTGTCAAATCAAGCGACATTTGGCATTCGCTTGCAAGATTTCCCAGCGCAAATTCCCTTTCTTTGGAAGGGATATATCCTCGTCCCTGTCAAATTGTGAGATACATCTTCAACTAATTATAGGAAACGATTACTCACTGTTGCATTCAACATTGGACTTGATTTGAGCAATGTAGGAACATTATCATTGCACAAACTTACAAATGAATGAACTGATGAGGATATTTAACTCGAACCGTCCAACCAATGATTGTTCTCACCTCCTCAGGGCTTCAAAATTGAAGTATCCATGATAACAAACAAGTCCTATCTACGAATCAAGTCTTCAAAACGCCATGATAAGAAGAATATCGCGAGACGGATCGCAAAAATGCGATCATAGCATCATTCCCAAAACGGCATGATATTGAACTTGAGAGCGTCGAGTTGGATCATCTCGCTCACCCTTTGCCAGATGGTCCGCATTCCTTCTGTGGTATGTCTGGAAGTATTCTTTTATGTGAAAAGCCAAGAAATACTCTCACCAAAGCTCACAGGTAACACGAAACCTTGAAGACCGAATATTTCATCCCGGACCGGTCTCCACATCTCCACCTTGAATCAACGTCGTTTCACTGGCTCCCATACCTTTTACAGCCAAAACAAGGTAAATGAATGTCCGTTTCAAAACACTATTTGACTGTGTATTTAATTGGTACATTATAGATCTTCCATTTCCTCCCTGAATCCGAGTATGACACCAAGTTGTTGAATACCGATTCTGCGACATCTTCCAGCGTTCAAAAAGACGGGGACCTTGGTGGCACAGCAAGCGAAGAATGCAACGATCAAAACGTGTGACATCCGCATGTAGACTTTGCCTCTAGAATTCCAAAGTTGGAGGAAGAGATGACATCCTCTCTCGGTCTATCCACAAGTCTTTGGCTTGTTGGCTTGTTCTTTCTGAAGAAAGCCTGCGGCTAAGTGTTCTCTTGTCTCGAGTGTAAAGCACACTTATCATTAAAATGTTACAGGAAACCCGGAGGATGATGTATAGTTCCTAGGCTGTATCTCAAAATAGCACTCTGCCTTGTCGAGGTGCTCTTTCTCAGTGACAGGTTGACGAGGTAAGCGGAAACCAACTGTAGCTTTTAATCATAGCCTGGTAGTGCAATGATCCACGACAGGTGGTTTGTATTCCCCTCGGTCCCACTCTAAATTCATACCCGGCACCACAAACCCAATTCCTCGTACTACGACATCTTCGAAACTTCAAAACGCGGGGACCTTGGTGGCGCGTCAGAGCTTCATTGCAACGATCAAAGCATGCTTCACTCGGACGTACACCTTGCCGCTCGAAATTCCCGTTTGTTTTGAAGGGATACATCCTCCTCCCAGTCGATTAACGAGATTTTAGACTTGTTGGCTTCATGCGGGGACCCAGGGACTTTCCCGCATTCATAGACGAGTGAGTGTAAGCTTGATCCATCTTGGAATATATGCCTCGGCTTATTCTGATTGAATCCAGACCTGAAATTCAGCAGATAACAGATGTGTCTTGCTGTCTCCTTTCAAGAATCTTCCAGTTTTCGGCGCGCGGGGATTCGCGTTTCATGTTGACAGATACGGCATCTTGTCGGACAATTTCTGTGGTGCGAAGAGCACGCGAGAGGAGTATAAAAGGGTGTCGATATCTGCAGTAATCTCTCATCCCCTCCCATTTATCCCATTTCTCCACCTCTCCTCTACCCCTCGCCCTCATCTCTTATATCGTCTTCAAGTACTACCTACTCGCTGTACTTGACGACGAGATTGCTATACTCGTCGTCCTGTACGATGAGTTTCCCACTTCGCGTCTTTGACGCGTCGTGGTCTCGTGACGTGAAACCTGCTGATTTGGGCAGATTTTGATGACCGAGTGAGAACATACAAGGATTGTGAGCGCCTCACCACACACGTGACCATATCCCCGTTCTCGACGGCAGGCTCGGAGTTTCGGTAGCTTACATGAGCCGGAAATAAAATATATTAATCTCAGATGATCCGGAGCGGAACGACCGGTCCATTGAATCAAGGACATAGATTCAGGACATTCGAGAGGGTGATTCAGGACATTTGCGGGAGACGTTCAGGACATTCGAGATGGAGACATTGATTTGTCAGGTTCAGGACATTGAAATTGGTGATTCAGGACATTTGCAGCAGACATTTCAGGACATTTGAACCATGAGGTTCAGGACATTCGAGATAGTGATCCAGGACATTTGCGGGAGACGTTCAGGACATTCGAGATGGTGATTCAGGACATTTGCGGGAGACGCTGAGGACATTCGAACCACCAGGTTCAAGACATTCGAGATGGAGACATTGATTTGTCAGGTTCAGGACATTCAACTTGGTGATTCAGGACATTTGAAGCATGGGGTTCAGGACATCCGAGATAACAATATGCAAGTCCAGGACTTTTCAAAGGGATGAAACAAAGACATTCAAGTCACAGGCTCGACTTTTCCGAGAGACGCATGGATGATTGTATTCAGGATCAGAACTACGTTCACAGCAAAGAGATATAAGTAGGATTCAAACACTTTTTGAGTAGTATAGAGTCACTGTGCCTACTCAGTGGCAGACTTCTTTCGCAATCTGCTTACTTCCTTCTCCTCACATTGCCTGTCATGAAAATAAAATCAGTAGACTAGACTCGAAGCCGCAGCTTGATTGACCGTAGTCTAGAAAATCAGTCCCAAGCTTACCTTCTTCAACATGCAACTGAAGGTATACTTCAAACTTGCCTTCCCTCACTATCAACTGTTCCGGGAAGATTCAATCAAATGTCCCGAAGCTACAACTGTCAATGTCCTGAAGGCACAAGTTCAAATGTCTTGAAGACGGTACCTCAAATGTCCTGAAAGTTCAAGCATCTTGACAGCGGAACATCAAATGTTGAAAACAGTGTACTACGATGTCAACAAATGCATGGCATAGGTATCACTAGTCTTCTCAAGCAGACTTTCACATGGACTTAATAACTGTGGACGGTATGTCAGTCCGGCGGATGCAACAAGAAAACACCTACCTCTGTGCTTGTGTCGTACCCGATTCACTCTGCTCGCTCGTTATCACACATGCGTTTGCCGCCAGAATATATATATTCATCGCTCATGGGACATTGATACGTAGTAACAATGCAAAATTCAGAGACGGGTCTTACTCTAGACCGCACATGCAACGGTAGCCAATATGTGTCACATCAATGCATGGGTAGCCAGAGTATACTGGGTATCTCTGGACAATAATGCGAGGTCTCGCGCGGGCGCGCAAGGCCTCGCACGGTCTCACGGGATCCCGCGAGGGCGCGCGCGATCTCGCGAGAGAATAAGAGATCTCGCGAGATTGCAAGAGGGTGGGTGCCTCCATACCTGACAGCTAAGCAATAAAGATGCTCCAAGCGTGACCGGAGGGTGACGCCCACTTTGGGCTCTCCCAGTTCCGGGCCCTCGATGTTTTTTTAAATAAGTTTCAGAAAATAATAAACCAAATCTTTCCACAATCTTTTCATGGAAGCAGAACATGCTTAAAAATGCCGCAAATGCAACGTACATAGCTTAAAATGCTTATTAGTGGAGGTAGAGAATTTCCGTATGTACAAACATCACCGTACCTATGGACGAGGACTACATAGAATGTGTCATTCAATCCGCCAGTTTCGCCACGGCCCGACTAACCGAGCAGCGATCGAGTGGCTGTGCCATCTCTGTCCTGGCCTTTTACCAACACTTCGAACACGACACCACATCATCGACGCTCTCGATAGTCCTCTCGTGGGCATAAAAAGGTATACACTGATTTTTTTGAATGCTTACTCTTTTCTTTAGATACTTTGTACGCATCCGGTCGCCTCAACAGCCCCGGATCGTGACCCTTCCACTCCGCACCCCTATGCGTAAGCCCTCAGACGAGGCAATACCCTGTGCAATCCATGACGACAGACGGTGTCGCCTCTGTACTTAACGACGACAACTCCAGTCTGCAACGCTGCCCGCCAATGCGGCAAATCCACCCCCGGTCCCTATTCCAACCGGCCCAGCTCCCTCGAAATCGACATCGGTGCTAATCGCTGTTGTCCACAGAATCCCTACCCTCTCAAGACCATGAATATTCCCGGGGATTCTCTATCGGCCCCCATCTGTGAGCAGGGGAGGGAGTATCGGCCGCAAACTGATGACGACGACGTATCAGACAACGACAGCAACGATGGGAGATGTCGATGAGGTTGCGACTGCGACCGTGAAGGATGGCTATTGTATGGTGTGAGGAAGGGCTGAGAGGGATGGAGAGCAACCAGGAGAAGTGCAGGACAACGGCAGGATGCGTGCGAGAGGACGGGAGCAACATCGGGATCCCAACGGCCAACGACAATGACGACTAATACGCCCTTTTAGGTGCCAATGGAAGGCTCGAAGGCGCACCGAATGTACCCAGAAATATGACTGCTTGACCACCGCAACGCCCGCCGCTATCCATCCTCTCCCCGTCCAACATCGGCCCCTCCCACACCAGCCAAAGCACGCATGCACCCCAAATCGGTGCGTCTCCCCTTCTTTTGGTGGGGCATCACGAATATGGGGTGCATTCATCCCGCCGATACTTTCATCGTCGTGCGCTCGCTTCCGTCCCTACGTCCACCATCCGTGCCCTGTATTACACCCTATATCACCAGCACCATCATCGTGGTCTCAGCACCCCCATTTCATACCACGGGGAATGCAGTGGTGAAGCCCGTTTTGTCCAACGAACCCATCGTCGCTGTCAAACGGCCGTCGATGCCCCGCTCTCTTTTCTGTAATACACCGACAGGCTCTCATTCCTGTACGCTCCCAATGGAGGACGTCGAATACGTCTAATACTACGACTGTCCAGCCACCAGAACACCCGATGCTGCCCATCTCGTTCCCATCCTCCCAAGCCAACTAGTGCTCGTATACACCCCGAACTCTTGCGTCCCCCATTATTTACGTTGGGGATCACAAATACAGGTTATGTTATGCCCGCCGCTGTCGTCGCCTATACCCGCTTCGCCCAGTAATCGAGTGGACTTATTTTTTAGAATTCATCAAACTGGTAGTTACCAGCTGAGCATGAGCAATTTGTAACACTATGGTATCAGTATTATGTTACAGCTTGTGTCTTCACTATCCAGGGTTTGAACATTGTTATAAACGATTTCATTGAACCCGGAAAAAAATTGCTGCGCGTGACGTGACCGACCAGGAGGTGTGATTGGTAACATGAGTCTGGTTTATGTACGACGCATTTGGCGACACTTTCGCGAAACTTTCCTTGACAAAATTTACGGGCAAGGCCATTGCGGTCTCTATATTCACATCCCATTTTCTTTTCATTTTCTGTCTCTTTGGAGGTGTTCATTCGAACTTTGTCTCGCGGAATTGCCTTGTCCGTTGCAACTTGCTGCCCCCATCGGAAAAATTGTGCCTCACCAACTAAATCAAGAACATAAAAATGTAGCCCGAGGAAATCGCCCAGTTCTTCAAGGAGCTAGAGTATTCAAGGATTCTGTTCGCTCTTTCCTAGCTGCTCAGTACTTATCCCAGATTGCTTTGCAGGAACATTTTGGTACAAATTGCCTTGTTTTCTGAAACGTCAAGATTGACACTGGTCATTTCTAGTTGGAGGTTTTATTTAATGTGGGTTTCTCAAGCTTTCGGGTCGTCGCCTCCACCTGACGATTCCATCTTTTCAGGGTTTCATCACAGGGTTTTGGTCCAATGGTCTGGTCCTGTCCCTTCTTCTGTTCCACTTTTGCTGAAATGTCGGCAGTTTTTTCACAATGTGCGTTTGGGGTCATATGTCCAGTAATTTAATGAAGTATTTGCTCAACTGAGGACGGTTACAGTAACAAACAAAAATGTTCCACTTACTACCGTAATTGTGCATTTCTTTTGGTATAGATATGAACTTTCACTGACAATGGGTGAACCTTTTTAGGCCACTATGGTATTGGCAGAGTTTGGTGAGGTTGCTTCAATGTGTAGTTTACCTCTGCTGATCTATGCTGTATGGTCCCTAGCATGTTCTGTCGGTATGTACTATTTGCAGCGGTATCCCATTTTCTGATGCTGGATTTCATGCATGGGTCATCAGTAATTATCCACTTGAATCAAAGTCTATATGGTAACGGTATTCATAGCATGAAACTCTCAACCTGGGCTGATCTAACTCGTATGCCAGTGTGTTCAAAACCTCTGACCTTGCCCATTATACCTACAACACTGTCAGGGTTCATCAATAGCCGTGAATGTTTCTTGTTTACTCAAGGTAAGGGTTCTTGTTTACAAGAATCAACAGAGACTCAGGGAGCTATTACTTTGACTAGATGTTCAGCCATCCATATACTCGGTCAAGGAAAAAGCACTTGGATTGTTTTACTGATCTTGGGCTTCGTCAGTGCTGTACTTTCTCAAAGGTTTGATACAAATGCTAGTTAGTATGTCTCGATCATCCAAGTCTCCATAACAAGATGTAGTCCTAACAAAGTGCATAAGCAGTAAGCCGCTCAGATGGTAAACTTGGTGGTGGTGACCTCGATCTGGAAAAGAGCGATCAACAGCTGGTATGGGCGACATCCAAGTTGGTGAAAGTGCAAAAGAACATTGAAGGTGTGCTTGACTTTGACATCTGTCTTGCCACTTGTAATTTGGGACTAACGACTTGTTTAGTGGTTCAAGGATTTGCTGTTTGACATTGCCAACTGTGTCAGATCTCGCAAGACAATGGCTAATGTTGATGAAGGTCATCATTGGCAGAAAAGTGAACACAGGGAGATGGAATTGAGGTAAGAGTCTGACTTATATTTCGAGGTCAACAGGATATTTAAAATTAGGAATAAAGGTGATATCTGGTACACTAAACTGACAAAGTATGGTACTATAGATATAGCCATAAGTGTGCTGAGATGGCTTAGACCAATGTCGAAGCCAAGATGCTGGCACATGCTCTGATACAGACCGTGATCAAAAATGGCAGCATCCTCCCAGCAAGACCCCAGGCATGCATACACACAAGACCATCCATGCCTGAAACAACTGTGTTTCTAACCAACTGCAATGTGCTCTGATGCAAGTGAAAACACCACCTTACTTTATCACCATTGACCAATCATGCAAACTGAAAAATAGTGCAAGTGGAAGGTCCGGTGATGTGCTCGGTAATGGGCAGCGCGCAAATGAAACAAGTGTCTAGATCGTCAATCTAGATACTAAGTCACACACACACACACACACAATCACCAATATTAAGTTTGAGGGTGAGTACAATAGAAGCACTCGTGGTGTACGTAGATTTCGATAATCAATTGGGTTTTGCTTTAAAACAACTTCGATTCAAATCTAGAAGTGTTTACACGAGATACACTAATCGCGATAGCAAGGTATATGGACGTGGGGGTTTTGTAAGGTATAATTTGAGTGGTTTAGACTTGAAACGACTTCGTCTAGAAGAGCTGGTAAGGCTTTAACTAGAGAAGCTTTAACAATCGAACAATCAAAGACCTAGAGGTCTACAAAGAGTGTAATTGCTCTGGAGTACATGGACTCGATTACAACACAAGCACACACACTTGCAACAAAGAACCGAAGTTCTACAAAGAGTACACAGACTCTACAAAGAACACACAGGTCCTGGCTTCAAGTACGAGACTTGCAAAGAGTACACAGACTCGTTAACTGTTCGAACTTAAAGTGTTCTAGGGCTTATTTCACTTCAACTATGCAACGTCTTTGGTCTGTGGTCGACTTAGCACGTCTAGATCACTTTAGTCGGTGAGAGAGCATGAGGCCTTTGTATGCAGAGCAGTTCAATTAACTAGCAAGGCGCAAACGTGGGGACGACTCTTCTTCC
The DNA here is from genome assembly GCA_022818075.1 of Armillaria altimontana. Taxonomy (NCBI): domain Eukaryota; kingdom Fungi; phylum Basidiomycota; class Agaricomycetes; order Agaricales; family Physalacriaceae; genus Armillaria; species Armillaria altimontana. The sequence goes on from JAIWYR010000003.1 coordinate 580,305, forward strand.
TACTTAGTTCTTCTAGATTACTTATAGCTGCCCTTTTGGGGTTGACTTGGTAAACTTAATTCACTTCAGTCGAGAATATGTGATTAAACCAGTGATTGATTAGGTAGCTATAAGGCTACTAGCACAAATGCGGGGGAATGCTTTCCTGCCATTATGCGTCTAGTTGCTGCTAATTTATACGATTTCTAGCCTAGGTATAGGAGCTTGTATCTAAAAGTAATTATGGTACGAGCTCTGGGTATCAATACAAACGATGAGTAATTAATTTATAAGTATTGCACCATTACGAGGTTTTTATTCAGTTGGGCGGAATGACTAGTGGTTATTCTATTGCCGAGGAGTGCCCTACTGGTCCGTAGGAACCCCTCGCTTCTCCTTCATGCCTTGTCGTGTGGGTTCCTATTCAATACTATGGCTTGTGCAGTATTTTGAGGATGTAACCACCGATCGCGATCGATCGTCGGACCAAGATTGTATTGCTTCGATCAGTATGCGATCTTAATTAGCTATCTCGGCGCCAAGCGTTGGTTATTCAGTTATTCCTAGGTTTAGTCGTGTTCTAGACTAAGTTCATTTCACTATGTGTAGCGTTTGTGGACTTAGCAATTCTTCTCTAGGTTTATTCAAGTCGTTGAGATGACAAGTAATCTAGTCCTTCTGTGTTCTGCTTTATTGTTTGTATCTCATCTTGATGTGTCCCTTGGTTCCGACTTTAAATAGTCTTGTTTCGGGCAGGGAATAGCATTCAATGTTGAAGGCTTGTAGAGTTGACTCGTCTAGATGTCGCTTCTAAGTCTGTTCTGACACTGTACTGCTCACTATCTTATGTAGTATACTAGCTATCAGTGTAAAGCCTTCACTATAGCTCTCTGTACTGCTTGTAGACTGTGCTAATTGATAGAAAATCGCAAAATCTATGGGTAGCCTGATACCAAGCGTATCATCTCTCCTACACTATAATAGTGACTGTCCCTAGTCACCTGCGTCTCGTCGAGACCCAGTAGTGAAGTGTTGTGGTACTTTTCTGATTTATTGGTTCAAGTTCTAGATGTTCTCGCATTTCGCGATTTGAAGTCCCCACGGGGTGTTATCGCATTGTCTTACAAATCAATTACACATGGCGATTTTCAGGGTTTGACAGCCACGATCAATATTAAACTATTTATAGTTGAATACACATCGCGTCTGTTTTATTCTAAGGTAGTGACAGATTCAACTCTAATACTTGTATTTGAGGCTGAATCCTCTAGTTCTATGCTTCATAGGACAGGCTACGGCCTTTGCCATTGGTTTAGACTCAGTCTGCAGCCGGCAATCAGCTTTCTATGCGGACTTTGAACTTATGTTCAAAAGTCTTCGCGACTTGGTCCATGCCTTTTAATTGTCTTTTTCGCTCATCGAGATTTGTCTGTGCCTCACGCGCGACCCATCTTGTCTTCTAGTTTTTACTTTCTGCATTTTCTTCTCTCTCTACTATGTCTTTCGACGATCTCCGGAGGCTCTGGTCCGAAATTACGCCTCTATTCTCAGTTGGGGCTGCCTTAACAATCCCCGCACTTCGTCGGGTCTGAATCCTGAAGGAAGTTGCACCCATTGCCGTGAGTACCACTTTATTTCTTTGATCCTTTCTTCAAAGGTACTGATCTTGTGCTTCTAGATTGGCCTCCTTGAGTCTTTGAGGATTCAAGCTGGCATCAACTATCGAGGCTTCACAATTAGCTTTGCCTACATGCTATCTCTTGCAGCAGCTGAGATCCCCAAAGACTACTACGTCGCCAGCTGGGATCAGCTATCAGTCAATCCGCATGAGGCCAATGAGGTATGTTATTCACTATTCCTTTTCTTTGTTATTTCACAGCTTATGCGCTGTTCCTTGCCACAGGCGTCAAGACTCCCGGTTACCAAACTGCCGCCGGCTTTCAAGACTCGAAGGAGTCACAAGACCGCCGCTGCGCCTGTGTCTCCTTCCAAGGGCAAACGAAAGGGCAAGGTGCGCCATTTCATACATTTTCGCGGAGTCTCTTTTCCCAATCCTCAGCAGAAAGCGGTCTCGGTGTTAGTCAAGAAGCCCCCCATTGTTACTAAGACTCAGGTCCCCAAGACTATCGTCGCTTTTGAAAATGATGATGATGACTACGAGTCTGAATCCGAGGAGGAAACTGTCGTCGTGGCAAAACCTTCAGTATCGCCAGCTAAATCAGATAGCCCTTCCAAGTGTTTGAAGCCAAGACCTGGTCATCACTCTGCCTCAGGTGTGTAGATTCTCATTTTTGTTTTTCTTTTCATTTCTTAACTTCAGATTTTCTAGCTGTCCTTCCATTGGATGATTCGTCGACAGTTGACGAGGATATTCAAGGCCCTTGCACGTGAGGAGAGAAAAGGAAACGTGACACAGAGATTGTCGCCGCGGAGACCCAGGTCGAAACCTTGAACATCCGCAATGAAGAATCAGAGCCACCGAAGAAGACGACCAGGCAGAGGAAGGCTCAGATAGGCCGTCAAGCAGCTGCTAGAGTCCCTTGTTAGTCATATTTTCGACTTCTTTCTGCCATTTTCTCGCTAATCGTTTTTCTGTTTCAATCTTCAGCACACGAAATTTCCTTTGACCCTGTCACTATGAGGCCCATAGATGCCGAAGAAGTCCATTGGCTTTCTACAGCCACCATGGACGTAAGCACCTTTTCACTCAATTGTTTCTTATTCTTTTCTAATGTAACTTCTCTCAGCCTAAAGTCGCTTGCTCACTTTGCAATGTGGGCAGCCAGAAGAAGCCCTGCGAGTTCCTCGGCTGGGGCATCACATGTGGCAACTGTCAGCACGGTAAAAAGGTGGTGTGCTCTTTCAAGGCAGATCCTTACAAAAGGTATTGTGCCTGGATTTCTATTCAGTCCTTTGCAGAGAGAACTCCCGAGAGTAAGTTTTTCCTTTCTGATTATTCTTCAACTTTTGTTGGTATTCATACTCTTGTTCTTTCTAGGACTTCGGCAACTCCTCGATAACGCCGATTTGTTAGTCAAAGTGTTTGACAGCGCTTGTGAGACAGCGGGTCGTTTATCCGAACTTCTTCACGAGAACTGCGAGTCAATCGATGCTGTAGTTCGTGACACAGTAGAATTCGAAGGTCGTGCCATAGTGGAGGAAGCTTTACTCACCGACGTGTCCACTATTAATGGACTTATGGACAAGTTCACTACTCAAGAAGTGGACAGTGCGTCGGTAGCAGAGTGCAGTGAACCTTCCAACCAAAGTCTATGGAGGCTCGTCTGTAAGTCATTTTTATTCCTTTTTCATTTTATTCTTTCGTACTAACTTCTATTTCTAGATGATGACCCTCGTTTTGCTCAAGAGAGGTCTCCTCGATCTCCAGTGTTCAATGATACTGGGGATCTCGATTTGGAGTACCCTCGTCTCGATGAGGAATTGGCTGGAGAGGCGGACGCTGATGGGGAGCTGGATCCTGATGTCAAAGTCTAGGATTTTTGCTCATCGAGGTTTTCTCAGGCTGAGGCTGGACTGTTCTTGCGCCTTCAGGCATTTTATTTACACATCGTGTATGCAATGCCTTTGGGCAACATCTATTGTTTCTGTACAGCTCGTTGGCCATTTGGGCCATCAAAATCAATATTTTCATTTCAAATATGTCCCTCTCATATTGTGTGATTTTTAAGCCTTTGCTTAGTGTATTACAATATTTTTAAAGAGCTATAGGCGCCTTCTTAAGTTGCATAGTGACTTAGAATATTTTCTCTACGCTTGTCACACGTTTAGACTTTTCTATTTTTAAGTCACCGAGCGCTCCGTGCCCGATCTCGGTAGTAACCAAGTGTTAAGATCCAAAATGATCGATTGATCCCATAGTGAGTTCAACCGCCTCTGGATTTTTGCAGCTCTATTCATTCAGGTCTTTTCTAGGAGTTGGTGAACTCATTTTTATATGGCTTAGGTAGAAAAACACATGTAACTTCAATATATTTTCTTTAGGAATGCAATTCCACGAAAATTTCTCGGAGTTCCGTGTCACTCTCTCCCCAACACTATAAAATTCAACGTCCTCGTTGAAGTAGAATCCATTCCACCTTGTCTCGACGTCTGTAGAACACCCATGCTCCTTTCATTCCTGCTTTATTATACCTCCCTTGATACCAACATGTCTTCCTGCAATGATCTTCCTGCAGACCTCGCTGCACTCGTCACCAAGGCTAACAATGCCATGCGTTTCAGCGACCAGCTGCACGAGCTGGGCATCGATGGTCCTAAACAACTCGAACAGTGCAAGAAGTTATTTGCTCTAGGTGTACGTACAACCTTTCTCATCATGATCTAGAACTCAATAAATCTTGACAGGTCGAGATTACTCAACTCCCCGGCTGTGTCTTTGGCAACAAAGCGCTCGAGGACTTGCTTTTTCAACTAAAGCAAGTTTACGAACGCCTCTATAAGTCGCAGCCCAGCATTCAGGCATTCGGGGATTATCACATAGTCCGAGCTTTTACAGGGCAGATCCATGCAGACCGCAAACATCATGGCGCACTGGCCAACCCTGCTCTCGCCACGAAGGCTAAGGCTAATGCTGCTGCTGCTCAAGCTGCAGCGTCGTCTGTCACCGACACATCCACTGCCAAGCCTTCTTCAAGCAAGGGCAAGGGCAAAGCCGTGGTATGTGACACTATATTTACTTTGTCTAGATCTTTACTAATCATACAAAATGGTACGTGTCTAGGCTCCGAAGAAAGGCAAGAAACCTCCCAAGTCTAAGGCCATCATTGAGGACACGTCTGATGATGAGCCTGCCACTATTGTCTTAGTCGGAATCGAGGAGGATACCGTGATGGGTAATGCCGATGCTTCCTCAGCCAACCCCGACACTGATACGGTATCTATTCCTTTTCTAGCTGCCATTGCACGCACTGCTGATGAAGTCATTGCTCACATCCAGCAGATGTCCATCGACGACAAAGTCGAGATCGTAGTCAACAAGGACCCGACCACTGGCAACATTGTTGAGGGGCACAAAGTCGCTCCCAAGTTCAAGAAGAACAAAGCAAAAGAGAACGCAGTGTGTCTCCTTAATTATTCGTCTAGAAGTCCTTGTTTCTTATCAGAGTTCGTAGAAACATCAGCAGCCAGAGCACGTGGAGGTGATTTTCCTTCCTTATGCTCAAGTGCCTGGCATGGACTTAAATTCTAAGGACTACCAGCTCGCTGAGGCTGTCGTTGCGAAAGCGGCTGCCAACGAGGCTGCTACTCAAGCTCGCAAGCGCCCCAGGGCCTCTAACGACTTTGCATTCAACGACTTGGCATATTCGATGGCTTGTATGTTTTTCAATCATTTCTAACTCTGATCTAGATTTACTCAAACCGGTTTTGTATTCTTTAGCGGCCGACTTAGTGCTCAACAACGAGAGCACCAAGGCTACCTTAGTGCTTGCTGCGAAGCTTGTCACCGAGGGAGGCTCTGTTAATCCCAGCGAGACCGTTCTTCGCTTGTGGGAGTCAGACCTTCGTAACGACATCGTCGCCACTATTCATCGCATCGAATACTTGATGCAGTACCGTCAGTTCGTCGTCGACCACCATAGCCAAGTTCTCAAATCTCTTGAGAGGCGTATCGCTGCCGAGGACGATGCTTGTGAGCATTGCCCTGACCACGACGTCTCTGATTGTTTTTCAACTACTGCTACAGGATATCGTACCGAGTAAATGCGGCAATACCAGTCCAGGTTCAGTAAAACTAACTTCTAGTCATTCATTACTATATCCAGTATTCTTCATCATTAATCTCTATTGCGTCTCAGGTCCTATACCAACTGCTTAGTACTTAAACTAGCATACACAGTCGTTACAGTATCATTGTGCAATCCAAGGGAGTTATGGTCTTTTTATGATTGCCTCGAACTTCTAAGTCTATTTGCAAGCGGTATTTCCTCTTCTGGGTCGCTTTCTTCATTGTAGTCTTGAAACTCAGCATATTCATCGTTATCTGACTCAGAATCTGACGCCTTGTCGTTGTTTAATGACAACTTAACTCGGTCTACTCCGTATAACTCCTTGCATTGTCTTAGCTCGCGATATTCATACTTATTTTCTTTTGACTCGTCCTCGTTAACCAGTTTCTTAAGTGTCTCCAGGCTAACGTCTATCAAGTCATGTATATTCTTAGGAAGCTCGACTCTATATCTCGCGTTGTAAGGGATCACTCTAAACTGAGCGATCTTGCCTCCAACTAATGAACCATCCATTTCAGTGAGGAGATATGAGCCACCTTTGGTTCTTTGAATTACAATCATAGGACCTAGGTACCTAGCGTCCAATTTCTTATTCAAGCTGTCTTCTACACGTGTGTTTCTCATTAGAACTAGATGACCAGGCTTAAAGTTGTAGTCGACTATAGTAGCTTTATGATCTCACTGATATCGAAGTACATTTTCTAGCTTGGTTTGACTGATTCACTCGTGCATGTCCTGTACATGCTGGATATGTTTTGCTAGAGCTTGCGCTCTCAGTCCTACGAGTTCTTCAGTCTTTAGAACCCCACTAGGCGGTTTTACCAGCCATGTAGCATGTAGCTTCTACTATATCTAAAGGTAGAATCGGGTGTGCCCCTAGAGCCATGAAGTAAGGTGAACAACCTGTACCTCATCTAGTAGTGATGCGATCTGCCCATAGTACATGTGGGAAGAAATAGAACCATCTTTTTGCATTTCCATCTGTAGCTTTGTACAATGCTTGACAAATATCCCAATGCGGTCGCTTGATTTTGCCATTAGCTTGGGAATTGTAAGGCGAGATTCTGATTCCAGTAATCCCATATTTATCTTCAAGCCACTGTATAACAGCAACCCAAGGTCCTCCATTATCCGTGACGATTTTGTCAGGACATCCCCAGCGACATATGACATCTTCAAAGAACCACGCCATGATTGTCTTTGCATTTTCTTGAGGTAGTGGTCTACCTTCAGGCCATGACGAAAGAGAATCTCGGACATGAACAATATACCTGCACTGGTTCGAAGGTATAGGCATTACCATAGTATCACAGTATACTTTCTGAAATAGAGACGGGGTTTCGGTGCAAGTTGGAGGGACTCTCAGCATGGTTTTCTGACATACTTGGCACATATGGCAAGTCTTGACATACCAGCTCACATCTCGGTCTAGCTCGGGCCACCAAAATCTCTGTTCTAGTAATGACTTTGTCGTGAAGAACCCTCTATGACCAAGCAAGTCGTGACCAGCTTTCATCATGTACATGCGGTGTTCTTTATCGACGACTAGTCGATGAAAGCCTTCTATATTGCGTCTATAGAGCCTATCTTCTTTATCCAAGAAGAAGTTATGACAGTACTGTTTAAAGTTGGTGTACTGTTTCTCGTTAAAGTCTTCTGGACGGAATCTCGGTGATGAGCCCCCAGGCTCTGTACGCTCAGAATTCGCGGATTTTACCTACTAATTAACGTTGCCGTCCCTTCAACGGCCTTTCAGCAAACCAATGATTGCACACCCACTGATACCACTTTCATCCTATGGCAACCACTCCTTACGCGCTTTGTTATCCATCCCATCTCGTTACGCATCACAATTGCTGTATGTCATCACGGCAAGGTACCTTTGATCGACAATCATCCTAATACGGAATCGTCGCATCACTCAGAAGCAACTAGTTGACGTACCCATCGATCACTCAATGAAATGATGTGATTGACGCAAGTACCCTCCCAGCTACGATAATTGCAGCTACGGCAACTACAGACCATGTTTACTAAGGCTGTTACAATGCCAAGGCCCTGAGAAAACGTACCCCCACGTGTACTCCTCAGCACGACGACTATCGCCCCGAAGTCCGCAGCTAAACAGCACCTAATGATCCGCTCATCGCTCAACAAAACCATACGGCTCGCATCCATACACGGCAACGTCGACAAGTTGCTGTTACTTTAGAAGACCAAGGACCATATGTTTTCTATGACTTTTTACAAAGCCAAGACCTTACAGCCTTACTAAGTCTCGCATATTTACTCTATTTATAAATTCGTACTTGTAGTATAAAAACTAGCTAGAAAAACATAGCTAAGTAGTTTATGACCAGTCTATCGCAGTTCATCTCAGCGCACTACGTCAATTATCACCAGTAAACTACATCTATTCGCTGTTCTACGACAATACACCGTTTACTCCAGCATATTCATGATTGCACATCAACTCTTAAACTCACCAGAGTTATTCCACGGTTCTTAACTGAGAAGAGTCCTTCCACACTCGCTCTTTGCTCTTACCACTATTGGTGCACGCTCATACTGTGCCAATACATGATCGCCGCGCCGTACCTCGTCCCCATTATCTTGTATAGGCTGTCATCGTTTCACTTTCACAACATTGGAGTTTTCACCGTTTCTCTTTCACCATCGTTATCGTTGCCCACTTGGGTAGTCTCCGAGTAGACTTAGGATCAGTATCAGCAAGTTTTCGTATCATATCAGTATAGGACAGTCCCTCGAGCGGACTTGAAGGTTAGTTTTGACACAGGATAGATCGTTTTCAGTACAAGACCAGTTTCAACATCGACTTCAGCACCAGCACCGTATAGGACCAGTTTCATTGCCAGTTTTTGTAGTTCCACATTTTCTCTCGCCATCCCACTCCCAACACCTCGTACTCCGTTTTCTTTCGCTCCACGCAGTCTCTACTCCGTTTTTCCATCGCCTCGCTCACTCATAGACTATTGTTGATCGTTTAGCCTATCTTCCATTGTTCTCCCCGCTCAGATTACCGTCACGCGACATTTTCTAGTCTCGTCTCGCATTTTCGCATATGGATCCGTGGTATTCACATCATACCAGCATCCATTCCCTCTCGTTTCAAGAGAACCCTACCGGCTTATAGCCTTAGCATCTAGTACTCGACTACCAAGCAGTACTACTTTGCAGACTTAAAGTCACAGTGTATTCTTGCGTATAGAGGAATTGATTTACTGCACGGAGGTGCCTCAAACCACTCGCACACACGATCACCTTGATTGCTGTGCTACTACGTTAACTCGTCCAATCTCATTCTGAGTTGGTGTCGCCGTTGCCACGGAAGTCTAGGCTCATCACCGGAAGCCAACTAATGACTCTCTCATCAAAATACAGTCTCTCGGCACTTGTCCATCACAATTTCCAAGGCTAGCGACTAGTAGGCTCACTACGCAAGGCAGAAGACCCTGTTACGTGCATGCTGTGGACCTCCACTTCACACTGACTTCAAACATAGATGTCATCTTAATAACCACACCATCAGACCTCCGCAGCCTCTGGCCGCTTACCATTTACCTTACTCCATTTAACATTTCATTTCCGTTTCATTTTACTATTTCACATATTAAATCTAGAATCCAAATTCAGTAGCGAATAGACCTCCGTCAGATTCCATTGGACTCTGACTCAGATTACCTACTTGTGTATATACTGTAGAACTACTTGTAGATACTCAGTTCGAATATCAACTTGGTATAGCCAAAACTCTCTCTGACACTAAGTCTAATCTTTTGCTCTCAAAGTCCATGGCCTCTGCTCCATTGGACTATCTTACTCTCTATCCAAACCTTCACTCTCCACGGACTCCGCTCCACAATCCAAATCTTAGGGCTTCGGCTCAAGGGTGACGTTGCTAATAGCTTCGCCAAAGCCCACGCACTCCGTGGACCTCTGCTTATGCAAGTTACCTTCATCTATTTGGCATGTCCCTAACAGACCTGCAGATTCCAAGCTAGTCCTTTTCAATGCAACTCAAGCTGTTCACACTGTGCCTTAGCAGAGAAGAGGGCAAATAGTAACTTGAATTGTACACTGCCTAACTGGACTACTTATATACTACGAGTGAAAGATGATTACAAACAGTCCATGAGTACAGAAAAGGGTATAGATATTTTGATGCATTTCTATGGTTTTTGATGTCAGTCCACCACAGCTGTGGTATTCCTTGGCAGGTGAGTCAGACTGCCTCTGATTGGTCTCATCAAGGTGTTGCAATGATGGTGCATGTCAAAGTCACCTCCATGGGCCTAGGACCTTGGCAGCTGGCGATTAAGCCCATGGCATCTCTCTTCCGGAGCTCCTCTCTGGTGGACAGCTCCTTTCTTAGGCATATTAGCCATCGGGTCTTTCGGGTTGCTAGCAAACCTGCTAATCTCTCGGCTGAAACCCTTGTCTTAGGCCTGCCTTGTGATATCTCTCCATTTCTGTCCTTGCACAAGGTTATCTCCAGATTTTCAGGCACCATGCTTCTTTCATTAAGCAAGCACATGGCTATCATCATTGTGTTGCGATTCACCTCTAAGTTCATCCTACTGATGCAAGTGCAGGTCAAGCTTATTGGAAGGAGTGAGCTTGCTAAATGGCCTTTCTGTCAAGCCTGCCCTTCTGGTACAGTGCTATGATCAAGTCCTTGGTTAGCTCTGTTGTTTCCATTGACATACTGCAACATCGCTCTAGTAACCTCACTTAGATTATGTATCCACATGTCTGCTTAGCAAGCTCCCTAAGTGTAGCCTATAAGCTAATGCTTAAACATGCTAAATCGCGAATTTACATGGGTAGCCACGCTGTGGGCATGACAATGTGATACAGCTATTGTTTACTCTTGATTGGAGAATCAGGTCTAACAATTAGCTCAAAGCTTTTCCTACTCCTTAACCAGAGCATCCATGGAAGAAGACAATGCAATCATCCTAACTGTGACTCTCCTCCTGAGTGCTGTCATTCTTGCGACTGCCATTGGTCTCGCCATCAGATTTCATAGAGCAGCACCAAGGGACACACCTGCAGTTGCACCCACTGTCATTATCAACCAGCAGATAAACCCACAGCCCGCGAACAATGACATCCCACTCCAGCTGATCCATGCACCCATACCACAATGAGTGGCACCAGTCTACAACATCCTTACAGTCGACGGAGGGTTGGAGGTCACTCTTCAGTCAAGTGAAGGGGACATTCAAGAAAGAAGACCTCCCATCCCTCCCTGAAGGCACATGCCTTTCATCATCCTCTCAAGCACCACCAGCACTACCAGCTCTACCCCCTATATCGTTCAATCTCCCTCCCCCCTTTCAGACGATGCCCTCACCAAGCGACAGGTATGATTCCAGTTGGAATGAAGCAATTACAGCAGGTTCCCCTCTCCCGAATTTGGTACTGTCAATCGTAATGAGGATGCAAGGGTATGAGCTACCACAGCTGCACCATCCCCTTCCCCATACGATCCCAGCAACCTCTGGGATAATCTCACAATTCCCTATAGCACCTACTTCCCCACCAGAGCTCCCTCCCCTGTCCAAACTGACTACCCCAGTGTCACACAGTGGGACCAGCCCGTTGAAGAGCTTCACGGCATGCACTGGTGAAACTAAGGGCAGCCTAGCGTGAACACACACCAAACCTACACTTAATCCCACTATCACACACACACCAATCTCTATAAGTGCAGAGGGGAGCAAGGAATTTAATTCTACTTGCACACCGACAGTATCTCAATGAATCTCAAGAGCTCTCTCTCAATGGCCCGACGCAACGCGAAGTAACCAGCAATATCTCAAGTTCTCTTTATTTCTCCTCTGAAGCTTTTTACAAGAGAGCACGGAGTACCACGCAACCCTCAAGACAAAGACTTTTATAAATTTGTACAACGGACACACAGATCCGCAAAAACGACACAGTCTGCACAGTGAGCTCACTAAGTACGAATCGCCGCTAGGTCCAACTGCGCACGACTTCGCCTTCTTCTTAGCTCGCTAAACCTGAGTCCTGACTTGTCACGACAAAAGCCTGTTCAGTGAGCTTGCTAGTATGAAGTGCCACTAGGTCCAACTGTGCACACCTTTGCCTTTCTCTAGTCCGCTAAACCTGAATCCTGACTCGTCACAAATGAGGCCCTTGGCACTCTCAAATAAAACACAATAAACCCTCAAACAAACAGGTATTGCACCCTGCAAGCTCGCTAAGTAACACAGCACTGCTAGAGTTCTTTCAGCCGGCATGCACCTACTACACCTAGTGCAGCTGTCATGGAGCAGCCTGATTAGGCCAATTCCTGCATGAATCCCTCAATTCTCTCTTACACTACACCAGAAATGGAACAGAGCTTTCTCTCAGATGTAGCCAAGTATACTCTCAAGGCCAGCGCAGCTTCACTGCCTCCGGATCTCTTATTTATCTCAAGTAAACTGAAGTTTATTATCCAAAATCTCTCTCTGATTCTATTTCTCTGCGAGCTCACTATAACCAATGAACCCGGAAGCCAACTAATGACTCTCTCGCCAAAATACAGTCTCTCGGCACTTGTCTGTCACGATTTCCAAGGCTAGCGACTAGCAGGCTCACTACGCAAGGCAGGAGACCTACAGATTCCGAGCTAAGCCTTTTCAATGCAACCGAAGCCATTCGCACTGTTCCTGAGCAGAGAAGAGGGCAAATAGTAACTTGAATTGTACACTGCCTAACTGGACGACTTATATACTACGAGTGAAAGATGATTACAAACAGTCCATGAGTACAGAAAAGGGTATAGATATTTTGATGCATTTCTATGGTTTTCGATGTCAGTCCACCACAGCTGTGGTATTCCTTGGCAGATGAGTCAGACTGCCTCTGATTGGTCTCATCAAGGTGTTGCAATGATGGTGCATGTCAAAGTCACCTCCATGGGCCTAGGACCTTGGCAACTGGTGATTAAGCCCATGGCATCTCTCTTCCAGAGCTCCTCTCTGGTGGACAGCTCCTTTCTTAGACATATTAGCCATCGGGTCTTTCGGGTTGCTAGCAAACCTGCTAATCTCTCGGGTGAAACCTTTGTCTTAGGCCTGCCTCATGATATCTCTCCATTTCCGTCCTTGCATGAGGTTATTTCCAGATTTTCAGGCACCATGCTTCTTTCATTAAGCGAGCACATGGCTATCATCATTATGTTGCGATTCACCTCTAAGTTCATCCTACTGATGCGAGCGCAGGTCAAGCTTATTGGAAGGAGTGAGCTTGCTAAATGGCCTTTCTGTCAAGCCTGCCCTTCTGGTACAGTGCTATGACCAAGTCCTTGGTTATCTCTGTTGTTTCCATTGCCATACTGTGACATTGCTTCAGTAACTTCACTTAGAATAGGTATCCACATGTCTGCTTAGCAAGCTCCCTAAGTGTAGCCTATAAGCTAATGCTTAAACATGCTAAATTGCGAATTTACATGGGTAGCCATGCCACGGGCGTGACACCGTTGACGAGGCTGGTGACGGGCACCCGTGAAACTGAGCACGGCCTAGCGTGAACACACTAAAACACACACTCAACCTCACAAAACACACACACACACACACACAATCTCCTAAAGTGCGGAGGGGAGCAAGGGATTTTAATTCCAATTGCGCGCCAACAATATCTCAATTTATCTCAGAGAGCTCACTAGAACGATGCGTGTCACAACGTAGTTTCCTCAAGCCATTCTCAAATTCTCGATATCCTCGAAGCTTTTACAAGAGAGCATGGCGAACCACGCAACCCTCAAGGCAAGTATATTTCAATAGCCGGAACACACGGATACACAGATCCGCAATTTGACCCAGTTCGGTCAGTGAGCTCGCTAAGTACAACCCACCGCTAGACTTAATCTGCACGCGCCGCCGTCTTTCTCTTAGTTGCTAAGCCTGACTTCCAAACTCGTCACGATTAGAGGCCCTTGGCTCTCCCAATCAAGTCACAAATACTCTCAGAAACCGTCCCCGCAAGTCCTCACACACAGTGTGCTCGTCCTAACAACGGTGCCACGAGGTCCAACTGCGCACACCTGTCACACTCCGTGCAACTGCTAGAACAGCTCAATCTGGCTGATTCCCTTGCAACTACTCAAGACCTATACGGAGGCTGACACAACACAACTTCTCTGTCTTACACTGAACCAGGAAAGGAACAGAGCTTTCTCTCAGGTATATTTCGGCAAACTCTCAAGGTGGCGCAGCGTCACTGCCGCCGAGTCTCGTTCTTATCTCAAGTAAACCGAAGTTTTTATCCAAAAGGTCTCTCGTGTTCTATTTCTCTGTGAGCTCGCTAAACTTGCGTTCTAGCCGAGACTCGAAGCTACTAACTCTTACGCGTTGCAACAAGTCCAGATCCAACTGAAACTTTATTACAGTACGTGGGGGGTAGGTATCTTGTTTTACTACGTGAAATCCTACCTACTTATACTACAGGGAATTGATTTTTACAAACGGTCTTTTAGTAAGTTAAGCCCTTTGTCGGCCGATAGTTCTTTGTCCGAACTGGCGCAGCACTCTTGGCATAGTGCCGCTTGGTCCTCTTTTTAGTATCCTCAAAGGGCTAAGCGATGTCGACGTCGCTCGCCCTAGCAGCAGAGTAGCTCGCTGACTTGTACTCAATGGCTGCTTAATCCTCAATCACCGATCACACTTCGTATTCGGCTTTCAGTTCTGCTCCGAAGGTGACAGCGTCATATTCTAGACTTGGTAACCAAGGAATGCTTCGGATTTCAAGCCCGCTCGCTATTCCCATCGGCTGAAGCCTGTTTCTAGGCCATGCCCAGGGTTCTTTTGATTACCCCGCACGCGATATCTTTTCTCCGGATCTCCAGGGACTACACGTCATAGATTACCGACGCGTAGTTATCTAAATTAGCCCCAGCCCGCATACAAGCGCATCCCACTGAAGGTTGAATTCTCTACTGCAGACGGATGCTTGCGCCAGTGCGCTCGTTCTTCGGCCTTATTGTCGTGCATGCCCGTAAGGTACAGTGCAACAACAAAGTCCTTATGTTTTAATTCCGTTGCTTCTTTTTCTATCACAGAGCTCTCAACCTCGGTGACCTTGCTTCTTCGCATGCCATTTGCATTGTTAGTCCGCTCTCCATGCTTCTGCTTTGCTAACGTGTCAGGTATGTGGATTTTGCAAAATTACACCCTTAGACACGCTGCGGGCGTGACACCGTACAAAACAGGGAGCTCACACTAGAACCCAAACCAGTTGCCAGACCATCCCGTCCGGTTCAATCTGCCTGGAGACAAATTGATGAGCGATATCTCTTGTCACACCTCAACTGATTTGGGGAAACAGCAACACGTGGAGGGTGGCCAAGTGAGTCAGGTGACTCAGACACTGCCACAGAGTTACTCCCCAAGGCAGAGTACATCAATGGGATCCACAGAGAGAGCCCCACAACCTCAATCACGGAGGTTCAACCCCTCCCCAAGGCAGCTCCCCAACCTCCCACCGATGATGCTACCTGATGCCATTCACTTACTGGAGAAAAGAAAGCTTACCTATATGCCAGAAGTATTACTACAAGCAGACTACGACAGTTTATTTAGATACTTTGCCTATAAATTACTATGGAGCCCGGCATGGGCAAGCACCGATGCTGGGATCGAATATTTCTATTTTTCCCAAAACCATATCCCCTGCAACAGCATCCTACGAGCAGAGGCTGCCCGATATGCCTGCCTCCTTTATAATGATATTCACCCAGAAGCACCAATGAGGGTGCTTAGCCCATATCAGAAAGTCATGATCAATCTACTCCCAGACATCAAGATCCAGGAACCGATACCAGATGAACCACCACGATTCCTGCCCCGCACACCATCATAATGCACTTCTCCTATCAAAGAGGGAAGGCACCCCCAGGAACGTACCAACGAAGGTATGTACCATTCGCCAGAGCAGACAGGCCGGGAGCACCAGACGTACCCCTGACTCAACCACCCCAGCCACCACCTGCTGCACCCAAATCATGGAGTCTGCCACGATTCCCATCACTAGAAAAACCACCATCTCCACCAGCACCTTGGGTCTTGACACAGGGCCACACCGCTCCCTACAAAGACTTCAAACCCAAGATCCTAAAAGAAGCTAAAGACTTTGCGGGAGATTCTACCAACATATCCTGATTCTTCTCACAGCGCAAAATGCACTTCTCCCTATTCAATTGGCACTTCCGCCATGCACCACATAAAGTAATCTTTTGCATGTCATGATTTGATGGGGATGCACAGAAATGGTGGGAACTGGGAGCCCAAGTACTCGGAGTCAATACAGACAGGGATCAATTATATCCCTCATATGCCGACTTCAAGGCAGAAGTATGAAATAGGTTCTGGAAAGACACCAATGCACAGATCAAGCACGTGCAGTGGGAGAAGCTCAGGCAGTTGACCTACCAAGACAGGGACCAGTTCTTCCAGAAGTTTGAAGAACTAGCATATGATGCAGGGGTACATGACAACAAGCAGGTAATGCTTGCCCAGGTCAAGAAAGCCACCTGCAAAACTAGCAAAAACACAATCTATGTGGCTGACGGAGAAGTGCCAACCACCTATGAGGGGTGGAAGGCTTGTTTACTCCATATGGACTACAACTACCGACTCAAGAAGGTGGAAGGAACTACGGCTGGGCAAATCGACTCTAGACCGCAGGCACAGAAGGCAACCATGCCCCCGAAGGCTGGTCAAACATCGGCATACATACCAGAAAAGAAAACAGCAACAGGAACAACATACAGAGGACATGGAGCGCTGATGGACATTGATGCAGCACGGGCAGCAGCAAAGTGCTTCTGATGCGGCCAGCTCGGCCACTTCAAATGTGACTGCCCCAACATGCCAAAATCCAGGGAGGAGGCCATGCGACGCCTCAACTACTACTGGGACACACATCCAATGGAGGAAAAGATGGAGTCAAAGGTCGAAGAGGTAAAAGATGACCCCGGGAAGTAAATGATTCAACTTACCCGGCTAAGGACTTAGTTTCATCTGGTACGCATATCACGCCCACTAGTCGGACTCATAGTACCCATGTAGTTATCAACACACATTCGAATATACTCATGGATATGACTTCCAGACCAGAAACTAAGCAAGAATCAACAGTACAGCACACCATGGTAGTTAAACTACCGGCTAAACATTCCACAAGTAACCCATTACGGGTGAAAGCATCAAACAACGAGTCACCCACCATAGTGACACCTATCATAATGGCTCAACTGGATGGGGCAGGGAAACAAACACTTAGCGTCCCCCTGGGTGAAATGGCTCCATGGAGCTCCAGCCTTGCTGGAGGATTCCAGGGAATAGCTTTGGTGAAACCTCCTCTGGTAATGGAGATTACCGTAAGGATACTGAAGTCTAAATCCCTTATCCATCAAGGGGCTTTGGCAAAGACTAAGGACTTAATTGACTCTGTGCAAGAGACCCCTACTGACAGAAACAAGGGGGCCCAAACAAGGCAGGAGATGCCTAAGGTACCTATGATAGAAGTTCCCAACGAAGAAGATGATATCAGTTTCCGAATGAGCGAGAAGACTAATTCAACACCCCCTGTAGCATCTGAGGTGACCCAGTTAACAGTAGCCGAGCCTTCGGGCCCTAGTGTGAAAACTGAGAAGGTCCCACATGAATAGCTCAAACCTTTCAGTGTGAAATGGACTTTATGCAGAACAGTAGAAGCAAGAACAGAGTCAGAAGCAAAAGTGATCTTAAAGAATTGGATTCATAAGACACATGCGGAGGAAGTTGTTGACGAGACAATTGAGGGAATGCAGAAGGCGACACAAATCAACACCCTCTGGTGGCTCGAAGAACTACAACAACCAAAGCAGTATATCAGCAAACTAAGCGGAAACGGAAAGGATCTAGTAATCAACATCCAAATCGAGACTCTAAAAAACCTCACCAAGATCTCCACTTCCACATTGGTAGACAGCAGATGCACCAGTAGCGCCATCAACCGAACATTTGTTGAGCAACACAATATTCCTACTCACACAACCACTGCACCAATCCCAGTCTACAATGCCGACGGAACCAGGAACCAGGGGGGGAGCAATTACCAAATATGCTGAGATCCATCTCAAAATTGGAGATCACACAGAACAGACAGACTTAGCCATCACTGAATTAGGTGACTGACAAATCTTTCTTGGTCAAGATTGGCTAGCCAGGCACAACCCACTTGTCAATTGGAAAACCAGGAAATTAACATTTGCATGATGCTGATGCCACAAAAACCCATTTGTACTTCCCGATGCAGATCCCAATGACAAGTGGGATGAAGAACTAGAGGAGGGAGAAACCATTCTGGCCATAGACTTTACACAGGCCATTCTTATACGCACTCATCACACAAATGACCTTGCCACCAAAGCCAATGCAGAGAAAAAGACCAAGACATTCAAGGAAATGGTCCCAGACTGGTGCAGAGATTTCAACAACTTGTTCGACAAAGACAACTTCGATGAACTCCCTGAATCAAAGATGTGAGACCATGCAATCGAACTCATTCCCAACACAAGTGCCAACCTTGACTGCAAGGTCTATCCTCTTAATCATAACAAACAAGAGGAGCTTGATAAGTTCTTGGATGAGAACCTCTCAAGTGGGAGAATATGACCATCAAAATCTCCCATGGCATTGCCCTTCTTCTTTGTAAAAAAGAAAGATGGCAAATTATGGCTGGTACAAGACTATCAAAAGCTCAATGAGATGACGATCAAGAACCATTACCCACTTCCTCTCATCTTGGAGCTAATGGACAAATTATGAGGCACCAAGTATTTCTCTAAACTCAACATTCAGTGGAGGTACAATACTGTATGCATCAAAGATGGTGACGAGTGGAAAGCAGTGTTCAGAACAAATCTAGGCTTATTTGAGCCAACCATCATGTTCTTTGGACTCACTAATTCCCCTGCCACCTTTCAATGGATGATGAACGACATCTTCAAGGATCTCATCGTGTTGGGAGCAGTAACTGTCTACCTTGACAACATCTTAATTATGTCCAGAACCAAGGAAGAACATCACCGCATCACATGCAAAGTCCTAAAAGTCCTACAAAAGAACAAGCTATTCCTTAAAGCAGAGAAATGCAAGTTCAAAACCCTAGAGACAGAATACCTTGGAGTCATTATCAGCGAGGGAAGCATTTGCATGGACCTGGTCAAGATTCAGGGAATAGCAGAATGGCCTGTACCAGCCAAGAAACAACAGCTACAGTCGTTCCTAGGTTTCACCAACTTCTACCAACAATTCATAAAAGGATACAGTAAAATCGTCAAACCTATGACTCAGCTGATGGGGAACGATCCATGGAAATGGGGGGTGACACAACAAGACACTTTTGACCAATTAAAGAGGCAATTGGCAGAAGACATGATATTAGCAATACCAACGGAGGAGGGCAAATTCCGCATGGAAGCAGATGCTAGTGAGGGGGCAATAGGCACTGTTTTATTGCAAGAACAGGATGGAAAATGGTGCCCTGTCGCATTTTTATCTAAATCCCTCACAGTTATGGAACAAAACTATGAAATTTACGACAAAGAACTACTCACAATCATGCTCGCCCTTGACAAATGGAGGCACTACCTAATGGGAGCAGCTCAGGATTTTGAAATCTGGACAGATCATCAGAATCTCCAGTATTTCCAAAAACCCCAAAAGCTAAACCGCCAACAAGCGCATTGGGTAACTGAACTAGCTGAATACCACTTCTCCCTTCACCATAAGCCAGGTATGGCAAACAAGAAAGCTGACCTGCTTAGTCAAAGAGCAGACCACAAGCAAGGCAAAGAAGATAACAATGAGATTGTAGTTCTCAAACCCAAGCACTTCTGGGCGATGATCATGCCCACAATAGAGGAGATACAGACCAAGATCAAGCACGCCATGCTTGACCACCAATGGGACAAGAATGTCTCCGGATCCCTCAACCATGATCAAGGAATGAAAATAGAGAATAGACTAATCTACTACAATAGCTGGATCTATGTTCCCCAAGATCATGTGTTACAAGGAGAAATCATTGTGAGATCTCATGACCACATCACTGTGGGACACCCAGGCATTGAAAAGACCAAAGAACTTGTGTTACGAGAGTATTGGTGGCCCAAGATAAAAAAGGACATAGAAGCTTACATCCATGCTTGTGAGATGTGCCAACGAACCAAGTCGAGCACTCAAGCAAAAGTGGCACCACTTCACCCCAATGCCATTCCCTCCTGACCATGGACTCACATCTCCATCGACATGATCACCGGTCTACCCTTTTGCAACAGCTATGATGCCATCATTATGATCGTCGACCATTTCTCCAAAGAAATCATCCCTATCACATGCTCCACAGAACTCTCATCAGAAGGATGGGCAAAAATCTTACATGATGAAGTATACGCTAAACATGGAATACCACAAATAGTCATCTCTGACCAAGGAACAGTGTTCATCTCCAAGTTCATGAAGGACCTCTACAACCTGCTCCAAATCAAGGCCAATGCTTCTACCGCCTTCCACCCTCAGACAGATGGACAGACAGAATGAGTCCATCAAGAGGTTGAAAAATACCTCCAAATCTTTGTCAACCATCTTCAGAACGACTGGGCAGAATGGCTATTGCTCGCCGCCTTCGCTCACAAATACCGCACCCATTCAGCCACTGGCAAAAGCTCTTTTGGAGTCAATTATGGATACAACACCCACATTTTACCAGGAGTCAAGCCCCAGACACCCTTCTGAACCCCAGCCTCAACAACATTCGTCTCCAAAATGCAAGAGATCCATGCCACCACCAAATGATCACTTGAGAAAGCTGCCTACCAAATGAAGGCCCAATATGACAAAAAGAAGCACCTGGCAATTGAGTATCAAGTAGGAGACAAGGTCTGGCTCAATATGACCAACCTTCACCTCCCGTGATCCAAGAAGAAGCTTGCAGACAAGCAAATGGGCCCATTTGTGATCGTCGCAAAGAAGAGAGCCTCAGCATACACTCTCAAACTCCCTACCAACTTGCATATCCACCCAACATTCAATAAAGCACTCCTCACTCCATACACACCACCAGCCTTCCCAAATCAAGAACAACCACCACTGCCACCACCAGATCTAGTTGACAGTGCCGAACATTATGAAGTCGAAAAAGTACTTGACAGTAGACTTCGTAAAGTATGGGGGAAGCAGGGAGAACCACCCAGGAGGGTCACAGATTACTTCATCAAATGGAAAGGCTATGGACCAGAGTCGAACAGCTGGGTATGAGAAGACCATATGGATGCTGACGAGCTCATTGAGGAGTTCCTTGTGGAGCACATCGACGCAGTCGCCACAGATCACCCCCAGTTGACCATCATCATCAATGCCAAACATAGAGATGGGAAATCCGACAGTCCGTGAAACGAATGGGTATACTTGATTAAACCACCAAGCCCAGCCATCGAGTGGTGGTATCTTGAGAAGGAACTTCCAAGTTTAACCCCATTAATCAACAAATACTGGGAAATAAACTCCAACTGGGATGACGATGGATATGGAGGAGAGGCCAGATGAATGTACTAAGAAGACTTCAAAAATGACTGGAGCAGACCATAACAGCAGTTGGGAAGCCTGCCTTAACAAGGGGGTAATGTTACAATTTATTCATTTTCTTTATCTAAGTGCCTCTTATCTTATCTTATCCATAGGATCTGCGACTCCATGGAGCCATGACATTGCAATACAGTCACTGTTGTTCACCTTGTGCATGTTTCCACTTCTTTCTGACATGGTGCACTTATTATTAGAACCCTCACTTTAGTATATAAGTAGTGTAGCTCAAGCTGTATATTCCCTAGCTTTAAGTTAAAGTTAATCTATACCGAAACACATTCTCTTGCTAGCGCTAAAGACTTAGTCCAGAACCTCCTTTCATCACGAGACTCAATGGTGACTGTACAAACGCGATACAGCCATTGTTTACTCTTGATTGGAGTTCGGGTCTAACATGTAGCATCTCTGTCACAAATATTCACATGTTAATAATGTTTGCCCTGGAATGGAAGATAGGAAAATTCATAGATAGAAGCTGCTACAGAAGGATAGCTTTGGAGGTATGCACTCCTGCCATTCTTCCTGATGTCTGTCAATAGATAACTAGAGTCTTTGCAGAGTGAGCAGACTTGAAGTTGTAATTAAGATGCCTCAAATAATGAATTGGAACATTCTGAGAATCATATCCTGAACAATTGATTGAAGAGCTGTCCTAATAATTGCATTGAAATGTCCTGATCCAGCAGCTCAAATGTCCTGATCCAAGAGTTCGGATGTTTTGATAATCATATCTGAATGTGCTGATCAAGTAGCTCAAATGTCTTGATCCAAGAGAATGTCCTAATAATCACATTCAAATGTTCTGATTCTTGTATTAAAATGCCCTGATCCAAGAGTTTGAATGTCCTGATTGAGGAGCCTGAATGTCCTGATCCAGTAGCTCAAATGTCCTGATAATCATGTTTGAATGTCTTGATTGAGCAATTCAAATGTTTTGATCCAAGAGTTCAAATGTCCTGATTCAGGAGCTTGAATGTCCTGATAATTGTGTTCAAATGTCCTGGTTCTTGTTTTAAATTTCCCTGATCCAAGATTTCAAATGTCCTGATTGAGTTGCCCAAATGTCTTGATCCAATAGCTTGAATGTCCTGATTCTTGTATTAAAATGTCCTGATCCAAGAGTTCAAATGTCCTGATTGAGGATCTTGAATGTCCTGATAATCATGTTCTAATGTCTTGATAATCACATTTGAGTGTCCTGATCCAATAGCTCAAATGTCCTGATCCAGCAGCTCAAATGTCTTGATCCAAGAGTTTGAATGTCCTGATTCTTGTATTAAAATGTCCTGATCTAAGAGTTCAAATGTCCTGATTGAGGATCTTGAATGACCTGATCCAGCAGCTCAAATGTCCTGATAATCCCAGTCATCAGGAAAAAATCACCAAGATATGTAATAGTATAAGGAGTATATACCTCAAATAGCCCAATAGCTAGGTACCCCCTTACATACCCTCCAGTAGCTTTCTGCTTAAGCTACATACCATGATGTATCATACTGTAGCCTCAATGCCAGGGCTACTGTACTGATACTATACCAGTACATATACGCACCATAATAACTGTTACCTTGCCTATTCCTTTATCAATCAGTACTGTACAAGGACTAGAGATCTGATGAACACTCCACACAAGCATATGATATTATGCAAGATAACACGGTAAATCTAATTGGTGTCAACCTATTCCTGTACCTGATCCAGGCCCATAGCATCCTTGTTCCCACCTGCAGCCTCATCCTCAGCTTAGCTATTGGTCTCACCAGTCTGCCCCTGTAGATCTGCACATAGTTGTTCTCTCTCTGCATCATTGACATAACCATTGGAAACTTGTTTCATTTGTACATCTGCATGCATTCTGATACAGAAGCGATTAGATGAGACCACCATATACAGAGATGATACATACCTTTCTTTTGTTGTCCAAAGTCAGTGGATATTCATAGTGACTTTTTGATTTTCATCACACCATGCATTGATATCCTTCAGGTGGTTTATGTATCGGGCATTCTGTGTTGTCTCATGCAGTTCCTGCACCTTGAAATTTCCGTCCACCCATTCATTGATACAGTGTTCAATCTACAAAGGACCATGATGAGACAGTATTACATGAATTATACAGAACGTACCAGAGTGATGATAAGCACCAGCATCTCTGGCTTAATTGGATTGAAAGCATCTTTTCAAATAATCCTGGGAGCTTTGCAATGGCTGAAGAAGTACTCTGTAATAATCATAGGAATGATCTTGTTTTTGAACTGACGATGCATGGCTTGTGGATCCTGCAGCAAACCAATGAGATATGTCAGAGTGGGTCACAAGGGTAATACCTTGCAAGTGAATGTGCCACCCATGGCAAGCATCACATACTTTGATTTATTCTGCTTGATTGTTCCCTTGCTGGCTGATGTGATGAACCCATACATGGCAGCAACAAGTGGCTTGATGACCGCTTTCAATGTACCTCGAATGTGTGGTGAACACTTCTTAATCTGATGATGGTATCAGTATTGGTTCGAAATACAAGGGACAACATATCATTGTCTTCATGCTCATAGTCAATTCATACGTCTCACCTGCTTTCTCGCATTCCTCTTTCCATAGCTCTTGAATCCACTGGCATCGCAGTACAGAGTCGGGATAGGCATTTATTGTGTAGATTTGTCGCTCCCAGCCTTTACAGACATTGTTGAGTATCTCTCAGACTGTACCTTTATAATCCCACTGATTGAGGCCTTTAGCACCAGAAGCGACCTCGGCAATGCATGCTTTCTTCATCTCAGAGGATGGTTCAAGCACTGAGGGGCTAGGTGGATGTTTTGTTCCGGTAAGCTCAGCTGGTGATTTGTCATCAGCACTGCCCTGATGCTCCTGAGAAGAGGGTGACAATGGGGAAGACTCTGTTCCGGGTTTGTGCGGAGGGTCTTCTGCATCAGATGATGCCATCGATGGGCTACATGACCGGGGGAATGAACTGTGATTGGCCATGGGTTGGCAAAAACCTGATCTGAAGTCAATGTGAGGAATTGGATTCTCCAATAGTGACTCAGGAGGTGGTGATGAGACTGTAAGGTGGGTAGTGCCTTTTTTTGTGAAGCCTTGGGGGTGGACTGGACAGTGTTCCTTGTGACAGGATCTAAACGGAGGATGGTAGATCATAGTTTGATCCAAGAAATTAAACACCACTGACCAAAGAGGAAAATTTGAGTGACACGCTTGGAATCTCCTTGTCTTCACTCTCCACATCAGAGAGCTGACGTCCATTATGGGTCTGAGAGTATTCATCTGCATAGTCAGCACAAAGTCGACCTATCCGGATATCAGATACATCAAAAATGAGTCATTGACACATGCAGTTGGTACTGTCAGAGAGGACTTGCTTTTGCTTGAGCTGGATGTTCTCCTTTTGCAGATTAGTGATGAGAGCCTGAAGCTTGTGATTCTCAGTATTGGCTGTGTCTTGGTCTTGGTGGCAAAATATCAGTAAGAAATCAACCATGCATGTTGCTGTACATACCAATTGCTGCCTGTTTCTTGCTGGGCTTAGGTGCCCACTTGCTTGCACCTTGGGATCCAGCTTTGGCACTACTTGGTCCCTTGGTAACCATGTCCAAACATGCGACATGGATAACTGTTGAGGTGGTGGTAAGAGGAGAGGTTGAGAAAATTGGAAATATATGAAACAGTCAACAAAGAGTTGAGATAACATGACCTAGATAGACTTACTCACTCTCGGAGGGAACAGCTGAAGTCCTACCCAGTGCGCTGGTCATTATCCTGACTCATCATAGCTGAAA
The DNA here is from genome assembly GCA_022818075.1 of Armillaria altimontana. Lineage (NCBI taxonomy): Eukaryota > Fungi > Basidiomycota > Agaricomycetes > Agaricales > Physalacriaceae > Armillaria > Armillaria altimontana. Next base: position 605,490 of record JAIWYR010000003.1, read on the forward strand.
ATGGTTCGCACCATCTACCACTGTCATATCTGCTCATATCAGACACATTTGGAATCTGGGATGGAGAATCACTACTCACAAATACCTTGTGGTGCTAGGCTTGATGAGAGACTTGTTAGGGCAGCATCGAAATCCTTGAAGCGCAAGCACACTATCACCCTCACATCAACGGACCCTACTCCATCAAGCCCACCCTACAGCCTGACATCAGACTCTGGTCCGGTTCCAGACCTTTCTGAACTTCATGCATTTCCCCATGCAGACATTAACCCTTCGGCAGCCCCTCCACCTGCCAAAAAAACAAGAGTTGAGGATGTTGAAGATGACAGTGATGAAGAGCAACCACAAGACTACTATATTGAAGACTTTCCATGGCCAGCTGGGGATCCTATCATAGACCGAGGAGTTTTACCGCCATTTTTTGAGCTTTTCCATTGTGAGAAGATAGAGAAGAAGGAAGACATGTGGGCACCTTTCAGCTCCAGGGAGGAATGGGAATTGGCATGTTGGCTAATGCGATCCAGTATCAGCCAGAGGGAAATTGATGCATTTTTAAAGTTGGAGAGCGTGTGTACCTTTCCTCGATGCCCATGTTACAAAGTCTTATGACCGTTTTCTAGATCCAAGAACAACATGAAACCTAGCTTTGACAATAAGAGGAAATTGTTCCAGACCATCGATAAGCTTCCAATAGGTCCAGAATGGACGTGCAAAGTTTTTGAGCTTCAGGGAGACTTGCTTGATGAACAGGGTGAGCTGCAAACAGAAGAGGTTGAACTCTGGAAGTGTGATCCTGTAGCCTGCATCCAAGAGCTTATTGATGATGCCCGCTTCAAAGACCACATGCATTACACACCTGAAAATGTTTATGTGGATGGCAAGGGAAAGTCCAGAGTGTATAGCGAGATGGCAATGGCCAACTGGTGGTGGAAAATTCAGGTGCAGCTGATGCGGTATTCAGATGAGACAATGCTGACCATGATATACATTCAGAAACTCTTACCGAAAGGTGTTACTATTGCACCTGTGATTCTCGCCTCAGACAAAACACAGCTTTCATGCTTTAGCAGGGACAAGTCAGCATGGCCTGTATATCTGACCATAGGCAATATTGACAAGGACATCTGATGAAAACCATCAGAACATGCAATGATACTGATAGGATACTTACCTGTCACCAAGCTGGAGAGCTTCTCAAAGAAAAACTGTTCCATTGAATCCTATCAGCTCTTCCACACCTGCATGCGCTCCCTGCTGGAACCGTTGATCGAGGCAGGGAGAAATGGTGTTGAAATGCTTTGTGCTGATGGCCAGACAAGGCTCGTATATCTGATTTTGGCTGCATACATTGCCGATTACCCTGAGCAATGCCTGATTGGATGTTGCATGGAAAATCAGTGCCCAAAATGCCAGGCCAATCCTGATGAGCTGGAGGATCCCGTGTGCTCACTGATGCGAGATCCAAAGGAGACAGTCCAGATCCTCAAACAAGTATCAGATGGATTGCATCCTGAAGAATTCACAGACTGGGGTCTTCATCCTGTTAATCCATTTTGGGTTGACTTACTGCACTGTAATATCTTCCAATGCTTCACTCCAGACATCCTCCATCAGCTCCATAAAGCCATATTCAAGGACCACATGGTCAAGTGGGCTACAGCCGCCATCAATGTTGAAGGACCCAAGTGATTTGTCGACACACAACAAAAATCAGAGGTTGATTGCCGTTTTCAGGCTATGACATGCCATCCTAGTCTTTGTCATTTCAAGAAAGGAATATCTTTGATTTCCTAGTGGACAGGTAATGAGTATAAGAATATGGAGAAGGTATTTTTGTCCATCATTGCTGGAGCTGCCGATGAGGAGGTCACAAAGTGCGTCAGGAGAATGCTGGACTTCATATATTATGCACACTATGAGGAGCACACAACTGAGTCACTGACAAAACTAGAAGATTCATGGTGCACCTTTCATGAGCACAAACACATCTTCATTGACCATGGAATCCATGACCACTTCAACATTCTGAAGATCCATTCCATGGCCCACTACACCTCGATGATATGCTCTCATGGTTCTGCAGGTGGTTATAATATGGAGGCTTCAGAACGACTCCATATTGATTTCGCCAAGGTTGCCTATAATGCATTGAACAAGAAATGGTATATTAAACAAATGACAACATGGATGAGATGACGAGAGGCGGTTGAGAAGTTTCAGAGATTCTTGCAGTACTCAATAGATGAGTACAGCGAGCCAGAGGAGCAGGAGGAAGATGACAATGAAGGTGACGATGTGGATGTTGATGGAAACACAGCCAGAAGTGACCATGAGAGTATCATGAATATCGTTCCCACTGTCATCCCCACTGTCTCCACTGATGACCACGATGATGATACAAGCACAAACGACATCGCTGCAGCAGGTTCAGCACTCAAATATGGAGAGGCTGTTTATTCCATTCCAAAAACTGCAGCCTATACCAATGTCACCATCAACGATCTCCAGACAAAATTTGGGGCATCTGATTTTGTGCATGCTATGGAGGCCTTTCTTCGTGAACACCAGCTATTGAAAGATGACTATTGGGATGCGGTGCCTGCAACATATTCCATTTACAAACGATTTCGAGTCGCCATTCCTCCTACACCTGAAGTCTCTGCATTTCCAACAATCAACCCTATTCGTGTGACATTGCCAGAACCAGCCTGTGGTCACAAGAAAGGGAAGCCTGCACATTTTGATATAGTCTTGGCAAGGAAGGATTTTCCTGAGGACAAAAGCATAGATTTAGATTTGCTGGGCCCAAAAGGTGTGTACTCTTATTTTAATGTCTTGCTGTGTATTGAGCCCTTCTAGGCCTCAATGTTGCTCAAGTGCATGCTATTTTTGACCTCACCATGGAGCTAGGGCAGTTCTCGCAACCTCTGGCATATGTTGAATGGTTCACGCCTCTGCAGAGGATTGACAAAGTGACAGGAATGTTCAAAATCCAGCAGGCCCTTCGATCTGGTTGTCGAAAGGGCACAGTAATCCTGGTTTCTTATATTTCTTGTAGCTGTCATTTATCTCCCTGCTCAGGGCAGTCCATTGATTGCCATTACATGAGCAACAACATTTTAGACTCTTGTACCGCGTTCTTCTTAAACCCGTACCTCTGACATATTGTTAGGCCCGGGCTCGGGACTGACAAACAAGGCTGACCAAAGGCTGTCTCATGTTCAGACAATCACCTGAGGTGCCATAAAGTAAGTCAGACAAGGTGGTGTAACACTTAGTCGAGTCTGGCGAGCAGAGGAGTAAAGTCTGGTATGTATAAACTTTAGCTTGAAGCTGAGGTTACAGGCTGAGAGCGTAACTACTTATATACTAAACACAAGAACTAATAATAGAACTGTCCATTGTGTCAGAAGCATGGAGACCGCGCGGTGAGAGCGTGTCACAGTCGGAATGCTGAAGTCATTTGATACGGTCATGGTTACGATAAGATAAGCGAAGTGCTGAAGATAAGATGAGATTAGATAGATGCTGAAGATTAGATAAGGAAAAATCGTAACATTACCCCCTCGTTAAGGCAGGTGTCCCAACTGCCCTAGGGCTCATTGTTGGGGGTCTTGTACTGTGTGTCAGCTTGATTGAGCCAGTACTCTTTGAGGAGCTGTGTCCATTCAAAGCAGTACTGCTTCAGTTCTTTGACCCACTTTTGGAGTCCATCCTGGCGTTGTACGAGGTACTGGGCTTCGCCATTATCTGAATATTGATGGTCGAGGATCATGGTGACAGCCCTGTAGGAGTCCAGGTTCAGTAAGTTGGCATCGTCTATTCTTCTGACGTCGCTGGTCCTTCCTTTGTATTCTTCTATAGCCTCTTGGGCATTTCCCATTTCCGAGTTGCGAACCCATGAATTGTGTTCGCGCGTCCATCCTTTCCACTTGACGAAGTAGTCTATGACTTTGTAAGACTTTTTGCCTCGTCCTCTGCGGATCATGCGAGGTTGAGAGTCTAGGACTTCTTCGACTTCAAATTCTTCTTTGCCGTCGATAAGATCGGGCAGTGGTGGAGGCGGTAATTCCTGATTAGGGAATGCCGGCAGGATGTATGGTGTCAACAGCTTCTCATTGAAGTGCGGGTGAACCTTCCAGTGAGGCGGGAGCTTGAGTTTGTAGGCAGAGGCTCTGGCCTTGTCGATGATCTCGAAGGGACCGACTCGCTTGTCATCCAACTTCTTCTTTGGTCTTGGGAGATGAAGGTTCGTGGCATCGAGCCAGACCTTATCTCCAATGCAGTAGTCACATGCACTGCGCTTCTTCTTGTTGTATTGCGTTTTCATGTTGTCAGCCGCCTTTTCTAAGGCATCACGAGTCTCCTTGTGGATCTGAGACATGGTCTTCACAAAGTCGGCGGCGGCTGGGTTCATGAAGGGTGAGGATCATGGAGAGTCAGGAAGTACTCTGGGATTGCGTCCGTAGAGGACCATGAAGGGGCTTTTGCCCGTTGCGCTATGGACCTGATTGTTGTGTGCGAACTCTGCCAGTGGGAGCCAATTGGTCCAGTCAGTCTGTCGGTAGTTAACAAAGATACGAAGGTATTTTTCGATTTCTTAGTTAACTCATTCGGTCTGTCCATCGGTCTGCAGGTGGAAAGCCGTGGAGGCGTTCGGGGTGATGTTGAGGAGTCGGTAAAGCTCTTTTATGAACTTGGAGACAAATTGAGGGCCTCGGTCAGAGATGATGACTTGAGGCATGCCGTGTCATGCATATACGTGGTCTTGAAGAATTTGAGCCCATCCTTCAGCTGAGAGTTCCGTGTTACAGGCAATGGGGACGATGGCTTTCGAGAATCTGTTGATGATCATGAGGAGAGTGTCGCATCCATTTGACATTGGGAGACCAGTGACCATGTCGACGGAGATATGAGTCCATGGCCCGGTCGGGATTGCATTCAGGTATAGCGGTGTGGCCTTGGCCTGGGTGCTAGACTTTGTTCGTTGGCAGACCTCACATCCTTTAACATAGGCCTCTACTGTCTTCTTTATCTTGGGCCACCAGAACTCTCTGAGGACCAATTCCTTTGTCTTCTCGATGCCTGGATGTCCAGCGAGGACGTGATCATGGCATCGAGCGATGATTTCCCTGTGAAGGGAGTTCTTCCTGGGGACGTAGATGCGTCCATCATACTGTAGTAGAGCTCCGTGGCAGGAGACTCCTCGTTCGTGGCTGAGGGACACGGCGATGCCTTCGTCCCACAGGCCTTCGTCAGTCGTGGGCATGATGAGGGCACAGAAGTGCGTGGGTTGGAGGATAGTAACGTTGTGGTTGTCCTCCTTTCCTTGGTCATGGTCGTCGCAGCAGGACAATAAGTCGGCCTTCTTGTTAAGCACTCCTGGTTTATGTCGGAGAACAAAGTGGTATTCTGCCAACTCTGTTACCCAGCGTGCTTGTCGTCGGTTCAACTTCTGAGGTTTTCGGAAATACTGGAGGTTCTGGTGATCCGTCCAGATTTCTACGTCTTTCGCAGCGCCCATGAGGTAATGGTGCCATTCCAAGAGTGCGAGCATGATGGTGAGCAACTCCTTGTCATAGATCTCGTAGTTTCGTTCCGTGGTGGTTAGTGATTTCAACATGAAGGCTACTGGGTGCCACTTTCCATCATGTTTCTGGCTAAGCACCGCACCTACAGTGCCTTCACTGGCATCGGCTTCAACTATGAAAGGGTCGGTCTCATTCGGGATGGCTAGGACGATGTCCTCAGCCATGCGTCGTTTTAGTTCGGTGAAAGCTTGGTCCTGAGCGGGTCCCCACTTCCATTCAGTGTTTCCCGTAAGGGTGGTGAGCACCTTTACAACTTTTGAGTAGTTCTTGATGAACTTTCGGTAAAAGTTTGTGAAGCCTAGGAATGACTGGAGTTCCCGCTTCTTCATCGGCATCGGCCATTCAGCAATTCCTGCTATCTTGACGGGGTCCATGCGGATCGAGTCTTTGGAGATGATTACGCCGAGATACTCGGTTTCTAGCACCTCGGATTCACATTTCTCTGCTTTAAGGAAGAGCTTGTTCTCACACAGGCATTGGAGAACTCGTCTCACGACTTGTTGATGTTCGTTCAGGTCTTTGGAAAAGATCAGGATGTCGTCGAGGTAGACTGTGACCTTCCCCTCAGCAATAAGGTCGCAGAAGATGTTGTTCATCATCCATTGGAACATTGCGGGCAAATTGGTGAGTCCGAAGAACATGACGGTGGGCTCGAACAATCCTCGGTTCGTGTGGAAGGCGGCTTTTTCCTTGTCTTCCTCCTTGATACAGACATTGTTGTATCCCCAACGAACATTGAGTTTTGTGAAGTACTTGGCATCGCGAAGCTTGTCAATGAGTTCAGAAATGAGTGGTAATGGGTAGCGATTCTTGATGGTCATTTCATTGAGCTTACAGTAGTCCTGTACAGGTCGTAGCGAGCCATCCTTTTTCTTGATGAAGAAGAAGGGAGAGGCAAACAGGGACTTGGAGGGACGGATACATCCTGACTCCAGGTTTTCGTCGAGGAACTTATTGAGCTGTTCCTGTTTGTCATGGTTCAAGGGGTATACCTTGCAATCCAGCGTTGACTTTGCGTTGGGGACAAGCTCGATGGCATGGTCCCATGGCTTTCATTCAGGTAGTTCGTCAAAATTCTCCTTGGAAAACAGGTCGTGGAAGGAATGGTAGTGTTCAGGAACCATTTCTTTGAACATCTTCTTTGGCTTTTCCGCGTTGGTGGTGGTGGCCAATTCGTTGGCATGGTGCATGGCATGGATTACGAGCTCTTCTTCCATGCAGACTGTGAGGATGGTGTCTCCCTCCTCTAGTTCTTCATCCCATTGGTCATCGGGGTCGGCATCTGGCAGATCGAGTCGATTGCCTGCGCATTGGCAGTGACCAAAGATGATCAACTGCATCTTCCAGTTGACCAAAGGGTTGTGTCGCTTCAGCCAGTTGTGTCCTAGGTAAACATTCTTCTTTCCTAGGTTCGTGACAGCGAGGTCGATGCGTTCAGCATGTCCTCCGATCGTCATGCGGAGTTCAATGAAGTCGGTGATGTCTCCGCCTGCATTTCGTGTTCCATCGGCGTTGTAGACGGGAATCGGGACCGCAACTTTGCGGGTCTCAAGTCAGTGCTTCTCAATGAAGCTTCAGTTGATGGGGCTGCTTGTGCAGCCGCTGTCAAGGAGTCCTTTTGTGGACAGAGTCTGTGTTCCAGTGACAGGGTTCAGGATGACTTCGATCATGAAGTCGCTCTTCATGCTGTCGAGTCAGTGCATGACTCGTAGCAGTTCATGGAGCTCGTAGAGGCACTCCTGAGTCGGTTCTCCTCCGAGTCGGAGCTCGGTTAGGAGTTCATCAATCATCTCAGCGCCCTTGTCCTTGTGTATCCACACTGATAAGGCAGCATGGGCAGCATTGTCGTTTCATGCTTCACAGATGGCACGGAGTGTCCAGTTGACCTCGAAGGGTCGCATCCATTGATGAGGGGCCTCTGGAGCCTTCGCGCTAGTCGTCGAGGACATAGCTACCATTGGTGAGGTCACCTCCTTCCTAACATCGTTCGGGACCACCCCCTCATTAGGGAGTGGTCGTGTCGGTGGTGTCGGTGACTCCGGCAGAGTCAGGAGTGCTGTCTTGGGCTGTCTTGGGCTGGCTATGGGGCTTCCGTTAGCTAGCCATCGTTTGAAGGCGGTATCGTCTTCTTCATCAGGAACCTCAATCATGGTTACCTTGTGCCCCCTATTCACTGCCTGGGTGCTAGCAGCTTCCTGTCCTGTGGCTGTCTTGGTCGGGGCTGTTGCGCATCCAACAGTTCTTGTCACATGTGCATCTTCATCAGGATCGCCTGTAGGGGTGTCACACTGTACCTCATTGGAGGAGTAGGATTGCGGCAAGCCTCTCCTGACCTCGGAGCCACTCATCAATAGAGCAGCAGGCTCGACCTGTGCCGAATGAACAGACTTACTGGCCTGGCCTGTTTCCTTGGGACTACGTGAGGTCGTTCCACCCCCTACAGGGCCTGCACTGACAGTGTGCTTGTTCTTTGTTGAAGCCTCCCTGAGGGGAGATTTACACTTCGACTGCCTTGTGTGTGACTCTGTTACCAGGGGAGGCTGCCCCATAGCGTTCACCTCTAAACCCGCAGCGTGGCTGGGGCCCCGTGGAGACACATCGCGGTCATGCGATGCTGCTTTCGCAGAGTTGGCATGGAGCGCCTCGTCTGTCCCACCCGGTCGGGCCTGCATCACTGCGTGCACTCCAGAGGAGCCACTCAACTGGGGCTTCACCGTTAAGGTGGGTGTCACTATGGTGGGTGACTTGTCGTTCAATGCTTTCACTCGCAATGAGCTACTTGCTGGATGTTTAGCCGGTTGCGCAATCCTGGGGACGGCGGCCCCGGTTCCTACAGACATGTCAGTCATGTCCCAAAGGATGTCATATCAGTTCGTCAATTCTAATACTGGTGGGTTCGGGGTAGAAGTCTTAAAAACCCGCCCCTCATGGCGGGGTGGGGGTATATTCAAATGCACAATAGATAAAGTGTCTGTACATAAAAAAGAAGTGTCAGACCAGCCGACGGGAGAAGAGAGTTCACCAGTATTTAAGTCCTTGGTCGTCACAGCAGAATTGGGCGCCTGACGACCTATTCTTTTACCTCCTCAATCTTAGTGTCCTCGGAGAGCAGTTCCTCTGAAACCGTCTTTGCTGCACGTACCTGCATCTTCCCCTTGTGTGGGCAATCTCTGCTAAGATGCCCCTTCTCGTCGCATCTGAAACATCTCCCCTTGCTGTGCTGCTTCTGCTTCCGGGCATCAATATCCATTGGCTGCCCTTGTCCTCTGTATGTCGTTGCCTTTGTCTGTATCCATCGCCCACCTGAGTCGCAGCCTTTGGCGTCATTTGTCAGCTTGGCCGTCGAGGAACTTGTCGCGCCACCTGCAGCGTTCTTGTGGCTGCTGGTGGCAGTAATCTGCTTCTGGTTCCACAGGGGCTTCGGGTGTTGCTCGGCGCCGTACGTCTGTTTGTAGGTGGCCTTTCGTTGTCGCTCTTCGTACATCGTGATGATGCAGGCTTTCCATTCTGAGTAGGTCCCTGGTACATTGAAGCCAATGTTGGCGATGGCAGTGGTGTAGGACGAGGGGACTCCCATGCGTACTGCTCATACCATCATCCCTTGTTTGTCCTCATCGTTTTGTCGCCCAGCAAGTCGTGCCTCCATTTCTAGCTCCTGGAAGTAGGCCATTGTGGACCTTCCTCCCATGCGGAGTTCGTGCATCTTTCTCTCGTGTACTTCTTCGATGGCAGGGTCGCGGAACTGCTTGACGACTTCCTTCATGAAGTCGAGCCATGCGGGGTATCAATATCGCACTACCCCATCCCAGTCCTCTGCTACCCAGTAGGCAGGTCATCGGTGGACCCACCAGTCTTTTGCGAGCCCGGCGAAGTGGGAGGCGGCGAAGGGGATCGTGAGGGAGGGGAGATTTCGGAAGTACTTCCGATGTCCTTTGAAGTAGGTGACGCAGTCTCCGAAGAACCGCTCCATGTCGTTGTGGTCTCCTCTGAAGTACTCTGGCGCCTTCACTAGAATGGGTTTGATGTCTAGGAAGGGGGCATCCTTGTCATTGTCGACGACTCCCATAGGGCCTTCCCCTGGGTAGTCAGGGTCGAACTTCGGGTATTGTGGAACGGAGTATTGATCTGTTCTCCGGTGCGGGGGTCGGAGGTGCCCTGGAATGGCGGGCAGTAGCGGCGGTCTTCCTCTGTCAGGCGCCTTTCCCTTCTGCTGGTCTAGTTCGTCATGGAGTTCCCTTGTCTCCTCGTGCATGGCATCGATCTGTGCCAGCACCTGTACCAGTCATTCTTCAATGGTTACTGCTGGCGGATCTTCTTGCATCCCACTCCCCCCTTCGTTTCCTGCTCCTGCTACTAGGTGGCTGGTCATTGGGCCCAGATAATACCTGGGGTGTCACGGATTGGGTGGCAAGTTGGGTAGTAGGGACAAGGGTCCCACATAGAAGTCGGGGACATCCTCGGCCTGCTGAGAGGGTTGGAACCCCTCCCCGTATGTCATGTCATCACAGTGGAACTCCTCATAGGGGTTCCTCGGGGGTTCCGTCCAGATCGGGGCAATCTCCCTATAACCTTGCCAGTCGAAGTAGTTGGCGTTCGATAAGGAGCTGCTCCTTATTGGTTTGGGGCCATAGATCAGGCTGCAGAAGTCCTGGGTGGGGTCAGTATAGCTCCCGGTTTCGGTTGGCATATATTCGGGCCATGATCTCTGCGTTGTGGTGTCCTCTGAGAAGAGGATCCCCCCTGTTGGTGGCAAGGAAGAAGTCCATATTCTCCCTTGGTCCCATGTGTCTCCACTCTGTTCTTGCTTTGATGTCTGCTCATCTGATTTCCCAGGTGGCGACTCTGTGAGGACCGAGAATGTCTTGGTCGACTTGTTCGAGTTCGTTCCACTCGTAGTTGAGCCCCCTGGGATTGAAGGGGTCAGCGGGGCTTCGGCGAGGGACATCAGGGTTAATGAAGGGGTTGCTGATCCTTTGCTGCTGTTGGAGTCTGGCGAGGGTGATAAAGTCATCCTTGGAGCTGGTGTCGGAATCCTCTGAGGGCCAGGGATCTGGGGGTGCGGTTCATCAGCTGGAGCTGATGGTGGGGAAGGGAATGGTGCCGGTGCGTAGTGGGAGGCCAGTATGAAATAGCCTGGGGTGAGCTCTTGGTGCTCCCAACGCCACCCTGATGAAGTAGGGAGGAGATGGGTCAAAAGACTCAGGTTTGTTGGGATTGTCGAGGGTGGAATGGGGTAGTTCTGTTCTGAACCTCTCATGCTCGTTGTCGTTGCTCCATACCCCTGCAGGGTATTCAGGGTCAGGGCCAGGTACAGTATTCTCTGTACTGGTCCATGGATCGGCCTCGTCTGGGTTCATAACCCATAGGTGCCCTGTCTCAGAGGCAGCGTTGGCGGGCTCGGGAGTGGGGGTTCTTGGAACATTGCTGGGCCCTGGGGTTGCGTTTCGTGGGATTGTCTCCCTACTCTGGAAGGACTCGTGGTCAGGAGTCCTGGCTCGAATGGTGGTCGTCCTTCGGTGGACAACGCTAGTTGTTGCCATTGTTGTCGTGACATGCGGGCATAGCCATATTGGTCGGGGGTCGTGTATTGGTTGGACATAGTGCTGTCGGAAGAGCGCTGTCCAGAAGTCAGTTCTAGGGAAGCGGGCAGGTCGTAGAATTCCTGCTCGTTCGAGAGAGGTTCTGATTTTGTGGGCGTAGGTGACAATGAGGAGTATCGCAGTAATGAGTAATGTTGCTACTGCAACTACTACTCCGATGGTAATGGTTTGGATTGGGGTGAGGTTGGGGCTCATAGGTATTGATGGGGAAAGTATCAGTTGTTTTCTCGACAGAGGCAGATGAGGAGCTCTATCAAGAGGGTGGTGAGGTTATCGGGGTTTATATCGTCTTGAGTCAGAGTTTTAGGCGGGGTTGGAATCATGGAGCATGTTTGCTTCGCTCGGGTGTTGTTGGAGGAATTGGGAAGGTATGTAATGGCTGGAAAGAGCCGAGCGTTTGATGGGTCTAGAGTCGCTTGTTTGGTTCTCGTATTCGGTTTGTTCTCTGTATCCGAAGAGAATAATGATGACAAGTAGGATGACGAGTATGACACCGAGGATTGTGGTGCCTACTCCAATGAGTACATTTTGTTCATTTGTGAAGAGAGTTTCTTGTATGGCTGGCATACAAAGAAACAGTAGGGAAGCTTCGAGCTAATTGTTAGGCCCGGGATCGAGACTGACAAACAAGGCTGACCAAAGGCTGTCTCGTGTTCAGACAATCACCTGAGGTGCCATAAAGTAAGTCAGATGAGGCGGTGTAACATTTAGTCGAGTCTGGCGAGCAGAGGAGTAAAGTCCAGTATGTATAAACTTTAGCTTGAAGCTGAGGTTACAGGCTGAGAGCGTAACTACTTATATACTAAACGCAAGAACTAATAATAGAACTGTCCATTGTGTCAGAAGCATGGAGACTGCGTGGTGAGAGCATGTCACAGTCGGAATGCTGAAGTCGTTTGATACAGTTGTGGTTACAATAAGATAAGTGAAGTGCTGAAGATAAGATGAGATTAGATAGGCACTGAAGATTAGATAACAAAAAATCGTAACACATATTGACTTTGTACTCCTACGAGACAAGTGTATCATAGAATAAAACATGCTTGGGGCATTTTGCAAGTGGGATGACATCTGAAAACTGTGGCAAGTGAGTGGTAAAATCATAGCACTTACACTGATATATACCTAGAAAGGAAGAGCTACAGACCACTACATGAAGCTATCTACCATTGCTGTGATAGTACCTTAGCTACATACCATGGGTAGCCCTATGTAGCACTGGCATGCACATATGTAGCAAATGGCCTTTTTCCTGATGGCATCAAAATGTCCTGATCCAAGAGTTCAGATGTCCTGATAATCATATTCAAATATCCTGATCAAGCAGCTCAAATGTCCTGATCCAAGAGTTCAAATGTCCTGATCTGGGAGCTTGAATGTCCTGATTCTTGTATTGAAATGTCCCGATTCAGTCCTGATAATCATGTTCAATTGTCCTGATCAAGCAGCTCAAATGTCCTAATCTGGGAGCTTGAATGTCCTGATTCTTGTATTGAAATGTCCTGATCCAGTTCTGATAATCATGTTCAATTGTCCTGATCAAGCAGCTCAAATGTTCTGATCCAAGAGTTCAAATGTTCTGATCTGGGAGCTTGAATGTCCTGATTCTTGTATTGAAATATCCTGATCCAGTCCTGATAATTATGTTCAAATGTCTTTGTCAAGCAGCTCAAATGTTCTGATCCAAGAGTTCAAATGTCCTGATCTGGGAGCTTGAATGTCCTGATTCTTGTATTGAGATGTCCCGATCCAGTCCTGATAATCATGTTCAATTGTCCTGATCAAGCAGCTCAAATGTTCTGATCCAAGAGTTCAAATGTTCTGATCTGGGAGCTTGAATGTCCTGATTCTTGTATTGAAATATCCTGATCCAGTCCTGATAATTATGTTCAAATGTCTTTGTCAAGCAGCTCAAATGTTCTGATCCAAGAGTTCAAATGTCCTGATCTGGGAGCTTGAATGTCCTGATTCTTGTATTGAAATGTCCTGATCCAGTTCTGATAATCATGTTCAATTGTCCTGATCAAGCAGCTCAAATGTTCTGATCCAAGAGTTCAAATGTTCTGATCTGGGAGCTTGAATGTCCTGATTCTTGTATTGAGATGTCCCGATCCAGTCCTGATAATCATGTTCAATTGTCCTGATCAAGCAGCTCAAATGTCCTGATCCAAGAGTTCAAATGTCCTAATCTGGGAGCTTGTGTTACAATTTATTCACTTTTTTCCTTTATCTTATCTTATCCACCACACCGGACTGACCAGGCCGTTGACCATAGGGGCAACCGAGTAACCACGCGACGATTCCCATGTTATTGCTCAACATTGCATGTGCTCGCTTTGATCTTACATGCTCTGGTTTCTATCTCTCACAGACAATCTATAGTTAGACCCTCACTTTTAGTATTTAAGTAGTAGCTCTTGCTGTACGTACGCCAGCTTCGAGCTAATGTTTAATCTATACCAAAACTATCGCTTAATCCATTGCTAAGACTAAGGACTTAGCCTTAACCCCTATCAACTAAGGAACTCATCAGTGACTGCCCAAACGCGAGACAGCCATTGTGTATCCTTGATAGGCGCTTGCATCTAACAATTAGCTCGAAGCTTCTCTTTGCTCCTTAATCAGAGCCTACATGTCCACAACACTTACAACAGTCCTAGCAGCTGCCTTTCTTGGCATAGGAATTGCCTTGCTTGCTGCAGCAATTGTATTAGCCATCCTACACTATCATGGAATAATTCCCCAAACCCACGCCAACCAGTATGACAACCATCCCATCATAAACAATGTCTTCACACAGCAGCCACCACCGGTCCACCTCCACACACCCCTATTGTGCTGAGCATCAACGCTCGACGAGTACCCTCGCTTCATCGGCAGGAGAGACGAAGAAAACATTCTTGGGCAGATGGAGGGCAGCATTCAAGAAGGAAGCGATGGACGTACTACCAGAGCAAGGCTCCCCATTATCCAGCTTTCTTCAGACAGGTCCTCTCATCACACAGAATCCGCCAGCCATACCCCCATTCACAGCGGACCCTCCCTACAGCAGCAGACCTGGCAAGGTACCTCATTTGACTCGGACTGGGGAACACAGGCCCTGGAGGCTCCCCCGCCTCAGAGCGACCTCTCCTCAGCGCTACTAGGAGTGAGAGGGTACCAGATGCCACCATTGGGCCCACAGATATCTTCATCAACCCCACCCCCGAGCTCAACGACATCTGGGACAACCTCAACCTCCCCTATACTGCCTTCTTTCCCAGCCGAGAAAACCTTCATCGACCCAATGAAGCAAACTGGGACCCACCCAAGTCCTATCGAGCAGAGCCACCTGATCCCAACTATCCCGTTGTACGCTGGGATGAGCCCATACAAATCATCGAGCAGCCTGCCTCCCCGACAAGAGAGTCCTCACCAGAGTTTGAGTCATGAGGAACTCCTGCGACAGCCAGACTCACCGTTCCAAGAAGGGGGAGGGAGCCAAGGGGACCACTGCTTGACAAGAATTTCCTCAGCCAATACAACAGAGATCACAGGGCAGCAGAGCGAGAGCGGGCAGCGATCTTCAGGGAGATCAATGAGTGACAGCCCAACGTCGGGATTGATGATCGAGGAGAGACCATATACTACTCCAATGACGATACCTCTACCGAGGTCCTCTCCATTGAGGAGCATGGGTATACCAATGGAACCAGGAGAACGAGCCCATTACCCTCCCCGATCCCCACACCAACAATCCTGAACACTCCCCCAGCCGACCACCCCGATAACCATCGCCCAGGCCCTGTACCTCCTAGCGACAGGTAAACTGGTCCAGGTTCCCGACATACTTCACTGCGCTCCCCTGGACGAATTATGTAATCATTTCAGGGAGGAACTACTAGCCGATCAAGATTGGGCCAGGACCCCAGCTGGGATAGATTATGCATACTATGGATATAGCTATATCCTAACTGAAGAAGCCACTCATTTCGCCTGCCAAGCCTATAATATGATCCATCAGGATCGCCCAATTCAGGTACCTGCTCGTTATCAGCGACCCCAGATTGACTTACCACCCATGACATATACCCTGGAACCCATGGAAGATGAACTGCCGGTACTGCCGCAGCGAGCTGCAATACCTGACTATGCAATTACGGTACAAAGCTACATGCAAAATGCACTGAGCTACGCATACCCTCAGGAATACAGACCGCCAGGCACACAGGGACCGCCTAGGCTTTTTGCTGCTGCCAAGGCTGATGTGGGATCATCAAATCAGCCCCAGCCGCCAAATAAACCACAACCTCCTTCTGGACTGCCGCCGGCACCACCCGTCATTCCTCAGAGATGGGCACCCCCTCGATACCCATCGCTGCCTAAGCCGCCAGACCCACCCAACCCCTGGGTCCTTATGGCAGCCGACCAGGGACCGTGGGCAGCATTAAAACCGAACATGGTCAGGGAACCCGAGAACTTTAATGGCGACTCCAATGATATCGCCTGGTTCTTCTCCCAATGCGATATGTACTTCTCCATGTTCAACCAGTACTTCCGACATCACCCCCATAAGGTCATCTTTTGCGCATCGCGCTTCAGCAAAGATGCCCAGGTGTGGTGGGAGCTATGTGCACGGGAGTTAGGAAGGAACATCAATGGAGATCAGGTATACCCTGCCTACAAGCAGTTTGTCGAGGAAGTCAGGAGGCGATTCTGGAAGGATGCCAACACCAAGATCAAGTTCGCCCAGTGGGAAAAGCTCTGCCAGAGCAACTTCCCTGATGGAGACTTGTTCTTCCAGCAATTTGAATCACTCACATTCGAGGCAGGAGTTCTGGGCATCGACATGATGATGATGGCGCAAGTCAAAAAGGCATGCTGTTCGACCACCAAGGACATCATCTATGCGTCGGACGAAGATGTCCCGACTACCTACCAGGAGTGGAAGCGACGGATACTCCAAATCGATCATAACTGGAGGACGCGAAAAGCAGAGACGGGAGGGGGAGCCAAGGTAACAGAGTGGAAGCAGCAGGCGAAGACGAATACGACATCTTCAAAAGGAAATCAACAGCAGCAGGCCAACATCCCAGAGAAGAAAACGGGAACTGGCACTGTATATGGAGGATCGGGCGCACCAATGGACATCGACAGGGTGCGCAACAAAGCAAAATGCTACCGATGCGGCGAACTTGGACATTTCAAGCGAGATTGTCCCAAGTCACCGAAGACGAGGGAAGAGGCGCTACAATGCCTCAACTACTACTGGGACCATGTAGCAACAGAGGAAAAGATGGACTCCAAGGTTGAGGAGGTAAAAGATGGGGCCGAGCAGTAAACAATTCGACTGACTTGGCCAAGGGCTTAGTTTCATCTGGTATGCATTCGTCGCCCGCTAGTCAGGCTCACTGTACTTCTGTAGTTTTCACCGCGCATTCGAATATGTTACGATTTTTCCTTATCTAATCTCAGCGCCTATCTAATCTCATCTTATCTCGGCACTTCGCTTATCTCGCTTACCTAAAATCTCCACATATCGTATGACTTTCGACTCGTGTTCGCCTCGCT
This sequence comes from Armillaria altimontana, assembly GCA_022818075.1. Classification (NCBI taxonomy): domain Eukaryota; kingdom Fungi; phylum Basidiomycota; class Agaricomycetes; order Agaricales; family Physalacriaceae; genus Armillaria; species Armillaria altimontana. Next base: position 622,231 of record JAIWYR010000003.1, read on the forward strand.
TGCTTACTCGGCCAACACACGTATACCACGACTCATATTAGAACTCCGACTCGCTAGTATATAACGTAGCATATACTTGTACATAGATTCCCTTAGCTTCGAGCTAAGTTTATACATACCAGATTCTTACTCTCAAGTCTCAACGACTAAGCGTTATACTGCATTCTCGATAGCAACAACGCAGACTCTGGGTGACTGTACGAACGCGATACAGCCCTTACGTCCTGCTAGTTTGTTATCCCGAGTCCGGGCTTAACAATTAGCTCGAAGCTTTTACCACGTCCTCTCCGCCAGCCGAAGGACGCTTCCAACCCCACGAACGAACCCCCGACTACGAAATCCTCTTCGTCCTCATATACCGACTCCTCCTCCTCATACTCGTCACCCAGTTGGCTGACATCGCAGATCGACGTCTTGAAAGACGTAGATGAACCAGACGATACTCATCATCACACTCATAATCACCAGCGCTGTCGTCCTCGCCTTCCTCCTCCTCCTCTTCACCCTCTTCTTCTATGCGACCAGGGCAGAAGAAACAATCGAAGAAAGAACGACTGACCAAACCACCCATTGACCAGCGAAAACCCCAAAACCGAAAACACCGACACCACGACCGTCATTGCCGAACCCCAGAACCCGAAGACTCCAACTCCCACCACGACTACTGTGGGTTCTACGGAGGAGACTACGACGACATTCTCGATTGAAACCTCGCCATCATCTCCGATCCAAGAAGACGAGATCGTCTTCGACAATGTCGCCGCCCTCCTCTTTGAACTTGTCCTTACCATCTATATAGGACATTTATACTTCCACCGCCACCTCCATTCATGAACCCCGATCTGACGAACATCCAATTAATCAGCATAAGCATCGCCGTTGCTGTCGCCACCACATTCGTCACCGCCTTCATCCTCACGCTCGTCTACGCTGAGGAACTCCGCAGTTATCTGCAACGAATCAGGCTTCTCCGTGCCAGGAGAGTCCCACGAACCAACTGGGGAAACGCACCTTTCCCAGCCCACCATGTCGTCCCCCGCTTCGAGCGACGACGACCAACAATCCGAACGGATCTGGCATCCATTAGCACGACCACCACCACCCATTCCCTTCACCGGCGAACGGTCATGATTCGGGCTCCCTCCCCCAACGAGTACTACTCGAGTTGGGAGGACCTCCCGACCAGAAACGATACCGCGGGGATCGACAGACGTCATCCCTGGGAGTGGGACGAACTCCACTCAGAACCTGAGGACCCAGGCACCTCGGCGGGGCACATACGGGCTGCTCAGGCAGCGGCAGACCCATGGGGCAATGCTGCGCCTTCTAATGCCATTAACGACCCTGAGTACCCCTCGGGCACCTGGAACCCGGGAGACAGGGAACGCGCCCTCCTCCAGAACGCGCAACACGACGCTGACCCCGTATTCGCCCACGACAACGTCTACGTCGCGAACGAATGCATCGACGCCTCACCCCCCTACATCACCAGGGGCGCCATGGCCGCTCCAAGGTCTAGGACTGGGCACCATTCGCCCGCCTACAGCCACACCGACCCTTTCGCCGCTCTTCGGCGAAACTACGTACCCTTCCCTACCACGAGAAGGAACCCGGTCCCCGCTGTCCCATACGGACAGTGGCCTAACGAGTCCGATAGCAGTGACAGCTCCGACAAGTCCAGTAACGGACAACGGCGAGGAAGCAACCCCGCGAGCCCTGCGCTCGTGGAACCCGTTCCTTGCCTCGATCATAGCGGCACGACCGACCCCTTCAACTGGGAGGGGCCCGACTACGAGTGGAACTCACTCGAGCAGATCGACCGGGACATCCTCGATCCAGAGCGTGTCGAAGCCTGGGAACTTCGACGAGCGGACATTGAAGCCAGAACCAGCTGGCACCACGCAGGGTCACGTGAGGACATGGAGTACTACCTCGCTGTCAATAGGGGGGCTCCCTTCTCCTTCGGCAAGCCCACCCACAGGGAACTCATGGCCAGAGTCCACGCAAACCGCAACCGGGAGCTATACGCTACCCATCCTGGCCACCGACGCCCCGACTTATGGGCGCGAACAGACGATGAGGAGCGACTCCTCTGCGAGCAGCTCGAGCGACTCGCTCGAGCGCTCGACAAACGACTCTGGGCAGAGGATAATGCCTGAGGACTTCCAATACGACTGGGAGTCCATCTATCCGGGGTTCCGCCCAGAGGAGGTAGCCTGGAAGGCTCCAGGGCCGATGAGCGACTCACCACCGAACCCCCAACGACCCGGGTTCTACTCAGGACCGAGTACCAGCCGACTCATCGCGGCCGCAGGAGCGGATGAAGGCGACATGGAGGACGTCGCAGATCCTTGGGGCGGACAGGCCCCACAGCAACCACTGGCGCCGCAGCAACCGCCTGCCCCACCACAAGATTGAACGGATCAATTGATCCAGCAGGTGGCTCTCCTTCAGGATGAGAACCTGCGGCTTCAAAACGATGTCGCCGACCTGCGACAATGCGCAAACCAACGAGGGAGGCCCGGAGCACCTCCCTACCGACCAGACCCGGATCATTACTCGATCCCACGACCCCCTGGATGGGGACCACCCGGACACAGACCAGTAGGAGACTGGGACGCGGACGAGCCTCCTGCGTTCCTGCAGTCGAGGCCCATCATCATGAAACTCCCTGAACCCTTCAAAGGAGAGCACGACGACATGGACCGCTTCCTCGGAGACTGCAACGCATACTTCAAAACGTACCGCCATCAGTTCCGAGGAATCCCGTCCTTAATGGTGGTCTGCGCCACCTCCCTCTTCATCAAACGCGCCAAAGACTGGTGGACCCACCGACGAGAGGACTTCTGGGTCAATGACTATTGGGATCCCGCCGGACCCCGATTCCGGTACCCTCATTGGGACGACTTCGTCCTCGAATTCAAGACCACGTTCCGAGACCCCGCCTGTGAAGAAAGGCACAAAACGACAATGAAGACGATGAAGATGGGCAGCAATCCCGCTACCGTCTTCTTCCAGAAGCTGGAGCGAGAGGCCAAGTTGGCAGGAAGACGCGACGACATGGATCGTCGAGGAACGATGGTCACGGCAGTACGACAGGGAGTCCCCTGGTCGTTCACCTCGATCATCATGAGCATCGGGGTAGGAATACCCCAGACGTACGACGAATGGAAGGAACGCATCCTCGTCATGTACGAGGAACGACAACGCGACAAGGCCTACAACGAGGCCCACGGCATCGGTCAGCGCGACCAACGCCACGACAAGAAGCCCGGAAACTTCAAACAGATCACCGCCCCCAGCAAAAGCAACGCAGGGGGCGCGACAAGTTCCTCGGGCCGCGACTCCTCAGGACGATGGACGACGCCAAAAGGAGCGGACGCTGCCATGCAGATAGACGCCCGTGGCGAGAGCGCGAAGAAGAGGAAGCAACGCGCTGAAGGGCTCTGTTTCTGCTGCGACAAGAAGGGACACCTTAGCAAGGACTGCCCTGAGAAGGGAAAGCAGCAGGTACACGCAGTTGAGGAAGGGGAACCGCTCGCAGAGAGCACAAAGGTCGAGGAGGTAAAAGATTAGGTCATCGAGCGCGTGATTCCGCTGCGACGACCAAGGACTTAAACACTGGTGAACTTTCTCCTTCTGTCGGCCGGTCTGACACTTTTATATCACGCACAGACACTCTATCTACCGCGCATTCGAATATACCCCCGCCCCACGTTTCGGGGCGGGCCTTTACTACTTCCACCCGATGCCCACCAGTGTCAGAATCAAACAACCGATATAGTATTCTTCCGATTGAAGATACTAATGACTCCTCTCTAGAAAACGACGACCGGGTTGTCAGAGCCCCGCCAAAACTGACTAAACGTCCGGCGAGTAACTCATCGCGAGCCAAAGCATCGAACGAAAAGACGACCACCATATTGTCACCCATCATAACGACGAAGCGCCAGTCGAGGCCTCCCCCTGGGGAGTTTCAAGCCGAAGTGACGAACGCCCGATCAGATGGGGTGGAGCGAGCGCTCAGCGCAAAGACCTCCGACAAAGCGGCCTTGCTCGTTGGCAAGGTACCTCCACGGGGCTCCAGCCGTGCTGCGAGTTCAGAGGGAATAGGCAGAGGCGCCGAAACCTCCCCTGGTACGGAGCGGAACGCGAGGCGGTTGAAGTCTAAATCTCCTGGCCGACAGGAGGCTTCAACGAACGTGACTCCAACGACGAGTCTCCCTTCCCGCGACCAGTCATGGGGTCCGCACCCCCAGAAGCACGAACTTCTGACGACCGCAGGGAGATTGGGAACCCCGAACAAAACGCAGAACCCTATGGAGGCGCAAGCCTCCTACGAGGGCCGGGAGGTCAGCGACGACACTGGTAAGTCCGTTCATTCAGCACAAGTGAAGTCTAGCATCTCCACACGTATTAGTGGCCAAGACCAGGACGACGCCTCTCGGGAACGCACTGCCGGTTCCCCACTCGCGACTGGAAAGGACAACAAGAAGACCCGCTACTCCGCCGGCACTTGTGCCCGACAAGCGACGGAGGAAAGGACAGCCGCAGGGAAGGAAGCTGCTAGCGCCCAGGCAGTGAAAAGGGGGCATCAGGTAACTATGATAGAAGTTCCTGACGACGAGGACAATACGTCCTTCCGAAAATGGGTTGCAAGTGGCAGCCCGATGATCTCCCCGAAAAGGAAACCGGCGGTATTGCCAACTCCTCCCGATTCACGACCCGAATCCTCGACACCGACAACCCGCCTTCTTCCCAAAAAGGAAGAAGGCCCGACTTACGTTACCAAGTCCGAGGTGACCTCACCAACGGTAGCTGCGCCTTCTACGGCCAGTGCAAAGGTTGTAGAGGTCCCTCCACGATGGATGCGACCCTTCGAGGTCGACTGGACGCTTCGTGCAGTTTGCGAAGCACGAAATGACAATGCCGCCCGCGCTGCCCTTGCAGTATGGATACACAAGGACAAGGCGGCGGAGCTAACCAATGAACTCCTCCTTGAGCTACGCCTCGGAGGAGAAAACGCTAGGGAACGACTCTATAAGCTCCGTAACCTGCCAGTAATTGTTCAGAGCCACGAAAGCTCAAAGAACAACTTCCTCGTCGACATCATCCTGAACCCTGTTGCAGGAACCCGAATGCTGAGCACCAAAGGGCTCTTGGATAGTGGCTGCACAAGCAGCGCTATCAACCGACGCTTCGTCGAGAAGCACGAACTCCCGACTCGGAAAATCGCAGTACCGATTCCCGTGTACAACGCCGATGGTACCCGCAATGCAGGCGGGGACATCACCGAATACGTCGAAGCACGTATGACGATCAAAGGACATGCGGAACGCATTGACCTTGCCGTCACGAACCTGGGCTCCAAGGACGTCTACCTTGGACACGACTGGCTGAAGCATCATAACCCTTCAGTCAACTGGAAGACGCAGTTGATCCTATTCGGTCGATGCGCCTGCATGGGCAATGACTTCAGTCTGCCCGACGCCGATCCCGACAACAAGTGGGACGAAGAACTCGAAGAAGGAGATACAATCCTCGCTGTCAACATGCAGGAGGAGATTATCATACGGGCGGTACATCACGCCAACGACCTGGCCGCTGCGGCCAACGCTGAGAAGCCCAAAAGGAGCTTCGAGGAGATGGTACCAGAGGAGTATCACTCATTCTGCGATTTGTTCTCGAAAGAGAACTTTGATGAACTACCTGAACGAAAGCCTTGGGACCACGCCATCGAGCTCACCCCCAACGCAAAGGCTTCCCTCGATTGCAAGGTATACCCCTTGAATCGAAACGAACAGGAACAGCTCGACGCGTTCCTCGACGAGAACTTGGCATCGGGCCATATTCGCCCTTCCAAGTCTCCGTTCGCCTCTCCTTTCTTCTTCGTCAAGAAGAAGGACGGCACGCTGCGTCCAGTTCAGGACTACCGCAAGCTCAACGAGATGACGATCAAGAATCGGTACCCACTCCCGCTCATCTCAGAGCTCATCGACAAACTTTGTGGAGCCAAGTACTTCACGAAGTTTGACGTCTGTTGGGGATACAACAACGTCCGCATCTGCAAGGGAGACGAGGAGAAAGCCGCCTTCCGCATGAACCGGGGCTTGTACGAGCCCACCGTCATGTTCTTCGGGCTCACTAATTCGCCCGCGACGTTCCAATGGATGATGAACGACATCTTCCACGACCTGATCGCCGAGGGAAAAGTAACCATTTACCTCGACGATATCCTGATCTTCACGAAGGATAAGGCGGAGCACCGTTGGATCACGAAACAGGTTCTCCAACGACTACGGGAGAACAAGCTTTTCCTCAAGGCGGAGAAGTGCGAGTTTGAAGTACTCGAAACGGAGTATCTCGGGGTCATCATTTCCGAGAACTCGATCCGCATGGACCCCATCAAGATCGCCGGGATAGCGGAATGGCCGACGCCAACGAAGAAGCGCGAGTTACAGTCGTTCCTCGGCTTCACGAATTTCTACCGAAAGTTCATCAAGAACTATTCGAAGGTCGTAAAGGCACTCACCGCCCTTACCGGACTCGCGCCCTGGAAATGGACGCACGCGCAAGACGAAGCCTTCGCAGAGCTAAAGCGACGCATGGCCGAGGACGTTATCCTCGCCATACCCAACGAAACTGACCCCTTCATGGTCGAGGCCGACGCCAGCGAAGGCGCCGTCGGCGCTGTGCTTAGTCAAAAGCAGAACGGAAAATGGCGCCCAGTGGCGTTCATGTCGAAGTCGCTCTCCGCTACCGAGCACAACTACGAAATATACGACAAGGAGCTGCTAGCGATCATGCTAGCGCTCGACGAATGGTGCCATTATCTAATGGGCGCCGCCGTAGACGTCGAAATCTGGACGGACCACCAAAACCTCCAGTATTTCCGAAAGCCTCAGAAGCTGAACCGACGACAAGCATGCTGGGTGACCAAGCTAGCGGAGTATCACTTCGTTCTCCACCACAAGCCAGGCGCCCTGAACAAGAAGGCCGACTTATTGTCCCGCCGCGACGACCACGACCAGGGAAAAGACGACAACGGCGATATCACCGTTCTTTCTCCCGCGCATTTTCGGGCACTCATCATGCCCACGACCAACGAAGTACACATGAAAGTCGAGGATGCCACTCGACAGGAGGAGCTATGGGACGAGGGAATCAAGAACTCTCTAGCTCACAAACGAGGAGTCTCCCGCGAAGGCAGACTCCTGAAGTACGACGGACGCATTTACGTCCCACGCCATCACGCGCTCCGCGGCGAGATCATCGCCCAGTTCCACGACCACGTCTCTGCCGGACATTCAGGCATCGAGAAAATGAAGGAGTTGGTCCTCAGAGAGTACTGGTGGCCAAAGATGAAGAAGACCGTTGAAGCCTACATCAAAGGCTGCGAGGTCTGCCAACGCACGAAGACGAGCATGCAGCCCAAGGCGGCCCCGCTCAACCCGAACGCAGTCCCCGAAGGACCATGGACCCACATCTTGGTGGACATGGTAACGGGACTCCCGACCTCGAATGGGTGCGACGCTCTACTCGTGATTGTCAACCGATTCTCGAAAGCCATCATCCCCGTCGCCTGCAACGTCGAATTGTCAGCCGAAGGATGGGCCAGGATCCTACGGGATCACGTCTACGCGAAACACGGAATGCCTCAGGTGGTCATCTCTGACCGAGGCCCGCAGTTCGTCTCAAAGTTCATGAAGGAGCTTTACTGACTGCTCGACATCACGCCGAATGCATCGACTGCCTGGCATCCTCAGACGGATGGCCAGACCGAGCGAGTTAACCAAGAGATTGAGAAATATCTCCGAATCTTCGTTAACTACCGACAAGATGACTGGACCGACTGGCTTCCACTCGCAGAATTCGCGCACAACAATTGAGTCCACAGCGCGACGGGCAAAAGCCCCTTCATGGTCTTATATGGCCGCAACCCCTGACTGATCCCCGACGCCTCGAATTACTATTCGATCTTCAATCCAGCGGCGTCGGATTTCATAATGACGATGAGCGACATTCATCGGGAAACCCACGATGCGCTTCAGAAGGCCGCGACCAACATGAAGCGCCAGTACGACAAAAGGAAAACGGCGTTGCGCGACTACCAAGTCGGCGACAAGGTCTGATTGGATTCCACCAACCTCCACCTCCCGCGACCAAAGAAGAAGCTCGACGACAAGCGTGTCGGGCCCTTCACGATTCTCGAAAAGACCGGAGCTGCCGCCTACAAGCTAAAGCTCCCCGCTCACTGGAAGATCCACCCGCGCTTCAACGAGAAGCTGCTCACCCCGTACACCCCGCCAGCCTTCCCTAATCAGGAAGTACCACCCGCACCTCCTCCCGATCTCATCAATGACGAGGAGGAATTTGAAATCGAAGAAGTCTTGGACTCCCGACCCCGCACGATCCGCGGCGGGCGAGGCAAGAAACCGTACACCGTCACTGACTATTTCGTCAAGTGGAAGGGATGGACACGCGAACATAATTCGTGGGTCCACGACTCGGAAATGGGCAACGCCCAAGAAGCCATAGAAGACTACGAAAACCGTAACGACAGCGCCAGAAGACTCGACGCTCCCAAACCAGAAACACACCCCGCCAAGAGTCCTATCGCAATGATCTTGGACCACGAATATTCCGACGACGGAAAGGTCAAGTACCTTTGCCAAGCAGTCGACGGACGACAAAAGTGGAAGCATGGCCCAGAAGAATACAACTTCTACTGGGTAAAGCTTACCAAGGAATATTGGCAGAGTCAAGCCGACTCGCAATATGACGATCCTATGGACGACGGCTACGGAGGCGAAGCCCGGGGCATGCATGAACCCGACTTCACAAACAAAGACAGCGGCCCTTAGTGGCAGTCAGGACGACTGCCTTAATGAGGGGGTAATGTTACGATTTTTCCTTATCTAATCTCAGCGCCTATCTAATCTCATCTTATCTTGGCGCTTCGCTTATCTCGCTTACCTAAAATCTCCACATATCGTACGACTTTCGACTCGTGTTCACCTTGCTTGCTTACTCGGCCAACACACGTATACCACGACTCGTATTAGAACTCCGACTCGCTAGTATATAACGTAGCATATACTTGTACATAGATTCCCTTAGCTTCGAGCTAAGTTTATACATACCGGATTCTTACTCTCAAGTCTCAATGACTAAGTGTTATACCGCATTCTCGATAGCAACAACGCAGACTCTGGGTGACTGTACGAACGCGATACAGCCCTTACGTCCTGCTAGTTTGTTATCCCGAGTCCGGGCTTAACAGAATATACCAGCACCCATTTGCGACTTAACTACTGAGATTGAAACCAGGAAAGAATCGAAACAGGCAGTCGGGGCAGCCGACCCCAGGACTGCGCAACTGGCTAAACGTTCGGAAAGTAGCTTATCACAAGTGAAATCATTGAACGAAAAGTCACCTACTATAGTGACACCTACCTTAACGACGATGCACCAGTTGAGGCCCTCTCCTTGTGAGAACGCCATAGTGATGAATGCACGATCAGGTAGGGCAGAGCCAGAGCCTCGCTTGGACTCTGATGAAGCAGCTTCGCCCGTTGACGAAGTGTCTCCACAGGGCTCCAGCTGCGCTGCGAGTATAGAGGCTAACACTATGGTGCCACCTCCCCTGGTAACGGAGCAGAACACAAGGACATTGGAGTCTAAATCTCCCTGCAAAACAGAGACTTCGACGAAGGAGAAGGACTTAGTTACAGGGATAGAGGTCCTGAACGTAACGAGGGACCCTACAGGCCCATTAGGAAAGGGCCGGGCTGGTAAATCCATTCATTCAGTACAAGTCAAGCCTGCTGCATGGAGCGGCCCTTCTGGGATATGCATCTCCCGCCTCGACATGGAACCGCAGGGATCAAGCCACGACCCTTCAGGATACCACACAGCCGATGAAAAGGAGGAAGCTGCTAGCACCCAGGTGGTAAAAAGGGGGCATCAGGTACGAATGGAGGAGGTTATTGATGATGAAGATGACACGAGTTTCCGACGAAGTCAGAAAGCTAACCAAACCCCTTCTGTAGCACCTGAGGCGACCCAGTCAACGGTAACCAGATCTATGGATCTTGGCACAAAGACTGAGAAGGTCCCACATGAGTGGCTTAAGCCGTTCGGAGCCGAATGGACATTGCGAGGGATTAAGGAAGCGAAAACAGGGTCGGAGGCAAGAGCAATCCTAAAGAATTGGATCCACAAGACACGAGTCAAGGAGGTAGCTGATGAAATGATTGAGGGCTTACAGAGAACCACGCATATCAATGCCTTGGATTGGATGGAGGAGTTACAGCAACCTAGACGGTATATCTGCTGGCTAAGTGGGAGTGATAAAGCCCTGACAACCGACGTCCAGATCGAGGTACCAAACAACCACGCTCACCTCACCTCCTTGGCTCTAGTTGACAGCGACTGCACTAGCAGCGCCATCAACCGAGCATTCATTGAAAAACATAACATTCCTACCCATGCAACAGCAGCACCTATTACCGTTTATAATGCGGACGGATCAAAAAATAGCTCGGGACAAATCACTGCCTTCGTGGAATTACGCATCACTATCAGAGATCATGCCGAGCATATTGACCTAGCTATCACTGATCTAAAAGACCGTGACATTCTTGGGCATGATTGGTTAGTAAGGCATAATCCGCTAATCAATTGGCAGGCAGGGAAGATGACTTTTGCCTGATGTCAGTGCTGTCATATCCTGATCCCATTACCAGATGCAGATCCATATGATAAATGGGACAAAGAGCTGGAGGAAGGTGATACCATCCTCGTGATAAACTTTGAAGAAGCCATTCGTGTCAGGGTGATGCGGCATGTAGCCAACGATCTAGCAGCCAGAGCTAATGCTGAAAAGAAGGCTAAAACATTCGAGGAAATGGTTCCCGAATGGTGCAGGGACTTCAAAGATCTATTCAACAAAGAAAACTTCGATGAACTCCCCGAACCTAAACCGTGGGACCACACTATTGAACTCATTCCAAATGCCAATGCCAACCTTGACTGTAAGGTCTACCTGCTGTCACACCCGCAGCATGTCTAAGGGTGTAATTTTGCAAATTCACATACCTTACACGTGAGCAAAGCAGAAGAACAGGGAGCGGACTAACAGTGCAGATGGCACGCGAAGAAGCAAGGTCACCAAAGTTGAGAGTTCTATGATAGAAGCAGAAGCAACGGAATTAAAACATAAGGACTTTGTTGTTGCACTGTACCTTATGGGCATGCACGACAATAAGGCTGAAGAGTGCGCTCGCTCAAGCAAACATCCATCTGCAATAGAAAATCCAACTTTCAGTGGGATGCGCTTGTACGCAGGCTGGGACTAATTTAGATAACTACACGTCTGTAATCTATGACGCATGGTCCCTGGAAATCTGGAGAAACGATATCACGCATGGGGGTAATCAAAAGAACCCCGGGCATGGCCTAGAAACAGACTTTGGCCAATGGGAATAGCGAGCGGGCTCAAAATCCGAAGCATTCCTTGGTTACTGAGTCTAGAATATGACGCTGTCACCTTCGGAGCAGAACCGAAGGCCAAATATGAAGGATGATCGGTGATCTAGGATTAAGCAGCTATTGAGTACAAGTCAGTGAGCTACTCTGCTGCTAGGGCGAGCGACGTCGACATCGCTTAGCTCTTTGAGGATACTAAAAAGAGGACCAAGCGGCACTCTGCCAAGAGCATGGTGCCAGCTTGGATGAAGAATTATCGGCTGACAAAGAATGTAACTTACTAAAGGACCATTTGTAATAATCAATCTCCCGTAGTATAAGTAGGTAGAATTTCACGTAGTAAAGCAAGATACCTACCCCCCACGTACTGTAATAAAGTTTCAGTTGGATCTGGACTTGTTGCGACGCGTAAGAGTTAGTAGCTTTGAGCCTCGGCTAGAATGCAAGTTTAGCGAGCTCACAGAGAAATAGAACATGAGAAACCTTTTGGATAAAAACTTCAGTTTACTTGAGATAAGAACGAGATTCAGCGGCAGTGACGCTGCGCCACCTTGAGAGTTTGCCGGAATATACCTAAGAGAAAGCTCTGTTCCTTTTCTGGTTCAGTGTAAGACAGAGAAGTTGTGTTGTGTCGGCCTCCGCATAGGTCTTGAGTAGTTTGCAAGGGAATCAGCCAGATTGAGCTGTTCTAGCAGTTGCACGGAGTGTGACAGGTGTGCGCAGTTGGACCTTGTGGCACCGTTGTTAGGACGAGCACACTGTGTGTGAGGACTTGCGGGGATGGTTTTTGAGAGTATTTGTGACTTGATTGGGAGAGCTGAGGGCCTCTAATCGCGACGAGTTTGGAAGTCAGGCTTAGCAACTAAGAGAAAGACGGTGGTGCACGCAGATTAAGTCTAGCGGCAGGTTGTACTTAGCGAGCTCACTGACCGAACTTGGTCAAATTGCGGATCTGCATATCCGTGTGTTCCGGCTATTGAAATATACTTGCCTTGAGGGTTGTGTGGTTTGCCGTGCTCTCTTGTAAAAGCTTCGAGGAAATCGAGAATTTGAGAATGGCTTGAGGAAACTACGTTGTGACACGCATCATCTAGCGAGCTCTCTGAGATAAATTGAGATATTGTCGGCGCGCAATTGGAATTAAAATCCCTTGCTCCCCTCCGCACTTAAGGAGATTGTGTGTGTGTGTGTTTAGTGAGGTTGAGTGTGTGTTTTAGTGTGTTCACGCTAGGCCGTGCTCAGTTTCATGGGTGCCCATCACCAGCCTCGTCACCGCTTAATCGAGCAGAACAGGAGGAGTTGGACAAATTCCTGGATGAGAACTTATCTAGTGGAAGGATACGTCCCTCCAAGTCCCCCATGGCATCGCCGTTCTTCTTTGTTAAGAAGAAAGATGGCAAACTGAGACCCATCCAAGACTATTGGAAGCTTAACGAGATGACAATTAAAGACCATTACCCACTTCCATTAATTTCAGAACTCATGGACAAGCTATGTGGGGCCAGGTATTTCTCCAAGTTGGATGTTCAATGGGGATACAACAATGTTTGCATCAAAACAGGAGATGAATGGAAGGCAGCCTTTAGAACTAATTGTGGATTGTATGAACCCACGGTTATGTTTTTTGGACTCACCAATTCACCAGCCACCTTCCAATGGATGATGAACAACATTTTCAAAGACCTCATCGCCTCAGGGAAAGTGACCATTTATCTCGACGACATCCTTATCATGTCCAAAACCAAGGAAGAGCATCATCGGGTGAAGCGGGAGGTCTTGAAGACTCTAAGGAAGCACAAACTATTCTTTAAAGCCGAGAAATGTGAGTTCGAAGTCCTGGAAACAGAATACCTGGGCATCATCATCAGCGAAGGGAGCATCCGCATGGACCCAGTCAAAATCAAAGGCATCCTTGATTGGCCAGTACCTACCAAGAAAAAAGAACTTCAGTCCTTTTTGGGATTCACCAACTTTTATCGACACTTCATAAAGAACTACAGCAAAGTCGTAAAGCCCATGACCCAGCTAACAGGGAACGACGTGTGGAAGTGGGGCAAGGCTCAACAGGAAGCTTTTGAACAACTGAAAAGGCAGCTGGTGGAAGATGTTGTACTTGCGATACCGACAAACGAGGGGAAGTTCAGAGTAGAAGCAGACGCGAGTGAAGGGGCCATTGGAGCAGTCCTCTCACAAGAACAGGATGGCAAATGGAGACCCATGTTGTTCCTATCAAAATCTCTCTCGGTTACTGAGCGTAACTACAAGATTTACAACAAGGAACTTCTGGCGATCATGCTCACACTCGAAGAGTGGAGACACTACATTATGGGCGCCTATCAGGACTTCGAAATCTGGACAGATCATCAGAATCTCCAATACTTCCGAAAGCCCCAGAAAGTGAATCAACGACAAGCCCGATGGATCACCGAGCTAGCAGAATATCACTTCACTCTCCATCATAAAGCCGGAACCGCCAATAAGAAAGCAGATCTCCTTTCTCGACGAGCTGACCACGACCAGGGGCAAGGCGACAATGATCAAGTCATAGTTCTATCCCCTGAACACTTCAAAGCCATGATCATGCCTACCATCGAAGAAACCCATCAGAGCATAAAAGTTTCCACCAGAAACGTTCATCTTTGGGACAACACCATCGTCAGCTCTCTCAACCATGATCATGGCATGAAGATAAACAACGGACTCATCTGGTATGACAGAAGGATTTACGTACCCCGAGACCATGCACTCCATGGAGAAATCATCGCCCAATCCCATGACCATATCACTGCTGGACATCCAGGCATTGAAAAAACTAAAGAACTCATACTATGGGAGTTCTGGTGGCCGAAGATGAAGAAGGACATCGAAGCCTATGTACGAGCCTGCGAGACCTGTCAATGGGCAAAGAGCAGCAATCAGGCCAAAGCAGCACCACTACATTCCAACGAGATCCCGTCCCAACCTTGGACTCACATCTCGATAGACATGATCACTGGACTACCCAAAAGCAATGGTTACAACACTATCCTCATGATCGTTGACCAGTTCTCAAAAGAAATCATTCCCGTTGCATGCTCCATGGAATTGTCATCGGAAGGATGGGCGAAGATTTTACGTGACGAAGTATATGCCAAGCACGGGATGCTTCAGGTCATTATTTTAGATTGGGGAACTGTATTCGTATCCAAATTCATGAAAGATCTCTATGACCTCCTTCAAGTCAAGGGTAACCCCTCAACCACCTTCCACCCTCAGACAGACAGACTGACTGAACGGGTCAATCAAGAAATTGAAAAATACCTTCGCATGTTCATCAATCATCTCCAAACCGACTGGGCGGAATGGCTCTCACTCGCCGCATTTGCCCACAATAATCACACTCACGCCTCCACCAGTAAAAGCCCGTTTGAAGTCAACTACGGCCACAACCCCCTGTACTACCAGGAATGAAACCTACTGCCCCCTTCCGCACTCCCGCTTCGACCACCTTCGTCTCTAAGATGCAGGAAATTCATTCCACTGCCAAAAAGGCACTCGAAAAGGCAGTGCTACAAATGAAAATGCAGTATGACAAGAAGAAGCGCCCCGCCATCAAGTACAAAACAGGCGACAAAGTCTGGCTAGATATGATGAACCTCCATCTTCCTCGACGAAAGAAGAAGCTCAGCGATAAACGAACAGGCCCCTTCGAAATCACCAGCAAGAAGGGCACCTCCACGTACACTTTAAAGCTGCCGAACAACTGGAAGATTCACCCCACCTTCAACAAAGCATTACTCACTCCATACACACCCCCGGCATTCCCAAATCAAGAACAACCGCCTCCGCCACCACCAGACCTTATAGACGGCGATGAACACTACGAAGTTGAAAAGGTTCTGAACAGCAGACAACGGAGAGTTTGAGGAAGACAGGGAGAACCACTGAGGATGACAATGGATTACTTCATCAAATGGAAGGGGTATGGACCAGAATCAAACAGCTGGGTATGGGAGAATGACATGGATGCAGACGAGCTCATCAAAGATTTCCTCATGGAACACATCGATCTTGTCGCAACCGACAAGCCGGACGCAACCATTATAATCACAGCAGAATGACCAGACGGAGAACATTGGGGACCATGCAAAGGATGGCAGTACCTCGTATGACCAGGGATACACCCACAATATGGACAACCAGCAGAAACATGGTACTACGAACATGAATTACCACAATAGGCCAAGCTATTTGATGAATACTGGGATATCAACTGGCATGATGAAAATGTTGAATGGAACGGCGGGGAAGAAGCTTAACAGCAGTCAGGATGCCTGCCTTAAGGAGGGGGTAATGTTACAATTTATTCACTTTTTTCCTTTATCTTATCTTATCCACCACACCAGACTGACCAGGCCGTTGACCATAGGGGCAACCGAGTAACCGCACGACGATTCCCATGTTATCGCTTAACATTGCACATGCTCGTTTTGATCTTACATGCTCTGGTTTCTATCTCTCACAGACAATCTATAGTTAGACCCTCACTTTTAGTATTTAAGTAGTAGCTCTCACTGTATGTACACCAGCTTCGAGCTAACATTTAATCTATACCGAAACTATTGCTTAATCCATCGCTAAGACTAAGGACTTAGCCTTAACCCCTATCAACTAAGGAACTCATCGGTGACTGCCCGAACGTGAGACAGCCATTGTGTATCCTTGATAGGCGCTTGGGTCTAACAGCTTGAATGTCCTGATTCTTGTATTGAAATGTCCTGATCCAGTCCTGATAATTGTGTTCAAATGTCCTGATCAAGCAGTTCAAATGTCCTGATAATTGTGTTTGAATGTCCTGATTCTTGTATTGAAATGTCCTGATCCAAGAGTTCAAATGTCCTGATCCAATAGCTCAAATGTCCTGATAATCATGTTCGAATATCATTATTGACACCAATCTATTCCAATGGACCCCAACCTTGCTTCCTTCAGTAGATGGCACAGGGGATCAAGCAAGTGTATGGCTCGATTTCTCAATGTTGGTTATACTACATGAGGAAGCACACTATATTACTGTAAGACACTAGCATTTGAGTACCATCACATTTGAGCGGCATGATACAAGTCCTATGGTTTTGGTATCTGTCCCCATCTTTATTGGATCCTGTCCCAGACATTATTCTATGCCCAAACAATCGATCAGAACTTTGAACAGTCAAGACCAATGGACCAACTTACAATGAATATGCATAGATACCTGTCTCGGTTCTCACAGAGACTCGCCTAAGCAGCAGGAGCAGTGAATCTAAAGGACATGTGGAAATAGAGAAAACACTGTTTCAAATTGAATATGCTCTGTGGGGAGAAGCAATTTGTCCATCTTCAGAATACACAGACCACCATATACCAAACTCATACCCTAAGCCTAAACCCAAATGCCTGTCAGGCTTGCACTATTACATCTCCACACCCCTACCCCCACCGAATGCCTGGCAGTTACCTCTGAAAAAGTGGGTAGCAGCAGATTTGATGATAGAGGAGGAATGACAAGGGCCTGGGTCACAATGGCGAGGCATTTATACATTGCCATGTCAGTCGTGTCACAGCAGAGTCAAACAAGCCCATCTTCTTTAAAGGATGTGAAATTCTATTACGCAAACCATAAGTCACAGAGCGACAGTGCAAGGGCTGGCACCATCATAAAAGAAAACATACACCTTTCAACCTCTATGTAGCCATAAACTATTTTTCAATATTCTATAGCAGTCACCATAGTTATCTAATCACTTGTTATTATCAACATGGAGCCTAAGTAATAATCAAATGCACACACCAAAAGTGACAGTCAAGCCATCAAAATCCATTGAAGTGTCGCACTCATGTCTGGTAAGATTGTCAAAAGGGATGCTGATGATTGACATTAGCTGTAAGGACTAGCTGTTGTTGAAAAAGAAATATACAGCAATGGCTGCATTGAGTTCTTATTGGCCTAACATTGGTCACAACAATTGTTAACTATGGAATACAGGACTGGTACGCTCCGGTTATATGTATAGCCGGTGTATGTGTATATTTGTTCTTACTATATATAGTAGTAGGACCTCAGACACATTGATTTTGCTATATTAATACATATATAGAAAGAATATCAATTGTGACTAAGATGCATGCATCTGTGACTGTGCTTAAATATTGGCATTTATACTGCAGATCTTCATCTTTTCTCTTCTTATCTCAGTTGGCTTGATTTTATTCAGTTTCACCCCTTACAACCAACAGAAACCTGGTCTGACAAGTCAAAAAAGTTATGACTCAGAGGGAATGTTTAACCAGTCAAATCTTGGAAGGAAGGAAGGAAGGTGATTTTATTAGTCATTGGTGCTCCTGAACAGAAACATAATGATGTCCATACTACAGTCAGTCTGAGTCAGAAATAAATAAGATCTACAAAGATTGGTAACTGCTATGGGACCGATGTGCTGCACCACATCTATGTGTGCACCAAATTTTAGCTTTCATCTTGATACAGTGACTAGGTGCTATGCTACAACTACTTTCACTCGCTGCTCCTCCAGTCACACTTTCCTACCATTCAAAAATGGAATTCCTGCAGAATCCACCCAGGCAACCACCCATCCACTACATATCTGCTAAGCAATGCATTGTCCACCTGGCCATATGCTATCTGCCACAAAACTGCCTCATTTCATGGAAATTTGACTAGCCTAGGCTCCAGGAGCTGACAGCTATCAGCCTGAAGCACCCACACCAGCAGATGGCAGAAGAATTATCCTTGAAGAGCAGCTAATGGCAGATAACCATATATGGCTATTCTGGAACCAAACCAGATGAGGAAGGTGTTGCAGAGTGCACTCGATGACACTGGAGTAGCTCATGCAGTGGATTTCAGTGTGACAGTTTGTGTCAAATATCAGATTTTGAGGATATATTCAGGGCTATCGGAATGGGAGCTGGTTTGGATCTGCTACTATATATGCATGCATAATGTACTTAGAATCTCAGTTAATCTCACTTGCTAAAAGCACACTAAAGGAATAAATTCTGCTACTCTCCTAAGTATATCTAGCCACCTTTTTGTGCTCCTTCCAATCTGACTCACTCATTGGGTGGAATGTGCCTGCAGGTTGTGGTAGCATATATAATTATATGATCAAGTATGCCACACCAGCCCTACAGTATTCAGATATCAGTCAAGACGAGATACTGGACAATGGTGATGGTTCTTCAGGCCTCTCTAACCCTTCTGCAATCCTCTGGTGTACAAACAACACCATAGACACTGCAGTGTACAACACTACAATCCTCCCCATCGACTCATGTGGAATTTTACCATAGCATGGTGCATGTATCCCAATTCCTCAGAGAACATCACTGTTGCAGGTGTTTGGTGCTCTCTCTGACAGTCATATTGAAATCATTGACAAAGCATAAATTGGTAGATCTCTGCACATACTTGTTATTGTTTGAAATCTATTTTATGTATACCAGAATGACATTCTTATGGCAATTAGACTTGCATAAAATATGTTTTAAAATCAGTCAGATAATGAAAGATATAATGTGATAGGTCTAATAAATAGCAATTAAAGCAAATAAACTGAACTGTGATGTACCTTTAGATCTTCTGAAATTGTGATTGTGACTAAAGTCACACATCATGACGCTCTTTGTCATATCGTGTGACCTGTCACACATCGAGCTGGATGCCTGCTTAGTCATACATTACAGTCATTGAGCTGGGCTTTCATTATAATATAAAACTAAAAATTATTATTCTGTTATTTCACATACATTTAGATGAATTATCAAAAGATGGATACATCATTGCTTGTTTGTATGGTCTCGCATCTAGCTTTCCTCTCCCTCTCTCTTATGATTCTTATCAGCTTGTATTTGTTCCTGTTTACCTACAGCTTGTGCTTCACCTTTTCCATACCATTTCTACTTTACCGCTGCTCAGTTGTTTACTATATCCTTGGTGACTGAGAAGGTCAGTATTCCTGTTACCCTTTCTACCTAGCACATGAGTACTCATACATTACTTTAGTCCTGACCATGTCCACCATATGCTACATCCTACCAGTCTATAAGATACAGTGCAGGTCCCTACCTGTGCCTGGCCAACATTTCAGCACCCTCTTGGCCTAACCAGACATTATTAAGAATTTTAGACATGTCTAATGTCTCCAACTCTAACCTGAAAAACTGACCACTCCTTCCACCATGATTATAAGAAACACAATCAATCCTTATCTATTCCTTACCTTTATTGCTTCCATACATGGAGCTATAGTACTAAAGATGTTTTCCCAAAATAGTTGTATTTATTATATTTATAAAGAATTCATATCTATATTTGGCAATACAGCGGTATCCAGGGTATTAAGGCACAGATGCATTTGAAATAGAGCGTACCAGTCTTGTATTCCATAGTTAACTTTGCTAGAGCTCTGATATCTCCGAGGAAATCAAACAAGGAAGTTGAGGTCCTCATAAGTTCCTGAATCAGGACTACCATGATGGAATCTGACATGGTGCAGCTGGTGTTCACACTGCTCCTAAGTGCTGGGGAAGTTCTAGTATGATTTAGAAACACAGTTTTTATGGCATGGGAGAAAGTATTCTCAGAATCTGAGCATGAATACCAATAGCACACACCTGAGAAGGAATTCTGTTGAACTCCTGATATCGGACTGTATGAAATGCTTTGCTACCACATCAAAAATGCTCAGGCTAACAAAAAGTGGGAAAGCAAGTTGTGTTTTGGCACTGACTTAGCTTCACGAGGCCTAGATGATGGTGTGAAATACATTTGTGATGTTCAATAGGGCAACCTGCGGAATTTGGCATCTTGACCTAACAAAGTGCCACTTCGCACTAAAATGATACTTCCAAACAAAGCATGCGGTACTGCTGGATCAGGTGAATGATACTGGTTTAAATTTGAGATTGTAGATGCACCTGAACTACTGCCTGGTTGCAAGACGATGATCCAGTGTCACACAAGTAATAAGGGCCAAGGGTCTAATAATGGGTAAAAAATGCCCCAAGACAGTAAGTGTACTTGTACCTGCTATATCAGGAGGCCACCCATCTGTGCCTTGCAAGAAATTCCACATAATTTGTTGTGTATGCAAAAAATCAAGACCAAAGGCGGTATCTGAAGGTAGAGGGTATTGCATCCTAAAGGCAAGTCCGTTTCGCAGAGTACAAATACTCTATGGTAAACAAAATGCAAATTTTGCTCAGTAATCATGGCTCCGCTCAATTCTAATCAAGGTGAGCTTGTGAAATAGTCGCAGTAAGGGTTGGTTGACGGTATTTTTGTGCAGTGCTAGGATGGTCAAATTGTCCAGTTCGGACAATGAACAAGACAGAAATGCAGGGAAAGAGGATTATTAGCTGTCCCTCATTGTCTCTGTCGCTGCTGAACCGAGAAAAGCCGGATGAAGAAAAAGAGATCATGGAAAATCAAGACAACATCCGGACCGATGTATGCTGACCAGAGACTATTCTCATGGTATTTCAGAAGGCTCGCAGCAGACAGGTAGCTGTCTAGTGAAACAGACATATGTCGCCATCATGCCTGACTGTGCTCCATATAACAAACCAAATCGTAATGCGGTGCAGCTATATTGCCTTCAAACAACGTTAATGACTGCTGTCTCTTCAGTCAACTCACTAAATGGACGTACCACACATTGACTATCTGCTACTCAGCACCCATGGGTTTGCTGGCTGCGGCTTGAAAGTTCAGGCAGGAGAAAGTCAAGCTTGGAGTAAATCTGGATAGAACAAATCACCCAATGAATGCAGGAAGACAAACTTTGAGGTCCGAGAAGCAAAATAAAATGTGTGGAAAAGGTCATGGTAATTGAGAGGAAACAACTGTCTCCGGCATATACAGCCAAAGAGTTGGTGGCAAAATCTGGAGTTGACACTCAGAAGGATGTGCAACAGGCTTCTTGCCTGGTGATGAGCAGTCCTACGGGAGGAGACAGACACATAGCTCGAAATAAAGATGTCAACTGACAATTCTGATGTTGGTGGAATTAGTGAGTTACATCGACTAAAATAAGACATGGTTAAAAGGAAGATCGACCTTAGAAGCCATGATACAGACCTGCATTCCTTGTGGCTCGTCATGCATTTCAGATGAGCTACGATTAGAAGCATATTCACGTTTCTCCTGAGCTCACACTACATGAGAACAAGGCTATTGTAGAGTCTATGGCAAGAGATGACAAACACCGACCTTGAGCTTGTGCTTCTGGATATCTTTGGCCACCGTTATGGAATAGGCTTGGTCGCTCATAATCTTTCCAGTGAATTCTTTCAGCTTTTCTCTGCTGTAGTTAGTAAGCTTAGCGAATTCAGATGGCTCTGTCAACTTGCCTTTCCCATCCTTGGCTGTGTCAGTACAGACAGTGATTGCAAAGTCTTAGTATATTTAAGGAAGATTAAATTCATCACAACCGTCAAAGGTCCACATGAGAGATAACCAGGGCCAGATGTTGCTCTCTGCTACAAGTGAAGCACAGCATAGGATTCCAGGATGTCAGCAACCAAACTTCTCTGACACAAACGAAGCAGAATATAGTGTCAACAATTCTATGGCAGGCAGGGGTTGCTGCTGTTTTGATGGAGGTGGTACTCATTGCTGCTGCATGTAGCTTGTGAAAGGGCAATGTCAGAGATGCTTCAAACCTGAATGAAGATGTCACCGTGGCATGGTCTTTCTGGAAATTTGGCAGGAGGGTCATGTCAAGTGATGATAATGATAGAGGATGGTATGTCGAAACTCGGAAATGGAAGAAGACATGGTGGGTAGTAGCAAGCATGGATTGAAATATCAGATCGAGTAACATGGTCAGTGGCAGGGCTACGATTGAGATGCACAGCAGTTGCTGGATGTGCTTGGCCTCCACCAAGTTATTCCAAGTTCTATGAATATAGGTAATCGGTCATAACTGTCCTGAGAGACCCATGGGAAAATTCTATTGGTGGAATCAATTGATCTCAGTCTTTTCCAGATCTTGCCTCTCTGGTATCTCCTGCCATCTGCATCTCGCTCTCTTCTGCCCTACCTGCTCTCTGCCATGTCCCCCTTGTGCACCTCTTCCCCTCCGTAATTCCTGTCTGTTTTTTGCTTTCCTATTGCTTTGGTTGGGTCATGTTCTCTTTATGCTTTCCTTTATTCCTGTTTCTTATCCGTTATTTGTTTGCATCTTCATTGTCAGCCCACTTCCTGTGCATTTTGTGCGAATGTTTTTTCTCCCATTTTTTGCTACTATCTGTATGTCATAACATTTTTATCCTATGTTTTGCATTTATGCGTCTGTCTCCATGCCTTCTTCCAAATCTCTGTAGTCTGATCTGTTGACCCTCTTGGATCTGGCCTATCCTGCATCATCTTCCTCATCCTCAAACCCATGTCTTCAAGAGTGAGGTTATGCACCACAGTGTTGTCCACACTGACGCTGAACAGTTTTTCTGTTCTTCCCGGTAGATTTTCTCCCTTTCCCTTCTTCATGCAGTGTCAGGACTGACAGCTGGATGTGCACCCAATGGCTATTTTGATGAGTGCTTTAGCCTATCTGGGTTCTTACTACAAGGAGGCAAATTCATCATTGTGAGGTAGCGTTCTACCTGTTGAATATATCTCCGTTGATTGACATGACGTCTTAGGCCAGAATCTGTTTACTAGAGGTTCTAAAGAATCTTTGGCTGTGATGGACAAATCTTTAAGAGAGTCCAAAGAGCACATAAGTGGCAATGTTTTGGTGTCAGACAGGAGAATGTTGTTGTGGTGGAAGGTCTCGAGAGTCACTCCAGGATATCTCAAAGCAATTGATTGTTTCAGGATCACAATCATAGATTCCTTGGTCCCCTTTCCAGTTGCTTTCAGCCGGTAGAGAGGATCACCACTTGTGTCTGTTGCTATGCAAGCATTCCAACCATCAAGCACATATCAATCATCAGTTTCCTAAAGATTTATATCAGACAGAAGTATACAGAAGGCTGTGGGCAACATACATTAGAGATAAAAGGGTAATAGTCAAAGGTCCGATATTCTTTCTTTGCCAAATCCCAAACGAGCGGAGAAGTAATTGGGTTTGGAGAACAAGGCAGACCACAATCAACCTTCGCTTTTTTGGATGTTCTGTCCGCAGCCATGGTGATGGCATTCGAACATTGCCTTTTTTTCCCAGAGATAGACAGTAAATTGTCTTGCACCTCCATCATTCTCAGAGAGGGCGCCATTAACATCAGCTGATGCCAACTTGTGTCAATGTCTTGTGAGAGTTTCCTCTCGTGGGTTATTTTTTGTTCTTGCGATAATGGAAATTCCATCTTGGAAGATTCTGCATGAATAGGGGGCACTTCGCCGCAGATGATTTGTCAAACAGAAATCTGGTCAATATCTCAAACAGTGAGAGGGAGCATGGTAGGCGCATGTTGCCATTCTGGCTGGTGCTTGAAATTCGGGTAGTACTTGTGACCCCATGCGTTTACGCGATAAGTCAGAAAGTGGCAAATCTTCGAAATCTCGTCATGCAGAAATGGCTTTGAAGACAAGCATCAGGAAGGGGACAAGCTTGGAGATCTCCACCGAGGTTTTGCTTCAAGGGGAGATAGATGAGTGATGCCTCGTTCGACACAGGGAGGATGAGAGCTGCTTTGTTCTACACATTCATTACTGCGACCGCCCTTTTTCATTTTGATCCAGCGAGATTTCCCCTCTCTGAGCCACTGCGTCATTTTGGCTCCAATTTTGGCTTCCAGCCCAGGTACATGGTTTTTCTGAATGAACATGATGGAATCCTCAAACCACATATCCTCGCCTTCATATCCCACCCATCCCTTTTTGGTTGCATCCTTTGACGCAGCTTTGAGATCCTGCATCCTGGTAACCAACGGCTGCACTTCAGCAAGAAATTTGCTCAATCTGACTTCACTTGTCCAGGAGCCCCAAGCTATACCAATAATGTACTTCCACAAGATTTCTTCAATATGAAGGATGAGTTTTGGTTTCCCCATCGAAGAGAGCCACCCTCCGACCTTGCTTGAAATGTCAGGTGGCACATTGGAAAAGGATGATTGAAAGACTCACCTGTAGCGCAAGGGGTGTGTTCAATATTTGGCCCATTCCTTGGCCCATGATAAGTACTAGGGGGGATATTGCGATAGCATTCGCAAAGGCTTGTTTCCACTGGGGCAAATTCTTTTTAAATCATTTGATCGTTTGATCGTCCCCCATGATCATTTGGACATTGGGGTGGTCATAATTATCTGCAATAAATTGTATATGCGAAGAGAAGTCGAAATTTCAGTCGATTTCTGAGTCCATCCGTCCAGCCTTTTTAAAAACTTGAAACACATATTAATTAAATATAATATTAGGAAGAGCAGGGAAACCTATGCCAAGCTGACATGCATCAAAACTTAGGGTCTTTGAAAAGCTTGGATAATAAGAGTGACAAGGCAAACGGAGAAATCCTGAGGCGATATCCATCACCTTCACAAGCACTAGGGTCTCCAGCTGGCCTGTAGATTTATTAGCATTCCGACCCCCTGCCAATGCTGTCTATGCAGATTTGAGCTGGGTGGCCTCTGTCCCAGTCCTTGTCAGCGACAGACTTCAATGACCTTCCAATTGTGATGCTGAAATTGGATATGTCCGAGTTCTGATAACTTTCCCCTGTGTGCAACTTATACCAAAGGTTGGGATCCATGTCGCTGAGTAGGAACAGTTTGCATTGAATGGGCAGTGACCAAACCAACTTCGACTGCTTCGCAGCCATATATCCTGTCACTAGAATAACATCAGCACGTGAACCTCGATGGTGTTCCGCTGACTAATAGCTTGCATTGGTCTTGATGCCATCATTTCAAAAAGGGTGTGTAAACCATTTTCATCAAGGGCAATATTTTCATAATTATGAGCAGAGAGTTCTGCAATGAACTAGAGGGAAAGGCAAAAAAACACCCTCTTACCGAGACTGCTTTCAGACTGTGCGTTCTTCGAACTAGTTGTAGGCATGGTGGTGGTTAAAGGGTGAACACAAAGTGCATGGGAAAAGAACTTCCATCAGCGATGCAGACATTCCCATAGAACAAAAAAGGGAATGGAAAGCCCATCTAGGTGACATCATGTTCGATTGAATTTGCTTTGCTTTGATGGAGACAACAACTATGCCCGAGATCTCAAAGTTGTGCAATCAGATACATTCACATTCATTGCCCTTGACTGTGCAAGAGAAAGGGCAGCTCACATCTTGGGGTCAATCTAAGGGACAAATCTGTGTCATGTCAGCCGGAACAATGATTATTTCACCATCCTTGCAATGTGTCAATCTCTAAGCATGGAACACCTCCAGACCCACTGTATGTATTTGTATGAATGAAATGTAAAGCATATGGCAGGCACCACTTTGTTTCCTAAAACCGCAATTGTAACATGTAACGGAGGATGCATCTCACTCTGGGGAGCATATTAAAGAAGTGTAATGCCATATAATGGTCTCCTTTCATCCACATATCTGTAACATGGAGGTATCCCATTTCATGCATCCAAGTACATACAGTATGTTGAGGCTTGTATGTAGTGACTGATATTAAACCCACATACTGTATGTCAATCAGACACTCTTTTATTAGCCATGTTCATCAAACATTCATGGAGCACGCTGTTATATTTGACAGAAGCAATCAACTTGAAAAGCACACTTTAGAAACTTATCCCTATGAGCCTGAAGTACATCTCCCAAATGAAACCACTAGCCTCCTCTGGAACACCATTAAATGTCATTGTCTCCACAAAGTCATCACAATCCTCTGCCATGTCTAAATTTTGAGAAATCACTTCTTCCGGATACTGATAGATTTCCAAATAAAGATGCAGGAGCCTTGGAAGACGAAGGGATGTTTGTGATGTTTTTTGCAGAGATGATTGTCAGGCAGGTGATTGCCGAAGAGCATCCTGCACAGTCCTACGCACTTCAAAGCGAAATGTCAGCATTAACTCCCACCAAAAAGCCATAGATACCTACATGGTGTAGAAAATACTTCGTTATTGCTGCTGTTGGTGACATAAATATTGGACTGGAGGTGAGCACTCTTTGAGGGGTTTCCTTGTGCTAATTTAAACTCAAGTTACAAAATAAATACACATGCAGATGACCACTCACTATACGTCTTCAACGGAGAAGGATTTGT
This sequence comes from Armillaria altimontana, assembly GCA_022818075.1. NCBI lineage: Eukaryota > Fungi > Basidiomycota > Agaricomycetes > Agaricales > Physalacriaceae > Armillaria > Armillaria altimontana. Next base: position 648,940 of record JAIWYR010000003.1, read on the forward strand.
ATTCGACTTCTTTGGTTGTTGCCTTTGCAGTGGCGATCCTCCAGAAGTATCTGGCAAAGGAACATCAGGATAGGGTCCAGACGTTTGACTGAGGTTGCGACGTCCTGGCCCGATCCTTGAGTGGGGTAATCTGGCAAGGAGACCAATAATATTGCTTGACCTAGACATCTGGCAAATTAACGTGTTTTCAAACTGATCGAAGCCAAAGGCTGCTCTGTATTGGGGTGGCGAGCGCTCCATTTGGTCAGTGGCATGTTCCCTGTCTGAATGGTGAAATATATATTGTCATCATTTGCATCTCACTCACTCAGAATAAAAAATCCCTGATCGCGCTCCGAAAATCACAGACCAAAACATTGTCCCCACGTGATCGAAGAGGCCAGTAATCTCTGGCCACTCTTCCCAACCTCGCAGGGACAAACGAAAGGTCACGGCATCCTCTTCTCTGTGCAAGGCTATGAATGGATTCAGGTAGCTGTTCAACACCACCGCCTGATCATGACACTGACAGTACACTGCGACTGGCCACTTTGGTCCATTGATGCCATTGATAACCCATACCCTAGCCAAGAGAAATTGTCAATGTGGGCAAGCTAAGGACACCATTTAACATTACAGTTTATTATGGTAGATGCCGGGCTGGGCGTCCAAAAGTCCTGGAGGTGCAAGAACAATGCAGAATGGTATAGAATGGGCCATGAGGCGAGGTGCAAAGAAATGCCTCTCAAGTTATTGTATGTTTATAGGTTTCAATCACCACATAGGCCCCAGACATATTCCAGGAGCCAGCACTTCCTCCGCTGCCTATCGGAATCGCAATGTGTCTGTGCTATAAGCCATGTGGCACATATCTCAATGCAAGTGATGAGGTGCTAATACAGAGGATTACCGAGTATACCATATGGCACCCATCAGAGACCTACATTATCTGAAGGATAGAACATCAGAAGCCAGTACTTAGACACATGTCAAACATTGAAAGGAATGGAAGACCAAGGAGGGTAAAATGTTATATTTCCCCTTCTAGGGAAACTGTAAAGTGAGAAGCTTGGGCCTCAGCAACCCTGACACCTTCAGCTTGTCCATCGAGAGCTATGAACAAATATGAGCTGTCAAAACACTGTCTTTCCTCAATGCCGGTCATCTCCTCCAAACCGCAGTGCATTGTACTTCTGTGAGACGAAATTTCTTTGCTTAGCAACCCTAGCAAACAAAAGGTGTGTATGCTCTGAAGATGTCTTCGCACATGAAAGCTGCGTATTTTTGGTGTGAAAAACTTCGGTTAAGAAATGTTCCATCTGTCCTCACCCTTGTGAACTTGTTGAAATTACGTATGATTTTCAGAAAAAATCTGCTTTATAAAAGTTGCAGGACAAGCGACATCTTAGAATACATACAAGTAGTCTAGAAAATGAAACAGAGATGTCCCAAGTGCAATTCAAACATAGGACACAAGACATTGAAATTTGTATCAAAGAAATTATAGCCAACACCATGAAGCCAAATGACCACAGTTTCCTCGAGATCAAACTTGTACTCAGATAGGTGGATGACATTATGGGGATGCCTGTTGTATATCGGAAGCGGAGCAACTGGTAATAAGTACACAAACAGTTTCAAACTTCAGATTCGAAAAAACAAAACTCGTCTGATGATATGCACTGCATAAAAATTTGAGTATTTTTACTCAGAAATATTAAAAATATACAATGTTTCTTTTGAGTGATTTTCCTGAGAAATTAGTAAAAATATTTAGAATATTTCACTGTATTTTGCAGATTTTGTGTAAAACAGTGAAAAATTCAAAATAATTCCAGTACTTTTTTCAGAAAAGAAACTGTAAAGAAATCTTGAATATTTTCTCTGTTTTCATAGGTACAAAAACATTGGCTTTTGTCCAGTGATGGCAGCCAAGACCACTATGTCAAAGGACTACGACACTTATATAATAAAGAGACAAGCTGCATTTCTTAGGTACATCGAAGCAGTTGCGGCAAGAGTAGCAAAAATGGAAAGATGAATGGTGAAATATATTTTTTGATTCAGTATGTCGGGGCCCTTTATCTGCATTGCCCCTGTGCACATTATACTTGCCATACAAGATTGAAAGGTGCATCACTTTGATGTGCTAAAAATAGACCATGCTCACTAAGCAGGGCATCGAGATGGATGCCTCATTGCAGATAAGGTCAGCCATTGAGAATGGCAGTTCGAGATGTTTACGTTCTTTTCCATGATTGAATATATTGGAGCATTATGAAAACTTTGTGTGGACATGTATTGTTATAATGGATGGTGACAGGTGAGACTTCATAGGCACAAAATTTAGAGGTCTGGTTGGAAATGGTTTGCCATGTGAGTGCTTTGAAACATGTCCCTTTGATTCTGCTCTGTTTCCATGATGCAGAAGGTAGACAGGCAGATGAATGCGAAAGTCCTCAGCAGACCATTGGCTTGGCTGTGAACTACCATGCACTCAGACTTTCCCTGAATAGAACCATATTGAGTGTAGGTATATATCAGAACTGTTGGTCCGTATGGCTGATTAAAGTAAAATCGCTGACAATGAATTATGCCTTGATATTTCTAGACTTGATAACATGCCTGATTTGGTTTATCGTGTGTGATGTGACGTATCTCAAGCTGAATACAGGTAGAACTTACCCCAATGCAATTATTTTGGCAGGGAATGTACACTTGATAATGATGCCTTTATTGTCCAGGCTCCAATCATCTGCCTTGTAAGGCAACTCCGATGCTTTGATTTTGGTGTCTCACTGGCTGGTGTAGCATTGTACACCATGCTGAGTGCACTTCTTACTCACAAATTAGAAAGCACAAGATACACTTAGCCCTAGAGGGCCTTAGATTACTTTAACCAAGACACCATCATTGTCATCATCGATTTTGATGCTCTAAAAATAGACTCCACTGACTAAGCTAAGCATTGAGTCCGATGCTCGTTTCCCGGTACTTCTGGCCATTGAGAATGACAGTCCCAAGTGGACACTACTGATGGCCCTCATTATTGTACAGTAGGGTCGTATCCAGGACCCTTTTCATGCTTGCACCATTTATATGGGTATTTTGTGGGTATCTTTATGAGGAACCAACCTTTGGTCATATTTGACTGTTTTTTATTTTATTTATTTTTTAAAAAAACACATAAACACTCCCATTTCGATAACTGCCACAAGTATACTGGTTATTAAGACACTATGGAGGTTCCTTCCCTCTTGTTCCCTCCTCACTTGCATCTTATTTCTCCGGGTGAGCTGTGTAGTAACATACTTTACTTGTATTCTTTCACCCGTGTACAGTTAATTGCTTTATATCGGTGTTTTGCCAAGGCCATTTCTTTTTTGATCTAGTGGGTATTGCCACCTCATCTTCCGATTTGTCCTCTTCCTCTTCCTCCCTTATTTCCGGTGCCAGGCTATGGCCCCATATCCCTGAATAAGTAAACGTCTCTGAGTTCTCAATAAACACGCCAGTGTCGCGATTCCTTCTTTGGTGCTGAGGATGTCTGGCATTTATAGGGATCTGGATAGGTGTCACAGTATCGCTTGTTGTGCTTTCATAATGTGGGCTTCCACGGACAACATACCCTGAGTTTGAAAGTGTTCACTTCAAGGGCAGTCAATGTTCTCCCTTGGCACAAATTGAATGTAATACTCGTGTAGGTATCCGTCTCCTGTTCTATCGGTCATACACCTCCCTTTTTCCTGAGAGGTCCATGAAATGCTGTGTTGGCTTCAGCGATGGTGGGAATTTGATATGGTGACATATACACCATCATATTTTATAACCTTGTCAGATGTGCAGGTGGTATTAACTCCATAAACATTACATTGGGAGTGGCTGTGCTTCAGAGAACCAACTTTGAAATTGATTAGTTGAGCTGGATGCTGTGCCAAGCAATTGCCAAAGCATCCAGCCAATGACCATATGCCCTCATTAAACCAGATTTATTACAGCTATTGTACTGTTACTAATATACATGTTGACCTGTATTATCTAATAGTATAGAATGTGTACATATCCGAGACTGCTCTTCAACCTCAGTATTTTTGACTAAGGAATGCGCGTATAATATACTTGGTCGATCTACACGTTTCCGTTATCAGGTCCCTAACCAACTCAATTCACTGTAAACGAGATGTTGTCAACAAACCGACTCATGATCAAAAGACAAAATAGTGCTCACAATTCGTCATGGAAGCTAACATGATCACATTTGTTGTAACACACCTTCGCCGAGAGAGGACGGCCCAAGGCCAACCTGACACGATTGAAGGTGACCTCAATAGATTCACAAGGGAACCACACGTCCCGTCGATGAGCATGAGCAAATGAATTGATCCCAGTAATACTCTGTCGACTCCAAATAGCTTGAGAGTCTTGTGGGGATTGTGGCCATGACATTGAAATGATCTGTGTCAAATGAACCACTCGGATAGAAACTGGAAGGTATCACCAACATACCTGACAGCCAGGATACCATTATGACTCCTGAAAACATGTCGCAAGGTCGGCTGGAGGCATATCAGGCAGCCCAGAACTTCTGTGAGGGCAGTGGTTGTTATGTGCATGCTGCCGGACTCTGCTTCACACATTCCAACTTCAACCCTAACACCAACATCGGACTCCGTGGCCTCCGACTGCTTACCATTACTAAGCCCATTTGATATTTCATTTACCATTTCATTTCACTATTTCACATATTAATTCTAGAACCTGAATCCAGTAGTGAACAGACCTCCACCGGAGTCCATCGGACTCCGACTCGGATTTACTTACTCTTATATATACTGTAGAATCACTTGTAGATACTCAGTTCGAATATCAACTTGGTATAGCCAAAACTCTCTCTGACTCTAAGTCTAATCTTTCGCTCTCAAAGTCCATGGCCTCCGCTCCGTTGGACTATCTTACTCTCTATCCAAACCTTCGCTCTCCGCAATCCAATCTTAGGGCTTCGGCTCAAGGGCGACATTGCTAATAGCTTCGCCAAAGCCCACGCACTCCGCGGACCTCCGCTCATGCGAGTTATCTTGTCTATTTGGCATGTCCCTAACAGTATATTCAAACTCAACCCCTTGAGTCGAATTTTTCTAAATCATGACAACTACCCATACTTATCCTCCAGAAACAGCCGAAGGCCACAAACAAAAAACACCAATATTCTCCATGGATGATATAGCAGCATCCGCATCCAAGGAGAATCCGGAACTTTTCAGATTGGCCTCCATCGGAGGACAACCATCTCGCAGAGAAACCTACAGTCACTCCAGTTTTACCGCCCGACAATCCAACCATTATGGTTCTCCCAGTCCCTTCGGTACTCCTCCACCTGATGACCCCTCACACAACCGGAGGACCAGTATATTCGACAGATACAGGGAGGACCCAGACTCACACACCCCAGCACCTTAATCTACATCCAATGGGGGGCAACCGGCGGCCGCGGAATCCGATGATTCCAGAAGTGAAACCGATACCCCCACTCACGCTACAAACCGACACAACCCTGGTAACGAAGAAGACGACTCCCAACCAGGTAGCCCAAATGAGCCCAGAGGACCAGGCAGCCCTAACAGACCAGGCAGACCAGGTGGCCCCAGTGGCCCCGGTGGTCCCAGAGGTCCTGGAGGTCCTGGAGGTCCTGGAGGTCCCGGCGGACCCAGCAACAATCCACCCAACGAGCAAGACTTCTTGCGGGAATTCATGAATCTGTTGCGCAGGGTTTCCACTTCGTTAAACAACCCTCGACCTAACAACATCTGCACCAAGGTCAAAGAGCCTGATACTTTCGACAGCTCCGACCCATGGAAACTCAAGGCTTTCATTGTGTCTCTCCAGTTGAACTTTAATGACAGACCCACTGCATTTGTGGTGGATGCCAACAAAGTCAACTATGCTATTTCCTTTCTCTCCGGCACCGCTCTCGACTGGTTTGAACCAGACATCCTCCGCCCAAACCCGCGGAATCTGCTGGCATGGCAATACTCCTATGCCGCCTTCCTTGACGAACTTCGAACCAATTTTGGTCCCTTCAATGCCATCGGAGATGCCGAGGACACCCTTGAACATCTCCGGATGCACAACGGAGACCGAATCATGAAGTACATGGTTCAGTTCAATCAATACGCCTCCCAAGTTGGCTATGGTGACAATTCCCTTTGCCATGCTTTCTACCGCGGACTTTGTACACACATTAAGGATGATATGGCTCATCACAGAAAGCCGAACAACCTCCGCAATATGCGTTTCCTAGCCCAAGAACTCAACACTCGCTATTGGACTCGGAGGACCGAGATATCCTGTGAAAATCGGGAAAGCAAGTCCTCTGGTTCATATTCCAACAACCCTAAATCCAAGGGTTCCAATTCCAACTCCAGTTCTTTGACTTCCGGTTCAGCTCCAAAGTCTTCCGACTCCAATTCCTCGGGATCCGCTTCCAACCCTAAGCCCTATGCTGATAAGCTAGGCAAAGACGGCTGTCTTACTCAAGAAGAAAAGGACCGCCACCAGAAGAACAATCTCTGTATGTTCTGTGGAAACAAGCACAAGACCGAGGACTGCAACAAGCACAAGGCCGCGGCCTCCACTAAAGGCCATGCTGTGGAAGTTGAAGAACCTGCCCCTGCCTCTGAAGATCTGGCTCCAACGGAGCCGGAAACTAGAGGGCAGCCCTGTATCCCCCATGTGAGATCAGGGTTGCGTTGACTGTAATCGCACATTGGAGGTTGTAACCCTCAACACCACCGCTCTTTCCAACCATTCACTCACTGTATCACTCTCTTCTGAAGTCGGCTCTGGCTCAGAGTCCGATGACTCGCCAATCATTACCATCCTTCGTTTTCTTGCCTTGGTTGACTCAGGTTCTAGCCATTGTTTCGTCGACTCCAAATATGTTGAGGATCACAACCTTCCTACCAAACCTATCCCTCCTGTTCAACTTCGACTCCTTGACGGCTCCGCCGGATCTCACATTTCTCAATCCATTACCCTTCCAGTCCATTTCCCTTCTGGAAACATCATCTCTATTGACTTCTACGTCACTCGTCTAGATTCATCCTGTAACATTGTTCTGGGATACAACTGGCTTTCCCGCTGCAATCCATTGATTGACTGGGTAAAGCACAGTATTACTTTCCATTCACCATTACCAGGTGTTTCTCCTTCTGCAAGCGCTTCTGTGGCCTCCGATGCAACTGCATCTAACCGCATGGACATTCCTCATCCAACCCCAATCCCTACTCCAACCTCGGCTTCCAAGCCAACTCCGAGATCCCGATGGACTCCGCCACCATATGAGCCCATCTATTCCTACCCTACCATTCCTTCCTTTTCTGCAATGGTTACTCCCAAGATATCTATCATCTCTGCGGCCGCTTTTGTTCAAGCATGTGCTGAAGATGGAGCCCAACAATATACCCTCCAACCTTCTGCACCTAGCATCAGTGGTATGGCCGGCTCCGTGGCCCTGCCGGATATGACAGACGTACCAGCAGAATACCACGACTTTTCTGATGTATTCAGTGACTCCCTCTCCAAGAAACTCCCCGAGCATAGACCATACGATCTCAAGATCAATATTGAGGAAGGAACCTCTCCTCCACTTGGCCCCATTTACTCCCTCTCGGAGTCCGAGCTTAAAGCACTACATGAGTTTATTGATGATAATCTCCATAGCAGATTCATCACACCCTCATGTTCTCCCCACGGAGCTCCGGTCCTCTTTGTCAAGAAAAAGACTGGCGAACTCCGTCTTTGTGTCAATTTCCATGGCCTAAACAAGATATCCAAGAAAGACCATTACCCCCTTCCACTCATTTCTGACCTCCTCGACTCCGCGCACTCCGCCCGCATCTATACCAAACTTGATCTTCGACATGCTTATCATCTCGTATGCATAGCCAAAGGTGATGAATGGAAAACAGCCTTCCGGACCCGTTATGGCTCCTTTGAATGGTGTGTCATGCCCTTTGGACTCACCAATGCTCCCGTGGCGTTCCAACGCTTCGTGAACAATATTTTCGCTGACATGCTTGACATTTCTGTAGTCGTATACCTGGATGACATCCTCATTTACTCCGACAATCCCACGGAGCACTGAGAAAACATACGTGAAGTCCTACGCAGATTAAGAGCAAACGGGCTCTACTGCAAAGGATCCAAATGCGAGTTTCACCAGGACTCCGTGGAATATCTAGGCTACATTCTATCACCAGAGGGCCTCCACATGTCCAAAGACAAGGTTAAGGCCATTTTAGATTGGCCAGTTCCACGGAAAGTTAAGGATATCCAATCCTTCCTTGGCTTCGCCAATTTCTACCGCCGTTTTATCCACGAATGCAGCGACATCGTTATTCCTTTAACCTGCCTCACATGCAAAGGAACTCCGTGGAAATTCGACGACAAGTGCATGGCTGCCTTCAATGAACTGAAGCAAGCCTTCACTCACGCTCCTATCCTCACCCATTGGGTCCCCGACTGGCAATTGGTTGTGGAGACCGATGCATCCAACTATGCTATTGCCGCTATCCTCTCTATCTACCTTGAAGACAGTGAAATCCACCCCATCGCTTTCCTATCCCAGAGCCTTCACAATGCCGAACTCAACTACGACACCCATGATAAAGAGCTTCTAGCAATCTTTGAAGCCTTTAAATACTGGTGTCACTACCTTGAAGGCTCCGTGGATCCGATCGACATAGTCACAGACCACAAGAATCTTGAATACTTTTCTACCACCAAGATTCTTACCCGACAGCAAGTCCGGTGGTCCGAATACCTCTCCCAATTCAACCTAGTTATCCGCTTCCGACCGGGGAAACTCGGAGGAAAACCGGATGCACTCACTAGATGATGGGACATCTATCCAAAAGAGGGGGATAGTCAATATGCAGCAGTCAATCCTCACAATTTCCATCCTGTATTCACTCAAGAACAATTCTCCGCGTCTCTCCGCACTACTTTCCTTGAAGGCCCTACCCTACGTGCTAGTGCTATAATGGATATTGACAAACTCCATCTAGATATCAAGCAAGCACAACTATCCAACTCTGCAGCCGCTGAAGGTTTCCGACAGGCCAAATCCTCCACTCCCACTTCGCCCTCTCGGTGGTCTGTAGATGAATCAGACATTCTCTGTCTTGATAATCACATCTATGTCCTGGACTCCGAGGATCTCCGTCTCCATGTCCTACAGAATAATCATGACCACATCTTGGCAGGTCATTTTGGCCAAAATCGGACCCTGGAATTAGTCTGATGGAGCTATACCTGGCCACAGATGTGTGAATATGTTTGCCACTATGTCAAATCATGTACGATTTGCAGCCGCAACAAGACACCTGGACATCGTCCTTATGGTTTGCTTAAACCCTTACCGGTTCCAGAACGCCCATGGGATTCCATTTCAATGGATTTCATTGAACAGTTACCGGACTCCAACAGATTCACCGCTATCCTTGTTGTAATTGACCGTGCAAGCAAGCAAGCCATCTTTATCCCTACTCATGACACCATTAATTCTGAAGAACTCACCCGGTTATTTGTCATTCATGTTTTTTCTAAGCATGGCGTCCCTAACCATATCACCTCTGACCGCAGCTCCAAGTTTGTCTCCCAATTCACACGCGCCCTTGCCAAAGCCCTTGACATGGAACTCCACTTCACTTCCGGATATCATCCAGAGGCCGACGGACAAACGGAACATGCAAACCAAACCTTGGAACAGTACATCTGCATCTATTGTTCTTATCAACAGGACAACTGGGATTTACTACTACCCATTGCAGAGTTTGCATACAACAATGCTCCCAATGCCTCCACCGGAATCTCTCCATTCTTCGCCAACAAAGGCTACCATCCAAACATCACTGTTCATCCTGAACGTGATATCGCCTCCGCTCAGGCCCGTGACTTTGTAGTCAATCTAGATGAACTACACCAGTTCCTACATGACGAAATCACTCAAGTGCAGTCTCACTCCAAGATTCAAGCAGACAAGCACCGGAATCTGGCTCCTCCTTTCAAAGTAGGTGACAAGGTCTTCCTCAGTTCAAAGCATATCAAGACTACTTGCCCTACTGCGAAATTCGCAGAGAAATTCCTTGGACCATTCGAAATCATAGCTCAGCCAGGCTCCCATTCCTTCACGCTCAAACTCCCACCAGACCTCCATGCCATTCACCCTGTCTTCCATGTATCACAACTTGAACCTGTAGAAGAAAACACTATCACTAATCGCACTCAACCTCCGCCACCTCCGGTGGAAGTCGATGGTGAAGAGCAGTACGAAATAGCTCAGATCCTAGACTCCAAGCTTGACCGCCGGTTCTGGTGTCCTCTTCTCTACAGGATTCAATGGTTAGGCTATGAAGGCACTGATGAAGAATTTGCTTGGTCACCAGCCACCGAATTTTCCGCTGACAATTTCATTGAGGATTTCCACCACTGCTACCCAGACAAACCAGGACCATTAGCCAAAGTCACCATCCGAAAATCTACCATCTAACTCCTCCCTCACCTGTAACCTTATCAATCTCCACCGGCTCCGACCTCTCTTATTTCAAATAGAATCCACAAAAACTATTGCAAATTCATTTCCTAATCGGAACCAGACTCCAGCGGAATCCGCACTCTGTATTTCATATTCATTTCTTACTCCCTATTGCAAATTCATACTCTTACTTACTCTTTCAATTTACAAGTCAACAAGAAAAGGGCCCGGATGCATTCAAAACATACAAAATTCTTCTATATACGCGTATAAAATTCCAAGAAGGAAGACATCCGGAGGTACTCAGGCATTGGAGTCATCCACAGCACCTGCAGCCTCCACCATCTCCACATCCTCTCCCCCTGCCGGTACTTTCCCTTCATCCTCCACGGACTCCGATCCCTGACTATCACCACTACCTTCACTCTCATCCTCTCCACTGGTCACCACCGCCGCGGGATCCATTTCCAAGACAAAGAGGCCATCAAGGGCGGGAATGCCCAAGTCGTCCCCATACGGCTTCCGCGCTTTTCAAACCTTGCCATCAAGAACCTTCTCCTCGGGATCCGAGTCTTCTACCATAAAGTTCTCACAGTGCTTGCACAAATGGTCCTTCCAAAACTGCCATTCGGACCGGCAGCCTCCCAGCTTGTAGAACTCATTCCTTGTAGCTTGGAACAGTTCACGTCACACCTTCATAGTCTGGATCATTTCAGGCCCGCCGGTGCCATACCAGAATTGTCAATTCGCAATCTCATACGGATCCTCAGGATCGACCTTCTCAGGCTCCGCCGGCCCTCCTTTCCTCAACTGCGCCATATCACGATCCAGCCTGAACCCCATCACCCGACAAAGTGCCTTGCTGTTAACCCCCTCCAAGTCATACAACTCCACGCAGGATGCTTTCCATCCCTCCGGTTTGGAATCTGACAAGAAATCCGATGGGGACTCGAGATCTTTGGTACGGTAACCATCGCAAAGGTCTCCAATGCAGCTCCGAAGGGAAGCGACTTCACCAGTCAGACTATCAACCTTTCCAGCTAGAACAGTGACAGTAGCGACCAAGTTTTGGAGAACCTCTGAGATCTCCTCGGAACCGATGACAAGCGACGAAGTTGTTCCCTTGTTGAAAGAACAAGCAGACTTCTTGACCTTGCAATGAGAGCAAGTCTGCCCTCAGTTGGATTTTTTGGAGGCCGGCTTTGCAAAACATCTGGCACTATCCAGACGGCACTGCATACAGCACTCTGAAACGGAAATCAATAACCGATAGACCGCCGGAGGAAAATACTCACTATTCCCCAAGAACTCATCCTCACCCTCCGCAGGGCCCATGATCTCCAATTTGACTCTCTTACTAGAGCCAGCCACCCCTTCCTCCCCGCTATCCACCATACTCGCCGACTTGGTTGCCCGCTTCCTCTTCCTTCCCTCCGTAGGAGACACCCCAGGCTCTGGCACCCTCCGCTTTCCGTCGTGTTTCTCCCTCAAGTATTGGCAGGCTTGTACCTTTGACGCCTCCGATAACTCCCCTTCACTATCTCCATCAGTGCCTTTCTCCTCCCTCAACAACTCTGCGGCATCCGGAAGTCTAACGGACTCCGCTGCCTTTTCTGCCTTCTCCTTCTTCTTCTGCTCCTTCCTCAGTTTCTTTGCAGCCTCCTTCCTCTCCTTTTTCGCCAAGTCATCCTTCTTCTTCTCCGTGGCCTCCTCAAGCTCCTTTTCCTTCAAATCTGCCAACCTCTTCCTCTCCGCAGCATCCTCTCGCTCCTTCAACAAACGGAGCCGCTCCTCCTCCTGTTGCTTTTCCTCCGCTTTCCGCTCCTCCTCCTTCCTCTTCTCCTCAGCCTTCCTTTTCTCCTCAGCCCTCTGCCTCAGAGCCTCCACCTTCACAACCCACGCCTCCCGATCCAACCTCAACTTCTCCTCCCGCTCCACCGCTGCCTTCGCCTCCTTCCAAGCAGCATGTTTTGCCATGGCCTCTGCATATTTCTCCTCTGCGGCGGCCCGAGCTTCAATCTCCTCCAGCAAAAAATCTTCCGGGGTCGGGGCCAACTCATATGGCTCGGGGGTTACAGAGAGGTGGTATTCGAGGATTTGCGACATAATAGACGATGAGGACAAGGAAATTCTGAAAATTGGGGAGATGGTAGTGGTAAGAGGTTAAGTGATGAAATTCCCATGCTCGAAAATTCTGCTAGGCATACGGTATTGATCGACCATCTGGATCAGCGCTCTTGAGGGCAAGAATGCTAAGGGGGGGATACTGTTACGTGCATGCTGCCAGACTCCGCTTCACACATTCCAACTTCAACCCTAACACCAACATCGGACTCCGCAGCCTCCGACTGCTTACCATTACTAAGCCCATTTGATATTTCATTTACCATTTCATTTCACTATTTCACATATTAATTCTAGAACCCAAATCCAGTAGCGAACAGACCTCCGCCGGAGTCCATCAGACTCCAACTCGGATTTACTTACTCTTATATATACTGTAGAATCACTTGTAGATACTCAGTTCGAATATCAACTTGGTATAGCCAAAACTCTCTCTGACTCTAAGTCTAATCTTTCACTCTCAAAGTCTGTGGCCTCTGCTCCGTTGGACTATCTTACTCTCTATCCAAACCTTTGCTCTCCGCGGACTCCGCTCCGCAATCCAATCTTAGGGCTTTGGCTCAAGGGTGATGTTGCTAATAGCTTCGCCAAAGCCCATGCACTCCGCGGACCTCCGCTCGTGTGAGTTATCTTGTCTATTTGGCACGTCCCTAACAGTGGTGTTCCAATCGATGAGATCACTTTGGGCCACTATGATGTAAAGCTTTGTCATTGTTCCCGGAGAACATGTTGTCAGCAACAGTCTGCCAGAAACCAAGATATGTACGAATAGTAAGAGGCTGAAGGCATCAGGACTCGGTCGCGTCAGGTGCCGGCATTTTATATGCCGCCTGGAGGGATATCCCATTATGGGCAATGAGCGCTTGTGGGCGGCTATTGGACCCCAGACTGAATGCCGGTCAATTGTGTGGGTCTGATGATTACTTCTTATCGCAATGAGTGCATGTGGGGATGCTTATTGGATGGGACTCTGGTTGAATGCAGATATGATTGGAGTAGATAAGGATTCTTTACAAACAGTATACTGTACTATTATTTTCTGACTGTGACAAAGGCTGATTACAGATGAAAATATGCCATCTTCACAGATCTTCATACTACAGGCCCTTGTTACTGGATATGTGAATATATGGCTGTAATAGTATACTAACTACAGATTCAGGGGTGGGGAGGAGGGTTGATGAATGGTAGAGCAAGCGACACAGGTGCACAATAGAAAGCATTTTCATGCACCAAAAGATGCAGTAATTGAGGAGAGGAGGATGGTGGCTCCGAGACAAGCTAGTAAAAAAAGACACAAAGACTGTGCAAGTATTACTCCTGCTACATTAGTAGTAGGTCTTATAGCGGAATGGTGGTTTCTGAATTTTCGATTATAGCCAAAGTCTGATGTTAAAGAAATTGCTATGTAGGGAAAGTTTTCCTGGCCCAGAACATAAAAATTCCCATGAAAGTAAGAGATTCAGTGTGGTGATAAGCCAGCTTGTCACTGTCTACGCGTGACTGAGCATTACTATCACGCTCCTTGTGGCCGTTGTTCTACATGTTGACAATGACCCCATTCACATTGACGTAGCGCACATGAAAGTGTTTTGATCCCGTCTTTTCTCTTCCAACATCGAACAAAAACACTTTCATGTGCTACGTCAATGTGAATGGGGTCATTGTCGACTCCGTTCGACTCTCTTGTTGTTCCAAGTTGATTTTGTCTGCCCATCTTCTTCACGCATGGATTCTGAAATTTGCCCATTGTCACGTCAGAAAACTTTTGTCCTGGTGACGAGGCTGGTGACGGGCACCCGTGAAACTGAGCACAGCCTAGCGTGAACACACTAAAACACACACTCAACCTCACAAAACACACACACACACAATCTCCTAAAGTGCAGAAGAGAGCAAGGGATTTTAATTCCAATTGCACACCGACAATATCTCAATTTATCTCAGAGAGCTCACTAGAACAATGCATGTCACAATGTAGTTTCCTCAAGCCGTTCTCAAATTCTCGATGTCCTCAAAGCTTTTACAAGAGAGCACAGCGAACCACACAACCCTCAAGGCAAGTATATTCCAATAGCTGGAACACACGGATACGCAGATCCGCAATTTGACCAAGTTCGGTCAGTGAGCTCGCTAAGTACAACCCGCCGCTAGACTTAATCTGCGCACGCCGCCGTCTTTCTCTTAGTAGCTAAGCCTGACTTCCAAACCCGTCGTGATTAGAGGCCCTCGGCTCTCCCAATCCAGTCACAAATACTCTCAAAAACCGTCCCCGCAAGTCCTCACACACAGTGTGCTCGTCCTAACAACGGTGCCGCAAGGTCCAACTGCGCACACCTGTCACACTCTGTGCAACTGCTAGAACAGCTCAATCTGGCTGATTCCCTTGCAAACTACTCAAGACCTATGCGGAGGCCGACACAACACAACTTCTCTGTCTTACACTGAACCAGAAAAGGAACAGAGCTTTCTCTCAGGTATATTCCGGCAAACTCTCAAGATGGCGCAGCGTCACTGCCGCTGAATCTTGTTCTTATCTCAAGTAAACCGAAGTTTTTATCCAAAAGGTTTCTCATGTTCTATTTCTCTGTGAGCTCGCTAAACTTGCATTCTAGCCGAGACTCAAAGCTACTAACTCTTATGCGTCGCAACAAGTCCAGATCCAACTGAAACTTTATTACAGTATGTGGGGGGTAGGCATCTTGCTTTACTACGTGAAATTCTACCTACTTATACTACGGGAGATTGATTATTACAAATGGTCCTTTAGTAAGTTACATTCTTTGTCGGCCAATAATTCTTCGTCCGAGCTGGCACCACACTCTTGGCAGAGTGCCGCTTGGTCCTCTTTTTAGTATCCTCAAAGAGCTAAGCGATGTCGACGTCGCTCGCCCTAGCAGCAGAGTAGCTCGCTGACTTGTACTCAATAGCTGCTCAATCCTAGATCACCGATCATCCTTCATATTCGGCCTTCGGTTCTGCTCCGAAGGTGACAGCATCATATTCTAGACTCGGTAACCAAGGAATGCTTCAGATTTCGAGCCTGCTCACTATTCTCATCGGCCGAAGTCTGTTTCTAGGCCATGCCCGGGGTTCTTTTGATTACCCCCGCGCGTGATATCATTTCTCCGGATTTCCAGGGACCATGTGTCATAGATTACAGGCGCGTAGTTATCTAAATTAGTCCCAGCCTGTGTACAAGTGCATCCCACTGAAAGTTGGATTTTCTATTGCAGACGGATGTTTGCTTGAGCGAGCGCGCTCTTCGGCCTTATTGTCGTGCATGCCCGTAAGGTACAGTGCAACAATGAAGTCCTTATGTTTTAATTCCATTGCTTCTGTTTCTATCATAGAGCTCTCAACTTTGGTGACCTTGCTTCTTCGCGTGCCGTCTGCACTGTTAGTCCGCTCCCTGTTCTTCCGCTTTGCTCACGTGTAAGGTATGTGAATTTGCAAAATTACACCCTTAGACACGCTGCGGGCGTGACACCGGCCTACAAATGTGGTGTTAACTGGGGGGGTTTGTCGACTTTCTCATGTCCGGGGATCTGACATTTGTCTCAGCTTGGACTGGTGCACGTTCCATCATGAGTTGCTTCCTTCTGGCCTCCACAGTTTTCATGTGTTTCCTTCTCGTCCCTTTTGGCACCCCTGACAAATTTTCAGACCCTTGTTACTTCCAACTCCACGGTCCATCTATCACTGCCCTTGAGTCTTCTTGGTCACTGATCCGTGCAATTAGATACATTTGAATTGAATTCCATGCTGAGAGGTGACTCTTGTACTGATGGGGTTGAGACATTGTACAGTAAGCTTCTCCATTCTTGACTTCGGATGACCCGCTTATCATCCGGTTCCAATGTGGAATGCCGACAGATCACTACAGTCGACTCCCCCTTAACCCATACCTCTCCTAACCCATAACTCCCAATACCCCGTAGATTTTTGGTTCCACCAATTCCATTTGCAGGTAAATGGGTACCGTAACCTGTACCTCTCCCATATCCAATACCCCATACCTTTTCATGAGAAAATCCACTCTCGTAACCCATAGATTTATTGCAGATTATGAAGGGCTATGCCATGGGGCAAGCTGAAGAAGCAGCATAATAGAGACAGAGAGAAGGGAGAAGGTTGAGAGACACCGGATCCCGGGCTCCTAGATGAGTACTAAGCCCTCACCGGGCCTCAGACACAGACACAGACACAGATCCGCAGAGACGACAATGTGATACGGGTTAAGGAATGATACAGCTGGCAAGGTACATAATGACATGGCTACTGTATGTACATATGTACCTAGAGCTTCCCATCGGTCTGAACTGACCGAGCAACACCAAAACACAACAAGATTGTGTTGGCCTGGGCAAATTTTTGGCTAAAGGTTGTCACTTTTAAGTAACTGTGACAATGGCAAACTCAATAAGAGTCTGTGCCGAGAGATCTATACCCCATATATCAAAGAATAAGGGAGAATTTAGCACCGGAGATTGCCGGATACCGCCGTCCTCTGTAGCTGCACCTGCCAGACCATAAATTTAGTCGAAAACAAGCATCAATGCGGGTTTTCTCAGGTTTCCTCTTACAAGGGTCCGATACATCTAGGTATGGGACAAGAATTTGAAGGAAAAAATGAGGTCAAAAAATTCTACATTACATGTGACACTCTTGCATCCTATACTCTCCAATAACCCATAGCTCCAAGGGTCCACCGAACGCTATGGGTTAAGGGGGAATTGACTGTATCCAAAGAAACTGACCCAGCTTTCATTGATGATGCTGCAGATGAATATTATGCCTCTGATTATCTAGGTTACCTACACGATTTGCTGTTTTACTTATCACACAGCACACCATACTGTCACACTCACTGTTGATTTGATTGACTGAAGCTTTGTCTGCCTGGGAACCTGTGAGAAAATGTGAGCTGGTGGGGGTGTCAGCCGCCACTGAGGAATCTTTTTCAAACAGCACCTACTTAGTACTGCAAGTTTTGAATAATCACTGATTTGAAAGTTCTTTGTGCAAACCGAGATCACAAGAATTACCCATAATTGAACTGAAAGTAAATTCAGAAAGCATAACAGGAATACTTCAAGGGGAGCAAATGTAGCAGGCTTTGCCCCTGATGTGGGCCTTGCAAGTGTTATCTCAATAATGTTCAGAATCATTGCATTCTTTCTCAAAACCTTTGTCATTAAATCCATGTGCCAAGGCTGGACCTGTCCCAGCCTGGCCCAGCTCGGGGTATATTTGACACTTACATAAGTGTCGGTGGGATTTATGAAAGTGTTATTTCCAGTTATGGATTCGGGGTTGGAAAAAGGAGGTTAATTAAAAAAAAAAGACACAGGAACATATCCAATCCGCAGTGTCTGGGGTTCTTATGGCATCACTCCATTTGAAATAGAGTGTACCAGTCCTGTATTCCGTATGTAGCCATTAATGAAATGCTAATAAAATCCCAGCTGGAGAGTATTTGGAGAGAAGTTAGAACCACCCTGACAGTACTAGGTGCAGTGTTCACTCACCCTCCATGGGCCTCCAAAGCAGGCCCCTTCATGTTTTCTCAGGCTCTCGAGCGAAGACCATAGTTTCTCTGTCTACCCACGATAAGGTGTACCTTAGATACCATGAAAGCAGTGGACCAAGAATCATGACACACATATTACATTGCATCACGTGAAAAACATGACGACCTCTCCTTGGTAAGCGAAGATTTTAGACCTAGAGAGACCTTGACAAGCAAGGTAACAGCCACAGCATGACCCAGCTGATCTCAATATCATAAATGATGTGGTGCCCCAGAGTCACTGGGACTGCAATATTTTGGATGTTGCTGGCGCTGCTTGTTTTCATAAGGTGGTAAACAAGGTCAAAGAGATGTGCTCACAGCTTGTATTGAATGCTATTTGTGCTTCGTATTTATTTTTTCCTGACTTTGGCCCACCCTGACTGAGAGCACTGAAGTGTAGCAGGGAGGCACAGTCTTGTAGAGCCACCGATATCAATGAAGGCCTCTAGAATATCTTTGTGTGCCGAAGACACATTTTATTGGTCGTTGAACATTGAGGTGCACTATGGTTGATTTCTCACTTTCTGGCACCTTACTTAGTTGTTCTCCGTCCAGCAGGTTTCTTTTTCAAGTATACCTTCCGTGCTGCAAAAGTTGTCCTTCTCCAAGGATCAATAACTGACTAGGTATTGGCCAACCATCATGATATCTACTGCAGAGGCTTACGCTGACAATCCAGTTAAGACTTCCATGGGAGGAGAACCCAGCATTGTGCTCTAGTCTCCCTAGTCCCCTTATTCTGCGACCAAGTGACCCCAACATGCTTCTCGACTACAATTTCAGGATGACTCCCCAGCAGGGATTCAATGGACGGACTATTCCATTCTTTGGTGCCCTTAGTGAGTCAGTTCTACCAAACAGCTACATGTTTCTTAGCATTGATGTATGAAGATTATATGGCCCACACCCGGGGAGACTGTTACAATTGGTGTGCGCTGATGAGCCTAGACTTCTGTGGCAATGGCAACACCAACTCAGAATGAGATTTGGTGAGTTAACGTAGTAGCATGGCAATCAAGGTGATCGTGTGTGTGAGTGGTTCGAGGCACCTCTGTGCAGTAAATCAATTCCTCTATATGCAAGAATACACTGTGACTTTAAGTCAGCGAAGTAGTACTGCTTGGTAGTCAAGTACTAGATGCTTTGGCTGTAAGCCGGTAGGGATCTCTTGAAGTGAGAGGGAACAGAAGCTGGTATGACATTAATACCATGAATCCATATGAGAAAACATGCGGTGATGCTAGAAAACATCGCTAGACGGTAATCTAAGCGAGGTGAACGATGGAAGATGGACTAAACCGATGGCAATCGGTCTAGAAATGAGAGAGTCAATGAGAAAACGTGATACTGAGGTCACGCAAGATGAGAGATAATGTAGAAAGAGGTACTGAGGGTGGAATGTCAAGAGATAACGTGGAGCTATGAAAACTGGCACTGATACTGATCCTATACTGTGTGATGGTGCTGAAGTCGATGCCGAAACTGGTCTTGAAATGATCCTATCCTATGTCAAAACTAACCTTTAAGTCTGCTCAAGGGA
The DNA here is from genome assembly GCA_022818075.1 of Armillaria altimontana. Taxonomy (NCBI): domain Eukaryota; kingdom Fungi; phylum Basidiomycota; class Agaricomycetes; order Agaricales; family Physalacriaceae; genus Armillaria; species Armillaria altimontana. The sequence goes on from JAIWYR010000003.1 coordinate 668,692, forward strand.
CTGTCCTATACTGATACAATACAAAAACTTGCTGATACTGATCCTAAGTCTACTCGGAGACTACCCAAGTGGGCGACAATAACGATGGTGAAAGAGAAACAGTGAAAACTCCAATGTTGTGAAAGTGAAATGATGACAGCCTAATAAAAGATAACATGGGCGAGGTATGGCACGGTGATCACATATTGGCACAATATGAGCGTGTACCAATAGTGTTAAGAGCGAAGAGCGAGTGTGAAAGAACTCTTCACAGTTAAAAACCGTGGAATAACTCTGGCGAGTTTAAGAGTTGATGTGCAATCGAGAATATGCTGGGGTAAACAGTGTATTGCTGTAGAATGGTGAATAGACATAGTTTACTGGCAATGAACTCGTGGTGAACTGGGATAGACTGGTGATAAACTTCGATAAACTGGCTAGCTACGTTTTTCTAGCTAGCTTTTATACTACAAGTACGAATTTATAAATAGTGTAAATATGAGAGACTTAGTAAGGCTGTAAGGCCTTAGCTTAGTAAAATCATAGGGAACATATGGTCCTTTGCCTTCGAAAGTAACAGCAACTCTTCTACATTGCCGTGTTCGAACGAGAACTGTATGGTTTTATTGAGCAATGGGCAGATCACTAAGTGCTGTTTAGCTGCGGATTTCTGGGTGATAGTCGTCGTGCTGAGGAGTACACGTGGGGCTACGTTTTCTCGAGGCCTTGGCATTGTAACAGCCTTAGTAAACACAGTCTGTAATTGCCATAGTTGCAATTATTGTAGCTGGGAGGGTACTTGCATCATTCACACCATTTCATTGAGTGATCAATATGTGTGTCAACTAGTTGCTTCTGAGTGATGCGACGATTCCATATTAGGATGTTTGTTGATCAAAGGTACCTTGCCATGATGAAATATGGCAATTGTGATGCGTAACAATATGGGATGGATTACAAAGCATGTGAAGAGTGGTTGCCATAGGGTGAAAGTGGCATTGCCATGTGTGGAATTATTGGTTTACTGAGAGGCCACCAGAGAGACAGTAACATTAATTAGCAGGGAAAATCTGCAAATTCTGAGCGTACAGAGCCTGGAGGCTCATCAGTGCACATAATCAGGGATGAGGGATTGGGATGGGATGAGCTACAGCCGTACATCAGAAAGGTTCATTGAAAAGCAAATGTCGGAGGATGGCTGACCAACTGATTATCAATTACCCCAGAAGGAACACTTCGGACCCCCTCGCAAATCATCACAATACAACAGACCCAAGTTGAATCCACAGCGCACGATTCTGGTGGCCTGCATTATATTTTGGCCCCCGGATGCCTTCGTATGACCGATGGACACATCATCCAAACCTCACAGAAGCTACCAAATGAGATCCGGTTCCAGATTAACATTCCAGGTATCATCTGGATATTGGTGGGTATCCTGTTTTTATTTGTTCTTTGATCTGGCTGATCTTGGACTTGTAGCATGGATGCAAATGACTGGGAACTGAGTGAGGAGCAGTTCAACGACTTCATACCTTAGTCCTGGGAATATCGTCAGAGACACCCCACATTTTGCTCAACTTTAGTATTGGAGATGCCGATGAGCAAGTTACCGCCATGGGCATTACTCCTACCATGCACCTTCCCGACATTTGGGAATGCCACATTTCAAGCGGAGTAGCAAACTAATCGGACAGGGTTATCACAAGCACAAGTACCAACCATTTGGACTTCTGGGTGGAAGTGGGTGTGCTGAATGAGGTGCCATGTGTAGTGAAGAAGACAGGGCATTATGAGCTGATTTCTTCGGTACTTATGCAGTTCCTCGGGCAGTGTATTCTATGCATTGATGCTATATGATATCAGGGTCAGAACGACAGGACTGCAGGACCACCGATGGGGAGCTACCGCTTGATAACAATGACACTACTCTGCCTGCTCTCCTGAGAGAGTTAATGAATATGGGCAGGTCATGGTCAACTACGGTACTGAATGTTGTACAATCGTACTTGCTACATGTACTCTAGACACTCAAATACATTCCATTTTGCATCCTGTCCTCAGCGACCATTCCCAAGGTCTTCAGTTTACCTTTTAAAAGAATAGAGGTGAAATGGAGGCTCGATTGTGTTAGCTTAGCGAAGGGTCATTCACTGTCGTCCAGATGGCCAACTCAATCTGCTTAGGAAGAAAGTCAATGCAGGCACACTATCATCATGTCATGCTTTTAACAGATATCAAACATCTGTTACATTTTAGGTTAGCTCGCAGTCAACAGAGGTAGCTAATCTGCTTACCTCTCAAGTCAAAATTCCATTGTTCTAGCTGTAAGCCTTTGTTTAGTTGTTGAGCAGCCAACCTGCACACAGGTTACGAACCTATTACACGAGCGATATCTGTGCCAACTCTAACCAGATGAAGACATTTGGCCACAAACACTCATAATACCCTAAGAATTGGTTAGTCTTTCTATAGCTCTACAAGACCGAACCATGCTTACCCTTCTTTCAACCCTAAATGGCCAGGGTTAGATTTCCAGGCGTCATGGCCATCCTCTTTGTTCTCTGTTAGCATTTAAACCTGAGGAGCACAGGTCAGATAAAGGTAATCAACTTGAGCCTACATACCTTGCCTTTCGCACTTCAACAGCATTGTATCCGTATTTTAAACATCCTACCCAAAGCCCACTTAGAAAGATGGCTTAATTTGAAAGACTATCACATACCTATTGTGCAAAGTGTACTCAGATGGCGCCACTGCAATGAGAATGAGATACATCTGGGCGGCTCGTCAACCTATTAGACATGTCAGTCATGAACTGATCAAGATGAAAACAGGCAATGCTAACCATTCAAGCTGAGATGGCCCTACAAACACGCCCTCCCATCCTGAGCCTTAAGGCCATGACCTTATTCATTCCAATATGGCTGGCATATCGCCCTACAGTACCAAAAAAATATGTTAGCTGGCGATCAACAATGAAACAAAGCCCACATACCTGTACACCGGTACCTAGTACCTTCGGGTCAGTCTTCAGAGCTATGCGGTGAGAGAACAGGCCTTACAGTAATGGAACTTGCAGTCGAGATGGTGAACCAGATGATAAGACATGATATGGCCGGCTTATCATTAGACAAGCACAATTCTCAGAGCCAGACTCGCCATGGTCCATACACATCTTCAGGCATTGCAGCAATGGCACCTTCCCAGATAAAGCTAGGAGCGACGTGTCAGCTCGGAAAATAGTAGACAAGCGGGTGTACATACCTGAATCAGCTCCTTCCCGATGGTTGATACTTGATCTGAAGCCAGGGGCTTGTAGTGTGCTACAAAATGCTACGAAGACAATAGTGGTAGGCCCAGAGAGGGCAATAGTATTAGCTATGTACCTAGTGTGTGAATAGATCGCCAAGACCATTAGCCTAAGAGACTGCATTGGCGAGCGTTGAAGGCAAGAGCCGAATTCACTTGGAGTGCTACACACACAAATCTCCCTCCTGCAGGTAAAGAGCAGTCATACAAAATTGGCAGATCCATACAGGACCCCCAATTATCCCGATATAGGTCAATCAGAAAGTTCGGATAGATTTGGCCTCCCTGGTCACTGAGGTCAGCACAAAGTTCAGACAATTTTGACTCTCTGACTTGGTAGGTCGGATTTTTTGTGAGGACAATGGAGGACAAACACACAATGTCGGAATGGAAGTTCAGACAACATGCATTGTTACATGCCACTTACTACATTGTATCTTAATAAACCCTGCACCCTGGTATTTTGTTGCATTTCTGTAAAAGTTTTGGGCGATCATATCAATATTTCGCTGGTAACGATGAATATTTTCAAAGGATTGATTGCAGAGAAAGTTGGGATTGTGAAGGCAGCAATCAGCTTGAATACGGTGTGGAGGAAAGGACAGGCACAATACAATATACTAGCGATGGAGGAGATCAATGACTATGCTGTATTTAGATGTCTGTATAATTTTGGGATTTTTAGCGATTTTCGGTGATTTTCGAGGATTTTTTGGAGGTCAGAACAAAAGTTCAGACAAAAATTTCTGGATAGATGCAGTCAGGCAAAGTTCAGACAGATTTTGGAGATGTATTGGGACAAAAAGTTCGGACAAATTTTTGAAACAGGCAATTTTGGCATACTGACCTCTATAGGGATAATTGGGAGTCCTATCCATGCAGTCCTGGCCTATGCATAATTCTGTGAATACTAAGTAGAAAACTGCCTATGTACATAGTGCATGCATCAATACATTGTGACCTTGAATTGCCACCGTTGTAGGATATCCTAGCAAGTGGATAAGAAAATATTAGCTTGCAGAAAGAAATGCAGGACAGAATACGCACCAGCCATATCGTTATCCATACTATTGATCCAGGTTCCACTATATCAGGCAATCTTAAGGGAGTAAGTCAGATATTTGCTCGTGATCTTGTCCTGGATCACCAGAAACGATGTCATTGATCCAGAGTTTCCCCAGGTCCAATCTTGTGCTTGGACATTACCGTCAAATGAGTGTGGTCACGCAACGTAAGTTGGATATTTTACACTTATAACATAAACTGAGAGTATGGGCTAAAGCACGGGATATGGCTACGGGTCAGACAACGACCTTGAAGAGTTTGATTCTAGGTGGGCTTCTGTCTGTGCTTCATATCCTTTGTGTTCGCTAGCAAGGTATTAGTATACCCCAGCATGTAGCAAGATGATTCATACCAATGTCTTGCGCCATGAGCTTGATGAGTAATGATGAACCCAACACAGATCCACCCTACCCCCTTCTGCCTCAATGCCGTCTCGTTCTTCTGCCTTGGACGAGAGATTGTCACCTAGGTCATACTCTCGTACAAGTTGATACAGCCGGTGCACTGTACGATTGAAGTATCCCCCATCCTGTGCACACTTCCACACCTTTTTCTCTGCATGCATCCTGAATATAACACCCCATCCTCTGTAGGAAATTCGTTGCATTGAATTAGTAGAGTGTATCAAAATACTCACCAGATGTGTGATAAATTGAGTTCCTTCAGTCCATGTTGAGCGTAGCCAATGAGCATTGGCCTAGAAACCGGTCAGTAGTGCCATTAGAATGACAGCCTAGCTTACCACAGGTTTTACCCCATAGCCTCCTATGCGCTGATACGCTTGGTATCAGGCTACCCATAGATTTTGCGAATTTCTATCAAATAGCACAGTCTACAAGCGGTACAGAGAGCTATAGTGAAGGCTCTACACTGATAGCTAAGTATACTACATAAGATAGTGAGCATTACAGTGTCAGAACAGACTTAGAAGTGACATCTAGATGAGTCCACTCTACAAGCCTTCAACATTGAATGCTATTCCCTGCCCAAAACAAGACTATTTAAAGTCAGAACCAAGGGACACATCGAGATGAGATACAAACAATAAAGCAGAACACAGAAGGACTAGATTACTCGTCATCTCGATGACTTGAATAAACCTAGAGAAGAATTGCTAAGTCCACAAACACTACACATAGTAAAATGAACTTAGTCTAGAACATGACTAAACCTAGGAATAACTGAATAACCAACACTTAGCACCGAGATAGCTAATTAAGATCGCATACTGATCGAAGCAATACAATCTCGGTCCGACGATCGATCGTGATCAGTGGTTACATCCTCGAAATACTGCGCAAGCCGTAGTATTGAATAGGAACTCACACGACAAGGCATGAAGGAGAAGCGAGGGGTTCCTATGGACCAGTAGGGCACTCCTCGGCAATAGAATGACCACTAGTCATTCTGCCCAACTGAATATAAATCTCAGAATGGCGCAATACTTGTAAATTAATTACTCATCGTTTGTATTGATACCCAAAGCTCGTACCATAATTACTTTTAGATACAAGCTCCTATACCTAGGCTAGAAATCATATAAATTAGCAGCGACTAGATGCATAATGGCAGGAAAGCATTCCCCTGTGTTTGTGCTAGTAGCCTTATAGCTACCTAATCAATCACTGGTTTAATCGCATATCCTCGACTGAAGTGAATTAAGTTTACCAAGTCAACCCCAAAAGGGCAGCTATAAGTAATCTAGAAGAACTAAGTAGGAAGAAGAGTCATCCCCACATTTGTGCCTTGCTAGTTAATTGAACTGCTCCACATACAAAGGCCTCATGCTCCCTCACCGACTAAAGTGATCTAGATGTGCTAAGTTGACCACAGACCCAAGACATTGCCTAGTTGAAGTGAAATAAGCCCAAGAATGCTTTAAGTTCGAATAGTTAAAGAATCTGTGTACTCTTTGCAAGTCTCATACTTGAAGCCAGGACCTGTGTGTTCTTTGTAGAGTCTGTGTACTCTTTGTAGAACTTCGGTTCTTTGTTGCAAGTGTGTGTGCTTGTGTTGTAATCGAGTCCGTGTACTCCAGAGCAATTACGCTCTTTGTAGACCTCTAGGTCTTTGATTGTCCGATTGTTAAAGCCTCTCTAGTTAAAGCCTTACCAGCTCTTCTAGATGAAGTCATTTCAAGTCTAAACCACTCAAATTATACCTTACAAAACCCCCACATCCATATACCTCGTTATCACAATTAGTGTATCTCATGTAAACACTTCTAGATTTGAATCAAAGTTGTTTTAAAGCAAAACCCAATTGATTATCGAAATCTACGTACACCACGAGTGCTTCTATCGTACTCACCCTCGAACTTAATATTGGTGATTATGTGTGTGTGTGTGTGACTTAGTATCTAGATTGACAATCTAGACACTTGTTTCATTTGCACGCTGCCCATTACTGACACTGCACAAAAGTTTGAGTATTTTCACCTATAAATACATAAAAAATATACAAATTTTCTTTTGAGTAGTTTTGCTGAGAAATCAGTAAAAATATTTAGAACATTTTACCATATTTTGCAGATTTTGTATAAAACAGTGAAATTTTCAAAATATTTTCAGTCCTTTTTTCAGTGAAAAAATCTTGAAGAAACTTTCAATATTTTCTCTGTTTTTATAGGTGCAAAAACATTGGCTCTTATCCAGTGTGAGCACATCAGTGCTTGTCTCAGCTCATTAACATGTGGAGGTAGTCATCATGTTGACTGCATTACTGGAGTATTGTTAGCGAACCGTCCCAAGATTGAACTAAGAAAGCCTTACAGAGGTGCAATTTATAAACGGCCATCACCCCAAACATTGACACTGGACTGGACAAAATATTGTTTTAAGTTTGTCTCTGGTATTGTGGATGGAAGGGCTTACCTTTGTAAAATATCGCCCAAGACTTCCTACCGATCTTTCCACTGTGCATTCCCACATTCCATCTACCCCCTATCACTACAATCAACACCACATGCCAAAAAGTGTTGAGGGATCGATACCCACCACAAATAACATAGATCCAGAAAGCAATGCTAGATTGGACACACCATCATTAGTCAAGCCTGGGATGGCCTTAGTGAAGGCCTTATCTCGAGAAAAGTCATTCCAAGAGCCACACAATGGGAAACTGGCCATATTGCCTGCCATCAATATTTGACTGAATATGGCATCAGTAAGAGAATGGAATAGGGAACTACTGCGTACCTTGCAGTCAGATACCAGAATAGTTGCATTAACTGGACAGCCAGAATCCATGCAAACCCTAAGTAAAGAAATAAGGACAGCGGAATGTTGTGAAATGTTGGTGCACCTGCCTCAAGTGTTTGCCACCTCTTCAAGACTGAGGATTCATCAGTAAACCCACAGAGAATCGATACAACAGAACATTATATCCGCTAACTTTTTCCCACACAAATGTATCCATCACCGACTCTAGATTCAATACCGCCTATGGGTCTTGAGGGTCAGTAGATGTATTGGGAATCCCAGACTGGGAGGGGGGGAAATCGTCGTCGTTGATCCTGATAGCCACCTGGTTTGAGGGCCAGTAGACCTGTCGAGTGCCATAGACTTGGCGGGGGATCAACGTCATCGTCGACCTTGATAGTGTCTGGCTGCTTGGCATTCTTGTTCAGAGAATGGCCATGTTTTCTATTCTCACAAGAATGGTGTGGCTACAAAGGAAGGAAAAGGGTTAGATTGCAAGAGAAATATAAGTCATAACTTATGAACCCAGTTGCATGAAATTTAAGACATTCAAAGTGTGTTGAATACAGCTATTAGAATACACTTATGACATCAACTATAAGGAAAAATTAAAATGAGTAATAAGTTGAGAAGTTACCACAGTAGATGCAGATGCGAGCTGACAAACAAAGGGTAAGGAATCGACAAAGTAACTGCATGCTACCAAATCCTTACGTTTCTGAACAAAGTCCGCCCAACCGACTAGGCAGCATTGAAGTATCAACAACGACCTGTGGAGTATTAGACCCAAGAAAGACATGAAGAGACAATAAAAAGCTCACCACTGAAAGGTGCTGAGCACCTATGAAGATGCGATGTGCTACACACACCACACTACACTAACACTCAGTAATTGTGGTTCAAAGGGAGGTATGTTATACCAGGTTACGACACTTTGTACTGTAGGATACAAGTTCCAGATGCAATGAATATGATTTGTATAAGAATATATTGTGGTTTCCACTCTAAGTTTGACGTGTCACTGAACACAAACTTAAACTGATACAGAATAACTGCCTGGTGCAGGTTCTGAACTTGTGCTGGCTGCCTTGTGCAGTTACGAGTCCGAGGTAACGAGGATTCGTCCTTTTCTGAGCGATTTCGTGGGTAGGACCCTGAGTGTTCTTAAGTTATACCTTAGAATTTAACAATGACAAACATTGGCCCTTTTATGGCAACAGCTTCACTTCCACCTTCGACGTCGACGCCGAATCGTGTGTCTGCTTGCTGAACAGCCCTCTCATGGGCATGAAAAGGTATGTGTTTATTATTTCGATCCTTACTAATATCTTTAGATACTTTTTGCGCATCTGGCAGCCCCAAGGGCCCTGGATTGCGTGTATCCTCAGTCCTGCCTCCACTGCCTGCATAAGCCCTTGGTGGAGGCAGCACTGCTATTTCTCCATCCACCACGGCTACGACGACACCAGTAGGTCCGACGATGACAACCCACACAGACCACCATCATGCCCTCGAATTCATCCCCATTCCCATCCCCATTGCAGCCCCTTCAGAACCTCCCGCATCGACATCGGTGCCAATCACCTCTACAGACAACATCCACACACCACAACAGTGTGCAATCCGTCCAAACAGTCGACATCGGCCACCATATTGGCACGGGAGGAGCTATCGAAGGCGAAACTAGCCACAACGATGACGACCAACACGACGACGGTACCGGTGGGGATGGTCGTGCTCTGATGCAGCGCCCTGAGAGTATCTGGAGGAAGGATGCTGGAGAAAGAGGACGTGGATGGAGGGCACTGAAAGGTGGGTGATGTCAAGGAAGAGGGCAGGACAAAGATGAGGATGCCAACGGCCAATGACGACAATGACAGCCACATCCTTCCAGACATCAAAGAAGGACGAATTTTTATTTATTTCAGAAATATTATATTTCCACATACAGATGCAATATATGCTTCATTATATGTCAAGGGGTGTTACTTCGGGAAGTTGTGTATGGATTCCGGGCTCGTATCCGCCGTGCTCGCATCGGCCCTCTTGGCTAAGTTTCAATACTGATACGTTGTGCCTGGTTGCAACTTAAAACACACTGACTGGTTCTGAACTGTTTCTCGGGTCTGACTTTCTATTTCTAGCTTAATACTGTTTGCTTGCTTATCAGTTCTTGCACATATGGAGTGACCAGGTCACAATCTTTCTATTCCAGATGAGTCTACAACTCAAAGCTCTTAACCAATAAACCTGTACTATTCACCTGGTAGCGTTCCAGGGGTCAGAAACCTGCCTCCCCACTAGATACATGACCTGTATTTATACTATCCTACTGATACGCTATTACCAATCCTTTTTACTACTGACTAATATGCTTGCTGACCCAGCCTGGTGAGGATAAACGCTCTACCAGGTTGATCAATCGTACTAGATCTCCACCAGGTGATCTGATGACTTCCACCAAAATGGCAGTTGATTACACCATGCGAGGCCCAGCCTGGACGCTTGGTCTACCGGGTAGAATACCCGATCTTCTATCCGAGTGTTAGAATTGCTTGTTTCGAAGTTACCAGGTGAGCCTTTTTGGTCTTACAATGTATGTCTTTCTTCCGGTTTTTTACTGGTCGGTACAATGTATTCAATATATATTGCCCGAAAATGTTCATTTACACACATTTTTGAGGGTATGTGCCCAGCAGGCGTATCACTGCTCCTTGGTTGCGGTTGTCGTCATCGTCGCAGTCAAAGAACAAATACAATCAATCACCAGATCCGAAAAGAGAACTGACACCGGTCAACTCGCGAAAAGGACCAAAAGATGGTTTGCGAAAAGTCGCTAGGCAATTACCATAAAAGGTGATTGTTTGTGCATGTTAGATTCTAAGGTAAAACTTAAAAGTAAGGGTCCTGGATCGAAATGCAGCGCATAAGGACGAATCCTCGTAATGAGAAAGTCAAGCTGAGAATCAAACAACGCCAATACACTCGTATATGCAAGAGTCATCAAATGCGGGAGAAGACTGCTGGTATCCTTTGTTTTGCGCCACTCTCTCTCTCTCTGTCATCTCTGACGAATCGTCCTCAGGCTATACTAGCCCAGGAATCGAGCCCGACTCCAACGTATAGAGTACCTGTGGAAGATCGAGGTACGGTCGACTGTCTAATTCGTTTGTGAGAAGCTAAAATTGTATCTTTAGCCCATTGACATCACTTTCTATGCGAGTCTCACGGTCCCAGACCTGGACATCAAGCAACACCCGTTCGCTCATTAAAATGATGTATGTTGACGGGATGCGGATTTCCTCATATAAAGCTCACAGTGTCTTAGCTCCATCACCAACGGAACTGAAGACAGCCTCAGAACCGCTATGGAAAGACTGACATCTCAATCACGAACGTGAGAGTCCTTACTCTTCATCTGCTAGCCTCTTGCACCCACATCAGGAAAGAAGAAAGGCCCGTCTAACGCACAGTGCTCAGTGTTCAACGTTAAACGTTCAAGTGCCGTGGACAATATGGAAAATATCTGAAAGAGAAGATGATCAACAGAACCTTTGGCTTTAATCTAGAACGCAACAACGGGCTCGACTTACAGTTTGATAACGTCTTCCGCCACAAGGTCGAGTGGTGCAAACTTCATGCGGGGAATTGCAACTGTTGTCAGCTTTTCCTCTGCTAATGTTTCCTCGCATAGTATTGCGAACTTGAAGGTTCGTCTCAAGAGCCGCTGGGAACAAGAAGGAAGAATACTGCGTGCTCAGGAAGAAGAGGGTATCGAGGCATGGGCGCAGGGTGGGATATAGGACATTGGGTTCCCGGATTTGCAGGAAACGAAGATGCATGAGAAGAAGGGGGGATCAAGGCATGCCATAAGGATATCTCTACGTAATTGTATCGCAGTGATACAGCAGTTTTCGCATCCAGTTTTAACTTTTTTGGTATTATACTAAGGGTAGTCAAGATAAGGCACACTGTTCCGCCACTCTCTTCCATGTTGTCTGTATGCTATTGTCCAATAAAATGAATAGTACCACAGTAGTACAGGCATAGTGGTATTCGACGAGTGACGCGTCCTGACGCGTCGGGCCGATAAGATAAATGCGCGGCAGAGAAAGGGGAGGAGACTTAAGTCTCCCAAGTGACTCGTACCAAGTTGTCTTGGTATTGAATGCTGCGGAAACACTAGAATACGGTTTTACACATATTCTGGTGGTTTGTCGAAAGACGGGGACCTGAGAGAGGTTCGCGGTCGGGAACTTGAAGGTGAACACGGACTCGAGGCCAATTTTGGAAGGGTGACAGTGTTCAAGTTGGATGCTAAGTCCGAGTCCGAAATCCCAATGCGAAACAGGTCCACGTCTTGAGCGTCTGGGGAACCAGATTGCGGGGAGCGAAGGGCCAAATCCAGCTGTACCAAACGCTGAAGGGAGTAGGTGGGTGGGTGAAAAAGAGTGAAGACGGGTGGCATGAAGGTGAAGCAGATGGAAAAGAGGTCGACAGCGAAGCACAGACCTCGTCGCTGTCAGATTCTTCGTATTTACACGTGTAAATAATTAAGGGTATAGCCATCTGCTTCTTTATCTTATCGCAGAAGTACGCACGTGATATTCACCTAAACTCAATTCGTAGATTCTCTTCTCTCGAACTAGCGTGGCGCCGATTAGCCAAGTCTGATTCGCACGGGCTAATCAGCACCCGCTAATTAGCGCTACTTTGCAGCTAATCAGCAGAGGGGTTGGACAGTGTCAATTTTACGGTGTGAATCAGAGCGAATTAGATAGAATTTGGATACCTGTATATTCAGCATGACTGACAACTTTCTGACAACAAATTCTAGTGTCGGAGCAGGAGGATGTTTATTCCAGTTTTCAATCCGTTCGCGTTACCATAAACAGTCCCCAACGCGTGACCCCGGACCTGGACACATCTTCACTATAGACAATGAAGTGCAGGAAAAGCTCGCCACCATTCCCAGCGCCCACCTAACGAATATTTAGGCTCCGAGTTTAACGCAAGCGAATGACCCAATTCCCAATTGGAGGTAAGAAGAATCAAGAAGTTCTGGGTGGTTGTCTCCAGCTGGTCACCTTGCTAATTCGCAGCTGATTAGACGCTAATTCGCGGGCTAATTGGCATTAATTAGCATTGGCTTTCCGGGGGCTTCGCCCCCGGGACCCCCCTCTGATTAGCCGTGATTCAGCCCGCGAATCAGGCCCTTGCAGAGGGCCTGTGCTAATCTGCAGGGCGGATTAGGTCTCCGACCTAATCAGCGCCACACTATCTCGAACGTCCACTGTCGTTCTTCCCCTTATGCTCTCTTTGTGTCTCGCGTCTTCCTTCCATCGATAATAAATATCTCCAGGTCAAAAGAACGAGTCAAATTTGCGTTGTTCTGGCGCGTGATGCAAGGGACAGCGATTCTGAGCAGTAGACGATGACTGGAATGATCTGTCACTCGAGCTCGTACTCGGATATGCAACGGCCAGTACGAGACGCGTTTTGATGGAAGGGTTGCGCATTTGGATTCAAGTATAGGTGAGCTACCGATGCCTATCTTGCTTCTCTGTGGCTAACACGTTTTCACGTAGCATCTGTCTCTTGCCGTCCAATCCTTTCTGTGTCCTTCTTCGACTTCCGTTTATCTAACGACGCATATTTCTCACCACGCTGCCAGTCTCAGCCTCCGTATTTGGACCAGAATCACGCCAAGGCAACGAACCATATCCAAGCGAGCAAGATGGGGGGATTCCCGGAAATGGCAAAAGGGACAGATGGCGGGTTGGAGAGATTCTCAATTAGAGGTCGCTGAAGGATATCTCCCGACCACGAGATTGGGTTTTAGGTTTTGTCTTTGGTCATGGTAAGTGGTTCCTCGATCCTCAATCTGGGTGCTAAATTCATCCTCCTCCCAGGCCCGCGACCGGCCCATTGATATCGCGTTGACACTGTGACACTGGTACTTTTGGTGATCTCTTCATACATGAAGCCCCGCAAGGGAGGTTCGACGGTGGGGAAATTTGAAGGAGAGCGTGTTTACATTCAGTGGGTGGCAGGCGACGAACTGAACGGTAGATCTTTGAACGGCTAGCGTGAAGGAATCCGTTGCGCGAACTAGAGGTGTTCGGCATTGGCTGGTGGCCCCTTGTGTGCTAAGCCATCGATGGGGGCTGCTATGTATTCGGCGAAAATACATTACTGCGCAGGACAGGTAGCATGAGAGGTACGTGCTCCAAACTCGAGTCGTCTTCTTTGGAGGCTGATATCGTGTCAGATCAAATCAACACCAGTGTAACCTTTCGCAAGTCGTAGGGACAAACGAGGTCTGGCTATGAGGTGCGTTGTTAACTACCCAACTTGTCTTTGCTAACTGTTTCCTCAGCCCGCGAACCGCAGTTTCTGGTGTGGATGCCAGCCCTGTTCATGGTACATTCCTTCTCCTTTAATATTCATTTCCCCTGCTTTCCGTTGAAATTGGTCTACATAGGATCTATGGACGGCGTTCTCGCGTTCTCATGTTCTCGTGCCAGAATAGCACGATAGCATCTTCCTTAGTCTTCAATGTCGCTGGTAGCCCCAGTATCCCCTGCGGCCCTCATCACCGACGGTTTGCCCGGATAACGTCTATATTGGATAGTCGGCGCCTCTATGCAACATTCCGGATGTTGGCTGAAGCTCGCGAACAGGTTTCGTACTGCAAGCAGACCTGCCAACTGCCTAATCGGCAGCAGCCATCGTTGGTTTTAAACTTGGTGGACATCCAGGCAGATATCTTGTCAGTTAGATCAAACTGTGGTGGCTCGGCCATGAGCTGGGATGGCTTGCATGAAGTATGAATTATGTTCGAGGTATGTCGTCGAGTCCGTGCATCGGCATCTTTTGCTAATCATGCTGGGCGACACATGGATGGCACTCATAGGCCTGATGACAAGGTGTATGGCATCGGCTCTGTCCTTTACTGGCCTCGCGTACTGCACTCATGTGATGCTACTTCGTATCTTTGCAGCAGTTTCTTTGTGTGGAATGATAGTTCTCTAAAGTAGGTTGCCGATCCCTTGTGCTGACATGCTGGGTTAATCATTACTTCAGTTTATGAACTTTGGTTCGGGGCGTTGACACCATCTATATCTGTGATGCTTTTTTTCCCACTGGAATTTGTTTAGGATCTATAAATGCACGGTATTCTTGTACTACCAATCTTTTCTGAGGGAAAAGTCTATAAGATGCGAAAGGCCCTACACCCTTGGCGACCATTGCGACTGAGGAAACGACCGCCGTTGGACATTGAAGTTCTGGTGTGATGTATAATTTGGAGTCATGTCTCGGTTTGTCCATTTTCTTCTCTCGTCTTTGTTCCTTCATTCCAGCACGTCGTTAGGGTCGCTCACGTGCGAGTTTTTGGAGGCATGTTGGACCCATGATGTCATGCTTCAGCTTCTTGTTGGAATGACTCAAAGAGAGAGCATGCTCAGCCAGGGCACGAATGGGAAAGAGTTCCCTCTCGTTCGGGCTGCGGAGCATACCTTCGGAACGGGACGTTAGAATCGTACGAGCCCTGACTGTTCCTAGTCTTGCGTGCTTTCCCCCTGGAAGCACGAGCATCTCTTCAGACTTTTTATTCCACTTCATTCTGTTGCAGCTTACCCCCACATTACTTGCTTGTGCGGCGCAGCGGGGTGTTTGGGTCAACAATATGCTTGATTAAGTTCTTCTCTGGTGTCTGTGTCCTATCCCTCCTTTCCATTCACCATCTCCATTACTTCTCACGCTCAAGCGGTCAAAAATCGTCATAAATCACTCCTCCCATCTAAGAGTGCCTCACAACCACAACCCCACGTCTTCTTATAGCACTCGCCATCCACCTCCAACTTGAGGTGCTCCCTCGACACGTTCTGCTTCCGTACAAGCACACCGTTCACTGTAATGCTACCTCTTATCCCAAGTGCAATCATGCCCGAGACTATCGAGTTAATGTCTTATTTATCTTCTGATCGCAATGTTGCTGCCTGTTTCAGTCTGACCGGCGAAGAAGCTAGCAGTCGGATGACTACATGCAGGACTGGCCCTCACCTGCTAGTCCTGTTCCGTTTCCCATACTCCGTCACTCCAGCTGTCTTTAGCTAACCCCCGGGAAATGGCCAAGAAGGGCGAAGGCGGCGACCAAACTCTACGCTTCTTATGGTAACTTCTCGGCGGAGTGTGCTCCTCCTCATCAGTCATGTGGATACCTGTCTTCGGTGCATAATTGTCATTTTATGTGCAGGGATCTGGTTCTCTCTTCCTATCCCCATTCGTTGTGTCCTGCCGGGGGTACGTCCACTGATATCCGCAGCTCGTTGATCTTGTGTCCAATCATTGGTTCGCAAATGGGCCCATGATCTGGTCCGGTCTCCTTGTCTCAATTTCAGAACCCCATTCCCTCCGTCTGTCTGCTCATTTTGGCGTTCCTCATTGATCTTACGGCAAAATGATCTTTCAGAACGCCTTTTCGTACCCAGGATTCTAGCCATCTGCGTTGTAATATATAGAAGAGATTCGGAGTGCCAAGGCTCATATATGATGCAAAGGTGCTGCTGCTGTTGGTATTGATGGTGTCAATCCAGGGAAAATCCCGGCTGTACCAGATGAGGGTTACCAAAGCTCTTCAATCACATCTTGCGTCTCTTTGAACCGTCCTTCACATCTTTGCAGTCACTTTCTGGGCGTGTATGAGAAATATACAGCTACAGCTTTTTTATATTTGGAGACAGTACGCAATGTCCTTACCTATACCAATTTCACGTGCGCGCCTCGGAAAACCATCACTCATAGAGGTTTTCGCGATGGAAGGAGCGCTGTGGGAAATTACTACCACGTGGATGGTGCTTGTGCCGATTGCAAGCTGACCGTCAAAGGCAAAGTCCATGTTCTCATATCCTGTACAGGTCAAGGATACACACGGACGGGGTCACTTCTATATGAATGTTGTATCAATGGTCCCTACCTTCCATGAAATTCTTAATGAGACTCTCTGTTTTGCGATACACTTTTGCTAAAAATGTTCGTGACGTTCTGATATTTTTGCTTCTCCCAATATACCTCATGAAGTGTTTCTACTGCAAGATGTACGCAACTGTGCAATCACAGCAGTATGATGTGTCTTCATGGTCATAGCACCTGCCTTTCAGCATACTTAGTAGGATGATAATTACTCTGCATTCACACTGCAAGTACTAACTGATTCTAATTCTACCGATCATTGAAGATGCTTGGTATATCTGACATGTCCAAGACGCAGGCTCCAACTGCTTCTAACTCCCTTTCAATCTGGCTCTCAATCGACGCAGCTGGTGTCACCCCACCATCACGCAGCTGATCCAGCCTATTGTATGTACCATGGGCACCCTTGATAATCAAAATCTGGTGACCTTGGGCAGCAGCGGCCCTCCCAGCTACTAGGAGTCAGATCCTTGACTGTTAGGGGCAAATATAAGTATGGCTCACTGTCTTTTAGGGCGTAGTCTGATAGCATCCCTATCAGAATTATCTCCGCTTGCAGGGGGATCAGGCTACTCAATCTCGTCCCCACAAAAGCGTTGTTTTTGCTTTTATCAATAACATGCTCGCCTGGGAGCGGCCGATACAAAAGCCTCCAGCCTGGACTGTGGGGCTCATCAGCTTCTCCGTCTTCCCCCATGTTGCGTGAGTGGATTATGAGAGGCGATGGGTTGGCGGTTCGGGCTGCTTGCAGGATCTGATATATATTCTCCCGCAACATAGATGCGGAAGGCACCCCTACCGGCGGATCTGTCAGGTGAGCCACTTGAGCATCCAGCACCAGGAGTACTTGCTGAGTGCAGAGGGGTGCAGATACTGACATGGGAGATAGATCGAATCTGGGTCGAATCGTGGAAAGGCAGAAAGAAAGCCACAGCCCCAGTATCCTGCCTCATGAATTAAACGTAATCTAGCTTTACGGTGGGAAGCGTTGTCACGGCTAATTCATCATGCCTCGTCTCGCACACCAACTCCCACCAACTTGAGCTTGTGTATAAACCCCGACTTCAAGCAGATCCAATAGTGGGCTAGCGCAGGGCCACACCTGGGGAATGAATTATAGAACCGAAAGATGTTACCAAATGTTATCACACTTCAATGATTCGTCGTAAGGTTCGTCACTTACGACGAAACAGGCCCTCGCTGAAAGTATCCACTCACTTGGATGCTAGTAAGTATTCGTAAGTACCTACACAAATACCTAAGATATACCTTTGTCGGCACCATGTACTATCTCAGACCCCTTATCGTGCCACTGCAACTTCTCATGGGTACGCGCCTACCCTAGGTGTTTACCCGGACTCCGCTCTCGGTTAGATCACGCATCAGACCTTTGTGTGGCTTGTTTACATTCTATAGCCCGAACTTGATCTATACTGGCAAGGTTGGGACTGAGCCTGCCGTGCACACAGAGACGCGACCGTCGATGATTGCTAAGAGCGAGATAGTCGAATACCTCGCAGCACCAATGCCATACATTAGAACTGTCGTATATCCCCTGACACTCGTCGTGAAGCCCGTAAACCTGGCTGTAGTTGAAGAAAAGGATGTTAAATGGTGGTGAGCACACCTGGGTTATTTGCCGACTCTCAGGGTTCCCTCAGATAAGCGATATACGGTCCGGATAGCGCGCTTTCCGAGCCAGGAGAAGGAAGAATGTTTCTACGCTGTAGAATGCGCGGTCGACAAAGTCACCCGGAAGAAGATTAAGGAGATAAAACATGTATATATGCAGGTGTACGTACCCATGAACAGATAGTTTGTGTCTGGACACCATCCCCCCACCGTGAACAGCTCTATCAGGTCGAAGAATTGACTGTGTATGTCGCTGCATATCTATATCCGTGTCAACAAAAGGGTGGACCCTACGCGTCGCCATTCTCACCAGCCGCGGAAATATTTCCCTTCCAATGCTCGAGGACAGCGCTGCCCATGTCGTGTGGTAGATTCGGGACATCGGCGTCGTATAGATGGCACAAGACATGGCGGTGTTGGGTAATCTTCCAGGGTCACGTTGAGCTCGTAAAATGCCGTTTGGAGGGGGCGAGCTGTATACACGTATTGTTAGATCAGTCATTTCTGGAGCAGACAAGTTCACCTAGCGTGCACTGACTCTGCTCAATCCCTCCCCGATCAGCGCTGATCCTGTCCATAGCACCCCATTTCAACACCCCACGCGCCGCCAAGTCATCGAGGAGTAAATGCAACCCTATCAAGCGGATAGCTCTATAAAGCAAGATTGGCAGGCTGTAATGAATTGTTAGTGTAAAAAATCGAGACAACATAGCGCGACCCGTACCATTGATTCCAGTTTGATGACGAGTTCATTGAGGAGGCCTACGCAGGATCAGAGAAAGGACATATCATTGAGAACAACAAACTTGAGGCTGCCGTCTTCGTCGTGGTGACGAAACAGATAAGCTAATATATCCCGGCCGAATTTAATGATTCCGGTCACGAGACCAAATCCATTGAGCTGACCGGGCCGGTGACCGAGGTTGCAGGGGCTAACCTGCTGTATCTCTCTGTTGTTTTACTCTAGCAACGACTAATACCCTGTGTGCTCCTTCTGGTCCTCCCACTCTGGAGGTGGCCGGAATGAGTGACGACCCCATCACTAGCTCATTCTCGTACATCAACGCCAAGGTTTCCAGCGAGAGTAAAGGATATTTCATTGCCTGAAACCGCCGAG
Source organism: Armillaria altimontana (assembly GCA_022818075.1). NCBI lineage: Eukaryota > Fungi > Basidiomycota > Agaricomycetes > Agaricales > Physalacriaceae > Armillaria > Armillaria altimontana. The sequence goes on from JAIWYR010000003.1 coordinate 687,973, forward strand.
ACAATCCTTAAAATGTATTGCGCAGTGTCGCATGTTGCTCAGGGAGCGACTTTTTCGATGGCTGGTTCACAAAACGTCCGGATGATTCCCCAGTGAAAAATAGGGGGCAGGATATTGAGCGTCCCCCTTGTGATATCTGGGCTTTCCTCTCTCGAACTGCCTCTGAGAATGTCCCGCGGTATCGCGGGTTGGTCTAGACGCGTTTATTTCGACTGACGGTGCTTATATCATCTTGTGCAGCAAACAGGGGTTGCGATGCTTCTACTGCTGTAAGACGTTGCAGCTTACCTAAGTACTTTCATTGTGGCTACAAAGCTATCGACATATTTTATAGCATTACAGACCGCTGTTCTTCCCATGACCAACTACCAAGGTAGCAGGAATGACAGTTATATAAGGAGGGGTACATAAACAGATTATGTAGAGACGTCACTTGGAGTCCCTCCCATCTACGAGAGACTAGAAAATCATTGCCATCCAAAAACAGCCTCTTCCTCCCTAGTTGTCGTCCGAGTCGTCCCAAGGAAAAGCCAGGCCTCCATATGTCACGCTTTCTTTCATTGTCTGCCATGCCTTCTCAGGGGCCTCCTCCGCCCGAACATGATCATCCTTCATATCCTGCAATATTAAACGAAAACCGACTTCTGGGACAATGACATGATTAAGGAAATCAGCTTGATTGAAGCCATCTAGGTCAATGGAAGGAGACCCTAGCAACAACGACTGCAGTAAATTTTGCATGACTTGGCTTATAACTTGTACACCGCGTCCCCCGTAGCTTTGGGTAGAAGTATCAGCATGACCCTCTGCTTGAAAAGCCACGAACTCACTATCCCGGTTGTGCCGAATAATACAATTCACGCCTATCACGGCTCGCCTGAACCCGTCTAATACCCTGGTAAGAGATGCTGGACAATCGAAGGCTAGGGTTTTGAATGAAGGATTTTATTTCATCCTTCATCATCGTAACTCTCTCTTTGACGTTGTCCCAATCCACCTGAGATGGCCATCCTTCAATTCCGGCAGTAGCATATTCTTTGTCTCGTTCGTGCTGGATACAAGCATCATAGTGCTTCGAAGCGGGTACGATGGTACGATGTAGTGGGTTAAATGGTGTAGGATCAAGTTCAGAGAGCGGCATAATCGTATCCCACATACTCTTTAGCTTATGGGAAGGTTTGCCATTAGGAAGTGGTTCGTCACAGAATGGACACAATGATTCAGCTTCCTTTATCGAAATTTGCGGTTCCGCGGGTGTATCTATCGCCTCTAGGCTCTATTAGCCCAAGCAACAGTGAACAATGTCTAAAATGTTATACCGGGATCGAACTTTATTAGTTGGTCCATCCAGGCGTCTTCCTTGGATCCCACAGGAGACAGGTGGCGCCCAGGGTAAGGTGAAATCTTTTTTATGAACCCAGCTTTGACTACAATATTGATGAGCTGATATGAGACAAGAATGGTCCGCGAAGGGTACTGGGACTCACTGTCGGCTTCCATAAGGGTTTCCACTCTGAGATGGTCATCCTTGCAAGCGAGGCGCTGCCTGACGGTTTCCATTGCTTTCTGTCTGTAACGGTCTGGGAAGAAACGATTCCTTCGGTTCCACGTCTCGACTCTCCCGGGAGATTGCCGAGAACCATGGATCGGCACAAAGAATTCATTTGCCGTGATTATACGAGAATGCCGGGGCTGAGCGTTGAACGGCGAAATGACTGTCCGAGTGCAACGTGTCCAGGTAGGGTAATCACGTGTAGATGGACAAGGCACTTCTACGTCTTCTACTTACACCTTCTGTGCGTATGTATCCGAGTCGAGAATGTCGATTTCTTGGGAAAGGAACTTCAGTTGTACTTCACAGCCACATGCCTGGCGCCAAGTAAGAGTTTTACTTTAGAATTCGCTCTCTATTTTTTGAAAAATTATACACGTAGACTACGATTGGTTCAAATACATGACCTACAGTTGTTCGAATTAATTTTGATGCCGAATTTTACTGGGTTGTCGAGATGCGCCACACATGTATTCTTCCTTCCGAGACTAGGCAAAAGTTCTCTATGTGGGAAGAAGATGCACGTGTGAGGGAGGGCTTGCGGGCGTGTTGCACGTATGCGAGATATCTTGCGTGGAAGAGGGAGCGATGGCGTGGCCGGAGAAACAGTGAGGGATATGCGGTATTTTAGCCTCGATGATGAGGGTGGTGGGTCAAGGGACGGGAGGTCTTGTGGCCGTGAGGGACGTAGGGCATGAGAACGACTGGGCGTTGACCGGTCCCAGCCGCAATTTGATAGGCAGGTGCTTTCTCGGAAGATGCATCGGAAGGCGGAAGAGGGTTGGACAAGGTAGGGGAGCAGTATGAGGAGCGAGAAACGATAGAGACAGCCGTTTTCATAAAGGAGTGGATGGGACTTATAGTATGAGCAATGATGAGCGCTTCGTCCGATGCTGTATTCAATGATGAGCATGCAGTTGACACGCAAATTTTGGTACTAGGACTAACTTTTAGTGTTCCGAATTTGTCTATGTCCTCGACGCCTACATGAAAACCAAATTTCAGGACGGGGCACATGAGAAAAATCAAGGGCGTCTGACCATGCCCGAACATTTCAATAACAGAGTAGCTGTACACTCAACTCTACGTCACCAAGTGGCTCGATGCAGGCGTACCACGCTGTTAGTAGCGGCGTTAAATAGGAAGATCCGAATTCTTGCGATGGTACATCTTCGCGATTCGTTCCAAGAACCTGTGTAATCTTCAACCCCAACTCAGCATCAATAACACTGATTCTATGTACCACATCGCCATGTCAAACTTGCCAGAGTCAGAATACGTTTGTCCAATAAGGTATACGATCGCTTGACTTTAGCCTTGAGAGCTCGGAGTATATTTTTTGAACAGCTGCGCGTAGTACTGCGCTACGCTAATTTGTGCACCACCAGTCGGAGTGAATAATGTGGACCCAGTGTCTCGTTCCGTCAGTCGGTGAAAAGTGACAAGCTTCGTTCCACCAGCCGCCATCTGGGCTTCGACCTTGACACCAAAGAGGAATATGTGTAGACGACGTCGCTGCATCACAGGCATCACTGCGCTCGTAGATACATATTCGCGTCTCCTCTGCGATGCTTACTTCGAACCGGGACACAATGATACCAGGAGAAGGCAGGGCGACTTGTACGTACGCGTTGGTGACGCCTTCCTTTGTGGAGGGAACGACTGATCTCCGTGCGAGGTGCCGTTGCGAGTTTGGCAGGTATGCTGGCGTTGTGGGAAGTATGAGCATCGTGGGGGAATCGTGCTTCCCGCAGAACTTTCAGGGAGGTGGAACTGAGCGAGGTCCCAAGATCTCATCTGGTTTTTGGCAATTGGACTAGATCTGAACAGACAGCATGAGCAATAAGGAAAAGGGTGGTAGAAATGATGTACCTTTAGACAAGGGGACATCGTCGCATCGGAAGGGAAGACGGGTTGCAGATATACTGAGAGAGGTGAACAAGATTTAAAAAAAACCTCCAAAACGCTAAGCACACGCACCTGCAATTTTGTGTATCTGTCCAAGACACGCCTTCGACGCTTTCTTCGATCCACCTTTATGTCGTCGAGCTCCCACTTAGCCTGCTGATCGTGCGTATGGCATTGAGTGAGCGTACTGGTGGGGGACGGCCCATCATCAACGATGTTGGGCTTGACGTGTGAGTCGTTGAGTGACGGGTTCGAAGGCAGACCGGAACTCGGACCGTCACGGTCGTCTGAGAATTGTGCAGCCTCCTTGGAGGGCTTGCGCCACGAGGGACTTTGGGACAGCAGTGGCGTGGTCGAGCGCAATATCGGATCGAGGCCGTCGATGCTCGTGTCGTCGTCATCTTGGTGTCGTCTTGTGGCGTAGTTTGGAGGATAATCGGCACCCAAATGGACGTCATAATCGCTGCCATCACTGGACATCAGGAGCCCGACCTGCTCCCGCCGTACGACTCACACTGGTCCATCCTCCTACACCCTCCACACGAATTACCTGCCCTTCATAGACCTTCCTAAGCTCAGGACCACTCTCATACGTCCCATCCCCTCGCAAACAAACCACCTTTCCCATTGCACAGGCCTTCGACGTTGATATCATCGATGTCCCGGATGTGCTGGAGGCTAGGGAGCTTGCGTATGACCCCGTGCTGCCAGATGATGTCCGATATTCAACTTTCTTGTAGAGTCAGAGGCGTTTCGTGTATAAATCGATGGGACTGGCTGCGATTAAGGCCGATCTTCGTGTTGGGGGATCAGGCGGAGCGGTGGGCGTAGTGGTGTACTAGCAGGTGACATCGGCAAGGCATTCTCCTTGAGTGGGGAATGTCGCGCCAGGTTCCTGAGTGAGCGGAGTAGCAGAGATGGCGACCTCCAAGGATGGGACATTGGAGATATCAACTGCCGTCCTGTCAGCCTGGAGAAACTATGACCATCAGCATTTCTGAAAGGTGAGAAAGGAGTAGACTCACCTTCTGAACACGCCACGACAATCCACACTTCCAGGAAAATCAGATGCCACGTGGCCTGAATACCTTCCACGATTTCCAAAGGATTTAGAGTTGAACCTAAAATTGGCTGATACCAGTCGTTCGTTCAACTTCTACGTCTCAGCACCACCTTCGTACAATCCATACCTATCCAAACGGGCCTCCATCACCGCCACGTACACTGCCGTTATCACCATCATCATTGTCATCCTTCCGGGTGGGTTTTGGGCACTGTGGGCCCAGATGGGGATTAATACACAGTTTGGCTGCGTATGCGGGCTTGTTCAAGTTTGAGCATGGAATTTTCGTGGTGTGTTGCGATTGGGGTGGATCCCCATGTGAGTAGTTCTGAGGATGGGGCGGCGTTGGTGGGCGCACCAGTGAGAGGCGGTGCAATGTGTAGTCGCTGCAGCGTCGTTAGAGGCTTATGCGTGGGATGGAGAAAACTGGGAGGCGCTTGGATCTAGCACCGTCATTTTGGTAGCGTCCGTCGTCTCTCTTGGTGACGAGCCTGCAAGCCACAACTTTGAGAACATCGTGGTCATCATGCGGAGACGAGAAACGAGGAAGCACAACAAACCGAAGTCACCATATGTCTTCGTCTGTATCTCTGAGAAGTGCCCATTTTCGTCTGTGAACGCCAGCAGCTGTTTGAGTTAAAGAACGCTAAGATAAAACACCTCGATTAAGTAGATGATAATATCTAAAACGTCACAAAACTTTCTTACCAACACGATAACGGATCCCTTCCAGAATTCCTTGATCAAAATCCAGGTACGTCAGACATAGTGAAACTATACATCGTCTAAGTCGCTAGAGTCAGTCGTTAGTCTCGACGTCAAGCGTGTACACAAAGCCACGTACCTGATACATGAAAGAAACGCTCTATAACTCTAAGCGACGATAAGTCAGCTAAACGAAGGAGAAAAGGATACCGGTTTCTTACCGTAGCCGATAGCTCTTGGGACGGGGTATAGATGGTGATGGTGAATACAAGTCCCGAGTCTCTCGATTCTTCTTGGTCGTGAACGAAGACGAAAAATTGAATTTGCGAGCGATAAGTAATCGTTGCTGCTGCAATTCGCAGAGATGACTCTGGATATGGTAGATGGACGACCGCAAGTGGATTTCCTTGAATCGGCGTCACCGTGGTCGTGACAAAAACTTAGCTGCAGCTTATTAGAGTCGGACGAAAAGGGCAGTCTTCGGTGGTCACAGAGTTCGTGTCGATCGTATCCTGTGCAATGTCGGATTGCGGCGGCAGAGAAGGACAATGAGAGACGCACCTAAGAGCTCGACGACCGACGATGGAGTGGTAACGGGATGAGCCTTGCATGGCGCCGCGATGCTTGTTGTCTCCGTGCTCTCACCACTGTCATCCGCATACACCATTGACTCGATTATCTTCTTTCTCTCGCTGCCCTCGACTGTATGCTACCTGCGTCGAGTCGTAGCAGCCCTTTCAAATTCGTACATCAAGACAAAGTGAACCAACTCGCCAACTGCACTAGTCGATGGGGCAGCTTCATCGTTTTACTTGAGGAAGAGTACTCCAATCCAAGGCAAAGTAACCATTATCGTAGGCCGTGCTCGGCGCCTGCGAAATCCTAGAGTAAACTGGGAACAGGGGAGAGGTTGGATCTCAGTATGTTGCTATGAGTACCTGGCCGGGCGGACATAAGAGAAGAAGAAAGGGAACGAAGGAAGGGACGCACAATGCTACCGACCCCATACGAGTCGCCCTAGCATATATGTCGCTGGCGCCGCCGCCGTTGAGCTTCCAGGTGGGGAGCGGGGCGTTCTTGGCCAAGAAAACCTGATTACGCGGTCATAAGTGGAGAGAAAGAAACGAAGGAAAGGACATACGATGCCGTTAAATCAGGCATATACAGCCGTACGCCAGTTCTGATCTATACCCAACCTCCGCTCCCACCTTTCCTCACATCACCTCCCCCTGGCAGCACACTCATCCATCCCATACCAACGCGAACAGCTTCCGGACAGCGCAGACCTTCGTTACCGTGGAGCAGCCAGATACGGCTCGTATACGCTGTATGACTCGATGTACCCTGATCGCGTCCGATGTTCAACAGTATTGCAAAGGAAGCATCGCTTTGTGTATTAATTGCAGGCGCTAGCCGCGATTGAGGCCGATATTCGTTTTGTGGGGATTGAGGCGTAGGGAGGGACACGTAGCGGTGGTATACTAGCGGCTGATGACTGCAGGGCTCGTCATAGACGATACGGCTCATCGTGAGAGAATCGAGGGGGGTGCTCGACGTCACTCACAGGACATGCTGCCACGTTTAAGGGCGTACACATTGCATGGGAGGGACAGGGCACTCGGTGCCGGCGAAACACAACAAGGAAAAGGCTAGATACACAAATAAGCAATAGGCAGAGCAACAGGAAAAATTTAAACCACACCTTTCATTCATGTCGAGCGTAACACCTACGGTAGGCAAGTAGGCAAACGGTAGGATAGTGATGGGGCAGAAGACCGAACCCGAGCAAGCGAATGGGGCAAGGCATTTCCCACAATATTCCTCTAGAGGTGGCCGGCAAGTCTAAGTCCCGGATCATTCCCGCGGTCAATTCCAAAGTACCATGCTACTCTGTCTCCAGAGACATAACCCTCCCAGTAGAGCATATTCGAAACGGCCTTTTAATTCTGGGAGAAGCAAAAACTTATCAAGCTGGTTTCCAAGCCAAGTTGTTGACCATGTTTGTCAGTCACAGAAATCCTTGCCCAAAGGCGTCATTCATGTTGCCCATTCTGGCTGTTACTCAAGGCTCTATGGAATGCCGAAATTCCTGAATCTTTATTCCAAAAACTCCCAGAAAGTCGTTTCGAATATGCTCTAGTCAATTGAACAGTTCAAGGACTGCGAACGTAAACAGAATTTCAGAATCGTCAGTTGAGCGGCATAGTAAGTTGTTGCTATTTCTGGTTTCACGAAGTTAAGGTTGTTCGAAGAAACAAAGTGGTCGCTAGTCACTAGTTACTGCTTAAAGCGGGGTTGGACGTTACGTTCAACTTTCAAGTAAAGGTTCTACACACACTTATTCGCGTTCTCCGCCCACTGTTATCCCCTCCTGCACAATGACTTCCTCAAACCATACTTTTCCACAAATGATGCATTCGTTATCACATTCTTCATCGCAACTGTCGGAGGCGTATTCCAGAGGAGGTGGTGAGTCTGTACGCAGGACGTTGCTCGTTGAAGTCGGCTTCACCCTGTCCACCGACATGCCGCCTATAGCCAGGCTTTGGATCAATATATTAGTATGAACCTGACTGCGCATACCTTGGCTTTGGTTTTGACTTTTGGAAAAAGCTCTACCGTCGTTCATAGGGTCCTTTTCATTTATCTCCACTAGAAGAATATGTGTTAGGATGAGATGAAGATGGAGTCCAACAACACATACCTGGAGCAACAACTTCGACTGACTGCTGTGGCATTACGAGTTCACGTCCTCTTCGTACGATAGATGGATAGTGACTGTTTGAGGTCCCACTCCCGATCTGCCGTCAGGACTATCCCAGTCGGAGATACATCATCGCTAAATCCGGGAAAAAGTAATATGTCATTACATGGATTGCAATTGGTCATCAGGGCGACAGCTACGCACAAGGCATTGTATGACATTACAATAAGGGTCGTCATCCTCATTCCAGATTATGAACTGTGTACCGTCTTACGAGTAGATTATGCTGTAGTAGAAGAATTAAGTTGAAGTTGCGAGATATGCATAAGTATCTCTCTTGACTCCTAAGTCCTTGTATAATTCGAATAAGCATCACACACTTGTTAGCATGATTAATAAACGTTATTGGTCCACCGGTGTTATCCTGGACTGCTTATGTCCTAGAAGCTAGAAGGCGCAACGGCGGCACTGGCACATCTTCCTGAAAATTTCGTTGACCAAAGCATGCCTAATGGCACTCAACTGACACTGCCAGGGACATACTTAACTAAGCTCTTCATGATTCCTGTAGATGACATGGTCGCCAAACCATGATTATCGTTCCCAGAGGAGGAAAGTAGAGAGGAAGTCGGACTTAGATAAATTCGAGTTTCATGCGGAGCGGCCGCAACCAGCAATCCGCAATCGATCACTCACGTGTTTGTTTGTTGATAGCGACTCGGGTCCGTTCATTGCTTTCTGTCTCTTCCCATCATCCCTCGCGGTGCTGTCAACATCGATGATACCGTCAAGACACAAGAGCAACCCAAACCGCCTTTCAGAAGGACCGTATATGAAAGCCATACCTAGGACGAGGATGAACAGATCGAGCTGGCACCCGGGTCAATGTTTTCTAGGATTCAGTGTCCAACAAGGATCTTTTACGATACTACTAGACTGAGGCTGCTGGCTATGGGTGCTCTGATACTCGACTGGGCTCGACTGGCTGCTGGTCTTCGCTGTCTTATCTTGTATTGCCGGGCTCTACGCAGCTTTTTCTTTTAACATTTTTGGGATGCCGGGTACGTGCTTTCGTTTTCGTAGTCCATGGCTGTTGCTGAGCATACACCATGTAGGTGCCGTATTGCGTTCAACGACGGGATGTGTTATCTTAGGGGACCATGGGGCATCAACGCTTCGAGATTGTCATTGCGTCTGTTCCCAGGGTAGGCGGAGATGATTCGGTGTTCATGTACTCGGAACATGTCCTGTACAGTTCGACTAGATAGATAATATATTGGTCAACATACTCTTTCGATGCCTGAACAGTCTGTAATATGCAAGGAAATAAGGAGGATGCTTCTGCTTATTGGTGAGGGCTTGTGAGCTATTATCATGTTAAGTAATCCCTGTAATGCGATGTAAGGATGCTGATAGATTATACGGATTATCAAATTGACCTATCCATATATGCTTAAGTGAGCGAAGCTGTAATATGATTTCACATCATACCGATCACTGGACCTTGTACCGAGGATATTGAGGTTGTAAAGCCTTATGGACTTTTCCCGGATTTAGCGATGATGTTGCTATGACAATATGTTCTTGATTTGTACCGTGAGTGCCTGAGAACTCGTTCTCACAGCATAAGAGGGAGTAAAAGCGCTGGACAAGGGGGATGTCAACGCAAAACCTAGGTATCTAGGAGGAGTAGAATACTATGATCATGCCTCGTAAAGAAGTCCTTGAAACGAATGAGCATCGACTTCTGTCAAGTGCCAAATATATATATCCGTCTAGACTATGCTGACTAAGTACATGGACGTCACAAACAAGATCGCGCAACACGAGATAGCCGGTGTTAGGAGGAGGAAGATATTTATTCTGGTCTATGTCCCTGAGAAGGAAACTGACGTTAGGATCTGACCGTGATACTCCGGGTCCCAAGAATATGGCACGAGAAGGATCAAAGCATCCTGTCAGCCGCTCATCGACATCTTAATCTGTGACTTCCACCATATCCGCCGCGACGCTCAAGATTCTCTCTAGTCTGTGGAGAACTTTTTTCAAATTACACGGCATTACCCAGGCCTACCAGAGTTTACAAATCTTGCGAGGGGTGCCGTATGGCGATGACGCTTGTAATCTGGGGAAGGGATGGGTAGCACCACGGAGGCCTCTCTTATATGGTATGTACCACATCAACGTGTCAACGACTGTGACTGTCGTTACTAATCATTGGAGTGTAGCGTCGAACTAGGATACGTCCCCCGCCTAGAGACAACTTTTGCGCCGCTACGACATATCGACGTCCAGCTAACAAGCATATACATTGTCGAGGTAGTACTATTTGGTCTAGCAGAGGATGCACGGGCTCAAGGTATGTGACCCTTTCTGTCGACTAACGATATCATTACTGATTGTTTTTATTGATTACATAATAAGACATTGATATTCAAGTAAAGGCAATGAGGATTTAACTTAATCCACCTCATCGTCGATTTGAATTAATTGGTTTGTGGTTTCCTTTAAAAGTCTGCGTTGTTTAAAGTGTGGTAACAGAACCCAGCCTATTTGCACCTTTCTCTCTCGTCGGTCTGCGCCACGTCGCTATGACTCCAGCACGGAACGGCAAAAAAAAAAAACAAAGACAAGACGGTGAGGAAAGCCAATCGAGCACCTCGAAGAAGGAAGAGCAAGAACACCATCGTTAGCCGACCACTTCTACATCTCGGAGAGAAACGACGGAAAGATGGTGATCAACCTCGTATCCGGGGTGAACGACTGCGTTCTTCGGCGTCGACTTATTCGACCCCCTTTGGTTCCTTGGGTTACCACTAGGTTCCTGTATGCAAATGGCACGCGACCTAATCACTGTCTCTCCTCTTCCCGCATCCCACCTTTTCGCATCAGATACCTCCATGAATCCTGCCACATCCTCTCTACGAACGCAACGCTCTGGTGTCTCACACCACTCTCCGCTATCGATCCCTATCTATCTTCCTCCTGGGTTTATCACGGTGAAACATATTGTCTGATAGCATCGACAATACACCAATACAATCATATCCCCGCCTTATCAAAATTCGCCATCTTCCCCAACTCTTTTGACCATCTCAACTTAACCCGCATGATATCCTCCGCCCTCCACAGTCCCCTATCGTCTTGTCAGTGGACATCCCTTCCTGGCCGGTCCTTTTATAGTTGGCTCCTCCATCTGCTACAACACTCCCCATCTCCGCGTCATCCTCCATCTATCGTCTATACCCTTACTCACACCAACTCGTCATCGATCCCTTCCTATATCAATGTCATTGCAGATCATGTTACTTCTGGTTCTCAGCACCTACAAATTCGGCCACCTCCCACACCTTTATCTACATTTTTCATGGATCCATTTATACAGAAATGACGACTGCGTCGAGACGGGTGTTTCTTCTTGTATGCTGTCCGTGCTTACTGCCGGCCTCTATTCTGGGCCAGATTTCCGCCCTGCCACGACGACGCTCTTGCCATTTTACGACCAGCACACTTATCTATGTGCCTCCTCAGCGTATTCGGCCTTGGTGCAGCTCTACGCTCGATCAGACCAATTGGACACGCGTACACACGATTCCGACGTCTCGGAAACATATCCCACATGTGTATTCGTGGATGCGATGCACTTGAAACGGTCCATCGTGTTTTCGTTTCATGCCCTGCATATCATTCCTTCCACCAGCACGCCACTTAAACACTCACCACAGACATCTCGTATCCTGAACTCCCTGCTGATTTGCAGGGCATTTCTTCGTATCGTCCCCTGTCTCTTTGAAGATGGCCCGGTATGGCTTCCAGCTTCTACCTTGGTCTAACGACATCCTTGCACGCACTCTCAAGACTAAAGGGAGACAAAACAAACGTGTTCCGAGTCCTGTGTATACAGGATTCGGTCTATGCTAATCAGAGCTTTTTTGTGGCTGTGCCTGATGGTGATAGCGACAATTCGCTGTGCCGTGTATGCCGTGGGTCATCCACGTTGCTGTCACACGTCACACTGGTTACGTGTGGCTTTTTTTGAGCTTTTTTGAGCATCGATTGCTCTTCCTCAGCTGTCTCATTGCTAAATACTTACTCAAGGCTATATCCTTGCCTTCACATCTCACGGTCCTGTCTCTCTCGCTCTGCTTGCATGACATCAATGTTCAGAGCGCTGCCCCAAGGACCCCCCCATCTCGTCTTACACACTCACCGGCGTCGCGCCAACTCGCAGTTCGCCCACATAGCCAGATCTCACTCTCTTTCAAAGAATGTACTCAAAGAGCATATCGAGCACTTCCCCATACAAACGCAACGTCATGGCGTCTGGCGCACTCGGGAGTGAGAATTTAGCACTATGTGAGGAAAGCAGACGCGACTAAGGATTCGTGTCTGGAGGGTGGCGTAAGTTTCTCTCTCCCACAATTCTAGAACTCTGGCTAAATCACATTATCCATCAGTACCTTTGTTGCCGGCATCCCTGCCAGTTACTGTCTGCAAAGTCCTGGCCGCGCTATCTGGCAACCAACGACAAACTCATTAAGAACCATGCCTATGTGATCAGGGTGACGCCTGTCGCTTCCCACCCTCTCGCTATCTAGCATGAGGTTCCTATGTGCCATACGATCCACGCAGTCTGTTTATCCCCCCCAACGCCGTTACCGTCACCTTTGTGTACCCGCTCCCTGTCCTGATGTCTACTACTTCTCCTGCCCCATATCTTCCCTTACGGCTTCTCCGCTATCGCAGTGACAGGATATCATCGTGCTGATCCTCACAGTGGGCAAGTATAACCGTAAATGAGTCATAGGTAGGCCCTTTTGCCACAATTTCTCGGGTTTCGAAGGCTTACTCTTTCTTACTAGCTCTGGCTGCTCGTAGACGTCAAGACAATGGTCTTTAATGCCGTCGATACGATGCAGCAACCTGATTTCCTTCGGAGAAATCGTTTCTTCGATAACACTTTGATTGCTAGCACAACGATCTTGGAAAAGAAACAACCCGACGAATCGTCTCTGTCTCCACCACCGTAGGTCAAGTCCTCGCCGTCCCGTTCATCAATGAAGCCAAGAGCATACATCGAACACTGAGCTATTCGGATTAGAATGGACAGCAAATGCTCTGTCAAAATCGACAGCTTTGGCAGCAAATCCACCTATACCTCTATTGGGCTAGTCCTTCCGTGCCGCATTTCCTTCGCGTCCTAGACTAAAGCTGCGAAGGCAGTGGAGAGTCTGGAGCAGAATCAGAATTAATCTGCTGGTCGAACCTCACCTTCGAAATTGAGGTCACTCCCGTTTTGAACAAAACCCATTCTTACGTCTTGGCACGGAACGTCCAATCTACATCACAACGACTACCTACCGATCTCAAGTTCTTCATATGCAAGCGCATATCACCTCGTGGGCTCCGGATCCGATTTTTGCGAGCATTCCGCTCTTGCAAACATGCCGCTCGTGGATAAATGTACGCACACCATTCTTGCAAAGGGAAGCTTACTGATACACTACTGTCAGACATATGGTCGATCGACCACATCGCAGACCCTCTTAGATATCCCTAGTGGCAAAGGGAAATGTTGGAAGTTGGGTGTGGCGAATGTCCTCGTGGAGCGGAGGTCATGAACCGGGAAGTTTCACGTGTCATAATTCTTTTATTGCGACACTTTCGCGTGTACCGTACCAGCGTCGGCTGTCATTTATACTGTTCCATTAATCTTTTTATCGCATCCAATATAAAGGATCTTGTACCTTGCCCACGCAGAGCAGCCCAACCAAATCTCAGGACTCGGATATGCCACGCCCTGCGATGGCCCTCCGCTTCATCGCATCTCTCATACTTGGCATACAATGTGCATACGTCTGGCCGGAAGGATTTCGACCGAGCACAAACGAAGAGCACGTTCAGTTTCAATCAAATCCAACGCCAACACCGTAACCATACAATTACCCTCCCTTTCATCTTACATCTCATCTTGACCGTTTTCCTTAATACGTATAATCAATCTTACTACGAGCTGCCGAGGTAGACTAGTTTACGCTTATTTACCTGAGCTTTATTCCAGTTTTACAGGTTTCCCTTATGCTTATTATTATCTTTGATAACCTCCGAAATCTCGATCGTGAGTCTGCCACCCTTACAGTTGCGCAAAATGCGCCACTCAATGAATTTATCAATATGTCAATGGCTTTCTACCAACTCGCTGAACGAAGGCCTCAAGCCAAAGCCAGGTATCCGCGAGAGGCAGTGTTGGAAGGGCATTGACCCAAAGTCGTAAGTCGCTGCCCTGACTTTCCGACTAGCCCGAGGCAAGTCCGAAAGTCATTTTTTGACCTGACTTTCTCACAGCCACAGAATGTCTTCACCTGATGTTGTCCCTACCATAACGGGAGGGCACTGCACAGCCATCGCGGACGGACGACTTCGGTTTGACATCGGTAAAGAAACCGGAAAAACATGCTGGTCTAGGCTGGCTTTGCGGGGCCGTGAGAAAAGGTCAGGTCAAAAAGTGCCCTGCCTTTGACCGACTTGTGACTTTCCCCGGACTTTGTGACTAGTCGGTGACCGGCACAACACTGGCGAGAGGTCCTCTTTATTAGGTATAGTTATGGAACAACCGAAAATGTCCGGGTTTTGGTCTAGAACTTCAAGCGGCGCAACCCAGCTCTTTGGCACTCGGGCCGAAGACCTACCTTGGAAGGGTTTCGGGAGCTTTACTTCTTTGAACGCCCTGCTCACCTGTATTTGAACATCAAGTCGACTGTCCGTATGCTCTCAGTGAAGCTATATGTCCGATTGAATTCTAAACTTATTCCAGTGCACAGATGATTAACACTAACAAACCCCGTCGAATTATCAATAAACGGCATCCAGTAGCCTGCGTATCCTGCCGACGTAAAAAGGTGGCCTGCGGTGTACCCACTGGCAGCACTAAGGTAGATGATACCTGCATGTAAGTAGCTGATGGAGTTCTGTGAGCGTAATAATAGTAATTCCTTCCTAGTCGCTGCGAACGTCTCTCCATAAAATGTGAATACGTTCAGCACCCAACCGCCGGTAGAAAACTTGCAAGCAAGCAAGGTTCTTGTTCGGATGCCGATGCAGCTGTGAAATTTGAGTGAAACAGTTACAGTACCTGTAGTGATATTATGGGATGTGTCCAGCTAGGTGACTTATGCAAAGATGCGGATTGCTTGGAGATTTGACTTGCCTTGGACGAGACCAAGGATTTATGAATAACATGATAACTAAATAGATCAGTTCGACGACCACAGCATTATATAGGTTAGGTACACAGTAGATGATTTTTTCGTTCTCGGACCATGCCCGACCGAATT
The DNA here is from genome assembly GCA_022818075.1 of Armillaria altimontana. Classification (NCBI taxonomy): domain Eukaryota; kingdom Fungi; phylum Basidiomycota; class Agaricomycetes; order Agaricales; family Physalacriaceae; genus Armillaria; species Armillaria altimontana. Next base: position 703,239 of record JAIWYR010000003.1, read on the forward strand.
GACATCTGCAGGTAAGAGTCGATCCATTGACGCCTGAGAATTTGTGGAGAAGCTGATGGATATACTTACACGAAAGGACAACTTCCACAGTTCATTTTCGTGCAGGTAATTGGAAGGCCTAGTGCCAGCCAAAGTCAAAAAGTCCATGGGGTTGTGGGTAGAGAGATAGGATTCGATAATTCCATATGTACCTATATCTAGTAAAGAATGGGGCATTCCATGGTTATCTCTCGACACTCATGTTAGACTATTGTTGGTGCAGATAATTGTATGTCGATAGTGGTCAATGGAGGCATAGTTGCTGCGAGCTAGCTATACACATAGGTTATAACGACCGGCTAATACGAACCCACTGCGCATCCAGTACATCCCGTCATAAGTTTGCACAATCTAGATGGGTGTCAGGCAGACAATACCTTTTGCAGGTTGCTATCATCTTTGTTGACGTCTTCCGCCCCCCCCCCCCCCCACGCCCGGTGGGCTACCAGCGTCGCGCACGGACACGTCCAGACGTTGTCTGATCTTCGATTCTCTGGTGTACACGGTAATGTTTGGAGGATGGAGGCAATTGACAGTATAGTGGTGAGTGACAGTGGCGGGGCTTGTGGTGCGCAATACGGTGCATTGTGAGGGTGTCGTAGTGGTGCTCAACGTCTCTTGAAACACGTGTGGCATCATGGGAGGGCTTACGCGCTCAATGGGGCACAATTTTTGCTGTCCAGGATTCTTGAGCCACCAGATAGTCCAAAAGTACCTGAAATAGACCAGTACGCACGAAAATTGATGAAGTACAAGTAGACTTTTTGCGCATCAATCCCGGCAGATTAGTGAACGACGTGGTTGACGAGAGTGTAAACTAAGTTTAAATTAATCCGGCATTTCCCATCTGGCGGCAGACCCATAAAAGAACGAATCAAACTCAGACTCCGAACGCAAGGGTCAACCAGGCCCACGGACTTTTGACTAGTCATCGGCGCCATTGACATCACAGATTCCGAGTCCTGTGTATACAGGCTCGGTCTTATGCGGTTCCGGGGTAGGTCCTCGGTGGCGGTGCATTTTTGTTATCCCGGCATTAGCCGGCATTAGTCAGCAAGCCCGACGTCATTTCTCGGTTGGTTTTACCGCGTTGTTACTCTTCCCTCCCCCTGTCACCACACATATACCCCCACACGCTGCAACGACAATTCCCGATGCTAGTACTTGCAACAGTCTCCAGGACCTCCCCCATATTTCTATGATAGGACCGAGAACGACCGATTCGTGCCCAGAATCAAGCCAACCCTAATCAAGAACGCGAAGATATGGACGGGATTGCACAATGGGACGCAGGTTCCGGAGGCGGACATTTTCGTTGACAAGGGCCTTCTTACAGGTGTTGGGACCTTTGGAGACACCCAGCTCCAGGCGTACGGTAGCAGTCTCGAAGTAGTCGATGCACATGGCGCAATTGGGTCACTCCACGCATCGTGGACCTCCATTCTCAATTGGGTAATTACGCGTCGCCTGAACTCGAGGGTGCTTTGGCCGCGAACAGCAACTGCGCAGCCATGGTTTCAAAGCTTGGATGGTCTGAATACTCACGACGATGCATATCCTCTCTGAATTGCTTCCGTTACGACAACCTGATACTACCCGGCTCCGCCAATTCTATCGGTGCGTGTGTTGCACATGAAATGCTCACGGAAAATATAACAATATACAGGTGTTCAGGCATTCGAGAGATCCTCGTCCTCAATGCTTCTTGGATCGCCTTATTAAATCAATTCGAACTCTTTTCCTGACCCTAGTCTGCCGTCCACCTCAAACACCTGCTGTTGCTCTGTTTGCCAATGATGGATGGAACCTATTTTTGGAAAATGAAATTCAAAGGCAATTTTCTTTCACCAACGACGGCGACGTTAAGCGCGTCCGTTCGCTTCTTAGGTTCCATTTGGGGCATGATCACCTTTGTTCGTTTTCCTCTTTCATTCGTCTTTTGTACAGGATTTCCTTGCTTCCCACAAACATGAAGAAATACCCAGGCTTTGAGTACGACGCAAACAAAGACCAGCTCGAGGGCGAAGTATGGTCCTCATTACAACTATGCAACCTCTGTTTGACTGATATTCACAACAAATAGGATGTCTCTATGCTGGATGGGGACAATTCCCCTCCGGAGGCATTGCCGGACGCCGAGGATGAAGGTGCTTGCAAGTCAGGTGCGTCAATATCGACTCTTAACGTGTATTTACCTAATCCTTCACTAGTCCTTACAATGGGAGGATAATGAGGTCTACAAGGATGTCACACGAACTGCTAGGTGTGTCGTATGCTCGTATGCCCCCCCCCCGGAGTTCTAAAAGTCTCCTTCAATTCAGATCATAGGAGAAACCTGCGGCAATACTACCCACTAATGGCCTGAAGGTGTGTTCTTCATGTCATCGTCAGTGAAAAATATGTCTAACTCATTGAAGCGTCATTTTGGTTGGTGGTACTTCCTTCGTGTGAAAACCGAAGACCAGTGTGGCCCAGCTATTGTCGATATGTTCAAGAGACCACTAGTCATTTGGGATGCAGATGTAGGGCGCTTCACGCTGCAGAGGACCATGTTACAACGGTATGGGTCAACGAATCTTTCGCCGCAGAGAGATTGAGAGGCCCTTGCACGGTCTCAAGTCATTCAGTGTCGGACATTCTTTGTTCGACTTCATCAATCTCCTCAATCCTCTCGAGGAGAATAAGAATCAGGTGAGTATGTTTCTCTAATTATTAATTGATGCTAATTTTCGTTGTGTATAGCTCTCTATCTCTCGGTTTTCGTCCTCGGCTCACATCTCAGAGAGGAATACATACACGAACAGGATGAGAGTGTAAGCGCATAGTCTGCTATATCGTCGGGTTCATAGCTGCCGCCGACCAAACTTTCTCCCCGCGTCCAGCTAGAGCTGAACTATACATCCATTGCATACATCTACGATGTCGAAGGTACAATTTTCGTTTCCTAAGCAATTGCAACGTTCGTCGGTATGAAACTGTCGTGTGACGTCAAGATATATGTATTTTAAATGCAGATTGAGCATCGTTGCCGGATCTCACACACAGGACTCGGACCTGCCATGCCCCGCGATGGCTCACCACTTCATACTACAACAAGAGAAGAGTGTTATTCCAGTTATATGTGCCAACTCCACGAGAAGTAATCACTAAATATCAGCTCCTAACAGTACATCTGGTGGTAACGTAAATGGACACCAGCCTTTCGTACGTAACTGTTGTACATGCCACCGGTTGCGAATAGATATCATTTCGTCAAGGTAGAAGTTGTATCTTTGAAAACATTAGCTAGACAGGAGGCTGAATCCAGTAGCCACTGACCTTACACCTGACATCTCTCTGGTGATCGGCTGGAAGCGACCATACCATCTGTTCACCTGCTCGGCAACAGATGAATTGAAAAGATAGTCAGTACCTTCTTTTGATAGTAGCTCTGGAAATTTTGCCGGATTGCAGTATACTGCACAATAAAAATCGTTCTCAGTGTGCTTTGAGAAATGGAAGACATCAACGGATAAACCACACAGCCGAAAATGACCGTCTTTGTTGACTTCTAGATGGCGAAGCAGTTGGCAGTTGTTGTCATAATAGATGAAGGTGGGAAGAGCGCCGGGGAACCGTGCGGGAAATACACTCTTGAGAAAATTCTTTAAAAGCAGATATCAGTGTCATATGAAAACTGACGTGCACAAAGCCTACTTTGACTTCCGTAAGACTCTCAGAGTGGAACATCGTCGTACGAGCAGCGATTGTGCCGCAGGTGTACACCACGAGTTGGTCGTTATGTGTGACTTTGCGTGGTAGTCGCTTCTTAGTTTGAGGACCCAGTAAGCTGCTGTCCTGAGGTGGCTCCAAGCCTGTGGCCCGTTCGAATCGCTGCTGGTTCTCCTTAATTGACTTGCGGGTGTTTTGTGGAAGCGAATCTTCCAGCTCTTGATGAGATGGATCTCTGCAGGCCATACGATAAGGTAGTCGCCGCGTGGTGCAATTCTGGATGAAACACTCTTCGCCTTTGCTGTAGTGCATACGGCAATATCGTGACTTGGGATTTTCCAGCGGAACTTGGCAGTCGCCCTCAATACTGCAGCAGGGATGGCCAATTGTGACGCCGTCTGTGACTGCTGCAGAGATGTACACTGAGGCAGGCATTAACTCGACGGATGATGCCGCCTTGAGACATAAACACTCACGATGTTCATTATCTTTGCAGAAAGTTTGCATGCATCCCTTGCATCTATGAGCCCACATTTGTTGGCCTATACCTCGCATCAGATCATTTCGAAGTTGTAGTAAGGGCTGCAGCCTTTGATGTAGGTCATCACGCTGAGGCATGATGAAGGGAATCCCTCGTAAGTCGAGATAACGCCAGGCGGCAAGAGTGAAAAAGGTGTCATATACCAGGCGCTGGTCCATACCATCCTTGAGACGGTTCCCGGTGATGCCTACGGCAGTAGGATGTGCGAAGATGGCGTTATAACTCTTGCTAATGTTTTCAGCCGATGCACTACAATGTTTTAGAGCAGATGTCAATCCACTATTCGAGTTTAGACATACTGAGTGAAAGCCATTTGAACCTCAAAGTACTCCATGAGCTCGCGATGTACCCATTGCGTTTGAGTAATTTCGTATATTGCAAAATCTGCAAAGCTTTCATAGATTCGACGGCGGCCGGGCTTCCCTGTTTCAACATCGACGTATGGTTCGACTCGATAGTTGTAATAATAACGAGTAGTACAATCTAACAAATAGGTTAGGGCAGTGCCGGGAGATTCGGGTGTGACCTGCCTCGGCAATATAAATTCACAGGATGAATGGGCAGAATTCCTCTCCGAAGCGTATAAAGTCGAGCAACAGTTTGACGCTGTTCGCTTAGACGGCGCCCGTGGCCTTCACATTTTTCATGTATACAGAATTCGTGCTTTGGTCGAAGAGATATTGCACCTGTATCATTATGAGTCGAGTCACAAGAATTGAGGCAAGCCCCTACCGATTCTGGTTTGCCTAGAGTACCGTCGGAATAGGTCATCCTCGTCAAAGACTGTCGGAATAGGAACTGCTTGCAACAGATCACTGGTGCAGTGCCACAGCTTCTGAACCACATCTTCGGGAAGGTCTAACGAGAGGGAGAGGAAGATCCGATACTGCGGCGGCAAGTCAAAAAAGGAGAGAGGATGTTGCAGGTATGTTAACTGATTGAGTTCAGGAAGCATCCTCCTCGTGATACTGATAAACCATGTTAGTCTATCCGAGTCAACGTCTGGAATGCCAGCAGCGCGCAGCCGACTACTGAGGATATCCAGGATCTTGCTTGCTGAAAAGTCAGGCATGGTAGCCTTCGTCGTCAAACCCAAAGTTCAAAAAGTTTATATAAGTTGGAGGCCGAGAGTATATTGCTCAATTTCGTAATCATGTGGGAGTTGCGATTATCGGCACACATCTCCGAACTGGCAAATCTTCGGCTTGGCGGCTTGCCCATACCGGCATCAAAAGTGTTGGGTTGGTATTGGGTGTCTTGCACTCAGTGTTGAGCTTCTAAGGCATACTATGTGAAAGATTTTGAATAAGAATGTATTCATGTTCCACTATTGAACGAAAAACTAGCGACTCCCTTCAAGGCATCGTCACGGCAATCATGGGCAATATGATCACAGAAACTTCTAGAGAATCCAAGAGACAGCCGAAAGTGCCGAGTGTACATCACAGAGAATCCCATTTGCATAGTGACGAGTTAATGAATATACATACAGCCTACTCTCAACTAGTCCCTCCCTAGTCGATCAAGTGTACCAGCACTTCACCCGACTGTCATTGGGTTTTAAAGGAATTGGTTCGAGTTTAAGTCTGAACTCATTCCGCCTGCTAAATGACTTGCACGTACTCTTCTGCCAATGATGCGAGTAAAAGTCATAAAAGTGGAAGCGGCAGCCACAGAATGAGGAAGTGACAAGGTTTGTGACATATCCGCCTGATCTGGAGATGTAGTTTTGCTTGTACTGGCCAGGCAAACAGGCCAAGAAATCTAGGGTGGCCAGTTCGACTGACGCCTCCCCTGGTCCACGACTTGGCCCCGCACACCTTCGGCGAGATAAGGGTACGGGGAGAGATGATACCTGTGTAGTTTATGAGATACGTACATATGATTCCAACTTACCTCCGAGCTTTCGAGAAGGCTGCACTACGTCATCACTGTTCGATATGTGAGCCGATTAAGACAACGGATGAATAGAGGAACACCACGAACAAAAAAAGAAAACCGAAGAGAACGACAGGGACCTCTGCATCAGAACTGCAACAACGCTCTACCCATCGAGATGTAGTACAACGGGAAAATCCACTCCCATCAGACGATAACTATATCTGGCACGATCGCTGGACCCAGACATCCAATACCAACAGAAAGAGTATAACGAAAAGCCGTTCATATTCCAGAGTACCTAGGCGATGATTGCGAAGTCACCAAAGCGGTCCAATTGTTCATATGGCTTGGAAGCTCCCAGATCTCATAATGGAGCGCATGTTGAGGCATGTGAACTGAAGCTGATTCGCTAGAGGAACACCGGGGTGGTGGGCGAGAGATGGCCTGTGGATGAAACACAAGTTGTAAGAATGACCAAAATGACAAGCGGACACACTAAGAGTTTGTTTTGGGTGCTCTGTTGTGTATCATTTGGCTTATTTAAAAGAAAGAAAAGACCAGAGACGTTTTTCAGCACCACCATAGCCACCATGTAACTGAGATCCCGGAAATAGGCCACAAAGTCGCGCTTGACGACGTAGCATAGTCTGAGTGCAACGTAGTTCTGACTGCAGGCTGAGAATGCTCTTTGGCACGTTTCCTGTATCTATCCCTGGAAGTTCGTACAACAGAACTCAAGCTAATCTTCTCGTGCCTTGCGCTGATGACGTCAGGCATGAACTCAGCACCTGTGGCATGCTGTTAATTCGAAACGTATCATGATCGTGTGTGAAGTTAACACATACAGTTCCGGGTTCACATTTACGTGTTCCATAGGCTTTGGAAATACTCGATAAGTATACTGTCTGCCAGCGAAAGCAAACATTTGGAAGGGTTCTGCTGACGGTTGATCCTCCTCCACGAGAAGGCTGACATGCAGAGATGGCCTTCTCATTATCCGCAGATCACGAAGGGACTGCCCAAGCACTTTGTGAATTCAAACCGAAGGTAGGTTCATCTAGGAACAATGGCAGTTTCGACGATGATAGAGACGTGGAATTACTCCCGGTATAACTGCAGATGCGTTGACCTTACCTTCCTAGCTCGACATAGATGGCCTCGTTTGCGGTTTTTGATGCTCACTGAGCCAACATCCTGAATGATCCAAACCACAGAGCTGGATACACTTCGCCACACTAAAACTGAGGCATAAGAACATCACCGATCAGAGAAAGTCACTACTCACTATTTCACTTTTTCACTGAGAGGAACAGACGCGGGTCATCGCAATTGTGTGGCCAACAGGGGCGTCTTCTATTGACGGTATCCACTATGAAACTGGTTAATCGGAATCAATCCATGCGAACTGGAATTTGCAGCAGCCTCGTCGGGCCCTCGAATCATCAACTAATAACACGCCAGTGGGGCAGAAAGACAAAATGGCCCATGGTACTTCTCTGCAACAACATTGTTCCCTTACCAGAGACGTGTCTTCCTCGGGTTTGGGGTAATGTGGTGACAATCCGCTGAAGATACCACTGGCGTTTATGCACGGCCATGAGTAGCCCCGTATATCAGAACCTCCAAATGAGGGCAATTATTCGCGGATGTGAGAAAAAGTGTGGCAATGGCTTCGGGTGCTGGATAGACACGAATGACTCTACCGAGCACATCTGGGGGCACCGTTTCCTTGTTCGAAGTGAAGGACAATTCGCACCCGGGCGTCTTCAACAGTCCATCCGCGGGATTGGTCCCGCAGCTTGGACAGCAGTGGCTTGATACGGTAAATTTTGCTACGCCCATTTCCAGACCCTGGAAGAACAATGAGCTCGAGAGAAGGAGAAAGGAATTCGACGACGTACAGAACAAGAATAGTCAACTCAATCGTAACACTCCCTAATGCACCCAACACGACTCCCAGTGATTGTTCCCCTGACAACATGTTCAATGAAACGAAAGAGTGTCTTGCATATATGGACTTGTTTCGGTGTACATAGAGTAGGCTTTCCTCGTACATCTGCGAGCCAAATCACCAAAGGCGATGGGTTAGACGAGAGCCGTCCATAGCGTGCAGACCGATTCCGGTATACTTGAGTCAGGATGTTGGTTTGAACGAACATTTCCCCAGACAGCAGCAGAAAGATGTGAAGGTAATCCTGATACGAAGCCTCACACGAGGCCAAGCCTTCGTCGGTTAGGACAGAGTCAATGTCGCTACCTTTGGTAACAGCTCCGAAATGTCACGAACGACCTGTTGAAAAGGTCTATCCTAAAGGAGGGAAAAAAAAGACATTCATCTCAACGACGACCTCCTACATAATGTCTAGGTAACAGCAATATACGGACATGATATTGGTCGGCGACCATGTAGAATAATCGTCAACTTGCGCAGCGTTACCCTAGGCCATAGACCCTTAGTCTTTGTTGCCGAAAAACATCTAGAGGGTGATGAGCATTATCGACAGCAACAAAGAGGCGAAATCCGTACTATATAGTACTAACTGTTGTATTGGACTATCCATCTGCGAAGGGGGGCTGTGCCCAGGCAGGCGAGGTGGTTGCTAACGGAAGGACAATGCGGATATCGCCTTGAAGGTCGTAATTCCTGCCGGAGATGGTGGAAGGTAAAAGGAAAGACTAGAGACCGCAGAATGTCGAGCGGTGGTCGGTATGGTCTGGAGGGAGAAAGCAAAGAAAACGAATGTGTGGTGATGGAAAAAAGGAGGTGCCCAAAAGCGAGCAGCAGTGCGGGAAATTTAAACAGCACAGCAGAGGACCCAATGAACAGTCCATGTGTCTCTTGGCTGTCGTGTCTTGCGTCTTGCTCTGAGCCTATCTCTCTCTCATATGTCGCCCTTGTCAGCCGCCTCTTTGACCCTTGTCAACAGCCTTCCAAACGCAAACTGAACTTCTGACAAAACGGCCATTCCTACAAGACGACGCCTTCAACAGTCATTAATCATTGTCAAAGCCTCGTCCTTCCTCAAGGTCACAAACGATCATTCCCGACATGTCCGTCCACCTCCAGTCCTCCAGCCCTCCGCCTCCCACTTCTACCTCGTCATCGCAAGCTCCAGTGTTTCTCCGAGGTTAAGTCAATTTGGTCACAGTGTCAATTGGAGGATTTGTGGGGGAACATCAGGGTGGTCGTTGTCTAAGGAGTGGGATATCGTTGAAGGGAATGGAGATACTTAGAGAGGAGCGAAATCCACGCTGTAGTCAGACCGGAAAAAGAGATGCCGGATTACCTGGGGTATCCGCGGATGGTCACGTGAGAAATATGACCCGCGGGTCAGGCCAAACTAGCGGTCGTCGGTTGACGCTTATGATACCTTGCTTAAGCGGTTCTCATCAATGTTCAGTCAAAGAAATCTTCTCTGGCATCCGCATGCCGTCCTTCTGAGGGCCCTAAGGAAGGTCCCTGATTGGAACCTTGGGCGTGCACCAGTAACAAGACCCGCACCAACCAGCATCATCATTTTAGAAGACATGGGGCATAGTAAACAAAGTACCCGTTTTCTGGCACAGTTATCGCTTGGCATTGCCGAGTGGGAAGCTCGCTCTTCACCACCCTGTGGGGATGCGAAGAATCTGGATAGAGCATCACTTTCACATCGTTCGGGTGAGTTTCTTTAGCGTTTTATACCCATACCATTGTATTAAGCTTTTCCATAGCTCAGCCAAGTGCAAGGGTTCCTCCTCAGAGGTCAAGACTCAAATGATAGCCGGAGGAACTTCCCGGGAACATTGACATACAAGGCAACGAAGCTGGTATTTGTTGTTTCGATGTCCCACTGTTCAAATTTGCCGATAAAAGTAGATAAAGTTGCTTATGCATCGCAGTCAGTCCGCTGCTTGAGGCGAGGTTCCTGGTTTGAATACTTCTGAAGTCATGACTCATCCAAGAATGTGACAAGAATGTTACCACTTATTCAGGGAAGGCGTCTCAATTTAAATGATCTGATTTCTTTCTCTGACCTTCACCGAAGCCACCGTAGGCGGTATCCATGATCGGAAACTCGTCGGAGTTTGGCTCCCAACGCTTTCAAGTGCGCCGCTTCTAGTATTTTGGCTATAAAGCCATTCTTCTCATCACCTTCTACAACTCTACGCATTTTTAATGACCTCATCCTCTGTGAACATCCCAGAAACCCTGGGGCCGTTGCTTCTGGGTGTCTTAATCCAACAGACGTTCTTTGGAGTGGTTTTGTTGCAGACATTTTGCTACTTTAGAAGCACAGACGCATTGCTGGAGAACCGGGTCATTGTCGCCAGTCTCTTCCTCCTAAACTGGATAATCGATGCCATAGACATGTGAGTACTTAGTACTTATTCCGGGACGCATGTTGTTGACTCACTGACAATACTCAGCCATGTTATCTATCGTACCATCATTCTTCACTACGGGGACCCTCTCTACATTGACGTGCAACCATGGTCCCTTTGCATTGGGCCTGGGTTGACGGCTATGATTGTAATGATAGCTCAGACTTTTTACCTTCTACGGTGAGCATTTATGCGTTGTTCGAATTCCAGACTGTCCTAGTCAATCAGCTTGAAACCTTGAACTGGCATGAGAATAGTGCGTATTTATCAATAATGCGTCCGGTTCGAACTGACACATGTAGATGCTAGTGTTATCCCGATCTGTCTCACGACGACTTTCTATGTTATCACAATTTCTAACACAGTCGGTAAAGGTTCTGGCGCTTGACCAAGTCGCGCGCAGTAACTATATCTCTTACAGCCGGTACGTTTGCATGTCAATTATAGTACAGTGACGGTAGTGACTCCAATATCACTAGTAATCATGTTTTCATTCGGCTCAGGCCTAGCGTGAGTGGCTCAAGCAAGAAAGGCTGCAACTCCGTTGACTTGATATCGGTTTTTAGTGTTTCGGGGAGATTTCTCTCAGAAAAACAACTTACGCCCCAGGCACTGCTACCGATAACATTGTGGTTGGCATCGGTATATGCTTAATGCAGTCTGTACCTGGTGTATTTACTGACATTACAATCATTAGACAAGCGTCACTGATCTTGCCCTAGCAGGGGCATTGATAGTTCATCTCCAGCGAAGCAGAATAGCACTAAGCAACACGGACACTGGTCAGTATGCTCCCAATGCCTAAACTTTTTTGTTCTTAATCGGAGAAGCCATAGTGCTCAGTCGACTTATTCATCTATCTCTGGAGACAAGTGGCGCCACCACCCTGGTAGCGCTATCCAGTCTTGGATTGGTATGTCGCTTCGAAATCTTGGACCGATACATGCCCTGAATGATTGTTTCAAGTTTTTGTCAATGCAAGATACAGCGTTCTAGTGAGTGCGCTCTCAAAACATCACACTGTCCAGTATTTGAAAATGCGGCAGTTTGCTGGCTCAATGTTCAATGCCGCGGATATATACAATCTCCGTAATGGTAACCTTATCGACGCGAAACACCCTCCGATCTGCTCTTTTCCCTGATAGTCACGTTTCTCTTCCAAACGGACTTGATGAAGTATGCGGAACCACTGAGAGACAAGTAAGTTGCCAGCTACATGACCGTCTCAACTTGGAGTCATTTATTTTGCAGCAGAGAGGTTATGCCATCACGGATTCTGCTCCAGATCCAAACAATGAAATCGAGCTGAACACGCTAAACGAAATCAATCCTACCAGAAGTGATTTTCGGAGTGACGGTGACGGTGCTTGGCAGGAAGTGGACTTGTGTGACATGGAAAAAGTATGGGAAGCGAAATTAACATAGCGCCAACCCGTAATTTGAGCACGGAAGCCAGTAGAGCGGGTCACTAATGCGTATAATCCGACTGTTTGGATCGTGGTTCATAATATATGAAGTCGCTGAAAATAGTAGGAGAAAATGTTGTAGACGTGATTCTGCTTTTGCAAACCTTTCCTATCATCCTCTCACTAGTCGTTGGCCCTAAGACCAAGTTCCTAGTTTGGTTACTATCAACTCGACATTTGGGCGGGTCCGTGAATATTGTGGATTCCACGACATTTATTGTCTCTACGACTATAGTCATGGCTGGGGTGACCAAACTCCGTCACTCAATTGCAGGCATGGCTCCTTTCTTCTTTGCCTCACCGATCGATGTGGACACCAAGCTCAGCAACGAGGAGGCAAGGAAATCCGTCGAGTTGCAAGAGGAGAAAGAAAAAGTAATGTCCTTTCCGATTTACTACGACCGCGACTCCGTTGGTGGTCAGGCGAGTGGCTGTTTTCTCAATGCTTTCCTGCTCATCATCATTGTCCTTTGCAGATCATCATTCGCAAATCATTTGTGTTCGTGACCGCAAGAAAATAACTCATGAGGGCGTAAATGTCGAATTCGTGGGCAATATTGGTCATTAGGCCCTGCGAACGACGCGTCCATGTGTTCCGAGTCCTGTGTATACGGTCTTATGCGGTTTTTTGAGTCTCGGTGGCGGTGCATTTTGGTTAATTACATGTATGTCGGCTCACCGGTCCGTTCGGGTTCCCTGTACGCAGTTCGGCTGTTACCGGCTCCTGAGCACTGTTGCTCTGTTTAGCTTTTCCGTTCATATCTGTTTGCAGGCTTAATTATCTCTGCAGCACCTCGTATTTATGTTGATGTACATTCAGTATCCTGCTTCGCACTTCAGAGGTCTGTTAACCTGTCTTTCGCTCTCCTTGATTCAATCTCTCTCCTTGTCTTCGATGTACACGGCGAGCGGTGACTTAGGCTTTGGTGAAATGACACAAGGCGGCGATGCCGGTGCGCACATACTCAATCTGCCTGTATCGAGTCCTCTCTCAAGAGCCACATACAGCCGGAAGTGCGAGGCCTGACGCTGCTCCCTCTAACAGGATTTCAAGGCCAAACAATGGCGGAGAAAAAGCGAAGGCCAATGCATGCGCAACGTCATGGGTCTCTCACCGGTGCTCGTACGTGCATGATCCTATTCCTGCCTATATTGCTTTACCAAACGTTTTGCAGGTTCTGACGACACTGGCAAAGAAACTTCGTCCATAAAAGCTCGGACAGATCCTGCATGTCGTCACTGTGTTATCCTCCGTATCTATCTTAGAAGGATTGCGATGTTTTTCTTAGTTCAATGCGGTGACATGTGCAGCATCCATTCTGGACGACGTCTACGGTAAGCGCTTTACCCTTCTTTGAAGGACTATTCATGTCTGATGCTGATGCAGTTAAGAATCGTCACGGCAACTCTTCGTATGCCCATTTACTGCCATCTGTACAAGATCACCACGGTTTGAATATTTGACGACGACTTACCATCAGCGACATCACCAGGATCAGACCGACAACCATTGGACGACCGCAGAGGTCTGCAAAGAATGCCGAACATCTAAGAGCCAAACCTTAACCGAACGCTTCACCTCTGTATCAAAAGCATTAAGGACAGTGGTGACGACTTGCAACCGTTGTGCATCATGACCACCGCCACCATAGAGCTCAGACACGGCTTACTTCTGTGAGCTTTCGCTTAGCACCGCAACAGCCTTGTAGCAGAGACGTGATCGCGGAAGACACTGTCCTTCGTATTCCGGTATGCTGGTCTTTTGTTTGATGGCGAGTTCTCACTGTTCTATTTCGTACAGTTAACCATTTGGCTACTTCTAATTCATCTACCTTGTGAGTTTGAACTATTAATTATCCGTTATCTTCATCCTCACCATGACCAGATTAGAATTCGAGCTCATTCCTCAGGGCTGAGTTCCAAGTACGTCGCTGGACTATTCCTATATATCGTCTCTCAATCATCATTCACAGGAGAACTCTCCGGGCTGTAATGATCTTCATGATCTGCACGATAATAGTCCCTTTTAACCTCTACAACAATTTCTCGAGGAAGAAAAAGTACAAGTTATACACGATGGTCTCGTGTGGGCAGACCTCACTCCGTCAAAGCGATGTCTCCGATACGGAACTCGGGAGAAGTCTTCTCAGCTGATGGGTACACAGAGGCGAAGATGCTGGTAGTGCAGAGAGAAGGAAATCCGCCATCAGAAGCCAAGGTAATGCGCTGATGTGGATAATTCAGTCGGTCCCGTGTCATTTCCAGGATGTCGTGTGGTCTAATCTTCTTTTAGGTGCCCACGAACCTTCGGATTTATGAGAATTGAACGACCAAGTCAAAGGATCCGAACTGTAAAACACTGTCGACCGTTTCTAGGGTAACGTATCCCGGACGAAAATGCCCTACAGTACAATGTCTGCGAAAACGACAAAACAGAAACTCGCGGGGGCCAAAGCAGTATTATCTCGCTGCTGGCCTGTTTCCTGGCGCCCGGGACAAGCCTCTACGGACAAGAGGTGACCGGTGACCTCTGATCCCAGTCACAGTATACAAAAACACCTGTCTCCTTTTTATTTCCTTTCCCTGACTCGTCCTCACTTTAGAACGACGTGTTTTCCTGAAGCCAAGTATACCGTGTTTCTTTCTTAGCAGCTTTGCATGTAACTCTCTCAGCGGGCAGAGAAAATCATAATTTCAAGTGTATGCCCGTACCCAATAGCGATATCTACGGCAGCCAATGACACATGCGGGGATCTCGGCAAAGCCTTCAAAGACGAGAGGGAAAATCGACTGGGGGAGAGAGTTAAGTAGTCTCAAGCTAAAGTCGATGTCCTGCCAAGGCAGCCGATTCATGCGTACGATATCATTATCCTTTGTCCATTACTTTGAACTTATCAGTCCCTCAGACGCCTACGACCCGACATCGGATATGTTCAGCTACAGCCCTGTAAAATTCTACCTACTACTATCCCGACCGAGATCTTCCATCGAAAACTTATTCAAATGCGATGGCGAAGTTTGTCTGTTAATTTCCGTCTGATTGCTTGGAGCACTCGAATCCTTTCTTTTGCGTTTTCTATGACTTAACTGTCCATATATATCGAGCATCGCTGCCTTTGTTTCATGATCTATATCTTCCCCCTTCCCACAGGACTCGGACCTGCCGCGCCCCGCGATGGCCCACCACTTCATGCTAATACGCATCCGTGTAGAGCTGTTCTATGACCGGGGTAATCGCCATGAGTTCCTATTGCTATCCCAGGAACTTGCTGCCCCCAGAGAGCTGAGGCAATCACAAACATTCGACTTCAATTTCAAGAACGTCGAGAAACAGTACAAAAGTTATCGGGGCATAAATGTGAAGCTTTGGTATGGTCTTGTTGTATTGCTACGTTCGATGTATTGATCATTCTCTAGTTACTTTATATGGGTGACTATATCGCGAAGGATGGTGGATGTGAAGCAAGAAAAGGAAGTATGGGTCCACTCGTTCAGGATGCTACCGGATAGCAACAATTCGATATGGATGGAAGTCGGCATAGAGGACTGCCTGCACATTGAGTTTGAGTACAATAAATCCAAGTACGTCCTCTCCTTCACTCTCATTGGCTTATCAAATCGAACTTGATCGTTTGAAGGACGCCATCGTCGCGAAGATATACTCCCTACTCGTCCGCGTCAAGATCAAACATATGGAACTCTCAATCGTTTGGAGGGAGACAACTGGGATGCCGCCGAATCAGTACAATGAGAGCGAAACGATAACTAAGTTTGAGATTATGGATGGTGCTCCAGTACGAGGTGCGTGTGTTCTTCTGCAAGTGAAGCCACTCTTCTAATGATAACATTAGGGGAGACCATTCCTATATGACTATTCTTGGGCGGGTTCAATATCACGCCAACATTCCATGATGTGAACAAGAGATTCAGTACACGGTATTACCTGAATCTTGTCCTCGTTGATGAGGAAAACCGGCATTATGTTAAGCAGCAACCTGCGACTGAGGGCACACGGGCTCTCAGTCCAGTCAATACAGCTGCACGGTAGAACCGGGATCTATGGGTGGCCGTTTGCGGTGGTCGACGCTTCAGCAGTACATTGACAATGTGTCAGCCACCCCGTTAACATATGCGGGTTCACAGTGTAGCACTTGCGGCATGCCTACCAGTCAGAGTCGTACATACAAAGTAGCACCGCTTTTCATCACGGTCCTTTCGGCTTTCACTCGAGCACCGCCTGACCCTGCTATTTATATAATAGCGGCTGGAGCTCAAACCGACTACAGACTGACAGGTGCAATGTACTACGGTACGCACCATTTCACTGCTCATTACGTCGATCATCATGAATGCATTTGGTTTAACGACGGGATAGCACTAGGCCGATGGGCTGTACCAGAAGGATTGTTGTGCGACGTAGACATGTTGAAGGACAACAGTGGTAAGGGGAGGGACATTTTCATATGCCATAGGGCTGATGTGTGATGTACGTTCAGACGAAAAAATTGACTTAAAAAAAATAAGATACATAGGACTCGGACCTGCCATGCGGATGCGTTGGCCCTCACTCCACTAGTTCTATAATCAATTCATAATCGACCAACTCTGACCCTCCCTATGGATGGCCCCCACAAGGTATGAATTGGTCGATATTTGGATTATGGGGTAGAAGGCAGGTTTACTTCCAGAGCTGAGGGTCTGTGCGCACAGACCATGTGAAATGGGATCATTACGATGTTCATGATTAACTGAGACATACATATCAGTCGGAGGTATCAGGTATGAAGTCGGCGGAAATACGTGCTCAGCGAATACATGAATTGATGGGAAGGACACCAGCTCGGTCCATGAGGGAATGACCGCAAGGATGGGAAAGGTAAGAAAGCTTCAAATTTTCTAGAAATTGATACACGCACCTTGACCCTACAAATCACGTCCTTTAACAGTGCCTTGTACATGTAAGTCACTACCAATCATTTTAAAAAGGGGTCTGAATATCACGAAGAAAATAACGTATCTGGATGGAGGCGGTGAGAATCGCTCCCGAGGAGATCAAAACATGATCGGAAGGCATAGCGGGAAATGACAGGACAACGGATAGAAGGTAGCCGAGTGCGGCAATGAGTGATACCCACAAGTTGATGGGTCTTCCATCTGCATATAACCGAGTATCTTATCTACATAGGACTCGGAATCTAGAAAATGAGTCGATGTCTGGGAGACTGAGGTTGGAAAGCTTTAAGACTGGCTAAAGTGGACGGACTCTATATGTCAAGCTTATGAAAATCAATCACATTGCGACGCACGGAACAGAAGCACAATAGGGAACTCAGTAGTGGGAATCTCAAGCAAGGCAATTGCCGTTGTCCTGTAAGCGACATCATTGCATTCAGCTTCACATGAGCAACGGCTGATGGCATAACTTATGTCTTATGTCTGTTCTGGTTGTTTGTATTATTTTATCATATCATTGTATTATCTGTCTGTGTTACAGATTTCGGAATTGAACAATACTTCCATATGTGGCATCCAGATCCCTCCCCCCTCGTGCATGCACTCCGTAACATTGTCTTAGAGACGCAGATTTAGCCACTTTCCATCTAGAAGAGCAAACCATACCTTCACGTTCAAATCCAAATGGCTAGAAAGATAACCAGTCGGTGTGCATAGGTCCAGAGGATTGTCCCCATAGAAGTTGAATCGTTGAGGTATAGCGAGAGGTAAGCATGGGTAACTGAGTAGGCAAGGTTATCTTTCGTCGCAAATATTCTGATAGGGATGGTGACTGGTACTCACTTGCAGTAGTAAATACGGTGCCAGTCGCCGTGACTGACAGATCGCACTTCATGCCTTGCATTATCGTTGACTAAATCAATTATGGACAACTTGATATATAATGTAAAGCGCAGAACGCGTACAAGGACCGATGTGAGCCTGCCCATATCTCCTTGGGGCCGGGATCAACAGAAAGCCAAATGGCCACAGCGCCCAAGGCTGCTGAACAGCGCGGTTTTTTGAAGTAATCATAACATTCAATATAGCATAGACGGGAGGTGGGAAGAATTGAAGACGTGTACCTCAGGTTATTTCTGAAAACTCTCAAACTCTCAACTTCTATCCGATTTAACCGTCTGAATTCCGAGTCGTATCAGTTAGAGCTCCGATGTCACGCATGAGAAATCATACCCTGACAGGCATCTTTTTTGGAAGCTAATTTCCACAAACATTTTTTTTCGAGGTCACCAGTTGGAATTGATCAAGATGCCAAATCTTAGATTCCGGAAATTGCCATGTCCCCAAAGCAGCTCGAAATGTTAGACATAATATTAGGGATGGGAATATTTGTACTATGATACAGACAGATACGAGTCTGCGTGGTGAGGACCTCTAGCAGTCCAAAATATGTTATGCTGTACTATTACCATTGTATCTTTGCGGGTTGTTACAAGTTATGCACCTCTTCAAGTTCACCGAATCTTCATTATGATGTCATCCACCTTGATCCGCAGTCCAGACCGAAGATGTATTACTATATTTGGTAATTTCAGGCACCAAAAGGGCCGCTACACACCAGTTCCACATTACGCAATTCACAGATGTTCACACTATTTCGTTCAATTCAAACCTTGGTGTGACGCATGAGGCGTTTGGACCAATTCGAACGCTTGAACGGGGCAATCGGGGACGTTTTTTTTGGACTCTGCATTTGATTAACATCAGGGGTGTGTGATGGACAGAAAATTCGAACCTCAAAGAGTCAAAATTGGGAGTCAGCTTCGATTGTACTATGGAAAAGGGAATCGGTAGTGGTCTGTGGCCTTGGCTCTGTAAGACAACCAGAATGACAAACTTGCTGAAATAGAATCCAACGAGTGTCTAACCAAGATCTGTCGACCTCTCCAGGTTCAAGACCATGTGTACTTTTTTCAGAGAAGTTCCATGGTACAAGTGGCATCTGATTAGGTTATAGGAGAACGTAACTCGCCCATTCCGAGTCAGTGGAAGTCAGCTCAATGCCATGGAAGAAAAGAACCGAATTTGAACCAAACTGAATACAAAGTTTTCCGCATATCCTACACTCTACTGCGGGTTCATATTGATAAAAAAGCAGTTACGACGTGACAAAAAGATCTCTCTGTTCTAATGTGGACAGGGTTAATTTGCGCAAACAAGTACCACGAGACTCAATTCAATGACTACCTATCAAAGGGCCAGTCGCTGTGATACATTTATTGTGCCGTGAAGTTGCGTGTTTGATGGACAATCGAGAACGACAGATAAACTGAGTTACACGTGTTGTATGACAACTCCCTAGGAACAGATTATGTCCCCCCATTTCCTCGCTGGTGTGTGGGTGTCATGCGGTCAGAAATGCTAGATTTGTATTAGTATGCGACTTGGCAGATTGTCTGAACCTTGTTACCAAAATGGGTAATCCATCAATGCCTGGGCAGATTGTGTTGGTCTCGCCTGGGGTACCTATGCTTGCGGCTACTTATTTACTACTTCTCGAATAAATGCCGACATGTAGTTCAATGTTCCATCATAGTATCATACGATAAATTGCTATCCAAGTATTCGCAACCAAGGACGTGGCCATATTGCAGCTAGAGGGTATGTCTCTGGTCAATATTCATTCGAAACTCTACGCTCCATGGTTCCAATCCAAACAGATAAGGGTATCGTACAGCCTAACAGAATAATATAAATGCGATGGAATCAGATAGAAAACCCTATGCCTACTGGTCCTGAGCAAAGATTGTTAGTTATGCTTCTGCACCGTATTCTTCTGAAGACGCCTGGGCCTAATACGTGGACTTGGTAAGAAATCAAATGAATCTTCACAGATCCTCTTAGGATCTGTAGTGCTCTCGTCGTCCGAATCAATAAGCATCTCATATTCATCGATCCACCGTCGTTTACGAGGCAAATGCTGAGAAGCTGGGACCCTGGTGTATCTCTCTGCTGTTCCCTGTTCCTCGAGGTCCACCGCATGGTTGTCAAGCTGCTGTTTAAGATGTGGGCGGGCAGGCAGCCGAATTGTGAGAGGTTGGATAGCATCTGAGGATTTCGCAGATCTATGTGGCTGAAATTTTTGGAATATTTGCCTGGATTTATCTTTTGGCGCCTCGAGAGCCCTGAAGTCACTTTTAAAACAACAAGAAGAAGGAGAAAATGAGACGAACTCACGTTGGTTGCGAACCTGGAAGTGACGTGCCGGAGCCACTGTTCACAATCACGGAGATGGGAGAACTTGTTGTCGGCAAGATAGACTTCTGTGATGGCAGTGCCTGTGCATCGAGTGTGGATCCTCCAGAAGGCGCTGTCCTCTGCTGGGCAGAGGTAACGCCGGGACAGGTGGTATCCTTTGTCGATGTCTGTTGAGGCTTCGCATTATCCGGTAATATACAAAGAGAATTAGAACGAACCTCCATTACTGAGGAGATGGGAGCTTGAGGCTGATCGTTCACCACCATAGCAACAGCGGTATTTGAGGCTGGTGCAAGGGGATAGATTTCAACGTTCGTCGACAAGACATCATTTGTTGCTGAAGTAGAAGCACAAGCACTACCCTGCTGAGATGAAACGAGGATGTCCTGTTCGAGTGTGCGTTTTTTTTTGGGATCGGGGAGTCCTTGAATTATCGCGTCAGCATTCTCCGAGCCAACTTTGATATGCATACGAAATTCTGCTTCCTTTTCTTCTTTCTCCGCCTTGGTATGGTTGCGCTTCATTTCTTTCTTCGACTCCGCCGCCTCTTTGGGAAATGTTGTTGCCAAGTTGGCCATGGTATTGGCAAAAGTTCCCAATGATGAGTCATTCAACCAAGCCTGAAGGCTAGGATGGTCGCGGAGTCTCCGACAGATGCCAGCCGATACGATACATTCATCGATGAAAGACCGTGAGGTGTGGAGGATGGACTTGGCCACAACCAGTTTGGTAGGAATTTTTCCGTAAAGATAGCTTGGGATATCGGGTGGTGGGTTATTGGGACGGGAAAGAGGAACATTGGAAACGTCGTTGACCCAAATAGCCGTTTCGATAATAGATTTCCTAGTGAGTCGTTCACGATGGGATTTATGGATGATACGCATATAACTTGGATCATTTCGGTGAAAGTGGTCAAAGACTTTGATCCAATTATTTGTCGATGTTTCTGATTTAAGCGTGCGAACGGGCATGGCTTTGAATTTGGTCTCATCTAGCGCAGCGGTTTGTCCCTCCATGGGGAATTTATTCTCTCGAAAGCCTTCGGTACGGAGTGAGCACAATATTTCCTCCTGAAATCAAGTCAGTACAGTAAATTTAAGACATGATGGCGCCTCACTTGATGTGGAATTTTGATCTGAACCAAAAAAGTAACGGAAAAGGAGTCGTGTTTTTGATCCCATTCCAAAGGAATGGTCTTTTCCAACGATGCATGGCGACTTGGTGGGTGTCCATATATGATGGCTAGATCATCTGCTTCGAACTGATGTTCGTCCCCAGAAGGAAAAAAATAGGCTAGATGCCGTTCATCCTTGGCATATGGCGAGTAATAAGAAAGCTTCAGAACAGGCACTAAACAACACCTTAATATAAAAAACCACATTCAAGCAAGTCGCCAATACCTTTCCCTGCGTCATACACTGTTCTTGTAAATTTAGGTGACTCCAGGAAAGCGTTCAATAGAATGTCAGAGGAGGTTTCAAATCTGATGATGGTAGATTGATCGGGTCCCGTCCACACAGATTGCTTCACCAAGACATTTGTGACTGGAAGAGGCATAAAGCCTTCGGTTGAACGGATGTCAGTCGAGACATGGATGGACACTATTCAACGTCAGGTAACTCCCAGTAGCACTGTTGGTGGAACGCACCTTCCCTACGCTCTGCTCGTACTTCCAAATTGTACTGTTGCGGCAAAGCTTCATTAATTGTATTATGCGGTCCTATAGTTTGAGAGTCGTTTTCGACAGAAGTACTAGGTTCAGGGTAGGTGGGCAGTAAGTGCAGGTCATCCGGCAGCACATTTTGGAGGATGAGTGACGGAACAGCATTACCGCCAATGCTGCCCCAGGAACGATTAGCAGTAGTAGACATGAGACCCTTAGAAGACGGTAGAGAGGAGGGACCTTTCTGACCATGAAGATCATTTGATATCTTCCGGCTGGAGCCAGCAGGTGGATTTTCTGGGGCAGGGGGAAGGGCAGCATTACGGCTCGCGGCAGTGGCTCCGGTGATGAGAGAGCTGTTGGCTGTAGAATTCGAAGTGGTATCCTCGGACGGTAGTCGAGAAGAAGGACTTTTCTGACCATGAAGATCGTTTGATATCTCCCGGCCGGAACCATCAGGTAGATTTTCTGGGGCAGGGAGAAGGGCAGCATTACGGCTCGCGGCAGTGGCTCCGGTGATGAGAGAGCTGTTGGCTGTAGAATTCGAAGTGGTATCCTCAGACGGTAGTCGAGAAGAGGGATCTTTCTGACCATGAAGATCGTTTGATATCTCCTGGCTGGAGCCAGCAGGTGGATTTTCTGGGGCAGGGGAAAGGGCGGCATTACGGCTCGCGTCAGTGGCTCTGGTGATGAGAGCGCTGTTGGCTGTAGAATTCGAAGTGGTATCCTCGGACGGTAGTCGAGAAGAGGGACCTTTAGGCTGACCATGAAGATCGTTTGATATCTTCCGGCCGGAACCATCAGGTAGATTTTCTGGGGCAGGGGGGAGGGCGGCATTACGGCTCGTGGCAGCGGCTTCGCACCCATCCACTTGTATCTCTCTTTGTTGTGGGCTGGGTGTGAGACTCGGCAATGGCCCCATAAACGGGGACGAAGTCTACAATAGAATTCACGTTCAAGCAGAACATTTGCCTGGAAATGGAAAAAGGCTTACAAGATCAGCCATGACGTCTGGAGGCAGGGAGAACAGCCGGTCTTGGTAGTAGTGGGCTATCACAGACTCGATCTGTACGGTGGCCTTTTGAAGAACAACAGGCTTCCCATGTTTTATCAGGTTGAGCACTTTGCCCCAGGACACAGGGATCTGCTGCGCGACTAGCTGTTGCTCGACATCACCACGATGGATAGAGATGGTAGAAGCAGCTACAGGATCGACCTGTGAGAGACCGGCTCTGTAGATACGAAGAATAGACTACAGCATAAGTTGGGTAAGTAACACCGTATATTTCTATGCCTGAATGGAACATACCTTTTGGACAAGAAGACGTTGCTTCTGTCTGCGAGATTAGGGTAAATTAGCTGGACTCTCAGCAAAGAGTCGTTACACTGACATGTCTTCCGCTGTTAGATAAGTAGTCATAGTGCGAAGAAAGAAACTACGATATTGGTGTTTTATTCCACAGAGAGTTTGGGTGGTGCTATCGAAGGATATTCCGAGTATTCTGATGATATGCGTTCGGACAACTCCGTTGACTTGACTGCAGATGATGAGAACTTTGTTTGCACGACATTGCACCAGTTTTCTCCAATCGGCATATATGTCAGGTCCACAAAATCCCAAGTTTTCTGAATATATCACTCGCCAGATTTTTGATCTATCTATTAATTCTGCCGACAGGCCGGGGTTTGGTGCCACTTCGGTGAAACCACGGCATGTGAAGTGTAAAGTCCTTGTGAGCGCCTGATTTGAACTGAAGTCAAAAAGGGCACCGGGTGGGATAGGCTGTGGCACCAGTGGGATTAACTGTTCCATCCATAAGTGTATGGCGAGTAAGTTAAGGTCTAGAGAAGGAGAAAGGTACTAACGATAAGTAGCAACCAGCGCCACCTGGCCGAACGGCACAGGTTTGTAAGTAAGCAGATCAGGGGCACCAAGCCTAAATTAAATAGTCTCACCACGGCGTAAATGTATTTATATCTATAACAGTGTGCCATTTGATACAACACTGACTGCTTTTGTCGATGTGCAAATTTTCTCATATGGGGTTAGAAGTAGAACAGAGGTCTGAAAGACATTCTTCGTCGGTGTTTTCGGAGAGGCCGGTCTCGAAGAGATCTGGAAGTACGTTCGACTGTCTACCTTTCCATAACCAACTAGTACGAGATATCAAGATTCATATGTAATATCCTTAGACGCCTTTTTGACCGTAATCCACTCCCCAGCTGGAGTGTGACCTGCTTCCACGGCTTTTTGTTTGATTCCTTCAGGAATCTGGTCCCACTTCCTTTTGTTTCGCCTGTACGATGTATCGATATATGGATAACGCTGTGACAGAACAGTGAGGAAAGTCAAATAAGAAGAACGCTAATTTACCTTAGGATCAAAAATAAGAGCGAAGTAGACCCCAACGCCCTGAACACGGTATCCATCCTGTTCGTCCTCGTCTTGCATTTCCTTGATCTGGTCAAACCCAAGTTTCATGTCGCAGACATACTTGGTGGGCCAAGCAGATTTGACACCAGGCTCAGGCTTGAAGATGTCGTGGATATTAGATCGTCTACATGGCCAAGATAAATATTAGAAGTGGACAGAATACAACGATGAACTCACTCCCGCCATTTTCTGTTCAACAATGCGAGCTTTTTAGCGCACTAAGCACAAACTGTAGATTAAGGAACCTACCCTAACATGCGCCCTGGTCCAGAAAATATGTCAATTTTTTCAGACGACCCAGGGGAGGATTGCACATTGGAAAATTTGCCTAGTGGAAAGGCATCGAAGTCGCTGAATGGCGATGAAGACCCAGCGCCACCAATGGTCCTAAAAGACGGAGAGCTATCTAAACGACGGTATGATCGTCCAGAACCAAGTTCAGAATTAGACGCGGCACGTTTGGTTGGAGTAGTAGGAGCAGACGAGGTGAAGGACCTTGAAACAACGTCGTTCAAACCGGGGAGTCCAGGACAAGACCTTACTTTCATCGTACGAAGGTGAAAGGTCTGTCCGGGTTCCACAACAAAGGGCGTCTCCATATTAATCCATTGCTGGGATTCTGGCTTGTACAAACCGAAGTTGGATATATCAGTGTCGGGGTCGATCAAGGACAATCGACTCGTAATTGAAGCCGACATTTTAGGGCACCATCTCTGTTCGGAGGGCGCAACGGGAGAAAAGAATTCTTCTGGCGCTTTATCATCCTGTTCATTTGATGTGGCATCAATATCACAATGAGGAGGAGAAGGGAGAGCGTACTGACTTCGTAGTAAAAATATATGTGGATTGTTCGCTCAGTTAACTCTTGGGACCCATTCCATCCTTCGGACTGCAAGGTATGGAGAAGAAGGGGACTCGCACGACGGCCGTATAACCCGACAAGAGATGACGAAGGAGGAGCATTCTCGATGCGATCCTCCATAGTCATGTGGGTCTTCAGCTGACATGGGAGGAGCGGGGGCTGATCTGGATGCAAAGGAGCAGCATGCATCCGTATGCAACAGGTCTTGCAGCTTAAAAGAATGCAAGTTTTGGATCGTTTATTGGCTATCGTGTAACCTTCCCGCGTGTACTGGAGGCAAAGCTTCGCCACGCAGGCAGAAGAACCTTGGCGGCCGGCGTTCTTGTCTCTTAAGCGGTGGTGGGATGGTAAGAATGGCTTCGTAGGTGTTAGTGGATAATGCCAAATGAAGCCGTTGCAGCTGGTGCACTGAAAGCATTCTCAATCAGCGCAATTCAGAATTTTTGGGTACAGGACTTGCCATGGAATACATGTATCCTTCGCTGCGCTGATCAGAAGCTCCGGTATGTCTTCGGGGCTCACTGAAGGGGTGGCCGCATCGATCACAAAGGAACAAAGACCTTTTCTGACTCTCAGACGTCAGGAAATCCGGAAGTGACATGACGGAGAAAGTGAAAAGATGCGACTCTTCCAGTTTCCACAGTTAAGTACTCGGGGAGGGTATCTCTGATTTTTGTTAAAGACAAAAATTATTGAACGTGTACCGACCCCACATTCAGTCCGAATATTTCCGAGTCTGGGTGAAATTGTATGGGAATTTTTCCTTTCATAGATGCGACTAGTCCTGGGACACAAGAGTTGGCGCCCTAAAATGGCTTCGAAGGAATATTCTGCCCAGTGAATTGAGTATACACGAATATATATCATGCACATACTAGATGTTGTGTGGCGACACCTGCTTTGTGTCTGTTTATAGAGGAGCTACTTCGGCCGCTCGCCTCGGACATATTAACAGCGAAGTTATTTTAATTTAAGAAATTGGCGCAAAGTTCACTAAGAGAACTAACAGGATCTTGATGAACACCAAATGCATGGCTAATATGCTCTGCGCCATATCCTTGAGCTTAAGTTGAGTGGATGTCCTTAGATTCGAGTCGAAAGACTTGAGAAACTATGACGCATCATCTGTTGAACTGGAATGCCGTCGGCAATATCGCATCAGTGTGGTTTCTTGACTTCGGTCTTTCTCCCATGTTCTTCAGATCCTCTACTTTTTAATCTGCTGGATTCGTGTCCTATGTAAGCCCGATGTGCACCTATGTTTAAAGAAATGAAAGTGACGAAGCACAAGGATACCTCTAACCCTGCAGGATGGTGACTTCTGCTAATAAAATGTGTCGACAGCTGTTCCGGACAACTGGGCTTAGATCTAGTTCCAAATGGTGCCTTGCAACCTACGAACAGGTTGCGGACCTGACATAACAAAACACGCAATTTTCGGAATGCCCGTGTATGGGGTTGATGACTACATTTACGTTACCACAAAGCTTTTCGCGAATTGGATGATGGAGCGGGCTTTGTCAGCTTCATAGATATTTGGTCCACGGGTTCTGTACGAAGCTTCGAAATTTCGAGGAGTAAACACTTGGCATTGTCCTTGACTACTTACACAACAACGTCTTCTGAAAAAGCTGAAATCACCTCAACTAATTTTCCGACTCTCAATGTCCGGTGTAGTACTAGGATCCTCTGAATACTATCAACTCCCAGGCCGCATCTGCGGAGTAGACGAGCTTCGAGTCTGTGTCCTCGACAGCACGGTAGAGGCATCTACCATGGAAATCATTGCAAGCGCAATCACTCGCCTGGTTGCTTGCAGCAAAGCAGGTTTCAGCCCTGTGGATCTATGGATGTGTCAGGTGAACATCTTGTCGCCGTAATCGATACTGGAATTGTGCTCATCATTGCTGCTAGACTGAAGTCCGTCGATTGCTCTTGCCCTGGGATGGAAATTGGTGTGTCATCTATGGCCACGAACTCTTGCAAGAGACTGTGGTTACGTCCAGGTGCCTCATGGTGTGTTGGAGATCCTTCCTACCATTTTTGCTTATGAACCTAGCCTTGGTAGTTCAAGAACACCATCAAAACGCTGGCGTGTTCATCCGACGTGGACCTGGTGCAAATCTGGGGATCTTGGCTCCGAGCACTCATGCGCCATGCATCGGTGGATGAGACCACCTACATCAAAAGCATCTGCCCTCCCCCCCTATGGGCGCGCTTGGTCGCTATCAACACCGACCAAGATTTCATGGATCGAGTCACTGACAGAAAAATTGGGGATGCAGAGGTCTATGGGTGGCCTATGTTCGGTGTCATGAGATCTCAGGTTGTAAGACTAGCCAACTCTTTCTACGTCTTCCAGATACTGATTGTTCAACAGTGCTATCATTGCATGGTGAAGAATAAGCCATGCCTCTACATTCATGATGCTATGAATTCATATCCATGCCGACGTTGTGCGGTTACCGGCGATATCTGCTCTACGACTGGCAATGGTTTACCGTGGGCGCCTAGTCTGGCTAGGACGCTACGCCAGTTCCAAGGCTGGGTGTCGGCCCGAGCTGCCCTGCATGTTCTACGGACAACATCCATGCAATCACAAGCAGAGGCTCTGGAGTTGCGTGACAAGGCGTTGGGTATTGAGAAGTGTATTTCTTGGGTGGAAGATGAGACATTGAAGCGTGACGGCTTGGCACCTAACGATGTCTCTGTACAAGCTCTTATGGCTGCCATCAGCACTTTTTCATCCACCAATGTCGAGACTAATGAGTTGTAGATTTTCATCTTGAATGGAGGTAGCTTTTGGGTTCTTTATATAATGAATATGTAAATCATTCATGAAGCCTTGACGTCTCTGAACTAAGGTAAGATTGATTTCTCAATACAAATACAGTCAAGGCTTGTTGTAGCAAAGTTTCGAGACCTGTAACATGTGTACTTATACAGTGGTTCAGAATATCTACGAGCACCGAAATGCCCTTTCCAAAGTAGACGTAGTGCAAGGTACAGGATATCTGGTACGCAAAACAGTGCTGCAGGGTTGGGAACCACCAGCGGTCCTCTTGGCCCTTCGCTGCGCAGCACGCGCTGATGAATTACTATCAAGAGTATCATCCGACCTGACGCCTTGTCGTAGATATTCCGAACCGTGAGTCATCAGCATCTTCATCTCTCCGACCCTGACTAGTTGCTCCGATGGCAAGAAATTTGTTCTGGTTAAGAACACCAGTTTCCTTGGTAATTCCAGAGAGAAGCGGAGGCGGCTGACGCGACGGCAATATCGGCCGCGGGTAATAGTCATCATTGTAGGTTGATTCAGTTCTCCGTTACATCTAATAGTTGAAAACCATTGCATTGTCAGTACTAGAACAGATACTGTAGTATTTCAATTCGAACGTCGCGCGTCACAGCGAAAATCTGAGAACGGAAATGATTCTGATTTCTTTTGGATTTTTCAGAATTCTTGCATCCGAGCGTTTGAATTGATCAAATTAGTACAATTTGGAATTAGCTCAATCGCGATTCAATGTCTGCGGTTTTCCCGCTAAATATATTTCACAGAACAGAGCTGGTATTTCCTTCCTTTCTTTGGGTAGAAGTTCTCGTTTTCTCTAGGCATTCCATCCTGAACCCGCCGCCTAGGTCCTGTAACCCGTATAAGTAATTTGCCTGCTCGGTCAAGTTCGGATTCAATGTGACTAGCGAGACACAAGACGGCAACCAGAAGGACCTGGCCCTGGATATGATGATGTTCGATAGTGGGGTCTATTTTGTCAAGGTACATCTCAGACCCAGGTTCACTTATTGCGAGAAACTTAACCGGTTTCTGATTGTCGTCTAGATTGACTTTTTCCAGCTACCTCAAGGGATCACTAGCATTCGTAGCTATGGTGTTCATGTTCACTTCTTTTTCATTGCCCTGGGAGAAGAATATAACGATATTTGCTATGCTGGCACGAAACCCAATTGTGCATGGCACAGCGAAAGGCTGGACCTTGAGCGCTCGAGCCTTGGCAGGGAAGCTGTATGATCGGACTCAGCGATCCAGATCGATCGAGATTGATCATGATTGCAACTGTCTATTTTTGTTTCTCCGGAAGTATTGCCTCCGCAATTTTCTCATTCTTCAGTGAAGCTTGAACAACACAAAAAACACGATCGTCAACCAGAATCCCCACTATTAGAATACATGACGCATCGCATATATGAATAGCACATTAACAGTCCAGACGCTACTGTGGTGGGTGCATGACGCCTGGGAGTCCAGCTGGTCTAGGGCACACCGGGAATTGTGATGCGACGAAGTCAGATCTGGAGGTGTCTTATGGAAGTGTTATCGATTGAGGTGAAAGAAGCCGAGACAAGGTACGTACAATCTCGTCAACTGAAAGTTATGGAGTACTTTTTCCAGAATGATTTGTGAATAAAACTTCCTTCCTTCCTATTGCAGCGCATTCAACTTATTCGCTTGAAGCGGCGGTCACAGATACGGAATAGAAGTCGCTGGGCTCATATCGAAAGAAGCTACCAATAGGTGCCACAGCACCCTTTCCGCATTCGCAGCGCTTTCTGAAATCCTTTCATCCCTGTTAATGTTCCACCTACCGAATGCGGAACTCAGTTGTACCAGCGAATTCGATTCTCCGAAATCATCTTATTTTCCGACCACCGTGGGTAATGCTAGTGAAAGGCGGTGCTGAAGGATTCCTTCCATAGATCACCATTGTAAAAACGTCCACGAGCGATAGGGTTGGGAGCTTAGAACTTCAGATATGTTACTTACTCGAAGTACACCACCCTCTCCATTTCTTAATCCTCAGTGTACAGTAATCGCAGCCCTTTCATGACCGCAGTCCCATTTGAAGTTTCTGTACATAGACGCAGGATGAGCGTTGCAGCAATTAAATTTGCACACGAGGCATAGAAGAGTACAGACAATCACTCTGAGACAATCCTGCTTTAGTAGAAAGGCTGGAAAAGCATAGACAACATTCAGCTCACTGGAATTTTGACTCAAAGTCCCTGGACCATGACGAGAACACTCGAGAACGTTTAACCCCGTCCTGCGAAGTTCTAGTTCGACCTCGCAGAATATGTGAGCTGCCAAATCCTAACCCCACAAAGGCGCTTATGGGCCGGCCAAAACTCTAGTGGCTACGCCGATAGTGCCGAGTGCATATCGCAACAGGTAACGCTTACAGAGGGCGCACACGCCCAATTTCCAAGTTGTGGGTCCAGCCAAAACTGCCGCTCCCTTGATCATCACTGCGGGCTAAACTTTGTGTCAAAGGTCACCCGTTGAGGTGTGGAGGTGTGCTGACTGAGATCTGTCTATGGGAGGGTAAGCCTAAATTGTATACGAGTGGATGGGAGATATTTACCCATCGCTAGCGAGTTCCTCGACTTTAGCCCATCCTGGTCACCCTGCCACCTGCAGCCCGGCACAAAACCAGGGATGTAGCGACCCACAAAAAAAGTGGGCGTGGTTGGCACATCGCCATCTCATAAAGAGAGCAATCACGACAATGGTTCTGGGAGGCATAAATACCTCGAATGTGGACGAGGACGGAGAGGACCCACTCTTTGTCTGTATCCTGCGCATTCGCCGTCTCCTCACTGCACTTTATCTAAGTAGCTGGACTTTATCGAGCATAACAAGCATTGCATCAGCCAGGAAGGAGCAGATGTTTTCTCTCTAGATGACGATATGGGTATAGCGTATGGCGGCGAGATATAGAACGACTGAGTGAAATAGGACGCGTAAAGGAGAAGTGGATTGTGGAGGAGGAAAAACTAGGCCAGGAAAGTCAGGATATACGGGCTATTCAACAAGAGAGAAACTTACCTGGGATCCGCATTTGAGCTTCTTCGACGCCTTCCAGCACAAGAAAGAAGAGCAGTAAATTCCGTCCGCCAAAAAAGTCCCACAGTCAAGACAAAATGAGGGGGTGGGACGGCAAATGCTGCCGGGCGATACGTGAATCCACGGACGTTTGAGTTAAGGATGAAGTGTAGGCATGGGAGATACCCTTGGCTCATCAATACCCTAGGTACACGCATTTTGCGGCAGTGTGATCTCCATCGTCTAGTACATGGGAGTACCGAGAATGGTCCTGCCAGCAGTGTTTATTCTCCGATCTAAAGAGAATGTTCTTGCTTCACCCCCTCATCTCTGGACGCAAGGGTGCGCATGATATTGAAAGCATCATGAGGAAAAATAGGAAAAAACAGGAAAGAGGAGAAGAGGTGTCTGAAGGTAAAACTGTCAATCGTAGACACGCAGCAAGCAACTGTAAGCAACGCGAACGCGAAAGCAATTGTCATGTGATTGCATTGGGATCAGCCGGTCCAGGCCGGTCCGGACCTCATTGCTACTACTAAACCGCAACTACCGCTGCCACTACCACAACTCCAAAACAGTTCGTGATACACCTACTGAAGCCCTGTTCTGATTTTCAGCCGGACGGTAAGTTTGCATCATTACATCACTGGCCATTTACAACTACGAGAACCTTTCGCTACGAAAGTGGACGCGACAGCCCGGAACCAAATCTTCGTTGTAACAAACACTAACAAGAAGGATATACTGAAGACAGTTGCAATTGCGCCATCTCATAAATCAAGACCGAAAAAATCGCCGGCTATGCAACAGCCATGGGAACAGCGACTGAAACTAGAGTAACTTGGTCGATAAAGGGATGGTGTAGTGCTCACAAGTCACGGTGTTGTCGCAGTACGATGAGCCGTTGGACATAAAGTACGGGAATTTCCATTATCGATGTCAAATATGAGTTAAACTTCGTATCGCCAACACTAAGTGATATATTGAGCCGTTAGTCCTAGTTATATGGTGTTGACTGCTTACGACTCGAGATCATACCATTGATCCTGAGTGCCCATGTTCTTAAAGTCAGGAACGAATTTAATTCCTCCCATGAATATATCGTTTCCAAGATCACCCGCTATGCCGTCTATGCCACATTTAGGCTCGTAGGCTCTGAGATAGCATTATAAGGATATTTTGGTGTTTTGAGATACATCACTGTGATAGTACCGCGGGCGTCAAAAGAAGCGCCACGATGGTAATGAGTCAGGGCGTACAAATGAACTTGATACGTGTACACTGGTTTCTCGAGGTCGCCACCGAGGGGTGTAATGAGAACTTGGTTTACTTCGTACTCCATTACGAGATAAGGAAGCCACCAATATCGAGTTCTCTGGATACTATCCCTGTTGATGGCATTAAAGCATGTTAGACACACAAGGTGTGGCACGTACCGATTCCTTCGGTCTTGGCGAGTCTCGATTGGTGCACGCTGGACGGGGATACGGATGAAGCCACTTTTGCCTGCTGGGAAGACAACGCCTGTTAGACCGCCACGGGAGTAGCAAAGCCAGCAGGCAACGCAAGATCTTCCGCGCATAGAACGCGATCATCCTATCCGTCCAAGGTATCGACTAGGAAGATATCTTTGGTCGAATTATGCCTCACCGTACTGGTTCGAGGCAAGCAGAATAAGTGCCTGAGCACGTTACGATGTGGTGGGTACGGGTGCTGGGCATATACGATAGCTTGCAGTTGTTGGAATCAGGATATCTCCTCGGCGGCAGGGCCATCGTACTCACCTTCGTGCCTATACACATCTTCCGTTTCATCATCTATCCCAACGTGCCATACAGCACCAGGGAAGCGTTCCTTGGAGCGGTGAAGTAATGGCTCCAGGTGCACCTGTCATATCGCAGTCGAGTTTTTGGTAGCTCTTGCAACCCAGGTGATCGTCATCTTCATCGCCGGCTTTTGGTGCGGCAAAAGGATAAGTGAAGCTCGGGCGCAGGGATTAGCGGAGGACGAGGCTCTGTAAATGGCGAAGTGCGTCGTTGGGAAGGCAAAGAATGCGCGGGTGGCCGCAGGTGATCAGTTGCAACGCGTGAACTTTGAAGACAACCGCCACGTGACGTCGATCGCGCTGCTCCAAACTTTAGTTTACCACCGTGTCGTCCAGCCAAAGAGAACCTCACGCGACACAGACTCGACGCTCTCAGATTCCACCGGGCCGAGAGATACATCTTGTGACAAGACGCGCGTGAGTTCAACACCTTACACCAACAGACTCTCTTCTTCATACTCGCAACTTGGCCGCACCGTCTCGCATTACATGACAATGTCCATCTACTCCAAATCACCACCTATGGCGAAGCGGGATTAAACTGCTTCAGGTTCATACCCTTCCTGCTAGCGGTCTCTGTGTATGGTATCTCGTCATCGTGGCGATATCAGTGCTGTCGCAGAAGCGTGTATGTATTCAAAGACCATTATCACATCAAACCAACATATGTGTACCAGTTTAAGAACCCATTGTTTGGTGCTGAAAACTTTCTTCTCCACCCGTATTATCAATGTCTCCGGGTGTTGGCCGTCTGTCGATGCGGAGAGCATCATCAGCGCTGCCAGGCACTAGCTTCTCCACTCTTATCGAGTCTCATTGCGAGTTCCCGCCCATGGAATAAACCATTGGTGCTGTTTAACATGGTCGCTTGTGCTTGCAGTCAAGGTCATTGACGCTGTCCTGCAGTCAATCACGGTCAACGTTTACGCCTCCTTACTTCTCGACATTAAGAAGGGAAATTCAACTGTGGCCCTTTGGTTCGATGCGGAAACCCGTTTCTTAGTAGACGGTGCCATGGCAATGATCACTCATGTCTTTGGACCTGCTTCAGGCCCCTGGTTGATGATGACAAAGGAGATTGACGCTATCTGGGATGGTCGCACAAAGAATAGTCTTACGGGCCACTTTGATAATGTGGTATGTCCTTCTCGTATTTTGTTGTATCATTTTTTGCTGACAAAAATATATGCAGTACATCGAGCGGTTGTCTTGTACTCTAATCAACTCACCCGATCCTTATGGCCAGCAAAAGGCTGCCCTCAACCTCAACTTCGAGGCGGCACTAGGATCCCACACCTTTCACCTGCATCAGTTTCCTCTGCTCCTCTCTCACTCTCTCTCCGACTAGGTCCTTCGTTCAGTCTCCCTACGAGCTAACTACAGGTTCCCGATCTGGCTTGTATATCGCCCAATTCTCTTTATCCGTCGTTTGAACACCAGCAATGGTCATCTCAAGCCCTGTCGTCTCACAAGGTACATTCTAAATTTGCTTACCCTGATACGCATACATTCATATTCTATCAGCTGATCAACCTCACTCCTCCATTCGCTCCTTCACCCTGTCATCTACACGTTTCCCAGATCATCAGGGAAACAGATCAGCAAGCCTCGATTTTCTTGCCGCCAAACTCAAAGTAGCTGGTTTGAACATGCGCGCAAAGATCTTGGATGCAATCTGTCCCTGAAGGCTTTGCGGCGGTGACTCGCAGGTGGGTTAATGAGTATGCTTTACAGATGTGAGGTCTAATCCAGCGACAGGTTTGGAAATTGGGCCCTTTCACACCGTCTTGGAGCCGCCTTGGAAATACAGCACATGCTGAGATACGAATTATTACTGGTGTACTTGCCGAACGCGGGATTGCGGTTTGCGGTTTGACCCAAAGGTTCTCCCTGCATAGTATGTCGATAAATTGGATCAAATAGTACAGTAATACATCTGGTATGAAGACACTAGTCATTCTTTTGACAATGAAGGGAAGAAACACATGATTTTGACTCGCAGACCAGGAAGCAAACTAAAAAAGGGGGCAACAATGTTCATCTCTCACAAAAGGTAAATATAGCTGAGGGGATTCACCGCCGTCAAACCAGAATACGAGTGGTGAAAGTATAGCTCCCTTTCATCACTGTCAGCTTGCCAGTGTGGAATTGGCCTAGCAGGCGACCCAGACGGATTGGACATGGATGGTTGTTGCAGCCATTGGCGAGAGGTACCCACTGCTTGGCTCTATCCAAGGATTAATTGGAGTCAAAGATTAAGGAGATGACAACGTACATATGCATTATTATATTCTTGGGAGGTTGATTGACTTCCCAATCGATAGAAGATAGAAATTGCTGCGTCATCGCTTTTTAATGGCCCAGCGACCGTCTCTCGACCGTCTTGAGCAAAGATGCTCTGGGTAATGGTGTATTCCATTGGAACTGATAATTTATTAATATGGCCCCCTTCGTTGCAAAAGAACAAACGTACTAGAACGACGGTTGGCACACACAGTCTCCCAGAATTTGGGAGCCAGGGAGGTGCAGTACAACCAATCTGCCAGCGGGTTGTCGACAGTCTGAGGAGAACAGAGGCATGACATCTGAGCGACCTCCGAATGTAGGGGAAGACACGATGTGCTGTTGTATATAGAGAAAATGCACCTTTGATTGACAGGATACGATGAGACAAAATTGATGGTGGGATCTAATCCTGTATAGAGTAAGGATGCGTGAGAGGGAGAATTGGCCACCAAAGGCGCAAGATGAAGATGGATAGGCGATTGCCTGAGATTTCCCATCAATTTGATGACCGGGGGTTGTGTTGAATATGGCGGTGTGAGGAAGATGTCTACCCATATATTCACGTTTGGAGGTTGTTGACTGTGAACTGATAGAGGGGAAGAGGTGCGGACCAGACCAGTTCTATTTGAATCACCGGTCCCCAAATCTCCATCAATAGTATAGAACGGGCGACGTATGAGCCTCAGCACTGCAATTCATCATTAGAAGCAACATGCAATATGATTCTGTGATCAACATACGGTCGCTTTTACATGTAACTTGGATCTGTTGTATTCTGCTGCCCACCTGCTTGGGCGTTCGAACGAAACCAGTTGACTTCAAGACATAGTCCGATACAAAGCGGTTACGCATGGGGAAACGTCGAAAAGATCCAGAATTTTGGACGCTATTGACATGTGTGTATTTCCGAAGGGCTTCAGGAAACGATGCCTGAGCATGAGGGTAGAATATCGGATTAGTGTAATTATGGGCTCACCTTCAATCAACGCAGCCTCCCTGTTGCATGAATCAGGACGCCAGCCTTGACGTGCAATATTTTTTATACACGTACACTATGGGAGGCCATACCACCTCTCTTTTCCCCTTCAGCGTCTTCCAACTTCTTCTACCAGTCGCAGTGACCCGTGCAAGATCTTTTTTAGATTCTTCATCGGCGGTTGAAGGGTCGTAGAATAGATCTTTGATAGTCCCAATGTGAGAAATGTTTTCGGTGGATGCAAGCGATGACATTGTGAGTAGAGTAGTTGAGAAAAGGACATGGATCCTTGCGAGTCCAGGCTATTTATCTAAGTGACAGTTCGACTCCCGGATTTGGTCGTACCTGAACCAGAGTGACGGGTCAAGAAGATGTTCGATTGGGGACCATCCCGATTTAGATATCAGGCACGCCACGTGCAGGCGTGGCCCACGCCGCGGCAGTCCCGCAGGGCCCGGGACGAAGTCCCTGGAGACCAAACACTGCGACTACCTGTGGCTACCCGCCCTCCCTACGAAGCCCTACGAAAAAGGAAGTAACCCGAGTCGCGATCATCTGTCGCTTTCATCGATTCACATCTCGTCTCCATCCATCGGGTTCTTTCCTTTCTACAACGTCGTCTCAGCCGGATTCCAACTCGAGGAGCGCAGGTCCGCGCTTTATATTCATTCCGTGCATATATGCTTAGTCCTTTACAGCCAAAAAAGAAGCTAAGAGGCGCGAAAAAGAGGCCAAGCTCGCGACCAAGGCAACAATACCAACACCAGGAAGAAGGGAGAAAAAGGTCAAGGTGGAGAAGAAAAAGGAGGAAGAGGAAGTTTTCGTCAATACGGCGCCCAAGGGCGAGAAGAAGGGTGCGTAGCTTGTACTATTCCTTTCTCTGTCTGATCATGGGTAGATCTGTCGCAACCAATGTCGGCGGATCCAGCACTATTCCATCGCCCGCACCGTCGAACGTAGCAAAAAATCTGCATATGCCTAGCAGCGATCCTACAGTTTTGATCCTACTCAGCCGTGCATCGCAGTAACAGGGCAAGAGAGCGTAATAGCTGCGCAATCACCGCCTCCGCCTGGGGGATATCGGTCGCCTGGAGGTGGCTGAGCAGATTTTGTAGGAGGATTCAGGAAAGCCTTGGGAATCGGGAAACGTAAGCCTGATACGATGCCAGTGCGAGTTCCGCGGACCCGCATCTCCATGCCATGCCGAGACCTTTGGTATCACCTCGGGACGTGCCCAACAGTAGTCGTATCCTCAGCCATCTCCTCAGCAATATTGTCGGCCGACACGACACCCCCACCGCCAGCTTCCGCTCATTGGGGCAAATAATTTTGTCGACAGTTGACCACGGACCCATGCAGTCGGTACAC
Organism: Armillaria altimontana; assembly: GCA_022818075.1. Lineage (NCBI taxonomy): Eukaryota > Fungi > Basidiomycota > Agaricomycetes > Agaricales > Physalacriaceae > Armillaria > Armillaria altimontana. Next base: position 740,709 of record JAIWYR010000003.1, read on the forward strand.
TTACGCGTATACCACAGTCCTCCGGTATGTCGACGCAGAGTGTAGTGGAGAAGCGGTTATTCAAAAACGAGGGAAAAACAAGGCATGATCTTGGTCGGGAGATGTGTTCTGGAGACGGTTATGGATTGGAAGAACGAGTCAGCCTTCCTTCCTTTTAACATGAATTTGGACTAACAATGGATGTGGGTCTCAGGCAAGGATAACCAACCGGTTCGGCAGGAGCTACAACTGGGACCGCGTCACATTCACGACGAACGAGAGTCTGAATAAGGCTGTCATCGAGACATCCTGCAGGTTAGAAGAGGAAGGAGTCATCTATCGTGCGAATAAGCTGGTGAACTGGTGTGTCCGCCTCAACACGACACTTAGTAATCTTGAGGTCGACCAGAAACAGCTGGCTGGGCGCACCTTAATGAACGTGCCAGGTTATCACGCGAAGGAAAAGGTTGAATTTGGTGCAATCACAAGTTTCGCGTATCCGTTGGAAGGCTGGAAGAGGGTGGTGGTGGCGACGACCAGGCCCGAGACAATGCTGGGCGTTACAGCAATTGTGGTGCATCCCAACGATGAGCGGTATCGACATCTCCATGGCAAGTACGCCATCCATCCGTTGTGGGGGGCGGGGATGGACGTCAAGAAACATGACTTCATTGTCGGGAATGCACTGTACGTAGGTAGGTATAGTATGTAAAGTAGCGTAGGTCTGTACATACGGAGTATTTCAATGGGTATATACTTCACTTGCTCTTCAACGCAAGAACACCTCAAGAGACGGTCCTATGGAATGAAGCAAAGCAACAAACGTTAGGTAGAATCAATGTGTACACGCAGTGAAGCGTACAGTTGAATGATAAAGGACATCGTATACTCGAAAAGCCGGTCATCGACGCTTGCATCGACAACAAAGATACAATCCGGTATCCCGTAGGTCCATTCCGAGTCCTATGTATATAGGTATCTCGGTTATTATGCTGTCCTGGGAGAGCCGTGGGAAAAAATCTATTCGAGGTATCAGTCACAATTGATCGCGGGACTCTACTACCCATGACTCTCCTCCAATGTCTATTTACATCGAGTCCGCTGTTCATCGGAATTCGGCTGCAACTGCCGCCGTTTGGGGCACCAGATTCAGTAGTCTTATAGTTGTCGCGCCCATATAACCGCGTGAGAGGGGTTATGACCAATCGTCAAATTATGTCAGCTTATGTCACTGCATCCGAAAGCGCGTCTTGACCTTCTACCACTTCGTCGACGCCGTTTTTCATTCTTAATACACCCCACTATGCCCCAAAAATTTTCGTGGATAGACACTGAAGGCTCAGATGCAGTCAAACTCGCGGTATCTCGACGTATACCACAATGGAAGGAAGGTCTACGTGATTTCCAGCAAGAATACATTCCTTACATCCTCAACGGCGACAATCTACTTCTCTGCACGGCAACGGGAGACGGAAAATCAAGCTTTTTTACGGTTCCGATTCTCGTTCATCTCGAAGTACGCGACAACCCCGATTTGTACAAGGGATTTGAAGCAAAGAAATTACCGGTGGGGATTATTGTGACACCAACTATTGGTTTGGCAGGGAATATTGTACGTAACTTATTACATTAACTGTTTCTTATAACATTGACCATATATCTCAGGTCTCTGAGTTGTCAAAATTCGATATCTGCGCCCTCAACTTTCGTCACGACACTATTACTGAAGCTCGAAGGAACGGGACCGACCTTGCCGACGCTGTCATCTCTTGTACGAAATATCGAGTAGTATGTGTCGATCCAGAGCATTTGCACGAGAAGGAATGGCAGATCATCATTAAGTCGGACACATTCTGCTCGAATCTGGTCTATGCTTGTGTAGAGGAAGGACACCTAATCAACGAGTGGGGAGCCAGCTTTCGACCCTGCTTCAAGCGGATTGGACAATTCTTGCGTGGACGCATCCCTTCGAGTTGTTCTATCTTCGTTCTTTCAGCTACTCTCCAGCCTGGGCATGCGACCACTTCTGTTTGTGCAACACTAGGATTTCGACCCGACAATTTCATTCTTCTACGGCGCTCCAATGAACGTCCGAATACTCATTTTTCCATCGAACATCTTCAACACGGAGTCAACTCTGAGGCATTTCCGCAGCTACTTCCCTACCTCAACAGCGGCCGCAAGTCTATCATTCATTGCTCTACCATCGACCAAGTCTATCGTGTATATGTCTATCTGTGGAGTGCAGAGCCTGATGGGACAGACCATCTACGCCGTGTGCGGATGTATTTCTCCCTTTCGACGGATGAGTACAATCGCGAAACCATTCGCCTTCTTGACGATGATCCGTACTGCCAAATTGTCATCGCCACTGTCGCCTTTGCGAATGGTATCAATTCAACATCGCTCCTCGATAGTTACTCCATCGGCGCTGCCAAGACATTGGATCAAATATGGCAGGAAAAGGGTCGTGTTGCACGTTCTTTATCTCTCATTGGTCGCGGTATAGTTTTCGTGCAACCAAGTGATGTCAAAGCAGCCGAAAAGTACATGGAAGGTGCGGTAATTTTTCATTGGGATAGGCAAATATTCTTATCGTAGTTTCAGCATCTCGATCAGCGGATGGTGCTGTCTTAGCGCTCAACCGAAAATCAAAGAAAACCAAGGCCGAAGACCTTGTCATGGACTATGCTAAGGCTGTCCTTCTTGTCGAAACAATCTGCTATATTGCTGCGATCAACCGGATCTACCAGAACCCGCCAACCGAGACCTCGTACCTAGACTGCCTAACTGCAAAACGACGTCTTCCATGCTCCCTGTGCTGCTCTAGAGGAAACATCCAGCTTCAGTTCGATGCGCCGTTGTATCCAGAGGGAACAATGCTGCCTGCACCCTTTGTGATCCCCACCATTGCTGCTAAACAGCGCGCGAACACGAAATTCACATTGGCAAAGAAGGAACGAGCTAAAGTACGACAGTCTTTGGAGGAATTCGGTAACCAGCTACGTCTGAACGAGCGCTCAAAGCCAGAAAATCTGTTCCTGCCTCGGGAGCATTACTTCCCTGCGAGTCTCTTTGATTCTATCCTCGATCATCTCCTCGTCATCTTGTCCTATGATATGCTTGCTAGTATGCTCCATTCTGCTGCGTGGCATTTTGCTTCGAGTCACGCATATCGTTTGTATGCCTCTATCTTGGCTATCCGAATGACAGTTCTCGAGGAACGCGACAAGCGGAGGATGGAACGTAATGCCAAGCGAAGGGAAAGAGGCAAGCGGCGTGCTGTGGAAACATCTGATTCTGAATCTGATGTGGAAGCTGATGAACAGCCAGTCGCCGCTTCTCCTCTACCTGCTCCTTCGCCCAAGCGTTTGCACACACCCCCTCTCGACAATACAACAAATATTCCCGCCCCAAAACGGTCTCGAGGACCTAAGGCAGCACTTCAGAGTGTTGCGGAAGCAGCGGCTAGTTACGGTCCTCAATACACTTCTCGGAGACGGGTAACTCAGGCGAAAGAAAACGAGACACAAGTGGACCTCACAGGACGCACCACGCGAAGTCGAACCCGACAATAGCAAAGAGATTATTAGCTTTCTATTCAACATCCATCATTACGTCTTCGTCAGCGTCGTCCTCCTCTGGTATCACATCAGATGTGCATGATTCCTCTCCATCACTCTCAGGTTCGTCCTGCCGTTCTGCTTCTTCCGCATCCTCCCATTCATCCGTGATCATGTCTCGCAGTTCTTCAACATGTCCATCAATCAGCTGTCCATCCTCATCAAGATAGCTCGACCCATATGACCCGCTTCTCAGTTGCCTTTCACTGTCATCCCCATCATCATCCTCTGTATCGCTAGTATCATCGCCAACATCGGCGGAATGTATCGTAGAATCACTTGACAAATCAGATGTTGTTTCCTGGATCTTTCGTACGAACTCTGCAAATGGGAGCGACTTTTTAACAAACTTTTTAAGCTTTCCTCCGTTCAGCCCTTTGTATCCTTCGTTGAAGAGATTCTTGCAGGCATGGCCCATGCTGCGACCAGATCGGAAAGAATGCAGCTCTTCCGCCTTGTACATAGAGAGAAGCATCCTCAGTTCGGCATTCAAATCTCGAGACGTATGTCGTTTTCCACGGTTGTCCAAGTCATATGCTGTGGTAAGCTGCTCTTTGATCTGCATGAAGTGGTGAAGGTTTGGCGAGATTGTTTTGCGTAGAAAATCATTGTCAAAATCTCCTCCGCACTTCTCAACTGCTTCCTCAAGAAAGCGGTTGTTATGTTCCTGCATTAGGTCACCTTCTTTATAATTCCCCTCTTTTCCGGTCAAGCATACCAGCCAATTGTTCAGAATGGCCTCCTTCAGCTCGGGAGATGACTCGTACTTGAGTAAACAGTAAGTCTCGAGAAAGTAATTCATGTAGTTTTGATTGTTTGAGCCTCCGAAGACGAAGATTGAGATCTATTAAGAATTCTTTAGGCATGATCCAAGAGCAGTTATAAAAGCGTACCAGGAAGATTTGATATACCCTTCCAATATCGCCCTCTGGAACGGCATATGAGAGCTCTGTTAACCACCCATACTCCAGAAGAAACGTAATAGAATTTGCGAGGACCCTATCACCAGCAAACCCTTCAGCTTCGACATAAAGCTCTGAATCTGTTGAAGCCAGTTTATCCACGCTGGGCGTAAGAGGAGACCACGGGGTACCAGGCCTAATCTTTAGCCGCTCTTCTGATGTGCGAATTTCTTCCAGAGAAAGAGCTTGGTCATAAGCCGTAAATGATGAATAGCGGTCAACAAGGCCTTCTGCCTGCTGCAAGAGGTCTGTGAGACTTGGAAGGCGCTTACTCGAAGCAAGTTCAGAGTAGTAGTTGAAAATATCGGCTGCATTGTTGTCAATACTAGTGCGTGTGCAGTATCAGTCCAATAACAAGAAATACACAAGCATTTAAACCCACCGGAAGCAGTCCAGAATGCGTGCATCCCAGGAGAGTGACATGCCTCGCAAAGTGGGATAAAAATCGCGGCTCCGAAGATCAGAAGGTCGCTTCATATTGACCGTGCTGTAAGCTTTCGAGAGAGATGAGGGGTCATCGGAGGCTATTGGGCCGAAATGATTAGACGCAAGGGTGTTGACTTTAGTAGCGCGAAAATGCCAGATCTCTGGAGTACGAAGAATGTGTAGGAAGCGCCGAGAGTTTGAGTTGCCAGTAAGCAGCTTATACTTCTTGACAAGTCCAAGAGTCGCAAATGAACCACCATCACCACGGACCCAAAGCAGGGAATGTTCTGCATATTCTTCATCTACTCCCATCTGGCTTTGAAAGTCAACAATGCAACGCTCCATTCCATGAATTTCCATCTCGCGCTCAGCATTGGTCCCTAGAGGTTGAATCTCTGTCTTTCGGCCTTGGCGCATTCGATGCTTTGCAACAGGACTAGATCAGAACATAGATGAGATTTCTCCGCGAAGTGACTTCAGTTCAGGGATCTTTTCAGCTAAAACGCGAACCCAGTGAAGAGCAAGAACTTGTCGCATGCGAGGCCAATCAATATCAGCTAGAATAGTTGCCACAGTAAGCTTCGATCGCTCCTTCTTGATGATACGAGACAGGTGATCATGAATGTCAAATGCATTCGGAGCGCAATCATCAAGACGAACAGCTATTCCTGCTGTCCCAACCTTCAGAACACTTTGGTACCCAATACCTGGCTCCCGAGCGATGCTGTATTGCTGGACATTGTCAATGACGAGGCACCATCCAGCCTCCTTCTTTGCACTATGCTCTTTCACCGAAGCTTGGAGCTTGAGGCGTCCTTGATTTGTCATGGCAATCAGAGCCTTGCGTGCTGTTGTATCATGACAAACAAGCCCCATGCGGCATGAGATCCGCTTCACATCGACATGTGACTGGCAAGCGAAGTGGAAGATTGAGAAGGCAAGTCCAAGATAGCCGTTAGCGCGCTGATTTTGGCTCATAATGGCAGAGTTGATCATCGAAAATACAAGCTATGCATGAGGTAAGTAAGGAGAATCTTCAGTCATCACTTTTGAATTCCATACCGGTGATAAAGGCCGTCTTTTGCGCTGTACAACAACACCCTTCTTCATTCGACCTGCCATTGCTTCGCCCACATCCCATACTATCTGTTCATTGTCCTTGATCAGGGCAACACGACTCTCAACACTGAAGTCCCCGATTTCTTCCCAGGAAACAACATTGGGATTTTGAACGCGGCGATTGGTTGACACAGGTATCAAGGTACGGGTATTTGCATCTTTCAGATGCGCGAGCCGGTAGACACCTTTGTTAACCCTTAGGCACAGAAGCTGGGCAGCCCAAGACGAAAGAGCAGGCCGAGCGTATCTGATAGAAGAGGGTTGAATGGTTGTTGAAAAAGCAAGCTCGCGTTCAGAAGCATATAAAGATCGGTACGATGGGTTGCTATCCCGATGCTTGTAAACCTGCTCTACCAGGCCAGCAAAAGAGTCTTCAGCTTCGCTCTGAGTACCCTGAAGGTAATTGCGAATCATTCTTCGGTGTCGAATTGTCCGTAGATCGGTGAGCTCCGCTTTTGACCTATTCCAGAAGAGAATCTTCAGAAAGGTGCCTAGAGAGCCAAAATCCTTCTGAACATCTGCAAGAACATCGTCACATTTTTGGAAGAGTGACCGCTTCTTTCGACGCAAGTGAGGCTGAGTGCTGATAGAGGTTGAATGAGTTTTCTTTTTAGACAGAGAATTTCGTAGAATTAGAGGACTTTGGAGCGGCAACAATGTAGCAGATGAGGAGGAATGAGTTGGAAAGACTGCGTTGGGAACTTCAAGTACTGGGATACGAGTGTAGGATCTGCGAGGTTTCTGTAGAGCGGAGAGAGAACTAGCTCCAGATGGTACATCAGAGGAAGCAGGCTTCAAGAACGCCGTGAGATAGGATCTGTCTGAAGAAGAATAGCCAGAAGATGCAGACGAGCTCAGCGCAGGTCTATCAACAGTGCTTTCAGTGCCAATAGAATAGGATGATGCATTTTCACCGTAATTATATGGTGTTATTACGGGTATTTGGAGGTCTGATGCTGAAATCCTGTTGTATTTATGCTTTCTTGAGGTTTCCGACGATGTTGGAAGTGACATGTTGCAGTATATCACAGAGGAACGCGTCAAAGATGGTAAATGAAAGGGAAAAACACGGACGCGACGTGATCACGTGTCAATTGATTGGTCATAACCTAGCTTACGCGGTTAATGATCGAGTTTAAAAACAGACTACATATCAACCGTCCACCCTATCTGTCATTAGGTTGATATCGTCGTCTGTCTACGAGAGACTACAGATTCAGTGCTTCACTGTCCTGTTATCCTCCTGGAAAACAGGTACATTCTCATGCGATTCTGTCTGCCTTACTATCCGTTGCTGTGGCAAAGGCTCCACCAGATCTCCCGCTCATCATTTACACGTCCTCAGCAGAGATGATTTGTGTTATTTGCTACGACATCCCTTTGAGGAAAATGCATGGCTGGTCAAAGCCCGATGATGACCTCTTGCAGTGCCTTGTCTCTGTCCTTTGCCAGCGCACCGCTCCTGTTTCCTTTCGTGAGACTCGTAAATACACGAAACCTTCTTTGGCGTACGACGCCAGGGAAATGGCCAAGGAGGCTGTGAACGAACACAATGCTTCTCATGGTAACTTCCTTGAGGAATTAGAATGTGTTATGCCTGATGTTCCCACATCCCCACCTCCCATGTCATGTCGGTACCTCTCCTCCGTCCATGACTGTCATTTTGTGTGCAGGGTTTCGTCTTCAGTGTATCCTGAGGATCTTCCGGTCTCCAATCCTTGTGTCTTGCCTCCTCCCGAGGACGTGGATACCGACTCCAAATCTCATCGTGCACGTTCCAGAGTTCGTTCCCTGATGTGGAACAATCTCCAACAGCTTGTTGAGGTGGGATCCAACCATCAGCTGTGGTCTTTGGTCCGCAAGTGGGCTGATAGGCATGCACGACCGTGTCCAGTGTCCTTGTCGCAATTTCAGAACACTTTTCATGCACGAATGAATCCACCTCCTTGCCTGCCTGATCATTTTGATATTCCTCGACGATCCTTTAATGCAAAGTTATCCTCTAGCATGCCTCTTCGTACAACAGACTCGAGCCATTTGAGGTCTTTCTCATGGCCGTTGTCTATAGAAGAGATCCGTAGCGCTAAGGCTCATATAAGGCGCAAAGGTGTTGCGACTGCGGTGGGTATTGACGGTGTCAATCAGCAGGAAATCCTGGCTATACCTGATGAGGAGCTGTTAAAGCTCTTCAATCACTGCTTGGATACTAACGAGATCCCCAGGGTATGGCTCACGAGCCTTCTCGCTGCTGTACCTAAGAAAGATCGGGACTTGGCCTTGCCGGACAGTTCTCGGGTTATCGGCTTACAGTCTTGCCTACTCAAGTTTCTCACCCTGCTCATTGACCATCGTCTCTCTGGATGGATGGATGATGTTGAAGCACTCCCCGACTCGCAGAACGGCTTTCGTGCCCATCACCGAACCCATAATGACTCCTTTATTCTGTGGACTGCCATTGATTGGGCGCATGCACATGGGAAGGTCCTTTATGTGGCTTTTGTTGATCTGGAGAACACCTTTCCATCCACAGATCTCGCGACTCTATGGATTAAACTTCAGGAACTTGGAGTAGGAGGTCCAATGTTTGATTGGGTGCGACATATGTATCGTGAAATGGACTATGTTGTCAAGTCTGGGTCCACCTGCTCCCATACCTTCCAGTCCTCGATAGGTGTCCTTGCTGGTGACACATTATCGCCATCATTGTGGAATATGTATTTCTCTGACTTTTCAGTCCCTGATCATCCGGACGATGTCATATGGATGGGACGTCACGTCTCCCATATTGAGCATGCCGATGATGTCGCCCTCTTCTCTACGTCTCCGCAAGATTTGCAGCATGCACTTGATAACCTTCATTCTTGGTGTGCATGTAACTTCATGACCATCGCCGTCCACAAAACTCATCTGTGGACTTCTGTTCCATTCAATGTCGAAGATGTCCCCTCTATTTTTGTCGGGTCCACTGCTCTGTCATATGTCTACGAGTACAACTTCATCGGTATGCATCTTGACTGCAGGGATGGCTACATATTTTCCAAGCATATCACAGCCAATTCTATGAAGGCACACACAATGAAGGATGCCTTGTGTGCACAAATGGAGAACAGATGTGGCTCTTTTCCTCCATGCCAAGCTCGTAGAATCTTCTACGGCCGCATTGACCCATATCTTGTTAATGGATATGAAGTCATTTTGGATGTCAATCCTCAGACGACGGCCTCTCTTGAAGCTGTCCTTCTTGATTTCTGGCGTCGCATTCTAGGCATGCATGACAAGTCCATGGTTGCATTTTTATATTCGGAGATGGGTATGCAATGGTTTTGACTTGACCGCTTGAGCTTACCAACACGTTGTCTCCTTCCCCTTCCTAGGTAATACACCTTTACCTTATCGCCGGTTTCTTCTCGCTTTGCCCTATCTCCGCTATCTTCTCTTGCTTCCAGATCGCCACTACGGTCATCTAGCGATTTGTGTTGCACTCAATTTGGCGCGCCAAGGAAAACCATCCTGGATGGCAGACCTTTTCCATGTTTTCAGCCGTCTCGCACCCAATGTTCATCTGAACTGGCGTGATACGGATGTCGAGCCTACTGATATTGATGATATCATGGATGCAGTCAAACTTGCAGCATCGACGGCCTTGACAACCGTGATTGACCATTCTCCTAAGGGCCGACTACTTCGAGGCTTCTACGCAGACATCCCCTTACCGCCATCTCTCTGGCTTTGGGTAGATAAGCCACCCGAGACCTTGTCATTCAAATCCTATTTGGATCTGCCCATTCCTGCACATTGGAAGGCCATTACTCGTCTAGTGATGTCCTCTCATATCTTTGCAGTAGAGGTTTTGCGATGGAGAGCGCGCTATAGGAAGTTCGTGCCGCGGAAATGGCGTTTGTGCCGATTCTGCATGCTGTCTGTCGAGGACGAGGTCCATGCTCTCCTCTCCTGTACAGGTCACAGTGAGCTCGTGCGCCGGCGAGATCGTTTCTTGACGGAGGTCACAGCAATCATTCCCACTTTTCATGAACTTGGTACTTCTTCTTGTACACTACTCGAGCGGTTATGGTTCTTGATGAGAGTTCCTGATTTGCGGTACACTTTTGCTAAATATGTTCATGTTGTTCTGGATTTCTTTGCTGCGGTACCTGTTTATGTACCTCTGCCCACTCTGTGGGAAGACTGTATAGATCTTGACTAGTGCTTGCTCATATACATATTCGTTCACACCCTAGTCCCTTTGTATGGATCCGATCCCGTGAGATGCTTCATAGTTACCGACACTAGGATGTCAGTCACAGCGGCAGGGTCCTGCGCGGTCTGCGATGCTACTATTAAGTAAATTAATAAGGCTTGGTAGCAACGGCGCAGAATTGAACATTGGCTGTTTCCTTTATAGGGACCACCTGCCAGTGCGATGACTACTACTACTACTACTACCTGCAGGCCATATATACCTTCTAATACATAATAATACTAAGACGGTAGACAACATGTATTGTAATAAGTACTCTAATTGTAGTCAAATGTAATTAATTATTCTACCTATGATTCATATCAATGCCAAAGCATAGCGCGCTCCCTTGTGCACTGGAGGCGGCTCTTGATCCCGACCGCGTGCCTTCAGTGAATCTATTAATACTACCATCAGGTATATAAATCGATCCCGATCCCAAAATAGGTGGTGACACAAATATCCTGGGGGTGCCTGATACTGATCCCTGATGGATCCCTGCGCCACATAAAAATAGGCTCTGTCCTGTCCATCAAAAATTGGAATCCAGCCGTTCCTGGCATTCGACAAATTGTCATCTACCGCCATATGTCTTCTGTTCTCATATGTTTTTCTGAATATATTTGTCGTGTCCGGAAATTCCTCCCCGAAAAAATGTTACTCGGTTGATCATGCTACTGCTGAGTAATGTGTTCTTGTAGCTATTTCCTTTGAGAGAGACATCTCCCTAAATACTTATGCATATCATGGTTTCCTATGGACTGTACTTAATAGATGTGCTTGTGTACTTGTGAGACCCAAATTTGACCCTTGACTAGGGATGCCCACCATACCCGTACATACAGTGGATATGGGTACCGTATATACGGGCCCATACCCGTACCGTTGGCAGTCTGAAAACCAAATTTTATGGCCGTATTTGTATGGGTACCATATGGGTAGGCCAAATTTGCACCAATATCTGTTCTTTTTGGTATGTAATGAGTTAGATTAATGAAACGAATTGTTTTAGCTATAAAACTCACCTGCCCTAGGACATCATGCTCCTCTATGACCTCCATATACGGAATACGGTACGGGATATGGGTCAAACCCGTACCGTACCGTCGAGGCTCTTTTACCTTATGGTGTATGGCCATATGAGTTACGGCCGTAACCATATACGGTATGGTGGGCATCCCTACCCTTGACTGCCAGTAAAATACCTTGCACTTACAATGTATCAAACTCCCGGCATGCACCTCGTCTTCTCATTGGTGACAGGAGGTCCATGGAGTCCACAGATTTCTACTTGAACACAGAAACCCATCAATTCGATAAAGACAAGATTATACTATTTTGGTCGGCAATCTACAAGTATTCTACATTTTCAATGCCTTTTTGACTACCTTTTTTGATGACGACACTTTGCCAGCTTCATGTCCATGTACCAAATCCGGCTTACCAGTCCATCTTGCTGCCATCTCTGCGATGGTCAGCGCCTCTCATGTTGCGGGTCCAAGTCGGTTTCTCCTCTCTCGAGTAGCTGCTACTGTCTCTATCTCTGCCACTGCACGGTTCCACTTCTGGCCCTTAGTACGATCCGGCACCACAGGTTCGTCGACCACGATGGTCCCCGCATTATTTGCATCAGGGATGCCATCGATGTCAACATCCATCTCGACATCAATGGGGACGCCATTGGCATTGGTGTCTATATCGGCGTTATCGGCTTTCCCGAGGTCATCGCTGCTTGCATCGTTCTTGTCTGCGTTTGTGTTGTCGTTCTTGCCATGGACATCTGGTGAAGGCTCGACAGGTGTGTCTGTGTTGGTGTCATTGTTCTCACCATGGATGGGCAAAGGCAACGGCTTGACTGGTGCAGCGGGGCTGGGCAAAGGGGGGGTAATAAGTGCTGCTTGATCCGGTTCCTCAATGTGGTTGTTCTTCGGGCCGGAACTGGGCCCAGCAGGAGTCTCCTTCTCAGCTTCCTTCTCAGCTTCCACCTCTGCCTCTGCCTCATTGTCTTTGTCAATTGTCTTTAGGGCTCTTGCCACACGCACTTCGGCAGCTGAAGAATGTATCAGTGAGGATAAGGATTCCAATAGTCAAACCATACATACAAATAACCTTTTTCACAAAGCTTGTGAATGGCTTGAGCACTCTCTCCATGTATTTCACATAAGTTGCAGGAAAGGTATTGCCGTTAGGGTCTTTTCCAAAATGATAACTTCAGAAAATGTCAGTTTCAAGTTTGAGTAGAAGAGTAATTACATACCCACGACTACGGATTTTACCACCAGCATGCGGATCGGCAGCCCCCAAGAACACTGAAATGCAACCCCCCATTGCCGTTCCTAGCACCTGTATGAATTTAGAAATTTGGACATCTGCATCCTTGTATGCACTACGGGAGGTTAGATCAAATTGAGAGCAAGGCGCAAACAAACATACGCAGCGTATTCCTTGGGAGACTTCTCTCCTGTCTCCTTGGAAGTTTCGGGCTTCACCTGAGCATTCCACAACATCATAATCTCCTCCCTCACCTTTTCAGTCTCTGCTGACCATGCTGCCTGGGTTGTTGTCCGAATACAGTTAAGGACTTGGGGTTTAGCAATATTCTCCTCCTCAATCTTGGCCTTGATGAGGGGTTTAATGCAGGTGGGATAGTAACGGTGGGAGTAGAGCTCAGCAGTCTTGAGATGGCGAGTGTCAGCTTTCGGCAGCAGCATCTTTACTGCGGTGGCAGAGAGATTATCCTTGTTGCCATGATTGTTGTACCATTGCTTGATGCGCTAAATCAAATGTCAGGAACATTCCAGTGACCATAGCCGAAATAACATACCGTATGCCAAAATTTAAGTAATTGTGGGTTCCCTTCTTCAATCGGAAACATTTCCAAGAATAAATCGATAATCTTCTTCCAAAAGTCATCTAATGCATTTTTTTCCCCCATTGTTCCCTGCGAAAGTTGGCACAGTACTTTACAAGCAAATCCCACTGTTCTGCACTTGCCCAACCCTTTGGCCCTGGTTTCTTTTTAGTCACAGGATTTGTTATCTGGGCCATCTAGAACACACAATTAATCATTTTCCGTGATTAGCTTTGTGGCGCTTACCATTTTCGTTTTTACCCGATATCTGGAGGCTTTGCTGCGCCAGGCATGTATCAGTATATGCTGTTCAACTGTACAGTTCCTTCCATATCTGGATTATATCTCTCACCATATTATTTACAGCCTGCCAAGGCCTAAACTTTATTTTCATCAAATTCCTTTGGTACTAGTACCATCATCGAATTGTCTCCATTAGCATTTACACCACTGACAATCTCCATGGCTAGCGACAAAGGGAAAGCCACTGACCGCAACCCTGAAGGTGCCGTCATCACCCCAGAGGCCATGAGGGTGCTCCTCGATGCCATTCAGGCATTGATGCTTGGTATGTTCATTCATTTGCAGTTTTTTCTCCCACTAAGGGTATACATAGTTCAGTCAGCCCCTGCAAGCACGTCTCCCTCTGCCTCGGATGGTGCAGGTGCCAGCACAGTGCATATGTATTACCTCGCCAAACTATTTTCAGCCTTTCTGATATAGAATTGTGTGCCACAGCCTCCTCTGGTCTGACCAGCGTGTCCACACCTGCGTCCTCCAATGCTCACGACGCATCTGGGGCCGATGTGGCCACGAGTAGCTCTTCCCCTCACACGAGCTCCAATGTCGCTCCCACCCATCATGGCTTCCACTGCTCCGCTTGCGGAGCATATAATGTTGGACAGTCCATGGCTGCTTGGTATGTGATTATGGCCGGTCGTCAAGTTGGTGTATTTTTGTCCTGGTACGTTCATCTTCTCCATGTGAATGAAATTTCTGACAAGCTTATTTCAGGTCCCTCATTCAGCCCCACGTCACCAGTGTTGTGCACGCCTGCTTCCACTGCTATTCTAACCTGCAAGCCACTCAACTGGCCTACAACCAGGTGCTTGCCATGGGGCTTGTGCATGTTCTTCCTTGAGGGTCGCCATTTTCTTCTAGCTTTCTTGTTATATCTCTGCTATTTCTGCATCCATCTTGCTGTTCCATGCTTTGTATCTCTGTCACCCGCTCCTGTTTTTTCGCTATCCCCACCCGTGTTTTTTTAAACTTTGCTTTGTGTCTCACTGTCGTTTATCTCTTATGCATATCTAAATTCAAAAAAAAAAAAATCTCTAGTACCGTAGTTACATTTAGCTAGCTCGAAAAATAAATACTGTGATTATACCCTGTAAAATTGCTCCCACGGCATCGTGTAGTATCTTGGCTATCTTGGCTATTATTTGGCTATCTTGGCCATTCAACTAGCTACCTCATTTTGGCAGGTCGGCAGATTTGGTCTCAGCTGGTGGCTTGGTGGCTGCAACTGTACAGTTCAACCTCGGGTAATACCGAAAAACTTCTGTAACTCATTGTCCCTGCCAAACACTCACCCAACATGGCCCGCCCAGATGAAGACAAAAATATACTGTAAGTACCTTTTTACACCCGCTCGATTGCCATTATATTGATCTCTTGCAGGGCAGTGGCATGGGCAATGGTCCAGTGGTGCAACCTCTCACTGCCACGTTACCAAGCGTGAGTCATCGTCCTCTGATGCGGTCAATTTCATTTGCTGATTTTCCCTCAGGCCACAGTCGATTCCACGCGATCTCTGCCCAAATGTTGATTCAGCCTGGCAAACAGCTCTCGCTCGCACCTTTGACACCAACTTCCACATAATAAAGTTGCACCATGATTCACACATGAGAGCAGTACATTGGGTTCAACGTGGGGTAGGAGCTAGTACCAATCAAGAGGCTGTAGAAAGGATGTGGAGCTCCCTAATCCCTATGAGTACTTACCATGCCAATAACCCCCATTGTGTATTCCATCAGTCCTGCCTGTAAATGAAGTCATTCTATATTTGTCACCTACCCAAGTGATATCACTTAATTACGCACTGCCGGCAAATCCGGCGCGACCCATCATTAGTGTCAATATGTACCTCCCCACCGCTTATGGAACAAAACTAGATTATTGATATCCGTAGACCACTCTCAAATCACTCTGAGAGCCTCACATAAATATTTGGCAAGAGTACACCCTGTCACTTTGGCACAGGCAGCTAAATGAATTAATATCAGTATAAAATCATCAAGCGAACGTAGGATCATAACCACTAGTAATTGATGCACAAGTACCCGGTCCATCCTCTTCAATCCGACCACACATTGGTGTGTTATTTCTTCTGGTAAATTTACTATGTTCAGGCTCAGTACAGCTACTATTATACATATATCAAGTTAAATTCATTTGCCTTCATTCCAGCGAGTGGATATTTATTTAAAGTCACAAGAATTGGTGGAGTATGGACCCTGCATCCAGCCACGGCATCCTCACTCGGCATGTTCTTCACCCTTCACAGCTGACCATGACGGATGACAATGGCAATGCAACCGACTCTGCTGCTACCAATACACCCATTTCTGGTGCCTTAACTACAGCCAATACATTGCAACCTGATGTACCTCATAGGCGGTCACACGGTTGTCCACGCAAATACCACATGGACGATGAAAAAGCTGTGGCCCATGCTTTGGCACAGCAGGGCTACTATCAAAGGTGAACTTGCTCCCACTGACCAGGGACATTTACTCATTTCCCCTCCCTCACAGAAATCACGACATAGTCTGCAGGAAGGCATGTCGATGCTATACCTCCTCTTCATCTGATAACCGTGAATGAGACCATCGCCATGTGCCTTCCAAGGAGCCATGTCAAGCCTGTTGTCCATCAGCTGCTTACCCATGTGTCCTGTGTTTCATGCAAATTTCAGAGAACTATCTAACTCTGGTGTCTAGATCCATCCCCAAACCTGCCACACTCGATGAGTGGAAAGCTGGCATCAAAAAAAACCGAGCTAGGCTTACTTGACATCTCAACAGTGAACCTCCAGCCACGCTTGCAGCAGCCATATATGCCAGGGCAAGCCAGGAGCATATCACCGACCCCTGTGCAGTAATTTCCGAGGCGCTCAAACCGTTGAACAAATTACACAATCATGTCACTGTCATTGTCACTGGGATTTATCGATGTATGAGTTGCATTGACTCATGGAAGGATGCCGAGCAGCTTTGTCGTGATGTACAAGATGTCGTTGACTTATTACAGGATCTCTTATGCACGGCTCTATCAGGTGTCACCAAGCTCAGGACGGCATTCATGCAGGGTTTGTTAGCATACCAACAAGTGTAATTTCATTGGTAGATACCGTGTACTCTGCAGATACGACATTGGCAATATTGATCATATTGTTTTTCTAATGTCACACTGCTGTGACACTCTGTAACCTTGTAACACTCTAGCCGTGACATGACAGACTGACTGGTTTGTCATGTTCTCTCATCCCACCTCCCATGTCTTCCCAACAGACTGCATCATTTCGCACTGTTCCACGGCAAGCGAGCTGGGCTTGGTTCACATCCCCTTGTAATATTTACCTCTGTCGCTGCCGTGCATGGTCTGCATCATTATCGACACATGGAAGGTGACGACAGCGACTTCCTCGATGACGGCAACTTGCCCAGTATGGTATACACATACAAGAGTGTTGCTTCCTTTCTTTTACTTGCACGGACCATCGCTCTCTATTGTTGAGCTTACCTCCAGCATCCACTGTTTAGGCATGTCCAGTTCACCTTCACTCGATGAATACGACCTTTATGGGCCAGTGTGCATTCCTCGACCCATCAGTGATACTTCTGACACATTGCTCATTGCATGACACTGACTTCCCTTTCTCTAGATGCATGATTCGTCTTCCATCCTGGAACCCCAGATGGTCTGCACCCTCCAGGATACTGTCCTGCATTACCTTCGTGCCATTGATGATGATCGCCTCGAAGATTTTTGGCACTGGTTCATGCCACGATGGGAGAAATGCTATCCTCAGTGTTTCACGTTTCCGTACCAGCCTGAATACAAGGAGACCTACCGGCAATGGCAAAATGTAAGTCTTATCCAGTATTCTGTTTGCCTTGGCTGATTTCATTGCCAGTGTCTCAAAAACTGGTTGGACACAGACGGTGGTGGCCAGTGGGAAAAATTTCTACAATCTCAGTCGCAGTCAACAGATGTGTCAGCCACATCCGAGGATGCCGAGGACAAGTTATCTAGCATGGCCTCAAGGCAGCACAAGGTCACCAATGTCGACAGGGCTTCGGCGACGTCCACTGACCTGGAGTATTTTGGTCGAGTCTCAGTTTACAGTGATGTCCCAGGTGAATGTGTCTTGAAGACAGATAAGAGGGAATTAAACTCTTTTGTAGAGAAATGGCATGTGGCAGTACCGCATAGGGGCATGCTAGAGGGTTGGGGTGAGATGACCTTGGAGCGGTGGATTCAGTCGGTGACGAATGAGGCCAGGTAAAGCGTATATATTACTGAATTTCTATCTACCTTGAGACATTGTATTTCTTGTATGCTCAATGTAAAAATCTACTCTCACGTGCTTGATTATATCAGCTTGTTGGACTTAGCATTCGCAAACTTGAAGAGCATCCAACTTCATTGCTATTGATTCCGTGGATCAAAATGGTATGGAAAAGGACCCGCATGGAGGAATTCCAAGAAGAAGATCTGGAGCAAACTCCTTCCCCCCCTAATGTTTTACATCGTCACACTGACGTAACCGTCGACAGCATCAATCTGCGATGCCAAACTCGTTGAGCTCGAACTGCCTATGTTTCACTTCCCAAGTCCCCTGTGAAAGGCAGAGGCACTGATGTCAGCGATGTGGGCAATGGCTTGCCATACTCATGCTCATATGACGATTCAATGGACGACCCAATGCGGCCGCCTTCAGACCATGAATCTGACTCGGATTCTGATAATTCAGATTTTGAGGCCATGGACCCCAGTAAAAACAAGCCACCCAAACCTGGGACTGTCAGTCAACTGTCTTCTCTTTTGGGCTCTGATCCCACCACTAACCTACCCTCTCCTCAGGATGAACCCCACCTCTGCCACTGGTTTCCTCTAGTCTCACATTTTCTTGATGAATTTTTCTGTCATGAAGTGCCAACATTAGGGAAGTCCATGTGTTGTGCCACCTGCTTGCATGAAGAAACTCTCTTCTGTTGTGTCTCTTGTTATGAAGGCTTTATGTTTTGCAGCGAGTGCATAGTGCGGCGACACTATGCAAATCCTTTCCATTGGATACAGGTGTGTGATTTCCAAAGATAATGTAGTCTCCATCTGACATGGTTTGAAGGAATGGAACGGTGACTTCTTTGTATGTTCAAGCCTACATGCACAAGGTTTCTGTATGGCTCTAGGTCACGATGAAGGGCAGGCATGCTATTGCACGACTCCGGCAACACTCCAAGTCATTGACCTTGAAGGGATACAAGCACTTACCATCAATTTCTGCAATTGCATCAAAGCACTTCCTTGCTGGCAACAACTTTTGCAAGCCAAGTTATTTCCTTCAATGGTAGTAGAGCCTCAAATAGTAGCCACATTCTGTGCGCTGGAGGTTTTCCAGCTGCTTTCGTTCATGTCCAAGGTTACGGGCTACAAATTTTATCATACTTTGGCACGTCTCACTGTTAACACAGGGACCACTACACCAACGGTGCGATCTCTCTTTTGCTGGTGAGATTGCATCTGGTACTGATGATCCCAACAGAACAAGGTCAGCGCATGGATGCGAATGGTTCGGGAGTGGCATCACCTCAAGTTACTGAAATGCATGCATCACCAATCACCTAAGGACCTCGCAGACAGTAGCTCACCTGAGGGTATGACCTTTACTCCTGGCTTGTTAGCCGTACAATGCCCCGCCTGCCCTTGGCCCGGCGTTAATATGCCTGATGGATGGGAAACTGAAACGGAAAAGCCATACATCTTACTAACTGTTCATCTTGGGGTGAGGACATTCTAACATTACATGTTAGGTGGAGACACTCTCTCTTTGTCGCGATTGACGCAAACTTTCATCTTGTTCGCTTTGCAGCTTCCACCGGTGTTAAAGACCCAAGCCTCAACAAAGGTGGTGGATTCCTGGTCGAGCAAGGTGCATTTCGCCAACACGTCAAGGAATATGGCTCACGAATACCCTATGACCCAAGCGACTGCAATCAGCATGACACTGTCAAGTCAGCAACACAACGACACGGCCAAGGACTGGCCATGAGCGGCATAGCAACAGTGGATTGTGCTCAACACGATTGCAAGAACCCTTCGTCTGTTATGATCCTGGACGTCGGGGAGGAGTATGTTCCGCTCACTCAGATCACGATCAGCACAGTACTAATCATCTATTAGGCAAGTTTGCATGGATTATATTTTCCTGAACCAACTCGCACAAAACTCTCTGACACGCATTGTAGTATCGTACAACATCGCCTGTCAGTGGTCAAAGAAGCTCTTTGACTGAATTGCAATCTATCTGCCATCGATGACCCCATCACAAGGACACAACCAGATGACGTTCCTCATGCCCAAATTCCATCTGCCAGCTCACATCCCTCGCTGCCATGCAAAATTTTCATTCTGGAAAACCCCGTACATGGGACAAATAGATGGGGAAGCTCCTGAATGCAGATGGGACAATATGAACAGGCTTGCAGGTAGTGTCAAGAACATGGGTCCGGGGTCTTACCTGGATACCATAGATGATCATTTAGGAGACTACAATTGGTGGAAGGCGACATTACTAGGTAAGATTTACGTTTGTCCTCGATGTTCCATTTCTAAGTCTTGGTCAGGCCCGAGCTTACTGAAGGGGGTTTGTGAAGCGATACCAGCAAGAATCAAACAAGCGGCTGTGTTTGCCGAGTTTACGAAGTCCTTGCCTCAAGAAAATACTGCCGCATGGACAGTAGTGATTGAAGATTGGGAGGAGGATCCTGCGTGACCAAATCCCTTCAAGATGACTGTTCCCCGTATGTCTAACCTGATCTCCTGGGTCGGATTTCTTATTGACCTCTTCCTTCCTGTGCAGAATTAACTAAAGCAAGTGTACATGTGGTCCTGGCGCAGGAGGAAGCAAATGAACTAGAAACTCCTGTGATGGAGGGAGACAAAGACACTGCCATAGATACCGTTCAGGTCCCCATTAAGCATGTGGTTGGTCCCAGCCAGATGATTTTCCAGGGCTTGGAAATTGAAAACCATCAGTAAGTTGCGCTTGTTTTTGCTGGCTATAATATATTTACTGGAAGTCTAGGCACCATCTGAAACGTCTGCACCGTGCCCTTGGTCCTCACTCAACAGATCGGCAGCGCACCAAAGTGATGGAAGGCCTGAACAGCCTGAGGCAACGAATTGAAGTGTGGGCCAAGATCCAAGAAGACCATGTCACAGCTATAAGGGGTCTTCATGCCAAATGGAAGGATGCCACCCAAACTGCTGCTGCTGCTGCTGCTGCCGCCCTAGAAGCTGAAGAAACTGCCACCGCCTCTAAATCCAAATGTCATAAGAAGAAGAAGGTGGTAGAGAATGTGATTGCAGTGGCTGATTGGCCACTATTACTCCCAAGCGAGGTAGTTGGGCGTGTGCCATGGAACCTCAAACTCCTGGATAGTGAGTTCCAGCTTTGTGAGGTGGAGGCATTTGAGTGTCTGGCTACAATGTGCCGACAGCTCCTATACCGTTCACATATCTACAAATTCAAGAACCACCATATTATGGGCCAGCTCCTGAACACACATGCCAACACCACTGTCAAGAGCGTGGTTACAAACATTGACGAGGCTGCAGCATGATACCAAGAGTTACACGTTTGCTTGGATGTCTTACATAAAGTGATGGGAATTTCGGCAACAGGGAAGAAGCACGATTCCTGGAATCAAGCACTGCGTGCTCTCACACCAGAGGACATTTGAGCTCTTGACGAAGGTAACATCAACAAAACAGAGGGCACAAGGCAGGTCAGCTGGATATGGAGGATCCATTGTCATACAACGGATGAGCAAGAGATGAATGAAGGTATGTTATCAGAGCCTTTTGAAACAGTTCTAATTAATTGTCCTACAGTGTTGCGAATTGAATGGTGCAAAGCTCATGCTCACACACATTGCTGGGATGAGGAGGTGACACTCACACTGACAGAGATGGAGCATACGCTCTTATTCTTTGCAGCGAAGCAAGAACAGTGGATGCAATGTTCACAACACATCAACATATCCCCAGGGGAGTGCGCATACGCTCTGCGACAGGCTGACATATGGCACCGGATACGAAACCATGCGGAGCAAATGTGGATGCTGGTCGCTATGTGGAATTCTATTGGAGATGTACCTAAACTTGTAAGGGGACGTTGTGCCAAGAAGTAGCATCAGGCAGGGGATATGGATACCTGATAGCATAGGTAGATATTTTGATCACATTTTTGTTCTCGCATTTCAGACAAATATATGACTGCTGTTCTGTTTCTTGTTTGAGTGAGACACATTTCTGGTAGAGACTGAAAAAATAAAATTCCATGGAAAACATATGAATGTAACATTGAAGTGAGTCAGAAATAAAAGAATGAATCATTGGCAGAAAAAGATGTCCGGGTCAGAAAATCTTGTAGCCGCGTGTCTGACATGGGGATCATGAAAGAAGCATTCATCAGGTACCTTGACAGGGCAGGACAGAGGTGATGGGACCCAAACGAGAGCGAACATAGATTCGAAACCGGGTTTATAGATCCCCAACAGATCGAGAGTTTAAAAGCGGTAATGGGCGCACAGGGCACCAGGCCTGGTCAACGGCCAAACAGCATCAACATGGAGCTCACTGTGCCAAGCGATGAGCTCAGCTATGGCATGTTATGCAATCATGGCCTTGGTCCAGACCCTGTAAAGAGCGTACTCAAATTTGCCCCTAGTCAAGGGGATATAATAGATTAACGCAAGCTACAACTACAGCATTGTATTGCAATATGGCTGCCCTGCAATCTTAGGTTTTAATGAATTATCCCCCAATTCTGGGGTGCTACCTGAGCAAACCATGGGAGCATTTCTATTGGCTTGCATCTCTCATTGGCTGACTGTCCTCGAATATTTTACCGTTTCACTGGTCCCGTTCTCTTCTGATTCTGATTTCTGTCGGCCCTGGAAATCTCTTTCTCTATTCATTCCCGTCATTTTCTGTTTGACCGTCTGCTGACTGATTCTGATTCTGTTCTCCTGTCTCTGCATTCCAACCAAGTTTTCTTAACAAAGGCCAGGGTATGCATGATTATCTTAATGCGATGGGTGAGCATCTCATCCATTACTCCTGTTATCATAGGCCAGCCTCACCAAAGCTACTCTCAAGACCACCACAATATGACAGTCAAGTGTCATTACTTTTCGACTGCTCGTCATCAACATCGTCTTATTTTTCACTTCTGTCGCCCCCAATGACTATGGAGAGGTATGTTTCGTTTATGCTGAAATATGGATTTGAAGGTTTCTTATGCATCCTGTCTCCTCAAAAGCTTAGGATATCATCAATGGCACCCCCACCTGTGGTATAAGCCCTCGAACAGCTTCGCGCTTCACATCTTGCAACTGATGTTATGCTCCCTCACAGCCAATTCATGATGTATTGTATCTACTGCAACAATCCTATCACCCTCCCCCATCAATATGCCCATGAAGCCCTCCCCCATACAAGATCTTTCCAACCACTCACTTACCGATCGGTGATAATCGCCACGATAATATTATGCTCAAAAGATGCCAATGCCCAACAAAAATGGATATCAAGCACCATCTGGTGCATGGGTGGTGTGCAAAGCCAGCAGCCCACCCAGGAGCTCAATGACAATGATGGCAGGATAGCGGTGTGCATAGGGGAATGTCAGGTGGGAGGGTGGTACCTCCTTCGGCTCCGTTTCAGAGGAAGAGCCCAAGCATTTTGTCCAAGTCATCAGCGACAACGACGAGCTGATTCTCAAATCGCATAAAGACTTCTTCTCAAATTATGGATATACGAAATGAGAAGTAGAAATACTGGTGTTCGCTCCACACATGGCCTCTGAACACGCTACTTGTGACTGGGGAATGGTATCTTTGGTGCTGGTGGAGATATGCTTTGTGGGGCATATCTCGTCCAGAAAAGTGCCCTTACATGAATATAGAACATCGTCTCATCGTGTGGAAGACTGCGCCCTTGCACATCTCCTCTATGAACAGCGCCTTATCGAGTCATCCAAGCTTGGCACACAAGCTTTCTGCATCACTGACCCTGGCAAGTTACCCTTAACCTACGGTGATGTCTACACGGAACTCGAAGTCCTCAATGGAGAAGTCTCCTTTCTCCTCCTTTCCCCCATGTTTTGCCTACTTATTCGAATTCCTCTACCTCACATGCCACCTTTTAAACATTGACAGATACCCTTTCCTTGCTTGTCTCACACCCAACATTGCTGGAGGTGATCTCGTCAACCTCCTTGAACCTTTAAACTCTAAACTCTCTGCACAACTTGACGATGATGTATCTAATTTTTTATGACTCCCAGGCAAGGTTGTCGATGGAGAAGGGAGGGCTGGGGTACATGGGCACTTTTCACAATGTTTGAAGGGCTGTATGAGACAGCAGTGGAGCATAGATGTGGTTTGAATCAGCCTGGGGCGATGGTGAGGTCGGATGTGGCGGGAGTAAGTTTTGTGGGGATGGGGTTCATGAAGGTGCAGCATGGGGTTGGGTGGCTGGTGGATAAGATCAAGGAGGAGACTGGTATTGACTCGGTAGAAGTCTTGGCAATCTCATGATACTGAATGGTTGTGGAAGGTTCTATAGGTGCGGGGAGAGCAGGAGGGTGGGAGGTGATCGTCAGACCCCCACCAACCAACAGTGTGGCAAGACACAATCAAGGGATTCTATGTAGGAGAAGGGGTATTCTTCAGGTATGCTTTATATGGGTTTGTTCTGCCAAGGATGTCTGCTGACTCTTTTGCAGAATGGAGAGATAGATAGATAGATAACCAGACAAGTAATCAACTAGTGGGTGAGGGCCAACTCATACGGTGGCAAATCCAAGTCCTATTCTCCTTACTGTTGTCCTGGACAGTGTCTATATAAGAATGCATTCAAGTTTGGCAATCATTAGCAAAAATCACTTTATCTTGTCACAACAAAAACTTTTGTTGGTTGACCAGTGATGGCTGTGACAAAATGGCGAGATTCTTGGCTTTCCAAGCCCCTCATGCCTCATTAACATTGCTCAGCATGTCTACGTCAGATGGCACCCATGTTTCTGAGACTTCTGGAAACACATAATTTCCATAACTAATAGTCGACTGGGATTGGTTGTCAATTGACAAAAACTGCTGTGAGATTAAGCAGGTTTATGTTGCATGAACAAGTTAGGATTACCACAAGTTAGCTAGGTGAGTTATTGACCTAGTCAAACACATAGCCAGGCACAGAGACGGAGACAATACGGAGACAAAAGAAAAAGAAAATAAAGAATAGGGCCGTGTGCCGCTACCTCGAACATTTTTCCGTGATCACATGACATTCATAGTTGCGCATTGTGCAACGTGCCCGAGCTGTCATTGTTGAATGCACATGATTGTGGGAATGCTCAAATGCTCCATAAAGCAGTTCTTGTGCACAATTTGCAGCTTTGTCCCTTTACCCAGGCAGGGCATGCGTTGACCCGGATGCTCGTTCTGTTGACCTTGCTCTCGCTTCTTATGATATCAAAACCTACTGCTTGTATACTCCAACAGCTCCCATGCCACTCGAACAAATCTGCCAAGGGTTTGCAAACCACAAACTTTGCAAGATATGGGACACAAACGAGGTTGGATGCAGAGTTGGGCATGGAGCAAGTGTGCAGCACTCAAACCAAGGCCATATGTGAGTGCTAAATGCCCTTCCACAGCTCATCAAAATCCCAACTACCGCCATTGCTACAAACCATCCCCTATGGCTCACTGTCCCACATGAACTTGATCCTCTCAGACCGTGATAAGGAGCAGATGCCTGCCAAAAACTACACGCCTTTGACACCGTGGTTGAGCAAAAGCCTCTCGAGGCTGCTGAACCAGCAGAACCCCAAGATAGCCTACTTGCAACGGGAGCTTCCACATTCTCCCAACCCAGCAAACTCAGCACGTAAACGATCTCTTATTCCAAGTCCAATTCCTGTTGTTCCTGAAGCTGGAGGCGGATGCTTACATCAAGGTATGGAGATACTCCCTCTGCCTTGATATTTTCTCTCATTTTATTTCAGCTCATATACTCTTTTCCAGGCCAATATCATCCAACGATGCTTCATATCATCAGCTCCTCAGCGGGCAAAATCAGGGGTGCTTCGAACGTCTTCAGTGCTTATGTGCCCCATCCTCAACTATTGCGATACTTCAGCTGGTTAAGGAATGCGAAGACAAGCTCAAGGTGCTTGTTAAGGAATCATTTATCCTGGATAATGAGACTGCACACTTTTTTTCTTGAGCAATATTTTTTCTTGACCATAGGCTAGGTGGAGCAAGGTGTCTTAGACATGATGCATAAGCACCGGGACAATGTGGCAGGTGTTCCATTTCTCTTCTTGACACTCATCCACCATCCTATTTCGAGACCGTCATCAAGGGCATTTACTGTGTTGGGCCATCTCCATCAAGCTCGTCTAGACTCACCATTGTCAGCACCTAGCTCACCACGAGCTCTTGTATTTTGCCACCCTCACATGCTGCTCGTCTCCCTGCTTGCTGTCGTCCTACGTGTTGGCGCATGGCAGTGACTACTCACCTTCTTTGTCACCCATTCTTTCGCATGCCCAGGCGACATGTGCTCATGCATAATTCACAGCGAGCCAGCCTCAGCGTTGTTGTTGCCACACTTGTTGAATGCCAAGGCCTCCAAGTGCAACACCATTCGATGACTGCTTTCTGTGGCATCATCTAATACAGGCCCTTTACGTGCAGATACCCCATCACCAGATATCTGGTCACACATTCGATTCAATGCCATGTATAATCTCGCCATCGTGGCGCCCCTTCTTCCTGAACAACCCTTGCTTACATGGTCGCTCACACCCAGTTCCTATCTCTGTTCTCCGCTCTTCCCTGATGAACACAATGGTGATGAAGAGGATCCTTTTGATCCCTTTTCTCAAAAGCCTGTTCCATCTTTCAATACTTTACATACTTTGGATTTCAATGCTCAATGGTCTGGATTGTCTAATTCCTCCATGTCCCCCTAAGATCTTAGAATTGGGGAGATGCATGGTCAATTCCAACCCTCATACCCTTGTATGAATCATTTCTCTCTGAAGACCCCAGAGGAGGATCCAGAGGCTGAAGCCAAAGCTGCTGTAGTGCTTACTAGAGGTATGGGCCATCGCTGCGCTTGGCATGTCTGAGTCCTATGAATCTTTCTGGTATTTAGGTAGTTGGTTCACATCCATATACCACACTTTCCACACCATTGAACATAAGCAGCATTTCTCTGCAGTTGGTCATGTACCCCTGTATTGTTGACCATTGTCTTGCCTGTGGAAGTAGGTACCACCACACAGCAATACTGAGTAGAACACGATTCCTTGTGACCTGCGGTACATTATGTACGATGGACAGAAAGGGCTGTTCCCCCTCAGAATTTTCAATACAATGGATTCTATACTCACAAGCCTGCTGAATATGAACACCTTCGCTGCAGCCTCTGATTAAAATAATCTCTCACCTTCTCCAGGGTATACTCATCTGAGTTGCCTCTGACGAACTTAGTGAACGAGGTTTCGCATCCACATGTTGTTGTCTATCCTGATGATCTCATCCCATGGCCATCGGTCTGCAGTCCATAAATTGAACAAAACAAAACTTGTTGCATCATGTGCACAGCTGTTATCCGACTGTTGGCAGCCTATGAGGGGTGCTGCCGAACGGATGTGGTTTACGCTTGGCCAGGCAAGAACAACACACCATTTATCTGTGCCATCTGTTTGGAATCAAATGTCTCTGGGACATATCTTTTCTGCTTTTCTGCCAGTCTCATTGACATGATGACACGATCCAGGTTCAGTTGTGTTACAATTTATTCATTTTTCTTATCTAAGTGCCTCTTATCTTATCTTCGGCACTTATCTTATCTTATCCTTAGGATCTGCGACTCCACAGAGTCATGACATCATGATACAGTCACCATTGCTCACTTGTGCATGTTTTACTTCTTTATGACACGGTGCACTTATTATTAGAACCCTCACTTTAGTATATAAGTACTGTAGCTCAAGCTGTATATTCCCTAGCTTTGAGCTAAAGTTAATCTATACTGAAACACATTCTCTCTCGCTAAGTGCTAAAGACTTAGTCCAGACTTCCTTTCATCACGAGACTCAACGGTGACTGTACAAATGCGATACAGCTGTTGTTTACTCTTGATTGGAAAATTGGGTCTAACAATTAGCTCAAAGCTTCCCTAGCTCCTTAACCGGAGCCCTCATGGATACAGAAAACATCGTCCTAATAACCGTAGGACTCATTCCCGGAACCATCTGCCTGGTTGGCGTGTTAATCCTTGCCGATCGATTCTGCAGAGGAGGCACAAGGAACAAACCTGCCCCCACAGTCATTATTAATCAGCAGATAAACCCCCCCAACAACAATGACATCCCGCTCCAGCCACGAACGACCATCCATGCACCCGTACCATGATGACCGGCACCAGTCCCAGACTTATCTTCAATTGACAGAGAGATGGAGGTCAGTCTTCAGTCGAGTAATGGGGATGTTCAGGAAGGAAGACCTCCCACCCCTCCCAGAAAGCGCATGCCTTTCATCATCCTCTCCACCACCGGCTCCACCAGCTCTACCCCCTATGTCGTTTGAACTCCCTCCCCCCTTTCAGACAATGCCCTCGCCGAACACCAGGTCTGATTCTACCTGGGCCACCACAGCAGGCCCGTCACTCCTGGGGGTGACACCAGCAACCATTTTGGGGATACCTGGGCACCAACTATTTCACCCCCAACCCCATTTGATCCCAGCGACCTTTGGGACAACCTCAATATCCCATACGCCACCTACTTCCTCGCAGAAACTGGCTCCCCCAATCACAGAACTGCTCCCCCCGACTCAACAGAATATCCCAGCATCATTCAGTGGGACCAACCCATTCAGAACCAAGAGCGCCCACTCAAGCCTGTACCAGAAGTCGAGGAACCCATCGCCAGACCCTCCTCTCCCTGCCGATCTGCTTGGTGAAACATTAATGAGCGACACCTCGCACCCTCCTGAGCTGATCTGCCACTCAACCAATTTGGAGAGTCGGTCAGGTTCGGAAGGTGGCCAAGCAAGACAAGCGACTCAGACACCACCACAGAGCCACTCCCCAAGCAGGAGTATGTCAATGGAATCTATGGAGAAAGTCCCGAGCCATCCCCCCTCCCATTGATCCATTCACTTCACGCAATGAACCCCGACCCTTCCTCTGATGACGCTATCTAATGCCATTCACCTATATGAAAACACCAGATTTAACAAACCCACAGATGAAATCCCAGAGGAATTAGTACGAGCCCATTACAACAACTTATTTAGTTATTTTGCCTATGAATTACCTTTCATCCCGGCTTGGGGAGAAACCAAAGCTGGGAATGACTATTTTATGAATCAACAGCGAGGTCTTCCCTCCGACCGAATCTTACAGTACAAGGCAGGAAGAAATGCCTGCCTTCTCTATAACAAGATTCACCGAGATGCCCCCATGCGGGTACTCAGCCCCTACAGAAGGATCCCAATCCAACTACCAGAGATCAAGATCCAGGAACCCATGCCAGACAAACCGCCGGTGCCATCTCCCTGTGCCTGAGTCACTGCCTTCTCCTATGTCAGGGGACAGGCACCTCCAGGGACATATCTCTGTGGCTACAGACCATTTTCCGGGGCTGATCCATCAGGAAGTGGGCAACCCACCCAACCACAACCACCTCCCGTTGTGCCCCAAACGTGGACACTTCCACGATATCCCGCCCCACCAAAACCACCAGATCCACCAGCTCCCTGGGTATTAACCACAGGAGATATCACCCCTTATGATGATTTCAAGCCAAAAATCTTGAAAGAGGTCGACAATTTCAGCAGGGATTCCAACGACATTTCCCGCTTTTTTCTCAAGTGCAAACTGCACTTCAACTTATTCAACTGACACTTTCGGTACCACCCCCACAAAGTCATCTTCTGTATCTCACAACTCAAAGGAGATGCTGAAAAATGGTGGGAGTTGTGCTCAAGGATGATTGGCAAGAACACCGATGGGGAACAGTTATACCCCTCTTACGAGGACTTCCAATCGGAAGTCAAGGCAAGGTTCTGGAAGGATGCAGATGTGCAAATAAAGCATGCGCAATGGGAGAAACTCAGACAGTCGACTTTCCCAGATGGCGACCAATTCTTCCAGAAATTTGAAGAACTAGCATATGACACTGGAATACGTGACAACGAGCAAGTAATGCTCGCTCAGATCAAAAGGGTGGTTTGCGAAACCAGCAAAAACACCATTTATGCTGCCGATGGGGAAGTGCCAACCAGCTATGA
This sequence comes from Armillaria altimontana, assembly GCA_022818075.1. Lineage (NCBI taxonomy): Eukaryota > Fungi > Basidiomycota > Agaricomycetes > Agaricales > Physalacriaceae > Armillaria > Armillaria altimontana. The sequence continues at coordinate 770,570 of JAIWYR010000003.1, forward strand.
AGGGTGGAAGGCTCGCATACTCCATATGGACTATAACTACCGTCTCAAGAAGGCAGAAGGAACTACAGCTGGGCAAATCGACTCCAGGCCGCAGGCACAGAAGACGACCACGCCCCAGAAGGGTGGTCAAACATCGACATACACGCCGGAGAAGAAAACTGCAACAGGAACAACATACGGAGGACACGGTGCGCCGATGGATATTGACGCAGCAAAGGCAGCGGCAAAGTGTTTCCGATGTGGCCAGCTTGGCCACTTCAAACACGACTGCCCCAATGCGCCTAAATCCAGGGAAGAGGCCATGCATCGACTCAATTATTATTGGGATACGCATCCAACGGTCGAGGCACCAACATTATCAACAATTGAGGAGGTAAAAGAGGACACCGGGAAGTAAATGATTCAACTTACCTGGCTACAGACTTAGTTTCATCTGGTATGCACATCATGCCCACTAGTCGGACTCATATATCTGTAGTATCTACCGTGCATTCAAATATACCTGTGACTTCACAATCAGACCAGGAACTAAGCAAGAATCAACCAACAGGAAAGTATGCCACCGTGATAGTTAAACTACCAGCTAAACATTCAGCAAGTAACCCATTATGGGTGAAAGCATGGAACGACAAGTCACCTACCATAGTGACACCCATCATAATGATGCGTCCGCATGAGGAACAGCAAGTGCTGAACCAAAACGGAATGACGTGATCGGATGGGGCAGGGGAACAAGTGCCTAGCACCCCCCCTGATGAAATGGCTCCACGGAGTCCCTGCCTTGCAGGGAGTTACGAGGGAATAGCTGTGGCAAAACCTCCTCTGGTAACAGAGATCACTGTAAGGTTGCCAAAGTCTAAATCCCTTATACATCAAGAGGCTTTGGAGACAGCCGAGGACACCAAGAAGACCAAGAACTTAACCGACCCTGTGCAAGAGACCCCTACCAACAGGAATGAGGGGGCCTGAACAAGGCAGGAGATGCCTAAGGTGCATATGGAGGAGGTTCCAGACGACAAAGATGATACCAGTTTCCAAATGCAAAAAACTAATTTAACACCCTCTGTAGTGCCTGAGGTGACCCAGTCAACAGTAGCCAAGTCAAGAGACTCTGGCGTGAAGACTGAGAAGGTCCCACATGAATGGCTCAAACCTTTTGGTGCTGAATGGATCCTACGAGAGATTGTAGAGGCCAAGACAGAGTCAGAAGCAAAGGCGATCTTAAAGAATTGGATTCATAAGACATGTGTGGAGGAAGTTGTTGACAAAATGATTGAAGGAATGTGGAAGGTGACACGAATCAATGCTCTTTGGTGGCTTGAAGAACTATGACAACCAAAACGGTACATCAGCCAACTAAGTGGGAAGGGGAAGGATCTAAACATCGACATCCAAATCAAAACTCTAGAGAACTGGACCCAGATCTCTGCCTTGGCATTAGTAGACAGTGGATGTACCAGCAGCGCAATCAACCAAGTGTTCGTCAAACAAAACAACATTCCTACTCACACAACCACCGCACCCATCCCTGTATATAACACCTCATGCTGCACAGAAAGGCCTTTACCTGTGCTAATCAGCAATTGAGCAGATTGCACACAGAATGCTTATTAGCATAGGGCTATATATGTGGGTACCGGCAACCCCCTGCTAAATTCGGACTCCGAGCGTTACCAAAAATGGACCGGAATACCCGTGTTTTATGGATGCACCTACTGTGGGTCGAAGGAGCAAGATTCAGCAGAACTTTTGCTGGAACAATTTACTCTAAATATAATTTTGCATGTTTTCTTTGAGGCAGACTTTTGAATTTACATCATTTTAATTGATTTCTGCAAAACTTTTCATACTTGCACACTGTATTTTTCACTTTTGTCTCAAAGAAAACATGTATTCTAGTTGGAAAGGTGTCTCCACAAAATTCTAGAGAAATTGATCTTCTGTGGAAGCCTACACAAGGTGCATAAGTTTGCACTATAAATAAGTATAAATAGTCGCATCGCACCAATTTTGTCACAGCTCACAGTGATTGATTGATCCCAAATACCCTATTTTCGGTGGAAATGAATGTAAATTGTTATACAGAGACTTTGGGACAGTCCAGACAAACAGACATGACAAAACATATAGTAGCCCTGTTTCTCTACTATGGCAGAGAGAGACAGTAGCTACAAGCAAGCCATGTATATTAACAATAATAAATGGTTATTACAGTGATTGCTGCTCTATAGAATACTATCTAGCATAGAACCGTGGGATATACACTTTACAGGTCCTTCAAAGATCCTTTGGAGGGTCATAGATGAATATGGAAGGGATTTGCTGCCGGAAGGCCCAAAAAGGGGCTTACTCAGCTCATGGTCCAGAACCGGGAGTTGCCGGTGCCCAATATATGACTGGTTTGCACAGCTGGGTCATACACTGCCACATCCTATTTTGGCCAACTGGCTCATTTTGAGTACCAGTTGCAGATGCAGCTCAATTTCCCAGACCTGTGCTCACTAGGTGGGTCAGAAAAAAAGAGAACTAGACATGCACCTGTTAAGCCCACTATATAGTAGATATAATAGCTGTTAATTATGTATTTTAACGGCTATGATAAGTGTGAAGGATAATAAAACTTACTGTACTTGAATAATTATTTGTTAAAGCTGTCAGGGATATGGTCAAATAATAAGGGACAGGGACCGGGTTGGTCATCAGCGTCATTGCAACACATGTACTCGGCAATGCGTCACTCCCAAAGTTGCTGAACTCCTGCGGGCGCTCCCGAACCTCCCCCTGCCGTGTAAGACAACAGCAACGACTATGACCTCACTATCTTATTAAAAAAAGCGGGAAAATGATGATAAACCAGGATTAAATATTATAATACAATGGGAACACCAATAAATGTTACACTACACAGGAACAGATGGAAATAGGTCCTTGGGTGGCACTCAAGCAGAGCCTGAGGTCTTACTTCGTTTGTTAGCACCACACTTTTTCCCTTTGTAGGACCGCTCTTTCCTCTTCTTTGTGGGAGCTTCTCCACTTTCTGCATGTCTCTGGTGCTCGTCAATCCGATTCTGAATGTCTGGCCAGCTTAAATAAACCCATCTGCATGAGCCTTCAATGAGAGCATTGCGAAGAAGCTTAAGGTCGGCCAGGACCCGGATTTCTGAGGGTGTTTTCAGTGGGAGAAGCCATGCTGGCCAACCAATCAGTTCAACGCTGTACTTCTCGATGATGTCAGTTTGATAGCGAGCATATGACATAGAAGCCTGTGGCTTCTTCATGATATACCCTGACAATAGAGTTTTGGTGGCTAAGAAGAAGGCAAAGAATGAGAACGTACGTAGACCTGTCAGTATCCTACTCGTAATGTCTTTGCGTAGGTTTCCCATTGTATCTCTCTCTTCAAGGCCTGGTAATTTTGTTTAGCACTGGAATGATAGGTTACGAAAAGCACCTACTAAGCACTCGGCTGCATGCCCACTGTTCAAATTTTCTCAATAGATCCAGCGGGTCCATGTGCAGGATATCCAAGATGAAACGCTCTGCTCTGGAGGAAGCAAAGATGTCGGGGGTGTATGTGTCATCGACATGGGCTCGTGTGAAGAGCGCTATAGACATAGCCCCGGTCCTCGGTGCCAAGTTCGTCAGCTGGAGGATTGTATAAGTATGATGTCAGGGAGAGACCAAAGCAAACCAGTTGGACATACCTCCTGCTGGACACGATCCACAGTCTTTTGATAGTCCATCGCCGCCACATGGTTTGACACGCGTGCCCCCTGGGATTTGATGGCCCAAATCTCTCGAACCCTTTGTATCATCTTCTCCTGTGTCTCTTTCGACCAATTTGCCATCTCTTCATCTTCCTTGACAAGTGCTTGGATTTTGACAAGGGTCTTGGGTATCTCTCCTGGTTGCAGCTCTGAGAGACATTGTTAGAAATAAACAGAATGGTAGAAGACTCCAGCTACTCACTATCTTTCTCTTGCTTCATTTTCCAACTGATCTTTGCATCATGAAGGGAGACAGCGTGCTAGTAGCAATGCCTAGTCTGATTGAGGGCCAACTGCCTGATGACATCGATCTTCTTTCCATGCTGATCTGCAATGCGTTGAAGAATCATGTCAATCTTGTTTCTAGCAGTGTCGATGGCTGCAATGAGCTCCTTGTGCCTTGCCTGAGCCTGCACTGCCTGTAACTTGCGCATTTCCTTGCTAGCATTTCCCCTCCTCGTTTGTGTGGGAAGGACAGGACGATCCGGGTTACACTGTGCCCAAGTGGTACCCTTGTCATTGGTAGCGGCAGCAGCATAACACCAGTGGGATGTGTCGACCACTACTGCATCTGTGCTGCAACGACCGTCGTCATCATCATTGTTGTTGTTGTCAAGGCCATTGTCACTCATGGTGGCATTAAATATGTCGAAATTGGATGAAAGCATGCTGAGATCGGATGAGGACACATCAGGAGGAGCATCACCGTCCGACTGTGGCTCAACAGTGTTTGTAGACCCGTGAAAACACCAGCTATAGTCTCCCTCCAGGCCAATGGGGTGATCTATAGAGGGATAGACCTCATCAAGGCCGGAGAATTCACTGGACAAAGGGAATGTACGAGGATCCATGGGATCGTATGGACCATCCCAATTATCGTTGAGATTTGGCAAGAAGAGTGTTCTGGAAGGGAGGTTGGATAGTGAAGGAGTGTCTGAGTTCTGAGGCAGTGTTGAATCATTGAAAGGGAAGTGGTTGGTGATGTCGCATAACACCATGTTTTTGAGTTAGTTGGAGTGAGGTGGCCTGATAAGATTGAGTCAGGACAACAGCGCAAAATTCTGCACGTGCGCCAGCCATACCTCTACAAACAATGTGTTGACGTCGCATCCAACAGGACACGCACGATGGTGCAATTTGAAGCCATTGTTGAATGTTTTTGCAAGGCCAGAAAGGGGGGGCGCATTGAAACACCCACACAGAATAAGCAGTGCCCCACAAAACGTGGCTCAATAAGCCCTAATGAGGGATTACCAGCCAGTGTGCATCTTAATAGGGTGCACGTGCTGCCATTAAATGAGACAGTAGCAGCACGCCGACGTCGTCCTGGCAGGGTCCGACAAATGACCTCAGCATACATCATCTTTCACTAAGAACAACATCAGTACACTGGACTCCAAGGAGGAAAATACTACTCACAGTCATCCTCTGAGTCTTAGCTTGTAAGCAGTGTTTCATTACTGTGGTCAGTGATAGTATGAGAAAGATGTGCACACACTGAAGGTGTGATCGGGACCGGACTTTGCCAGTCATTTGTCCTTCAATTTCAGCCATCATCAGTAACTCAAATCCTCATGCCCTATGCTCCCCTTTCCCGGCCGTGTCTCCAACCAGCATGGATCTCTATGAGCGAGGACGATTGTATGGCAGGTTGAACAGTGGTGTCTGGGAATTTTGTGAGTCAATGTTTTTTTGTGCTCTTGAACACTAACCGGTATTCTAGATGAGTCCTATGAAGCAGACAGTCCACCACTTTCACTTGGCCCTTCCAGCGAGTCAAGCTTGACGATGGTGACGGCGACTGAGACTGAGACCAAAATGATGATCCAGGACAACAACTGCCATAGACACAAGGATTCACATCGTCACTCTCCAACGGTGCGCACACCTTCAGATAGTGTATTTCCTCCTTTCTACATCAATGTCACCACTCCTCCATCATCTCCAAAAGATGAAGGAGTACCCACCTTGCCATTTTTATCCATTTGTTCAGAGACGTCAGCTATCTGGGATACCGTTTCCAGTCGGCGGGATTTTAGGCATGTCTTCGACAAACCAAACAGGTTCCTGCATGATGTGGTGGAGAACCGGAGCACAGCAGAGGGTGTCAACCCTCCAGAGCCCACGAGTCGAGCCCCTGTCACTGGTACAATGGTACGGCGTGTTGCTATGCATACTACAAGAGCCCAGAAATCCCAATGCTACAATAGTTTCCCCGATGATGACAACAGCTCAGATGACATCAAGGACCTCTTTGCTGCAATCGCAGAAGATGCAGAGCATGCGCGACTTGTCAAAAGCTTCGGTTCCAAGAAGATGAAGCAGCCAGGCATGCGGAAAGACAACCTTTGGGTTGTCTTTCATGGCAAAGTCACGGGTATCTTTGATGAGCTGTGAGTTTCTCTTCCGAATGATTTTCATAGACTCACATTAAGTGTCTCAGTGAAGATGTGGAGGACGCCAATCACCAATTCCCTATGGCACAAGTATGTGGATACCCCACGCAGCAGGCAGCCAAGAGTGCATGGGAGCCCTAGTCTTAACTCTTAGCCTTTTTCTGCCCAACACAGCAAGGATAACCTGATTAATTCTCTCTTGCTGCAGCAAGAACCTCTCTAGGTCAATGTACAGATTAATAATGATCCTAGGGTGCCATTAGGGTCCTCATATTATATAATGTGTACCCTGAGACATTCTCCGGGTCACTGCGCTGGTCCCGCCGCCCATTAAACCGCCCTTGTAGCCATAAAATGGCGGGTTCCCACACATCCGGCATGAACGGCTCCGAATTTTGATGCGGCTGAGCTGGCATGTCATGTGCGTCATCTCACTGGGTCGGGTCGCTTCTGATCCGTGGGTGCCTGTTCCTGCCGATATCCTGCCTTCCATTGGTGCTTGCCATTGCTGATATACCGCCTCCCTGCTCATCGTCTCAAAAATACAAAAATACAAAAACATGAATATATATCATGTACACAAAATTGGCAAACTCAGGCTTGCCCTGCTATGGCTGACAGAGGACTTCAGCACTTCTAATGGCGTCAATGTCGGGCGTGGATGTTGACGATGTTCTAGTGTCGATGTTGACAACATTCTGGCGCTGCCAGCGCATAACGGAAACTGCTGGAACTCGACAAATCGGAAAAAGTCCAACTGTTAGTCACATGTCTTCACATTCCTTTTCTGTCTTACACTGTCTTACTAGTATTGGGGCATATATTCGTATATTTTCTATCACTGTGAGTACACGAATATGCGCGCTTTGGCACGTCTATCAATTTATGAATCCAAGAAGACCGTCAAGCATCCACCGAGCGTCTTCCAACGCGTCCTGCCAATGACAGGGATCGCCGTCCTTGACGGCCATTCCCCACCAGAACAGCGACGCCGCCACCCCCAACCAACCATTCACCCCTGCAAAATCTAGTTCCGACCAATCTTCCCCGTACATACCGGCTTTGAACTTCCCCGATGCATCTCGTTCTCTCCATGATGGCTGCATGCCTTCCCACCACTCCCACCACTCTTTTGGTACTCGTCCACGGTATTGGCGTCGAGCTTTGGCATGGCACCTCGCATTCAGCCCTGGCCCACCCACTTGCTCAGCAGCTGTGGTCTCCCTCTCGTGCTAAGGCCTTTTCAAGGACTGTCAAATTTCTTCTTCTCTTCCAGTGACGCCCACTTCCATAGGAAATCGTTGTATTTATTGCCGAGTGATCCTTTTGCAAACGCTTCATAAGGGACAGCCAACCACTCAGGGGCGATTTTCAGAATCCTCTCATCGAAATCAGATTTTGTTGGCGCGATGGTGGACGACTCGTTCATATCTGTTGGGGTAGGGGGATCAAGCTCTGATGGTGCGTCTTTGGTAGTCTCTGTGCCACCACCTACTGGACTCGATTCTAGCGGAGGTCTATCACCACCGGAGTCCGTCGCGTCTGTCATGGTGACATTGCCCCCACTATTCCCAGTGCTCTCAACTATGTCGCCGCCACAAACATCTCTCACGTTCCCGCTTGCCTCTTCATCTTCGCCGCCACCATCCGTGTTCGAAGTGACCTTGTCATTCGAAGTACCATCGTTGTTTTGTATACCAGCTAATCTGGTGGAAGATCGCGAAGGCCTGGAGGTTGTGGTTGTAGTCTTCTTGGGGCGTGGTTTTGGCTTCAGTTTTGGCTTCTGGGCACACATACGTGCCAGATCTTCATTGATTTCCTTCATCAAAGGATGATTGGCAATGGCCGCTATGTTCTCCTCTTGCTGACATTCGTATTCGCTCAATTTTGGTCGTGTGCTTTCATTCGCACATGCTCTGCTCCCTTCATCAATCTCACCATCGCAAGCTGGCAAGTTCTCCTTGTTGGAGCCCTTTCCACCATGTTGGACTGATTCCTTCATCGCCTTCGCCGCTTTACTACCCTTCACTGCCACGCGTTTACATTTATGAGGTGGTGATGCTGTGGCATTGGGCTGTTCCTCAGCTGATGAGTCTGAGTCCTCCGATGACGAGTCCGAAACGTCGTCTAAGTCCTGGTTAACACCCTTCAGCTCGTCATCGAATCAATATACATCTTGGGATCTGCCCTCTGGTAAGTGGGCCTTCTCACAGTCGTCTGCAGTGTACGCAGTGTGCAAAAAGTCCAAGAAGAAATCTTGGACTTGTTCTTTGAACCTCTTCGCATCCCAGTGTGGCCACACCACAGGCTTATCATCAAGGTTCTTCCGCCATGATAAGCTATCAAGCATATGAGGTCAGTGTGTGACACATAGTGACCAATGATAACTCACTTTAATGTTCCTAGCTGTCCGTCATTTCTCGGCATTGGTCCCCCAACTATCATGAACACAGCCAAACCGGTCCTCTCAAAGATTCCTCATAACAAGGGTGCCGCAAAAGCCGGTAAGTTGTTGATGCAGCTTCGAAAAGGGTAAATACATGTCCATAACGAGCGGTAAACAGCAAACTTACAGTTGTCTCTCCACAGGATCTTTCGACGGAGGAGCCTTCAAAAGGTTCACATATTCCCTCTTATTGCGGTCTGCAACGTCCCTAGCTTTTTCTTCCACTGCTCTTGCACCTCAGGCTCCAGGGCCTGGAACAGTTCGCGTGCCACTGCCATCCGAAGGCCTGCATTCGGACCATCCACGGTCATTCCATCAGTGACTTGTTTCTCCCATCATTCAGCCATGATGTTCACAACAAGCTTTGTGTTCTCGGGTTTGGTGAACCACTCCTGGTATGCTTGTCGCGCCTTTGGCGGTTTCATGATACCGGCAAGCTTAGCCAGATAGAGGTTCCACGGATCATGGAGCATACTACACCACAACTTGAGCTGTTTCTTTTGAAGTTTGCGAGTGCGATATCTCAGCCAACGCCTGATGCGCTATAGTGAATGCGAACATCAGTTAAAGTAGCTAATACATCTGCAATATAGGGCTTACCTTATCGATCTTTTCCACCCATTCACATTTTTGTTTTGCCTCCTCCGGTGTGAGGTCTTTGTGTTCGCAAGGCGCATGAGGATCGTATAAACGAAAAGGTTGTGCAGGCTCCTCGTGGTCCAGCAAGCGCCAACCGATGTGGAAGTAATATTTGCGATAGATTTCTGCCAAGCAGGCTAGCTCGGCGTGCCAACCGAGTTCAAGGCAGTCAGAGTATGGCAGGATGTGCTTGGATAGAATCCTCTCGTGACCACCTTCTGCCCACCCTTTCAAGTTCTTTCTCTCCTCCTTTTTCAAGTGCTGTTTCTTACCCATTTTCAGGAGATGAAATGATGAGAACGGGGAAAAAAACCGGGAGCCATGTGGCTCTCTTGCACGACCCGGTATTTCATTTCTACCAGGTAATGTGCAACTGTACAGTTCTTGGTCGGACTCTCATTTACTCACTATAAAAGGAGGACAAAGAGTGAAATACTCCTTCATCCGAATCACAATGTCCGAACAGCAGGAAGGCATGGTCGCAGCCCCTGCCGATACCTCTGCGGGTGTTGTGACCACATCCAGCGAGTCTGAGTTGTCGCCTGCTACTACTACCACTTCTCTGGCGCCGTCGCCGTCCCCTCCATTGGCTCAGGGAGAGCCTGCATTGTCTGACTCTGAAGACAGCGATACCGAGGTGATCACCGGGACTGATACCACCACTGTTTTGTCGGCATCGACCATGATCACCCCCCAGGAAGCCGGTACGAGTTCAACGTGTTGCCAATGTCACCTCTCGCTAACATATTTCTTCAGTGGCGATCACAAGTGTGCTCACTCCGAGTGAAGATTCAACTTGCATTCCCGGAGTCAAGTTCACTGAATGGCCTCCCAATCCCCTTAGTACCACCAACATGATCCGAAGCAAAAGATGGTATGCTGTGTACAAAGGGCGCTTTGTTGGTGTCTTCCCAGATGTGTAGGTTTCTTTTTCTTTATAGCTATCACCACCTTTAAAGCATCCCTACCCAGGTTCATTGCCAATTGCGCTACTCTCACTGTGTCGGGAGGGTCCCAGAAAATGTTCACCTCTCAGGAAGAAGCCGTGGCCGCTTTAAACAGGGCCTGGCATTCCAGGGACCTCGAGATCATCTGAACATATGGTTTGATTTATTTGCAATAGTGAGGTTAATCTCACACTTCTTGTTAGACTAGTTTTCGGCGGGCGAGTTGGATAGAATAGTATGACAACGTATTTACATTTTGATACAAATTCATTGTTCTTCCAGCATCTGGGTTCCAATCTCATCGCATAAAGGATAGAGTAACCACAACCCTGGTATACCATGGATCAGCAACCGCCTCCTCAGCAGCCTCAGTCCCCTAGGGAGCCAGAGTCCGACTCTAGCCTCGAAATCATTCTCCTTGACTCCGACAGCGACAAAGATTATTTCTATGATGCTGCTTCCACATTTGGTGTGGAATTGGACGAAGACCCCTTACCATTGCAGAACGCCGCCTCCATTACTGCTGCGGGTGAGTTCTATATTGCTCGGGTCTATAGCCAAAGTCAACAGCAAATACAGATGAGCTTGCCGAGCGTCTGAGCAATGTAAATTTTTGGGATCGTACTCAATATGTCGTTCAAACGAGTTCTCAAGTACTCCATACACCGGATTGGTAAGGACCCGACTCTCAGTTGAATGTATCACACTGATGCCAAGCTGAAATTTAAAGGTTGGAGGCCGCTCAAATCCTTCATGATCAGCCCGGGAGCCAGGCTAAGGCTACTTTGAAGCGCAAACAGTGTCGACCTTGCAGCACCAAGTTCCATGTTGTTTTCTTGGGGAAAAACACTGGTGTATGTGACCAATTGTATGTTACAGCCTCTGTGTACGACGGTCTCATTATATCTCCTCAGGTCCACCTGTGAAAGCTGGACTTCCGGCGTCCGCTATAAGCTTCACCTTTCTTACAAGACTCGTGCCGCCGCCGAAGCCGCCTACGCCTATGCCCTGTCCAAAGGATGGGTTTGATGGTGGCGCAGGGGTGACCTTGTCTCTGTTCGGGCTCTGTTGGTGGAAATGCTGAAGCCTGAAGCTATGCTAATGAAGCCCGAAAATGCCTATTAAACACCACTGAATTTGGGACAAACAGATTCCCAGTGGCACATTGTCTTCAAGGGCATTTCCCCAGGGATCTACCTGACGTAGTAAGTGTTCTGGATTGGTGGTAGTCCTCGCTGACTTTCCCTCTCAACGCAGCATCGAATCAGGCCTGAATGTCCTGGGTATTACTGGGGCTGTGCACAAGTCATTCGAAACACTTCAAGTAGCACGTGATAAATTCCAGAAGGCATTGAACGTAGGTCAGGTAAAAGCTCTCCCTCCTCCCCCGGTAGCATGATACATAGTCAGTAGAACACTCAGTAATCCAAATATTACCTCGCTTTGTAATGTCCTGAATAAGTCCCAGAGAAAAATGGGAGTGCCAAGTCCTGATGTAGTTGCCGGAGTGAAGTCAATGTTGAAGGCGACAATCTATTGTAAATGTACCTCCTGGTTCAGGGGAATAGCAGTGTCTTCGTCATTGCTAGGGTGTTCTAGTGTGCATGTCATATCCTAGTAATCACACGTCGATGTTGATTTGACCGTTTGAATCGAGCTGGTAGCCCTAAGAAGTTCATGATCGGAAATGATGTATAGTAGCCGTATGAAGCCATCCACATAACACCCCCATCTCAATCCAGTTTCACACCTGACAAGTGATATCTTCCAAATCGGCTAATACCATCTTGTTTCAGTAGTACGTAGGTGTAAGGAAGTGATGGCAATACATAGCTTAAATACTTACGGATTAAAACCAGTCGTACATCTTAGCATTCACCCTTTGCTTTAAGTTACAACTTTCACCTTTCAAGTTCTTCCACTGCGTGCACTTGGCAGTCTTCGCTTTGGCAATGATCACATCCCAACCAACTTGAGAAGTGCAAAACCGGATAATAGTGAGTATTAAACCTTCATAAGTACAATATAGGGCTACCCGTTAATCTGACTTTACGCTTGAAGATGAGCTACTTCCACTCTTCCATTATGCATCAGTCAGACTTGATCCTTGAACCTACGAGATCTCACAACCTGTATGGATCTCAAGTTCTTTACAGTTCATATTCTACATGACGGCGCTCCATAGTCATCCTTCATACACTTTCCCTTGCTCTGGGAATCGAGTGACATCGTGATAGTGTGGGTGATCACGCCGATTTCATCTGCTAAGATTTGGCAACCCATCAAGGGTGCCCTGGCATGGGAATCAGCCACGGAAGGAATTTATTAGTCGCAGAATCGGTTATCTCATTGCGTGAGTCCAGTGTGATTGTGCTTGATGGCAGGCAATTTGTATTCAATGATGGAAGCGTCGCAAGTGTGAGATTACCTTTATTTCGAGAGATGAATGACCATTGTTCCATAGGTAGAGAGAACTATTCAAGTATGTGTGGATAAAAGTCTAGTACAAGCCCGCAGCACTCCATCCTATGAACTATAGTATTCTCGTATTCCACATGATATATGTCCATCCATTCGCCACATTTGAGGCACTCAGCAACGACGAAAGGAATTCTCAGTGCCACCGCCAGGGCAGCCAAGTCGCGTGGAACGTAGTGCCAAGCATGATAACAGGGACAGATATGCTTCTGCTTGGGTACAAATTCGCAAGGTAAAGCCAAAAATACAAAACGGGTTTGAGTGTCTAGATGCGGGAGTCAGCATGGTCAGTGTGGTTGACCCGAAAGAGCTCACAAGTGGGTGCTCGAGCTATTGTCGATAAACAATATATATCCCGAAGATGGATATTCTCACCAGGGCTATATTTGAGAGAAACAGACACCACGACACTGGTAGTTATCAGAACCCCGTCTTGAGTCGGGGGGGGGGGGGGGGGTTTGCATTCATCCGTACTGGCGGTGGTGGCAATGACGGTAGTGGTAATGAATGGGAAACCTCCCAAGGGCATCTGTCCCGCTACATTGCAATTATTATCAGCTCCAGCCAAAAATACATGAAATACCAATACTCACAAGGATATCCATAGGTGAACATGCTAAAAGGATCCATGAAAGATGATGGAGCAAGAAAGCCTCAATCTCAATGGTCGCCCCTCAAAACACCGCACCATGTGATGATGAATGCATGCTGTAACGGCAGGATTTCCTTCGAAGTTACGTGTTTGAATCCTGAGTCTGGACTTCAGAAACAACCGAACACATGCTAGGGCCCCTTGTGAAAACTTCCTTCTAACCGAAGTACCAAAATCACGGTGACCATGTATAATTTCAAGTACTACGACAAGACTACATGGGCACAAAAACTTCCTTCTGACCGAAGTACCAAAATCACAGCAGCCGTGTATAATTTCAAGTACTACGACGAGACTACACGGGCGCCGTGGATCATTGAACCCTATGGAACCCTACTCCTTTTCTTGACACCAACCCTTCGCTTCCATCAGAAATATCTTGTCAGGGTGAACTGGGACCAGACTCTCTCGATGGACTCTGAGTTGATGTAACCAGAAGCGGATCAAGGCCAGTGCTTCTCCACAATCTCACCATTCCCCGTGCTATCCAATGAATGAACAATGCCCCAAGACCTCTCAACAACCTCCCCATCTGGGGGAATTAGCAATGTGTGAGGCTCCAGTCCACGTGTGAACTTCCAGCATTTCAGTCGAAAATTGGTGTTGAGAGTTTTCACCAATAACCTGTGATGGGCACGTGAAGTCAATACATTTCTCAGGGATTACATGGTGTGACGTACGACCTTGTCTTTGGAGGCAAGAGACACAACAAAAGGGTGTGTCGATATCTGTCATTTAGTACACGGTCCATTAAGCTGCGTCGCATTTCAGAACCCTCAATTCTAGTGACAAAAACAAAAATATACCATGACTCATGCGACGACGTGGTGGAAACCGTGCTCGACCTGCCTCTCTTTTTTGGGTTTGTTTGATGGGCGACAGATAATTCGTCTGGTGGGACCGGGCTATCCACGCTTATAGCAGATGTATGGACAACAGATAGTTTAACGGGTGAGTCATCCATGGAGGTGGTCGTGGTAGTGAAGCCAGGCTGATTTTGCGCCGAAGAATTTATAAATGCAGGAGGGTGTGGTGCTTTGGCACCCGTGAGGATGGCGACCGGTTTACCTTTCAACCCAGGTATTTACCAAACCCTTTCAAATCACACCACATGCTCAACGTCAACAGCAATGTTGAACTTGCACAATAATACCTGGCTCACATGGAGACATACGCAATATGAACACATAGAGTGTGCACGATTTGAAGACAAGAACTTCGGGGAAACGAGCAGAAGAAATCGTGGAGGCCGACATGGAGCAGCATTGGAGGGGGTTGACTTTGAGTTTGATACCGGCAATACTGCACCGAGTACCTCCCATGTCAGCCATCTTGCACATTGAATGGTGGACTTGTCTGCAGATGGGGCTCGACAGTATGTGTCTGCACAACCTCCCAAGAAGAAGCGAAGGCTACAAGGCAGTAAGCAGGAGAATGTGACGGCTTGGGAGGCAGTGAGTGATTTTGGGGGTGATGAGGGACGAGATGAGGTGTATTCCAATGATTTTGACATGTCTGGCTGGAAGCAATACACTCCAGCATTCGCCATGGATGTATCAGGAGAGCTCGTTGAGGACTTGGATCCAAAAACAGGCAAGAGGAAGCGATATGAAAGTTCAGTAAGCTTAAAGTTTATCTCATGCCGCAAGGTCAACTCACTTTCTGCTAGGACGATCCTATGTATGCCTGGTTACCGTTCCGTCAAGACTTTCTAGATGAGTTGCTACGACAAGAGGAATTTGGCAATCATACCATCCACCCGAGCTGCGCAAGCTGCAGAGCATGGCTGTCGAGTCATATGCCCACCACCAAAGCTTCCGTGTCTTCCGTCTCACAAGTTGACGATCTCTTTCAATGCAGAACTTGCGGCGAATTTTTGGAATGCAAGGCATGCAGTCTCCAGCGACATGCACATACTCCTCTGCATGTTTTAAAAGTATGTGGATCCGTGACTCTATTTATTCGATGCTCATCGCTGTGTGTCTGTAGTGCTGGAACAGCCGATTCTGGGAGGATATGACTTTGAAGGAGATGGGTTTAGTATTCCAACTAGGACATGCAGGCGCACAATGTCCCATCCCCGGTTTACCGCAGACATTGATGATTCTCCATGTGAATGGAGTGCATACCATACGCGGGCGCTGGTGCGCCTGCGATGTTTCTGATGGCGAGAATCGATGGTGCCAGCTCATGTGCAATGGATGGTACCCAGCAACAACGGCAGAGCCTAGGTCGTGCGCTATGTTCAAATGTTTGGACACTTTCCGCTTGCTCAGCATAGTGGCGAACATCAACGTGCATGATTATGTCTCTACGCTGGAGCAGAAGGTGGATTCATGGGGGACGCAATGGGTTCCGGACCGATATAAAGCATTTGGACGAATGAGCAGGCAATGGGCATATCTGAAACACCTGAAAAGGGCTGGCGTAGGTCATTTGAAAGCCGGTATCGATACTGCTGAGGAAGGTTCGGTAGCCATTGCATGCTGGGCATGCCCGCATGAAGGGGTCAATCTGCCTACGGGATGGAGAGACTTTCCTGCAGCAAAACAGTGAGTCATGCTTTCGATTACTGTTTCCCGGCTAATCATACCTTTTTTCAGATACCTTTATCGTCTTCTTGTTGGGATGGATGCCAACTTTCAGCTTAAGAACAGACTTCGAAAGTGCAACAAACACAAGAAAGACAGCGCGCTGTATTCTGGTCTGGGTTATCAAGTGCCGAACAATGACTACTTCGATCATCTGAAGAAGTATGTCAACGAAACTGATGTAGGAGTCCTTTCTTTCTCTTACTTTGTTGCCACTAACACTCCCAAGATTAGTACATGTATCGCATTTGCAGTGTTAATGCAAAAAGATACCCAACTGTCAACAGGCTTGCGGTGTATAGGCGTGGGTGGGTGCATTTGTATTCACCACAAGTTGGTTAGACCTTTGGGGCTTGGGGACCTCCTGAAGGGTGAGAGGTGAGTGCAGTATCTCATGGCTTTGACATCCGGCTGACCCCACTTGATAAGGTATGCCAATATGGATTATATTTTCTGGTCATCTATCAAGACAGCACGAGTCAAGAACGTAACACTATCTTACGATGTCGGATGTCAATATAAAATCAACATGGAAGAGAGGCACAAGAAGCTTCCCATTGCTTTGCGACGAGACGATGGGTCTCCTTTTGTGGATGTCGCCCTTCCAGTATGGCATGGCGACATACATGTAGTCAAGTGCAAGACCGAAAACTCGCTCTTGTATCAGGACGGGGTCAGGAAGTCGGATGGGGAAGGCATGGAGAGAACATGGGCAGCATTCAATGTGATGGCGTGGCAGACCAAAGAGATGCACCCAGAAGTTTGACATGATGCCATTGAGGATCGGGTCGATCGTCATAATTTCCACAAGAATGTTGGATTGGGAGAGACTCTACACCTGCGTCTGAAGATTGCGCTAGTTGAGCGGGACGCTCAAGTCAAGGAGTTCCAAGACATCGACTCGACGCTGAAGCGAGACCTGAGGGCAGAGTGGAAGAAGAAAGTCGACGACTGGCGAGCGGATCATTTGAGGCCCTCCCCATATGCAGCTCAAGAGACGAGTGGTACGACAAAGTTTCCTTCAATAGAATACTCCTAATGCATCGTTATAGCCCGAATGACAGAGGCGCAGGTTAGACTGCAGCTACGAAGCGAGGAGTTGGAGGAGATTACGAAGGGTTTGAAGGTGGTCAAGAAAGTGAGCATGAGCACTTTCTTGAGTATGGGTTTGGAGCTGGAAGTTGATCAGTATGTCCTTGCATTGGACTCTATTTTGTGATTCTTACCCTTTGTTTTTTAGATGTCGCATCTTCTCTGAGCTCCAATCTTCAAATGTGACGATTCACCGCCAGGGGAAGGTTCACGCACTGCATATCTCATTTTTCAAGAAACTCGGTTCCTTCTGCAAGATGCAGGCTGTTCACATGCCTGGGGTGAAGGCACTGATAGAGGAGGAGGAGACTCTGCAGGATGCAGACGATGCAGCGCCTATGGCAGAGGAGGTAAAGCTGTGGTTGCCATCTCAAGTACCGGAGGACGAGCGTCTTTTCGTTTTCGAGCCTGCTCCATACCACACCGAGTTTCAATTACGGGAAGGTCAATGTTCGGATGCTCTTGCATCCATTCGAATGAAGCTTATGGCATGGCAACATCTTATCAGGTACAGGAACGCTAACGTCGTAGGTCAGGAAAGGTCTACAAGAGCTCGTACCCTCATTGATACAGTTACGGACCGCATAAACATATCAGCTCAGAAGTACAGGCAGGCACGGGCAGCTATGGTGGCGTTACATGGCGAGGAGAGTTGCGGAGTGTTCAGAAGGCTGGAGCCAGAGGATATTGCTCCCATGCATGAAGTAGAGCGTGACGTGAAAGCAACGAAACATTTGGGAAGGGTTGGAGGTCGAGAAAGCAGAGCACAAGCTAGACCTGTAGCACAGAAGCTTATGTGGATTTGGACAGCAGGAGGGGGCCCGGGAAGCGAGGTAGATCAGGGCATGCACAAATGTAAGTGGTTTATATCTCCTTTCGAAAGATGCTTATGAATGTGTGCAGCCGTCAGAGTGGAATGGTCAAAGGCCCTAGTGAGGAAATCCCGATGGATAGAGGAAGTAGAGATTCTTCATGAGGAGATGAAGCGGATGATAATATCACTGAGGTTCGAGGCCGAGCAATGGGAGACGCTAACACAACAAAGTGACGCACCAGTTGCCGAGGAGGTTCGGTGAGGGCGAGAGGCATATGTGTGGAAGCAGGTCAAGTTACGAGAACAAACACGGCACACTTTTGAGGGGAGATGGGCTCGTCCGGAGGAAGCACCTATGATGCTGGATCTACAGGCAGAGGGTGCGAGTGCGGACAAGGATGGTATCAGTTCTGATTCGGACATGGCGGCTTCCAATGATGTGCCTACGGATGGATATACAGCACTTCCTGTAGACATGTAGAAGTAATATGGTACAAGATGTGTTGTAGTAATTGTAGCGTAGCTTTAAATATTGTACAACCCATTTCCTTTTTTAGGTAGTGATAGTCGGCCAGTCGGGACACGTTGAGTGGCTTGCCAACATCACAGAGTGTCTGGGAGGCATGCCTATTCAAATGTGAAGAGAGCTTGCTGTAGAGAGCCTTGCTACAATGAGGAATAATTAATTAGGTTCCCCTTGCTACAGCAAGGGCTGGAGCCTTTTTATTAAGACTAGGGGTGTGCATGGGATCATGCCTGGTGTAATGAACGCATCACTTTTCGAGCTGCCGGCCTCTCATCTGCCACTGAACCTTACACCAATGACAAGGTGGAGTTGTATTGGGTTATCATAGAAGGCCTTACCCCAGGGCTCCATAGGAACCAGTGAGCTTTTTGTTCAAGCTTCAGGGCCATGCATACCTGATCGATACAATTTACGCAGTGCTGATGCGATGGCAGCTGTCGGAGAAGAGAATCCATATATTCTTCATGTGACGTGGACTTTGGGAGATGCCCATAACATTCAGAGCTGGGGTGTTAGTCATGGACTTATCAAATATCACCATTAGTTGGATTGTCTTGTACTTTATCATAGTATCTTAACATGTAACCCTTTGACTACTTGTAAACTCTTTCCTGTGCCTCTGAAAGATGGTCCAGCCTTGCAAGTGTGCCGGATGTGTCAGCCAACCGGTACTGGTTACACTGAATGCCGTCTCAATGACGACGAAGATTGTGCCCGTTTTACTTCACGTATCCTTCTTGGATGGACGGCTATATAATGCTATGAAGTATTTTTATGACCTATCAACTTGCTGTGAATTTTTCTGTGAGTCTCGAATTAAAGTCTGATTAAAGTCTGATAGCCTCAAGAGCCCATGCATACACCCATGCGATTCGGTACTTAATGTCTAACATTGATCACTCACCACTCTCTTTGCACCATATTGCTGGCTGGCTCTCTTCTTTAGCATCCATGAACTCTGATAGTGAACAAGCTAGGAGTTGAGGTAGACCTAGGAAATATAAGACCGAGGAGGAAAAGAGAGAAGCAAGGGCAGCTACCCAGGCTCGATACCATGAAAAGTACGTGTTTCACACGTTAATGTCGAGTTCCTGACTTTTCACCACGGGCAAAGGAATCGTAAGGAAATCAACGAGGATATGCACTATCGCTACCATAGAAAAAAGCCTCCCCATGTCAAGTCTCGTCAGCAACGTCCTCGAGAGAGCCAAAAAGCTGTGTCACCGAAGGGCACTCATGATACGTGTGTTATTATATCTTTGTTCATTTCTCTGCTCATCCTTTTGGCTGTAGATTGTCTAAGATAGCATTCTGCACACATATGCTACGTCGAATCAAACTACGTCGCGGCGAGCTCATGGCATTGACTGGTAACAACACCAGTAAATACATTGGACACCTTTGTCTGGGCTTTCTCTCTTCAACGGATGAGAGTATGGGGCCTCTCAAAGATGCCCTTGCGAAGATGGACGGCATTCACTCTGATGCTAATAATGACTTGCAGGGTATCTATTCAGTGGCTGGACTATCACCTATTTTCCACAAGGCAGAGGAACTTGTAAAGAAGTTGGAAAATGCTGTACAGCAGCTGCAGGATATGGTAGCCAATGCTATGGTTGGAAAGCAAGAACTCAGGAAACTATATAGTCAACGGCTACTCATGTATCAAACTGCCTAGGTTATGAATGAGTACTATATACTTTGAAGTCGCCTAATACTGCAGTGCCGGCCCGAAACATTTGAACCTTGTCACATTAGCCCTTTCAACGAAACCCTTTGAACATCAACAGCAGCAGGGACTCGCCTCAAACATGCTCTCTGAGGTTTTGAGACACTTGCTCCTAGATCTGTGTGCTCCAATTGTCATACCAGCTTCCAGCTATGTCCAAGAAATCTGGCTCCTCAAAAAGACTACGCGCAAACTTTGAGAAAAATGGCGGGGGCATGGAATCAAGAACTTTCTGCAGTCAAGCGCAGATATCACAAAAGAAGGACCATACAGCAGCTGTACAGGCTACAGAGCAGCAATGTGAGTTCTCCCTTTGGCCAGTCTTAAACACAATTAATGTAGTTGTGTCCAGTACTCAGCCCTGAACAGCTACACATGATGGAGGAGGCGAGACTTGCAATAACCCAGGGAGAGGGGCCTACAGAACACACAGACGAGACTGACACCATGGCTTATGATGCTGGGATGATGGAGGATGTATTGGCAGGGCAAGTCGAGATGGAGATTAGCCATGGGGGTGGTGAGTATGGTGAAATCATGGAGGCATTACGTGACAAGCTGCAACAGAAAAGGTGTGTATACTCAGTCTTGCCTTCCATTTTGTTTCCTTGATAGTTTTCTAGGCGTAAACGGGATACTCGGACACAGAAAAATCGAACCTACCTTCGTCACCAAGGATTCAATCCTCAAATGCCTGCTTTAAGTGATGCCTATATGGAGTGGGACTGGCGGCGAAGTGAAGGGGTGGAACCAAAGGCATCTGATGAGATGGCAGACAGCACGATCTGCCTGAAGGTTGTCGATTTATATCGTACGTTGTTCCTTTCACTTTCAGATGAATGTCCCTCATGATTCACAGGTGAATATGATGCCACCATTACCATGTTACCTAGTGACAAATATACAGCTGTTACACTCATTCACCAAGGTCTACTGCCATGTGCTCCCTTCCATCCTTCCGTTGTTATCACAATCCCTGCCATGGAGGTCTACTACACGGCACATTTACGATGTCCTCAATTCACAATACAACCTTTTGTGAAGATGCTCTGTGATCTCCATACTGTCACCTTCTGACCCTACCTCCTTCAGCAATTCTCTATCTGCTACGACCTCTACATCGACATCCTGAACACTGTGCAAGGTCGAGTTCTCAAGGCTTTAGGACACGATGTACCTGACTGGCGTGCGTTGAACGCTTGTCCCAGTTGTACATACAAGCTAGAAGGTGAACCAAAACTACGGTTTGAGATGCTGGGGAATATGGATGGGAATGACTCAATGAAATGTGTTGAGAAACGAGGCAGCGAGGTAATCAATGACAATGGAGGTGTTTTGCCTGAAATTTCTGTTGAGAGACCGGATCTGCGGTGTGGTCGAGGAGACTACTTCTTATCGAGAGCTGAGGTGGATGAATGGTCTAAAGAGGCCATAGGTGAATCACTTGTACATTCAAGAGACGGCAACGATGAGAGTTTGTGCTCGGACCAATGGAAGAATATGGTGAATGACATGTCAGCAAAGACATGGGGTGTATTTGATGAGACAGGGATGTTTGTCTGCCTTTGTAGGCATGGCTTTGTGCTTCTGGCAACAGATATGGTACACAGTGGAGAACTGTAAGTCTATTATTTCTGTGATGATATCAAACATGGAGTAGCTCATATTACAGTGCCAAATATCCTCTCGCCATCGTGAATTGACTTCTAGGCCTTTACGGCGAGAACCTTGGCATTGGATATGATGTAGGCTGTAAGTTTGGTATCACGGTCGCACGATCACCATTAGGACAGTGGGTGCGTACCTTGGGATTTTACTCTTTAGTAGGAATTTTCCATGGTCATGCACATCGACGTTGATGCCAAATCCAACATCTAGGAACATACATGCACAGTATAGGACTGGAAGACCTTGAGGGTTGCGAACAATATTTCTCCAGTTCAAATGTGCTTGCCTTAGGTGTACAACACACTAGCAGGTTTCATTGTCACCAGGCCATTGTCAATTACATGAAGTGTAAGGATCGATTTGATACCTTTCAGAATCTTAGTGCGTGTTCTGTCCCGGTACAGGTGGAGCTTTATTGACTATTAGACTAGGTGCCTTTCTGTGCAACAACTATCATCAGGTGCTGGATGTATTACAAGAACATCCCCTTCTGGAAGATTCAATGAAGAGGCTTGAAGTAACGAGTGAGTCGGTGTTCAATGAATGGCTGAAGGAAGAGGAGGAATACCTCGCAACACTATCGGAAGAACCACCGCATGAAACTCTTGAAATGGAATATTATACGGCACTCTTAGACCTGTTTACATTACAGTAAGTGGTATGCCTTCAACATTGAGATGCAGACTGACTAATGAAGAGCTGCAGTGGACGAAGCTACCAAGACTTGGACAGTCATGACGGCAGAAACAATTGACAGGCAAACTCACAGAACAGAGACTGCCTGTTGACATCTCATAGAGAAGCGTGACAATACGCTCAAGACAGTTCAAACTCTTGAGGCATGCTTGGAGACCCAACACTGGGAGGTAGGGTGTGAGAAATGGGTGGAGAATGAGAAATGCGTGAAGATGCGAACATACCAGCATGCCATTGACAACCTGGAGCATCTGGTTGTATCTCGTATCTTTGAATTGACAAAGATGAACATGTCGCACACTGGTAAGTATATCAATGTGCTTCTGATTGTCCTTACTAACAGCACTTTTAGGCTACAAGATGAGGAAGCATATTGGAAAGGCACTGCAATCACGCTCGCAAGCCATACAGATGGCACTAGAGCGATATAACAATGCGGCTCATGCTCTGGACCCACCTCATGCTGTCCTTCAATGGGAACAGGTCATCGATTATGCATTTCTATCAGACTTCGATCTGTTGCGAGATTCTGGTACACAAGAAGGCATTCAAGACATGTCTAAGAAGAACTGGGCTACTCCTGCAGGATGAGTGGCTATGGATAGATATTTTAAGATCAAGCATGCTGAAGAGGAGATTGACCGACTCAATATTGAGCTTGCTTACTCACGTATATGGCCAATGAAGATCAGTACCTCGAAGCACAACGCCAGCACCTTGAAGAGGTCATGCCAGCCTTGGCACATCAAATCTGCCGTTATCACCTAGAAAGGGTACACTTCTATGACCAGCATCACAAACACTTTGCACATCTATCAGGAAGAGCCGGTGTTACAGTCTCCTTGTCAACAGGGAAGGTCACTGAAATTAGACCTGGATGGAGCGGACCATTGTTGTCAGGAGCTGTGACTGATGATGCTAGTAGCACGATGACTGGCGGAGAACCATATGATGTTGATAGTGCTACTATGGATGATATTGATGCCGATGATGACGATGACCATGATGATACAGATGATCAGGTAGAAGAGCAACTTGTTACCCTCCTAGATACATTTTCACTGTGATTACATATCCCAGATGTGACCTCATGTATTATAATATTTAATCCTGATTTATCGTCATTTTCCCCCTTTTTTTGATAAGATATTGAGGTCATAGTCGTCGCCGTTGTCTTACACAGCAGGGGGAGGTTTGGGAGCGCCTGCGGGAGTTCGGCAACTTCGGGAGTGACGCATTGCCGAGTACACATGTTGCAATGACGCTGATGACCAACCCGGTCCCTGTCCCTTATTATTTGACCATATCCCTGACAGCTTTAACAAATAATTATTCAAGTACAGTAAGTTTTATTATCCTTCGCACTTATCATAGCTGTTAAAATACATAATTAACAGCTATTATATCTACTATATAGTGGGCTTAACAGGTGTAGACATGAGAAATATATTCAAACCTATATCGGGTGGTAGCCCGATGTCATGCAGCCAAAATTGGATGGATCCGTCATCGAATGTTTGGATTACCTTTTTTTGGGGGGGCATCAATCAATTGCGGCTACTGCAAAAAGATCTGAATACACTGAGGATTGAACTCAATTCAAATTGGTACATCAACATTTAAGTCACCAGCATTAACCATTACACCAAAGAGCCATATATATTCAAGGAATTGGGTAGTATACATAGGGTCCGGTACTAATATTTCAGAAATAAAAAAAATAGCCATCCATAATCTGGGCACAGTGGGCGTGGGCATCGACGGCGGCCATTGTGTATGTCGTCAACGGCAGCATTACATCTCCCTACATCCAATCAAACGGTTTTGGGTGGGTCGGATGGGCCAGGATGCCAGTGAGATGAGGGAGAGGGGCAAGGAGGTTTCCGTGTCCATTTGACGGCATTGGCGTGGTCCTAGGTGGTAGAGGACTTCACTGTTGGATCCCCCGGTATCGAAAACAGGAGCAATGAGGTCCGAGTGGTGGTTGCTAGGCTGTAGGCCTGGTTATATGGCAGAGACATCGAGGATCGGGATGGGGCAGCGACGCCCAGCGATGGGGGCATGGAGGGCTCTGGCGTGCAGCAATATCATGTTCCCCCACTCAAGTAATGGGGGATGCGTAACTGTGGGGTGCGTGGGGTGACTGGGTGGAGCGGGGGAGGCCGATGTTGGTGTTCGGCGGGGCGGGCGGTGGTGGGCGGGTGAATCGTCATAGGGCCATAAATCTTGCAGCATTCGGAATGCCTGAGGGTCCTCCTTTGATGCCTGAAGGGGCATAGTCGTCTCCGTCGTCGTTCGTCGTCAAGATCCCGATATTTGCTGTGCCATCCCACTCGTCCTCTCCCGTCCTCCTAGGTCATCCATGTTCATTCTCCTTGGGCATCAGCCCTCCCAGAGACAGCACAAGGGCTATGCTTGACAGTACACGCCCACCCACCACCATTGTCCTCCTCCTCCTCCTCAGCGTCATCGTCCTGGTCATCGATTGTGCGTTTCGTGGGGCTTCCCACACCGAGATGGCGGCCGATATCGTATCCCTGGACGTACTGTACACTGTTGTCATGTGTGGAAGGCGTACACAGCGGCGATTGGGATCGATATCGATGGGGGAGGTGCTGGGTCGGTCGGGGTGTGTGTCGGGGTCACATTTGGGCCATGGCGGCATGTGGGTGATAGCATCATCCTCGTAGTGCATGGCGGTGTCAATTACTGTCATTTGAGACACAGTATGATGCTGCCTCGTTCGAGGGCTTACATGGGGGTGATGGGCAGCAGGATGGACGCTATCTGGGGCTCTTGGGGCCACCGGATGCGCTGAAAGGACCTAAAACTATATTAGAAGTAAAGAAAACAATGAAACATACCATTTCAACTAAGAAAAAGCACTATTTGCGTGCTAGGCAAGCGTTGAGGTGAGGGGAGGTGGTGGTCAAAGAGAGAAAAAGAAGCCACACAGCCACTCGATCGGTGTGTGGATTTACGGTCTGGGGTGATCGAGCGAGCAACATGCATCCTCGGAATGCATCCTCTGCTCGAACAACCTACTCCGAGGCCCCGGAAGTTAACGGGATATAATATTTCAGTATGTGATAGTATATTTATGTACTTTTTGTGTATCTACTACATCCCTACCATGTGTAATCAGCATTTTATGGACCATATCACTCATTTTTGGACATTTTAAAGCATATATCCTTTTTATGCAGTTATAAACAGCCTTGTGGAGGGCAAGATATGTTATATATATATCTTTATGCATACTAATATCTCGCAGAGTTGTCCAATCCACGGCGATCCACTCATATATGCCTTGTTACTCACTTTACTGAAGTAAACTCTTAATACTGGTACATTTTAGTTTCGTTTCGTACACATTCGTCTGACCAAAATGCATTATGGTCTCGGTGGGTACATCCACAGGCATTTTAGATTGTAAAAAGGTATAGACTACACATCTGAATATTGTACCCCAATTTGAGCTTGAGCTGTAGGATATTGCTTTTATAATTCATCTTCCACATATCTTCCACATACTTTTGACATCATAATCCACATGTATCTTCACAGAAAATGGTAATGAAGTCCAGAAATATCTATTCAAAGCATCAAAACAATTTAATAGAACTATTTACTACATTTTCAAGGGCTGGAAGAGCTTCACAATTGTATAATTACGACCCAATTCCCCACAGCGACCGAATTGGGAGTGGTCTGGCAAACTCCGAGTATCATCGAAAAATGTTTTTTTCTCATTGCTATGCATCTTTTAAGCCTTTTAACAAAGGAATGCAGTGATTATATGGTACTTCAATACATGTTATATGTTTTTAAATGTGATAAATCACCCGCTATCCTGAAATTTCCGCTTTCAAAAAAATGCAAGCATACCAAATTGGGAAGGCTACACATTCCCATGGTTAGTACATCCATGCGCACGTGGATGAATCCAGCCAAAATAAGCCACGGATGGGCGTGGAAGCAGTACCAGGATATGAAAAAATAGTTTCTGGGCCCAATTTTTTTTTTGGGACCCAGGCAAGGAGCGGGAGGGCAGGAATTCCAGTGCTGGCTGAGCCAGTGCCCAAACCACCCATTTGTGGATTAGCTAATGGCCTGCCCAATAGCCTAAAATGGCTGCTTTGGCAATCAGCATTGCAATTTGACCAAAATCTACAGCATGGCTTGTATATAACGCTGATGGAACCAGGAACCAGGGAGGAGCTATTACCGAGTATGCTGAGGTCTGTCTCATGATCGGAGACCATGCGGAATGAATAGATTTAGCCATTACCGAGTTAGGTGATCGACAAATCTTCCTTGGTCACGATTGGTTGGCAAGGCACAATCCATTTGTCAATTGGAAAACCGGGAAAATGATGTTTGCCCGATGCCAATGCCACAAAACCCCATTTGTACTTCCCGATGCTGATCCCAATGACAAGTGGGATGAAGAGTTAGAAGAAGAGGAGACCATCCTGGCAATAGACTTTATGCAGGCCATTCTCATATGTGCTCATCACGCAAATGACCTTGCCACCAATGCCAATGCTGAGAAAGGGACCAAGACATTTGAAGAAATGGTTCCCGAATGGTGCAGAGATTTCAATGACTTATTCGACAAAGACAACTTCAATGAACTCCCTGAACAGAAGACTTGGGACCATGCCATCGAACTTATTCCTAATGCAAGCGCCAATCTCAACTGCAAGGTCTATCCCCTTAATCAGAACGAGCAAGTAGAGCTCGACAAGTTCTTGGATGAGAACCTTTTGAGCAGAAGGATACGACCATCAAAATCACCCATGGCTTCGCCCTTCTTCTTCATCAAAAAGAAGGATGGCAAATTACAACCAGTACAAGACTATTGCAAGCTCAATGAGATGACAATTAAAAACCATTACCCACTCCCTCTCATCTCTGAGCTCATGGACAAACTACGAGGTGCCAAGTACTTCTCTAAACTTGACGTTCGATGGGGATACAACAATGTACGCATCAAAGATGGTGACGAATGGAAGGCAGTGTTTAGAACTAACAGAGGGTTGTTCAAACCCACTGTGATGTTCTTCAGACTCACCAATTTGCCCGCCACTTTTCAATGGATGATGAACGACATTTTCAAAAACCTCATTGCATCAGGAGCCATAACCATCTACCTCGACGACATCCTCATCATGTCCAAGACCAAAGAAGAACATCGCCGCATCACACACGAAGTTCTTAAAGTCTTGCGAAAGAATAAGCTATTCCTTAAAGCGGAGAAATGCGAATTCAAAGTCTTGGAAATGGAGTACTTGGGAGTTATCATCAGTGAAGGAAGCATCCACATGGATCCAGTCAAAATCCAGGGAATCGCAGAATAGCTGATACCAACCAAGAAACAACAGCTACAGTCATTTCTTGGCTTCACTAATTTCTATCAACAATTTATCAAAGGATACAGTAAAATTGTCAAACCCATGACACAGCTGATGGGCAACGATCCATGGAAATGGGGAGCTGCTCAACAAGAAGCTTTTGACCAGTTAAAAAGGCAATTAGTGGAGGACATGGTATTAGCAATACCAACGGAAGAAGGAAAGTTCTGTGTAGAAGCGGATGCTAGCAAGGGGGCAATTGGGGCCGTTTTGTCACAAGAACAGGATGGAAAATGGTGCCCAGTTGCGTTTTTATCAAAAGCCCTCACAGTCACAGAACAAAACTACGAAATCTACGACAAGGAACTACTCACAATCATGCTCGCCCTTGACAAGTGGAGACACTACCTGATGGGAGCAGCTCAGGATTTCAAAATCTGGACAGATCATCAGAATCTCCAGTACTTCCGAAAGCCTCAAAAGCTAAACCGCTGACAAGCACGTTGGGTAACAGAACTGGCCGAATACGACTTCTCTCTTCACCACAAACCAGGCGCACAGAACAAGAAAGCCGACTTACTTAGTCGATGAGCAGATCATGAACAAGGCAAAGAAGACAATGATGAAATCATAGTTCTCAAACCCGAGCACTTCCGAGCAATTCTCATGCCCACAATAGAGGAGACTCAGACAAAGATCAAGCGAGCCACGCTTGACCACCACCTATGGGACAAGAATGTCTCTGGATCCCTCAACCATGATTGAGGAATGAAAATAGAAAACGGACTAATCTATTATGATAGCCGAATCTATGTTCCCCAAGATCGTGCGTTATGAGGAGAGATCATCACACAATCCCATGACCATATTACTGCAGGACATCCAGGCATTGAGAAAACCAAGGAACTCATGTTATGAGAGTATTGGTGGCCCAAGATGAAGAAGGACATAGAAGCCTATGTCTGCACCTGTGAAATGTGCCAACAAACCAAATCAAGCACTCAGGCAAAGGCAGCACCGCTCCATCCAAACGCCATACCTTCCAGACCATGGACTCATATTTCCGTCAACATGATCACCGGTCTACCTATTTGCAATGGCTACGATGCCATCATTATGATCATTGACCGCTTCTCCAAGGAAATCATTCCCATTACATGCTCCACAGAACTATCATTGGAAGGATGGGCAAAAATCCTACATGACGAGGTATATGCTAAACACGGGATGCCACAAGTAGTCATCTCGGACCAAGGGACAGTGTTTGTCTCCAAGTTCATGCAAGACCTTTACAACTTGCTCCAGATCAAAGGCAATGCTTCTACCGCCTTTCATCCTCAAACAGATGGTCAAACAGAACGAGTCAATCAGGAGGTTGAAAAATACCTCCGAATCTTCGTTAACCATCTCCAGGACAATTGGGTAGAATGGTTATCACTTACTGCCTTCGCTCACAACAATTGCACACATTCTGCCACTGGCAAAAGCCTGTTCAAGGTCAATTATGGCTACAACGCCAATGTACTACCAGGTGCCAAGCCCCAGACCCCATTCTGAACCCCAGCCTCAACCACATTCATCTCCAAGATGCAGGAGATTCATGCTGCAGCCAAACGGTCACTCGAGAAAGCCGCTAATCAAATGAAAGCCCAATACAACAAAAAGAAATGCCCTGCAATCGAGTATCAAGTAGGAGACAAGGTCTGGCTTGACACAACCAACCTTCATCTTCCATGACCAAAGAAGAAGCTCACAGACAGGCGAACGGGCCCATTCATGATCATTGCAAAGAAAGGAGCCTCAGCATATACTCTCAAACTCCCTACCAATTGGCACATCCACCCGATGTTCAATGAAGCACTTCTCACACCATACAACCCACCAGCTTTCCCAAATCAGGAACAACCGCTTCCACCTCCACCTGATCTCATTGACGGTGCGGAACATTACGAAGTCAAAAAGGTGCTTAACAGCAGACTTCGCAAGGTCAGAGGAAAAGCTGGAGAACCATGGCGCTCAGTTACCGATTACTTTGTCAAATGGAAAGGCTATGGACCAGAATCAAATAGCTGGGTGTGGGAGGACAACATGGACACCGATGAACTCATTGAGGAATTCCTCGCAGAGCATGTTGATGCCATCGCGACAAACCACCCTGAGTCAACCATCATCCTCGATGCCAAACATAAAGACGGGAATTCATGGGCCCGCGAAACGAGTGGGTGTATTTGGTCAAACCACCTGACCCAGCATTCGAAAAGTGGTACCTTGAGGAAGAACTCGCAGATTTAATGACACTAATCGACAGATACTGGGAGATAAATTTTGAATGGAACAACGAAGACTTGGATTGGTTGAGGGGCCACAATGATCCTTCAATGGATACTAAATCGCCCTTCGAACCGATGAGCATACCATAACAGCAGTCAGGATGCCTGCCTTAACAAGGGAGTAATGGTACAATTTATTCATTTTTCTTATCTAAGCACCTCTTATCTTATCTTCGGTGCTTATCTTATCTTATCCTTAGGATCCGTGACTCCACAGAGTCATGACATCATGATACAGTCACCATCACTCACTTGTGCATGTTTTACTTCTTTATGACATGGTGCACTTATTATTAGAACCCTCACTTTAGTATATAAGTACTGTAGCTCAAGCTGTATATTCCCTAGCTTTGAGCTAAAGTTAATCTATACTGAAACACATTCTCTCTCGCTAAGTGCTAAAGACTTAGTCCAGATTTCCTTTCATCACGAGACTCAACGGTGACTGTACAAATGCGATACAGCTGTTGTTTACTCTTGATTGGAAAATCGGGTCTAACAGGTTGTATGCCTGTGGGACGCCGGCCATGCATTAGAAGAGACCAGCTCATAATTTTTGGACGATGCTTCGTGCAGGACACAAGACTTGTGTGGAAGTAAGTCCTTTGTCCAATGTAGGTTGAAGGGGATCTGTCAAATGGGAAAGCAAGGGTTCAAATAGGGTGAACTGCAGCAGTGGAATCCCAAGAGTATCCAAGGAAACGAAGCAGTTGACATCTCAAATAGATACTTCCAGCCCAAAGCAAGATGTCAGACAACAACGGCATACAGATAGCACAAAAGATTGACTCCAACGGAATTTTACGCAGGATGGGCAACAACACGTTGATTCATAGGAAGACAACATGGTGCAGTACTACAAGAGGGTGACAGAAGATGGGAAAGGATGGTGAGTGATAGACCGAGTATGCGAATTCAAGTGACGTCGAGAACCCATGAATGCCAGTGGCCAGATACACGAAAGTGAGGCCACAAATATTCAGAGTAGAGACATAGTCGAGGTCCAATGCACTGTGGCTTCTATTATGACTATAAACATGTTGGCAAGAATGAATTTAGTGCTACAGTCAAGGACTGGTCAATGAGACACCCAAATATAGAAGGACCTTGGAAAGGCGAAAAAATGTGGTTCCTTACCTCGGTTGTTGGTAGCAGAAGGCAAGCTATGATAAGAACATAATGGCAAAAAAATCCAGTGGGGATATGGGCCAAAACCCTACATGCTGGAGGACATCAGTGCAAAATCTTCTTATTGCACGATTACCACTCAATGAGACACGTCACATCACGCCGGCAATCTACCGGCAAATCCAAATATAGTAATTATATGTAATCATAATCTAATCGGATTACTTATCTTTGGTGCTGATTTCCCCCTCTGCCTCTTCCTTGCCATTGTCAGTGTCAGTGGAGAGTGTCTAGACCTCAGCCTGTAAAGCAGAGTACATTTGATGAGAGTAGAGTCCAATTAGCAACATATAAAGAAAAAATATAAACAGGTCTCCTGACTGTGACTGATATGGTAATTTGTGGTGTGACCTGATAAGCCACCCCCAAAATAATTATTGCTGTAGTACATTCCCAATGGCCTCGGAAATTCATTACTATTACATGTACATGTCCTATCATTATTTATATGTGAAGTCCGAGACCAATTTGGCCCTGAGGAGAGCACCCGGGCCAAGTGTCTCATTGAGTGGTACTGTCTCATTGACCAGTCCTTGACTGTACGTGTCCTAGCCATGGTAGACTGTCAGGTTTCAACACACGATGATAAGTGACTACATCTCATAAGCAGAGAAGACTGAATGACACTGAACATGCAATGATTCAAACAGAACACAGACAGGGAGAAAAAGAGACATGTGACCAAGACAGGAGAATCGAAGATGATGCCAAGGATGAAGAGAAAGATAGGGTTCAGAGACAAAGGGGATGAAGAGGAAAGGGAGATGGACGAAGGGCAAATGAAATGAGCCAAGAAAGTGAAGGAGGAGGAGGAGGGAGAAGAAATGAGCACTTAATTAAAGGGGAGGCTCGTGTAATGTAGAGATCTTGAGGGTAATGTCAAGGTAATGTACCGAGAACATAGCAAGGTACACACAATAAAAGAACTGATGTCAAGAAAACCGATGAACCCTAACACCAAGAGAAAGTCAGAAAGCGAGCCGAAAATACCGAAGGGAGAGAATCGGAGGGCAATGCACTGAGAGGTGCAAATAGTAAAAGTGCAGGCGATAAGAATGCCGACAATCCCGATGGAGCCGAAAGACCGAAGGATGGCAATCCCCGCAATCAATAGAATGTTTCCCGCGGGTTTTGAAGATACATAATAACTGAGATACCTATATACATAGGACTCGGAACCAATGGGATGACGCCATTTGACGTTCTCAGCTCTGTTTTGGTTCTACTTTCACACCTTCCAAGCTGTAGGAAGCGCTCGCTGCCAATGTGTACGACTTTGATCACGCGATGGCTTGGCTCCTTGACCGAGCTTTAACCACTGCACCTCAGAACCCTCAAGTTCGTATGCAGAATATGGGTGGTCGAGTCACCCTTGTCTCT
This sequence comes from Armillaria altimontana, assembly GCA_022818075.1. NCBI lineage: Eukaryota > Fungi > Basidiomycota > Agaricomycetes > Agaricales > Physalacriaceae > Armillaria > Armillaria altimontana. The sequence continues at coordinate 803,266 of JAIWYR010000003.1, forward strand.
AGAGAAGCTATGCGTGGTCAAGGAGGCTTCCAAACTCAAAATGCACGGCCGGCTCCTAGATACACCAATGGACGGCCCATTCAAGGAGGGAACAGAGTATGTCGGTATTTTGTTGCTGGCGAGTGCCTTCAGGCTGACTGCAGATTCAGGTACAGTCCATGTACCATATGTGATGTTTAAATCTAACTTTATCATTTCAACTAGTCATGATTTAGAGCATGCCTTGTGTCTTTTTGGCTTTGGGGAACATGCGCAAAACAGGATAGCTGCAAATTTCTGCACCATCTACCTAAGGACGTCGATATAACAAGCCTGAATATTACCGTGTCCCGTGCCAATGTAATGCCGAGCACCGGTCCGCTTGCTGCTCATACAGCTGGATTAGATGATTTCCCTGTCTTGGGTTATGAAAATGGCAAAGGTCGATGGGGAGGATATGTGGACAGAGCTTACGATCCCGGGCGAATGAGATTTACCGCGGCTGCCAAGAAACTGATCCCTACAGTTCATACCGGTAGTCCCGCCCGTCGTGAAGCTATGGGCAGTTCAGCAGACAATCCTCATACTCGATCAGCGATTCTCGCACCCAAACTGTCGCCTCGGCTCAAGCTCCGTCCTCCAACGCTTCTACCCACGCTCACCACTGGCGAATCGGTGAATTCCTTGTACATGGCATACCATGCTCGCGCTTTGCAACTTGGTGCAGCCCGAAATGCACGTTTGTCTGGTGCTGCAGACATGTGTTCACAAGGAGATGGTGCTGCAGCAAAGAGGTTCAGTAGGGAAGGTCATGATTTGAACGGCCAGATGAGTGCAGAAACGGTGTCAGCTGCGGGGCACCTTGTACGCGAGCGTGCCACGCTGGCTGAGCAAGCTGTTCAGAACAGGGATGCCAGCTGGTTCGATGACCCCGGTGATCGCACAGCTCGAGAATGTGTCTGTGGTGGGGGTAAGGCGTCATTCTGAGAATTGCATGAACTGATACCGGTGATGGCAAATTGACTGCTGAGGAGAGGGCGCAGAGTATGCTTGACTTACATGGGCTGCACTCGAATGAGGCGACTGAGGTTCTAGAAGATTTTCTACTGGCTGTGAGTCGTCGGATGCTCCTGTTTTCTGAGTCCGGCTGACTCGGATGTTTCTCATAGTTGGAGGCTGAGCACTTCCATGGTTTGGGTGAGTTGCGGCGCAATCACAGAATTTTCTTGGCACAGAGCAAAGCGACGTCTTCAGTGACTCTAGGATTGGAAGGCGCGTGTACCCAGCGGGTATGTCAGCATCCCGATGAAGCTGCCCCACTAGATACACATTGGCACCCTGTTTAGAGCCAACGTCAAATATGCCTTGACTCCTTCCTTGACTCGAGGCTTCATCATTGGCATTGACACCTCGCCGTCTGAATAAGACTCGTCATCAGAATTGTAGCCGTCAGAGTCTAGCGCAGTCCCAATTGTAATTACACTTACAATTGAAGGGAAACAAGGAGTGGGATGCGCTTGTTTAACATCGTCGAGACTAACGTCTTTGAAGAAAAGCTACCGGTTGATCTCCTCGGCGTCTTCTTTCGTAGCCAGTGGTTGGGATTAGAGCTGTTAGATTGTCTTTAGCACACAAAGCGATGATAAAGCAAACGAATCATTACCTTCTGTAAATTGGATATGGCGTCCCTCTCAAACATCATGCCATTCCCTGGTCAGATCTCTGTCCTCATCAGCGTTCCACTTGCCCGTCGTTCCCTGCTGGTGTATCCATTGACTACTGTTTGGCAAGGCTCAATGGGTTACGGACCCGAGTCGACGTTCAAGAGTGTTCAAGTGAGGAGAACGGATGTCACTGACGCAACATTATGGCTCAGATCAAGTCATCAAAGAGTAAGACTCATGTGGCACCCTCAAAACCCTCCTCCGCATCATATCTGCCATCCGTCAAAGTGTCCAGCTGGCAGCAAGGCGATGGGACTGGAGCTTTGAACATGACCTCAGTACAGTAAAAAAAGGTAGGAAAAGAAACACGTACCAGGAGTCAAAATTGTGTTTGAAGGTGATTGAGCTTGAAGGCAAACTGCACGAAAAGGTGACATCTTGCGCATCTTGGAGAATTGTCACCAGAATACACGAGAAACGGCGAGAGGAAGACGAACCCTGTTGATATGGGGATAAAAGAGTCTGTCTACACACAAAAACTGAACTCGGTGCACGTACGTCTCGTCGATGAGTCATGCAACACTCCTCGTCCCTTGTTACGCAGCATGGCCATGGCACAATGGCCTCAGGTCTGTCCATCACAATATCACCATAGCAATCAACGTCCGATAGTTAATCTTTGGCAGTAAATCCATGGGTGTCGAGGTTATCTCCATGCTGCTCACTATCCTCCATACCCCTCCCTACCTTGATGAGCTCCAGGACACCTCGAGGACACTAGCGGGTGTGGGCCAAGGGTACAGTTCAACTTGTCAAGTCAATTGAGCGTGTTGCCCGCAGAATGTTTGAGTCAATCATACAAATGCCGTGATTTCCTTGCGGTGCTTGCTGGGGAACTTGACGATGCATGCATTAGAGAAAGTGGTGTCGCCCTCGAGTACGGTGATGGTAAGACTAAGAAACGTAGGCAACGTGGGAGCTGCTGATCAACAAACAATCCTTACCTTGTACCGCTACCTCACCTGGAATCGCAAAGCAAGAGAATTATATTATGTAACTATACTACAGTGTGTAAAAAATGCAACAGAATGAAGTGGAATAAAAAGTCTGAAGCAATGCTCGCACTTCCAGGGGGAAAGCACGCAAGACTAGGAACAGTCAGGGCTCGTACGATTCTAACGTCCCATTCCGAAGGTATGCTCCGCAGCCCAAACAAGAGGGTACTCTTTCCCATTTGCACCCTGACTGAGCATGCTCTCTCTTTAAGTCATTCTAACAAGAAGCTGGAGCATGACATCTTGGGTCCAACATGCCTCCAAAAACTCACAAGTGAGTGACCCTAACGACATGCTGGAATGAAGGAACAAAGACAAGAGAAGAAAATGGACAAACCAAGACATGACTCCAAATTATACATCACACCAGAACTTCAATGTTCAACGGCGGTCGTTTCCTCAGTCGCAATGGTCGCCAAGGGTGTAGGGCCTTTCGCATCTTATAGACTTTTCCCTCAGAAAAGATTGGTAGTACAAGAATACCGTGCATTTATAGATCCTAAACAAATTCTGGTGGGAAAAAAAGCATCACAGGCATAGATGGTGTCAACGCCCTGAACCAAAGTTCATCAACTGAAGTAATGATTAACCCAGCATGTCAGCACAAGGGATCGGCAACCTACTTTAGAGAACTATCATTCCACACAAAGAAACTGCTGCAAAGATACAAAGCAGCATCACATGAGTGCAGTACGCGAGGCCGGTAAAGGACAGAGTTGACGCCATACACCTTGTCATCAGGCCTATGAGTGCCATCCATGTTCCGACAACCCTTCACCCAGCATGATTAGCAAAAGATGTCGATGCACGGACTCGACGACATACCTCAAACATAATTCATACTTCATGCAAGCCATCCCAGCTCATGGCCGAGCCACCACAGTTTGATCTAACTGACAAGATATCTGCCTGGATGTCCACCAAGTTTAAAACCAACGATGGCTGCTGCCGATTAGGCAGTTGGCAGGTCTGCTTGCAGTATGAAACCTGTTCGCGAGCTTCAGCCAACATCCGGAATGTTGCATAGAGGCGCCGACTATCCAATATAGACGTTATCCAGGCAAACCGTCGGTGATGAGGGCCGCAGGGGATACTGGGGCTACCAGCAACATTGAAGACTAAGGAAGATGCTATCGTGCTATTCTGGCACGAGAACATGAGAACGTGAGAACACCGTCCATAGATCCTATGTAGACCAATTTCAACGGAAAGCAGAGGAAATGAATATTAAAGGAGAAGGAATGTACCATGAACAGGGCTGGCATCCACACCAGAAACTGCGGTTCGCGGGCTGAGGAAACAGTTAGCAAAGACAAGTTGGGTAGTTAACAACGCACCTCATAGCCAGACCTCGTTTGTCCCTACAACTTGCGAAAGGTTACACTGGTGTTGATTTGATCTGACACGATATCAGCCTCCAAAGAAGACAACTTGAGTTTGGAGCATGTACCTCTCATGCTACCTGTCCTGCACAGTAATGTATTTTTGCCGAATACATAGCAGCCCCCATCGATGGCTTAGCACACAAGGGGCCACCAGCCAATGCCGAACACCTCTAGTTCGCGCAACGGATTCCTTCACGCTAGCCGTTCAAAGATCTACCGTTCAGTTCGTCACCTGCCACCCACTGAATGTAAACACGCTCTCCTTCAAATTTCCCCACCGTCGAACCTCCCTTGCGGGGCTTCATGTATGAAGAGATCACCAAAAGTACCAGTGTCACAGTGTCAATGCGATATCAATGGGCCAGTCGCAGGCCTGGGAGGAGGATGAATTTAGAACCCAGATTGAGGATCGAGGAACCACTTACCATGACCAAAGACAAAACCTAAAACCCAATCTCGTGGTCAGGAGATATCCTTCAGCGACCTCTAATTGAGAATCTCTCCAACCCGCCATCTGTCCCTTTTGCCATTTCCGGGAATCCCCCCATCTTGCTCGCTTGGATATGGTTCGTTGCCTTGGCATGATTCTGGTCCAAATACGGAGGCTGAGACTGGCAGCGTGGTGAGAAATATGCGTCGTTAGATATGGCCACCGGCAACCCCCGCCAAAATTCGCGCTCTGAGCGATCTCGATCAGGGCCCAATATATGTGATTTCCATGGATGTACCTTCTGCAGCTCGAAGGAAGAAGATTCACGAGTACTTTTGCAGGAACATTTTACTCAGGACATAATTTTACATGTTTTCTTCAGGGCAATTTATTTTTTAGACCCCGGTTTACCATAGTTTCATCGCATTTATAGCATTTAAAATGCTTTTTAAAAAAAAGTGCTCTGAAGAAAACATGTAGTTTATTTTTAAATGATATTCTGTAATTTTTTCGAAGTGATACAAGGTCTGTGGAAGCCTGTACCAGGTCCGTTTGGATGAGCAGTCCAAAGGCTTTGCAAATATAACCAAACAAATATTTACACAGCTTTTTGCACTTTTGCACACCTTTCAAGCACACAGAACCTTCATGAGATGCCATCCTAACTTTCAAAGATACTCTGGTACCACCAAATGTCAGTCCACACAGCAAAAAGGCCAATTAACAAGGGGCCATGCTGCTCATCACACTTCAATGAGATTAACATTGATTTGCCATCAGAATAGCCAAAAATGAGCTTAGTCAGCTCATGTTCTGGAACCGGGTGTTGCCGGTGCCCATTAGATAAACGGAAGTCGAAGAAGGACACAGAAAGGATTGGACGGCAAGAGACAGATGCTACGTGAAAACGTGTTAGCCACAGAGAAGCAAGATAGGCATCGGTAGCTCACCTATACTTGAATCCAAATGCGCAACCCTTCCATCGAAACGTGTCTCGTACTGGCCATTGCATATCCGAGTACGAGCTCGAGTGACAGATCATTCCAGTCATCGTCTACTGCTCAGAATCACTGTCCCTTGCATCACGTGCCAGAACAATGCAAATTTGACTTGTTCTTTTGACCTGGAGATATTTATTATCAATGGAAGGAAGACGCGAGACACAAAGAGAGCATAAGGGGAAGAACAACAGTGGATGTTCGAGAGAAGAGAATCTACGAATTGAGTTTAGGTGAATATCACATGTGTACTTCTGCGATAAGATAAAGAAGCAGATGGCTATACCCTTAATTATTTACACGTGTAAATACGAAGAATCTGACAGCGACGAGGTCTGTGCTTCGCTGTCGACCTCTTTTCCATCTGCTTCGCCTTCATGCCGCCCGTCTTCACTCTTTTTCACCCACCCACCTACTCCCTTCAGCGTTTGGTACAGCTGGATTCGGCCCTTCGCTCCCCGCAATCTGGTTCCCCAGACGCTCAAGACGTGGACCTGTTTCACATTGGGATTTCGGACTCGGACTTAGCATCCAACTTGAACACTGTCACCCTTCCAAAATTGGCCTCGAGTCCGTGTTCACCTTCAAGTTCCCGACCGCGAACCTCTCTCAGGTCCCTGTCTTTCGACAAACCACCAGAATATGTGTAAAACCGTATTCTAGTGTTTCCGCAGCATTTAATACCAAGACAACTTGGTACGAGTCACTTGGGAGACTTAAGTCTCCTCCCCTTTCTCCTCTGCCGCGCATTTATCTTATCGGCCCGAGACGCATCAGGATGCGTCACTCGTCAAATACCACTATGCCTGTACTACTGTGGTACTATTCATTTTATTGGACAATAGCATACAGACAACATGGAAGAGAGTGGCGGAACAGTGTGCCTTATCTTGACTACCCTTAGTATAATACCAAAAAAGTTAAAACTGGATGCGAAAACTGCTGTATCACTGCGATACAATTACGTAGAAATATCCTTATGGCATGCCTTTATCCCCCCTTCTTCTTGTGCATCTTCGTTTCCTGCAAATCCGGGAACCCAATGTCCTATATCCCACCCTGTGCCCATGCCTCGATACCCTCTTCTTCCTGAGCACGCAGTATTCTTCTTGTTCCCAGCGGCTCTTGAGACGAACCTTCAAGTTCGCAATACTTTGCGAGGAAACATTAGCAGAGGAGCAATTCCCCGCATGAAGTTTGCACCACTCGACCTTGTGGCGGAAGACGTTATCAAACTGTAAGTCGAGCCCGTTGTTACGTTCTAGATTAAAGCCAAAGGTTCTGTTGATCATCTTCTCTTTCAGATATTTTCCGTATCGTCCATGGCACTTGAACGTTTAACGTTGAACACTGAGCACTGTGCGTTAGACGGGCCTTTCTTCTTTCCTGATGTGGGTGCAAGAGGCTAGCAGATGAAGAGTAAGGACTCTCACGTTCGTGATTGAGATGTCAGTCTTTCCATAGCGGTTCTGAGGCTGTCTTCAGTTCCGTTGGTGATGGAGCTAAGACACTGTGAGCTTTATATGAGGAAATCCGCATCCCGTCAACATACATCATTTTAATGAGCGAACGGGTGTTGCTTGATGTCCAGATCTGGGACCGTGAGACTCGCATAGAAAGTGATGTCAATGGGCTAAAGATACAATTTTAGCTTCTCACAAACGAATTAGACAGTCGACCGTACCTCGATCTTCCACAGGTACTCTATATGTTGGAGTCGGGCTCGATTCCTGGGCTAGTATAGCCTGAGGACGATTCGTCAGAGATGACAGAGAGAGAGAGTGGCGCAAAACAAAGGATACCAGCAATCTTCTCCCGCGTTTGATGACTTTTGCGTATACGAGTGTATTGGCGTTGTTTGATTCTCAGCTTGACTTTCTCATACAGATTCTTAACCATGTATGGATACGACGCTGCCCAAGGATAAGTGTAATAACCAACATGGATTAAAATCATGCTCACCAGCCCTAGCCTCTCAGATGTTTCCCCATTGCCAGCCAGTCCTGTAGTCGGAACTCGCCGTCCTCTTCCACCTCCGTTTTGAACTTTGTCTGTATCAAACAGAAACGTATTACAGCCGCGCCATTTCGTATGTATATCGCAGCTTCGTGTTACTCCTCGTCCAGGAGTTCCAGGAGTTCGTCATGACGTGATGGGAGTGCTTCAAGCAGGGCTACCAGTAGAAGTCTTGAATGCGATACTGGAAGGTCACTATAGGAAATAAATATTCTGGCTGTAATTGAGGTATAAGAAAGAACATACCCTACTTGGAGTCTGTTTCTCTCCTCTACAGAATCGTCTAGCTGAGCTTGAAGATAGTCCCTTTCATCCGCCACATGACAAAGTATCCTTCTAGTTCCTCAATTCAAGTACTTTGTACTATGCTAACCACTGTCAACTGCGAACAGCGCCTCTTGCAGGTCGCTGAATCCAAGCACCCTGACGAGGTGTCTAGCTGTTTGTCAGACGATTGAGCGTGTCCTCAGAAGAACGCTTGAACCGGTTATACGGGCGCCAGACCTTGCCGATGCGTGCATTAGAAAAATGGCATCACTGTCGAGGGTGATGGTGGTAAGAAATGGAGAAAAGTGGACAACGTGGGAGCTGGCAATCAACAAACAACCCTGACCTTGTACCTTATGCGCCGAGAGCTCACCTCGCCGTGTCCAAATTTGTATGATCGTAACATCCCCGTTCCGAAGGTAAGTATGCATTGTCGCTTGAATAAGATTGCCTTTTCCGTTCGTGCAGCATAGTCTCTGATTAAGATGTCGTCTCAACGAGAAAGCCGAAACCCCTAAATCAAGAGACCTATCACGACGATGTGCTGGAATGAAGGAACGTCAGCAGGAAGACTAGTGGAGAAAAAGGACATACCGTAAGCAAAGCTCATTTAAATACCTCCTGACACATAATCCAACGGATACATCCCAGCCAAGCCTCAGATGTTCCGTGTCGGGGATGTTGTGGAAGCGCAGTGCTCACTGGTGTTCATGAAGAAGAACGAAGGTGCTATGAGGATAAAGCTGATTCTCAGGGCATTAGCGTTAGTCAACTCTGACCATTCATCGGTGAGTAGCACAACGCACATGAAGTCAAAACCACATACTGACAATGAATGTGGAAAGCAAACACAGACAGGAGAAACGCGGTTAACACTCATTCGGCATTCGCCTTCAATTCTGAAGATGAAAAGGAAAGCTGGATAAAGGGAAAGGGACAAGGAAACCAGCAGGCCAGACGGCAGCCAGCCAAACATGTCCAAATTCCATCACGGCTTTCAACGACGGGCTTGATCACACCAGATCCGTAACGAACCCTTGGCATTGTTATAATGAAACACATTGTGAAAGGAGTAGCCTCTGCTCCGGAGCTCAGCTTTGCTCTACAGCTTCGCTTTCTGACCCTGGAACGAGGCGGGCAAGGTCCTCTTCAAAACCTTGCCAGTCCATTAGCAAAGTCACCCATGGGCACTATCAGATGCCAGCACTCACCCAGAGTGTTCAAGGGGGGAAGGCATTTCCTTCAGCCCTTCCACAGGCACCCGTGCGTCAAGAGGCACATATGCACACTTGGCTGCTCCAACATAGATCTGGGCAACTTCAGCTTCATTGGATGTTACACTCACATGCACGTACTTGTCTAGGTCGCCAAATCTTTACCCCTCCTTCTTGAAGCATCATCTAACACTCGTGGATAAGCCCGGATGATTACGATCAGCGACCTGCCTACCTGTCGTCAGTGGGCCAGCCACCCCACTACTCGTGGCACAGCAAACAGTATGGGAAAAAAAGTCCAGGGGAAACCCTGTAACGATAATCAATATCTACGATGATTGGGGTGCACCATGAACATACCCATAGCATGGTAAATCAGGTCGCTTCAACGAACATAGTGAGTAGATTTGATTTTCAGATCATGTACATTACGCACCTCCTGCAGACCAACGTTAATTTGTGTGATAAAGTAGATCAGACAAACATACCAAAAATCGACATTCGGGGCTAGCTTTCTTCTAATAAAGTATTCATCTTTCATCGCCGCCTCGTGGAGTGCCATAGCCGTCTCCAGTAGTTGGTCCTTCCCGTTCTATATGCGGAACGGACAATCAGCAAATAGAGGACCCCCGGATGTCTATGATGACTCACACTTTGAAGACTTCATCGGCTATTTTGTGCACGATGAAGGAACGTGGATCACACTGCATGGAGGGTTGAACATTCCGTTATATGGATGGGTGGACATGACGCACAGTTTTATAAACCCTAAACGGACATAAATCAAAGCGTGGTCGCGGTAGACAATTCTTGACGAACCTATGTCCAAAACCTGAAAGCACCTTTTCCCGTCTTTTTACTGCCTCCTGGAACACCGGGACACTGGATGGGCTGAGGGTAGATACTGATCAGGACAAAAACGTTACCAAAGAATATGCTCTACCTTCCAATAGATATAAGCATCCGGATAACAGCCTCATTCGCACCACCTAAATCATGATGAGTTGGGAAAGGACATCATGAACCTGGCCAGGATACCGTGCAGTGGTCCACTTGATTTGAATGTGTTAATTTCCATCACTAGAGCGAAGAAGGGCAGACAAACTCACTACAAAGATGTGCATCCAGTACTTGAAACATGGTCAAACTAAAAAAGGTGGAGGAAAAGGCCATTAACTCACGCGATGGCAGAGTAGGGATCAACTAATGAGCTACCCGTCTGCAAGACCGTCGTCGCTTGAAGTGGCAGTGAAGCAGCTCTTCGACATACTCCAGCCCAACACAGCACGAGTCCCCCTCCTCCGATTCCTCCCCTCCTCCCTCAAATTCCATCCTCTTGTACGTCAGCCTGTCCAGTAGGCAGGCGGATGAACGCTAGCCAAGGGCGTTTGGGGCTGTATTCTTGAGGATGCTCCGTATCGTCAAATGGTGGGAGGTAACCATCCGGCCTTTTCAGCTCTGGGGGTAAAGCGAAGGGAACGTGGAATAGATCCTTCACACCCGGGAAGAAGGGAAAGTTCCGAGTCCTATGAATGTAGGTAACTCGGTTATTATGCAGGTTGAGCTTCCCATGGGAAAATTCTATTCAATGCATCAAACTTTAATGGACTTTGCCGAGTTGATTTTTCTATTTCATGACCGTTGATCATGGCTTATTTCCCAATGACCTCGCTGTTGTCGACTCTCTCCATTCCTAATCTTTTCCTCTTGCCTTGTTAGCATCTCTTTCTGTTATTTCCTCCCCAGTTGCTAGCGAGTGATCCATTTTTGGACTTCAAAGATCCCGACCGCCGTTGCAATTGTACCTGTCTTCGTGTTTTCATCTGTCAAGCAAAACGAATGCATTCTGATCCAGTTATATGGAGCACTGGATGTCTTTGTTGTGCGATTATACAGCCTGGGCAGAGGTAAGTACAGAAGATCGTAGGCAACTGAACTTCAGATTCATGTCTTTTGTAGAATGCGAATTTTAGCTGGCAATCGGGAACATCCAGGAACCTCTACCAGTGGTTTGATCCTCCCTCTCATATTGCCCACCCTGATATCTCATCATGGATCGGCGGAGACCCCACGAATCATTTCCGTCGTGCTTACAACGGTGCTCATACCAATTGTCGCACTAGTCAAGCCCCGACTCCCTGAATCCAGAAATCGTGCTCAAGTAACAGCTCCTCGGTCCCGCAATTGGATGAATAGCCCCGCCTTCTGGGTTCTTCTCGCTGTCAATATAGTCTAGGGCCTCGGTTACTTCATGCCTGTTGTATGGCTTCCCAGTCAGTGCCCGTACCTGAGACAAACTTGAGCTAATGGAGGATTATTCCAGCTTTTGCAAAGGAAATGAACCTAAGCAGTGCCAGCTCTTCCCTGGCTGTTGCACTTCTGAATGGCGTGTCGCTGAATTCAATCATGCCACATGCTCTTGCTCAGACATATTCACAGGTGCTTCTCTGCTCAGTTGTTTGTCCCCAGGTTACCTAAACCCGTGGCTCCTCGCGTTATCTACACTGTCTTCGACATCAACTGCTACATTTATCCTTTGGGGCCTTCTCTCACGAAATTATGCTGGACTTCTATCATTTGGCATCGCCTACGGTGCTCTCGCTGGGGGATGGAGTAGTCTATGAACGGGCCTCATCGCTCCCATCTCTAGTACGCCTCGCTTTATGCATCATGATACCCATTCTCATTACTTACTGCCTGACTTGCAGAAGACGATCCGAATTTGGTGGCATATCTATTCGGATAACTTATGCTCTCGCCAGGCGTAGGCAACATTTTATGCTAGGGGTGTATCAAGAGTATGTCAGGCCTACATAGGGATGCCCACCGTACCCGTACCGTCGGCGCTTTAGAATTACATTTTATGGCCGTATTTGTACGGTTACTATACGGGTAGGCCAAAATTAGGCGTGGAGCTATTCTTTTGGCCATGTGGTGAGTGCAATTAATCAAATACGACGTTTTGACAACAAATCTCACCCAACATAGATCACAGACCTCCTAAATGCCACCCGTATACGGTATACGGGCAAAACCCGTACCGTACCGTCGAGGCCCTTTTGCCATACGGCTTACGGCCGTAACTTGTACGGCCGTAACCGTATACGGTACGGTGGGCATCCCTAGGCCTACATACGTTCCTCCCGTGTTGGACCCGGCGTTGCGTTGGTCGGATGCGATCCCGTTCAATATGACAGATGCTACTGATATACGTGAGTAGCCCAAATCATTTATGTCTCACAAGCTGCTGAACCCTCGTCACCAAGATCGACCCTCCCGTTTCACAAGAAGACAGACATAGCAATACGAAAAGGATTTTCACGCCCATGAAGCCTGCAGAGAAACAGAAGGGGAGAGCTTCGGACACCTATCTCAAGCAGAACTCGGCAGACAAACGTATCATTGCAAATGGTTCCATCGTAGGTGATGTATCCAACACCGCTGCACGTACAGCGTCGCGGCCCGAGGGATGCAAATGGTCCAACAACAGCTGTCCTTTCGACTCAACCCTGTTTGTGCCATACAACCTATGGAGGGTCAATCCTGTAGCACGGACTGTCGTGTCTTACTACATCTCAAGTTTGTAAACTGTGTCCAAAATCAATGTATTTCTAACTACGAAAGCGGAAACTGAGTACAATACGAGGTCAAGAAGTCATGGGATATCACAATGCCCCCCCCGGTCCGAAGTTTACTCCAACCTACTTAACAACGAAGGGCGAGAGTGAACATTCTGAGCGCGGAACCCGGTGGGAGCCACAGTAGCCTTCGAGGACCAGGCATGACCAGGCTCCTTGGTTTCCTGCTCCTCCTGAACCAACTTCTCTAGATTAGCGGCAATATCTTGGAGCTGCCTCACTGAATGGGAGAGGAGGGCTACTCGACGCTTGCGACGACTCGCGGCTCCTGTCATAGCGGGCTGGACAACAGCTTTCTCTTCCGGAGAGCCTTCAGTGGAACTGTCTAGTACAGCATCACGCAGCATCAAACGGGGGTAGTCCAACTCGGTGTACGACACTGCGTCCGATTCCTCCGATTCCGACTCCGCCTCTTTCCTCGGCAAGTCCACTCCTCGACGAGCACTGTCTGTAGCAGCAGGCAAGAAGGCCGTCTCCAGTAGCAGACCGGGACTGTCCTTCCGCGGTAGCAGCGCTGAGTCTGGAATTTTGGCTCTAAGTCCTGCATGCTTTTGACGACTCGGTTCCGGACTGGTGTACAGCCATCTCAGCGGCTCGGTTTGATAGATTATCCCATCATTGACGTTGTAGACTCTCCATGGCGGCGGAGGCGCACCGAAAATGCTGATATCAGCCACGAATCCGGAGGGGAACTCCAAGCGACCTTTGAAGGTGAAGTGCACAACAATGTGCAGGACTCGATCGTACCAGGTATCCGTCACGCGTCCCCAGAACCGACGATCCCCTTTTGGTGCAAACAAGAAACACCAATCTCCCTGCTCCTTCCTCAAGATCGAGGTATCGCGCACCTGGTAAACGTGCCTCCACTTTGCTAGCGGCGTGGTAGACTTCTTAACGTCGGGGGTGACCACGTATTCCACCTTGTCAGGCTTGGAGATTCGACTCTGTACTCCCTCTACCTCTTCGTGCCACTCCCAGGGTTGGTCCGTCTTATACTCGTAGTAATGATAACGGGTACCCTTGTATTCCAACTGATCCTCCACCTTCTCGTAGCTTCGCGGCTCCCTAGGCTCTATGTAACCTTGCTGTCGGCTCGAAGAGAAGGGAGTGCGACAGTCGAAGTCTGCGAACTCCAAGGGACACGTCCCTACTTGAGTCACGTCCGAAAGATAGTCAACGTCGTGGTCAATAGCGAAGCGGTCGTAAGGGGAGCTGGGTGCAAAACGGGTTTCCAGCATAGTCTTCGTACCAGGGCGATAAACAACCTTTTCTAGCCGGTCTACCACCTCCTCAGTGGTTAACTCATGCGCGAAAAACATGGACGCCTTCGGTACGTTGACATACCACGCGAACTCCTCCTCGCTGAGGCCATTACCCCAAACACCAAGATAGCCCGGATCGGCCTCTGGGATCGGTTCCGATGCGAAGACTTCAGACCATGGACGCTCTAGCTCCTTTCGCTTCAGCGGAGGAAGGGAGTAATACTCGATGCAGGCGCTCTTCTTGCGCAGGCCCCTTTGAATAGCCACGGCCCGACTGATCACATAGGTATAAGGGGCTTCCCCGCTTAGATTGCGTATGGCTTCTGCCTTCGGAAAGGACGGCCAACCCTCGTCTAGAATACCCTTCTGCCCTCCTTCAACTCTCAAGCTCCACAGCTGCAAATCCAACTCAAAGTTCCTCCTCAGCAAATCCTCCACCAGCCCTTCGTCCACTTCACAATTCGCCTCGTCCCTCAACGCTATGGCGGGAATGATGTAGGCTCCTTCCACGACACGCTGATAAGGGCGAATCAGAGGTAGCCAAGGCTCCTTCGCGTCATATTCTTGCGCGTGCTCTGTACAATCAAAAGGGCCAAGGTGTCCATCCAGCTTGAGGAATGGCGAAGGTAACTCGGCAGGCGTGAAATAGGGATTCTTGACGCCCGGAAAGAAGGGGAATTTGTTTACGTCCGCGTTGGGAGACCACAGCTCTACATACTTCTTGATCTCCTTCGTCTCGCCAGGATTGGAATACGCCACTATCCTCCCCGAATACGTTCCCTTCTGCCGAATTTTGAAGTTAGGGCCTCCTCGGACCGTAGGGATGTAGTCATAGTCAGCCCAGCTAAGGGACTTCTGTGCATCGCGCAGGGTGAAGTGATTCGGAATTGGGTTATCAAAAGGATCCATCAGGGTAACGAGCAAATTTCTCCTGGAGCTCTTTACTTTATACTCATTTTCTAAAGGTTCCGAGCTCGGTCATATTCCCTTTTAAGGTCAGGTGCGTTCCTTAGGGCGCCAGCAGGTTCCCAGGTGTCGTCTTCTGGACCATAACCCTTCCACCTGACAAGATATTGCCGGCGTCCCTCTGATTTCTTAGACATGTATTGATGCCCTATAATCGCTTCGACCTTGTATTCTTCGTTCACCTTGAGATCGTTTCGCAGGGGTGGAAGCAAGCTCCGTTCTCCAAAGGACTTCGGGGACCGGTTATACCTCTTCAGATGCTCTATGTTGATAACAGGGTGCATCGGGTAGCTCGGAGGTAATCGAAGACCAAAGACCTTATCATTAATCTTTTCCATCACTTCGAAGGGCCCGACCGATCTTTGGACCAATTTCTTGCCTGTTCCCTGTACATCAACCAGTTGCAAGGAGTGAGCGTCCACTAGAGCTTGGTCTCCTGGTTGTATATCTTTGGCTGGGCGTCGTCCTTTATTGTACTCGCAAATTTGTCTCTCCTGAGCCGCCGCTAAGGAGTCTCTTGCTAGTTGACAGTGATATTCCATTTCTCCCATGAATTCTTCTCCCATCAGGCTGTCCATGGTTCTTCCCTTGGCTCCAGCCTCATTTCCCGAGTAAACTCCCGTCGTTACGGAGGGTTTGTAACCAAATAGGAGTTCATCCGGTCTGTAGCCAGTCAGGAATGCTTGAAAGAGTTGTACGACGTTCAGCCAAGTAGCAGGAGCGGCTGCTATGTCCCCTCCATCTCCTTGGATCAGCAGCTTCTCTATGATCCAGTCTTTCCTGTCCGCCCAATCCGCTACCACAAGGATATTCCTTACCTAGCCTGCTGGTATCTGACAACTTTCGGCGGCATATACTGGATTGGGCGTCTCCCAATCTTCGTTCCGCCTCTTCTTCCTTTTCATTCGCCTTGTTATCTTCCTAAGGACAAACGATGCCATGTTCGCCGTCCGTTGACGAATGTCAAAGCCTAACGTGTAGTCATCGGACTAGGAAGCAGGGATTCGGCGACTTTGTCGGGGCAGATTGATCCAGTTCCTGCCATTTGCTTGACGTTCAACTCTGATCTCGTAGGTGGTCTGGAAGTCTTCTCCCAACAGTAGGGGGGCTAACATTCCCCTCACTACATACGCTTCTACCTCCCAGGCTTATCCATTTCTTCCCACTGGTCTCCAACAACAGATCAAACTTCGCGTACCCCAGGATTTTTGCTCCTCCCATTAAATGATACAGTTTAAAATGGGTGCCTTCCTTAAGCACCGGTAGTATCTCCAAGTCCCGATAATACCCCTCTGACATAAGAGTAATGTCCGCTCCAGCGTCTAACCAGCACCTTACTGGCTCCGTCCCCTTGGAATTGATATGGCTTCGTATGAACAATGCTCTTATTCCCGCAGCTTGTCTCCCTGGCACATAATTCCGTCCTTTCGCTATGCGTTCTACCTCGGCTTCTCCTTTAGTTTCATCGGCTGATTCAGAATCCTTGAGTTTATGAAGAACTGTCTGGGGCGACGCTTCCTCTAAAACCCGAGCCTTGCCTTCGCGGATGGTCCTTCGTTCTGGTTCCGCCCTGCGCCTTTCGTTTCTTGATGGCGACTTCAAGGAAAGTACATGAACTCGTTTTGTCTCCGCTAGACTCACACTTAACACCCGGTTTAGTTCCTCCTTCAAGGGAGAACTAGCTCCGGCCTCATGCGATTTTGGCTCAGATTCAGACATCAGTGTGATAAGAAGGCAAGAGACGCACCTTGATTCTTCATATTATTGTCTCATAGGAATGAGTGGCTTTCAAGGAACAAAGTCGAAGCAAATTCAGATGTTAATTTATCTATTTTTCACAAGGTAATTACAATCTACTGGATCCTAATGCCCCTTTAAGAGATGAATATCACTGTGCTACAATATCGCGGACGAAATCGCCCCATCCTACCATATTAAACACCCCATTCCTTCACATTGCGAGAGTAGGACACCCGTTCGTTGGAATGGGTTCAGCCCAAGGACAGGAAACCCAATCACCCAGTCATGAAGCGTGAGGTCATATCGTGAAAAAGTCCCGACTTTTTCGATGCCCGGCTTCACCGAGAAGGACTGGCTTTCGCTCCAAAACGACCTCCCTGGATGATGACACTAGCAAGATCGCATGAAGAGGGAGTTTTCTATCCTGTAGAAATTACTTGTTAATACATGTCAATATTAAGCACGCCAGTAACACTTACTTCCACCCAGCAAATTATTTTCATGAAGGTGACGACCCTGGCCGTTGCTACGGCCGTTGATGCTTGAGTTCTCTTAGTAGAGGACCTTGAACTAGAGCTGTCCTCCTTCTCAGGTCTGCGACGAGGTCGGTCAGGTGCATCGAGGGGCGGAACGTCAGGGAACGGCTGCGGTATTCGAGGACTAGAGTTCATCCTATTGACTGTAAATGATGGGCAGCAACTTGATAGGGAACTACAAGGCGAGGAGCAGGCCGACGCTTGGGGTGACTCGACGTCTTGAAAATGCCAGGTGCTGGGCAGGGCGAAGATCCTACAGGCAAGTACTAGTCGTGATCATCGGAGCTGGGCGCGGTAGCTCCGCCCAAAACCTTGGAGGAGGATGGTTGCTGAAGTAGTCACTTATTGGGCTTGAGAGAGCGGTGGCAAGTCAAGATCGTCTCCATATCAGGGTTGCGAAGTTCGTCGAAAGAGATGGGGGGGGGGGGGGGTGAGATAGACGAATTCCTCGTGCATCCAACACTAGAAGACAACCATGAGTCACCACATACTTAGAATACTGGAGCACGTACAATCTGTATCACCATCCCAAGGTCACTAAATCCGGGGTCGTCTAGTTTGCACACGAATTTGGCGGCACCCAGATTGATTTTAACAGATCCTCGACACCCTCCTGAGGCGCATGCTGGGCACTTGAATGGATTGAAGGCCGGTATATTTGGGTGAACAGACTTGAAGTACTTCTCGAGCGCGGTGTTCACACCGTCGCTAAAATCGACCCCGTAAGGTTTGGATCGAGGTGCAGACTGTTTCGACTGTTTCGGCATTGGGTAAAGGAAAGTTTTCATGCCTTCATGAAACAAAAGCCTTGGATATGTTTGGAGCATTGCCACTCATTGCAAGGATAATAGAACATAAAGTAACTGGTTTTTGATGATGCACAATTAAGAGAGAAGACGCGAGAGTAGAGGTAACGACGAGAGAAGAAAAGACTTACGTAATGATGGCCGAGTCCAGCTAGCCACAGCCGAAACTCGATTCCGAGATAGCCGAGTCTAGACACAATCCATTCTCGGTTAACTCGGAGTCCAGTTTCGGCTCATTCGGCATGCGACGTATTACGCTCAATGTGCTCTTAGGTCCTTTCCTTCTCGCTCTCTAACTTAAGTAACCCATGGCTCCAATTAAAGGACAACTTCCTTGTTCCAAGACACTCCAATCGTATAGCCGAATGTCCAATTCGGATTCCGCATCTCTGCTCTATCATATCCTCTGCACGTACGGTTGATACTTTATCTGCAAACAGACATGCTCTCAACGTTGACTTTCACAGTGCACGCGCGCTATACGGCCCACAATTTCCAGGAAGTTCCAGCATATTACGGTCTTCATCTCAATCAACGAGCTCGTTCTAGGCGGGGATGGAGATATCTCGCCGAGCGGTATCAAAAATAAACTGGTCCGTACCACACGCATTCTGTAAAACTAGCTGTCCTGACCGTATTTTTAGATTGTACCGTGCGGGAAACGTCCGCTGCGTCCACTCCAATGAGCATGGCAACCACCGTTCAGGTCTGTATGGCCAACACGGTCCTTGCTTTCAGTTGCGCAATCTTGACAAGAAACCGTCAATTACCCTCGTATGCGGCGCAAACAGTACCGAAAAACTCATAGCTAATGGCCAGAATGAAAACTATCACGCTTTCGACATTAAGAACCACCAGTGAGTAACCGTGTCGTCTGGAGCCGGTCGTATGTCATATGTTGACTGATCGTTAGGTTGAACTTTCTTCGAAAGGAAGGGACTTTGGACTGAGAAAGGATGGAGGAATTCTAGGGATGCCTTCATAGGTGTATCTTTTGCAGGGACTAATGTTGACATCAACACAGAAAGTGACAGTCCTGTCGGATGGTTTCTTCGTTGCGGCACATGCTCTCGAAAATATCGGCGGGTCGTACTTATACCCTTGTGTAATGATATCTATGCTTGATACTGTTTTGAAAATAGCGAATAGAATCCCACACCCTAGGAATTGTAGCAGCGAACAACTCGAACGAAGGGAGAGGACAACGGGACGGCCATTTCGGCACTTGTACCTTAGTCGTTCCTCCAGTTCAAAGAAGAGTGGCGGCAGACTTGCACTAACATGAGGCGCCTTGAGGCTGTGGCCAGACGCGGTACAATGGGGTAGATAAGGAAAAGGACGGTTTTCCGTCCATTTCACTGGGTATCGGAGGCCCCAAAAGGAGAAAAAGAATAAAAAAAGAAAGATTTCGCGTGCCAAATTGGGCGACCACCGACGATTGTTTGTTCGTATTATATTTAAAAGCCCACATCGATCACTATTTCGTTCGCTTCTCTCTGCCACTCTCTACGTCGACACACACTAGTTTGAGCCTGCAGTACAGTGCATTTTCCCCTTTCATCGACACCCCAACATCCATCAAGTCTCCCTCACTATCGGCGAGGCACAGTACATGCAGACTGATGCAGTGACACCGCAAAATGTCATTACCTCCCGGACAAACTTCCTCATTGTGGCAGCGTCGACAGCTGCGGATTTTACGATGTTTCCTCTCCTCTGTAGGCACAATACATCTTTTTCTCTGTCTTTCCGTGTCCATGTGTTGATGACTGCTGGAATTGTTGTTTCCAACAACTATGGACAGGGAATCCGATCCAGGCTCACCAAGTGGCTGATTTTGGGCCGGTTCGATATGGGATGCTGGAATTGGGTGAGGACGGCTCGTAGGAAGCTCGTCAAATATTGCAGGTTTAGGTGCAGGGGACAGAGTCAATCGAGGTAGGCTGCCGCTTGTAGGATGGGGGAATATCAATGTATCAGTAAATTAGAAAGAATGCGATACAGCGGGAGCCATTGAAATCGATGAATTCATAGGTATTAACTGTTCTGATCCTATTTCAACCACGCCTCGACTTGGATGAACAAATGATACATCTCCGGCCAAAAATCTGGGAATGGAAAATCTGCAGCTGCGAATACTTTGCCGCTGCAACGTACTTCTTCAAGCCCATCGGAGACCAAGTCTTCCGTTGCTCCAATATTGTTTGCTTTCTCCCATGATTTTGAATATGCAGCCAGGACCTCTGGTGAGACGTAGACACACTCGGTTCCATCTGCTGTTCAGTTCCATTCTCGAGCAAATGCTTCATAGTCAACTTTGCCTTTGCCTTTACAGAGAAAACAAGTACTGTTACAGCCAGTCTTGCATATATTTAGGCTTATTGAACCACACTAGTGAAAAACATCTCAATTTCTTTCTGAGGAAACTTTGAAGGTGCAACATACCTCCAGGTTCATCATTTGCATTATGGCATTGTGTCGCTGGCTCATCCCCAGGATTGCGACGGATGCGTGGGGTCTCAGCTTCATTTTGGGAGTCCTTGTCGTCGTCCTCGTCACTCACTGCATCAGTGGGGGGTCCTGCAAGTGGATTCAAGAATGATTCTATAGGAGAATATAAGTATCCTATGTTGCAACGAAAAAGAATGGTTCGTACGGCTAAGTGGGTGATTCGTAGCATCCTGTAGGTCTACAAGATGTTTATTGTTCACCTCTGCTTCTGATTTCAATCACTTGAGCTCTGCACTAAAAGGCAGCCAGAAAATCAGGAAAAACTCCGACATTGAAAGGAGAATCAACTTACTGGCTATGTCATCGCTTTCAGCCTTATCTAGACTCTTAAAAAACTCCTCCAAGTACTCCTCATCATCATATTCATATTTGTCGTCGACATCCGAGTCTACAGATGTCGCATACAATGAGTAGAATATCTGAACTCCGGAATGAGACATACTAACCATCTTCCTCCTGGGATGGAATATGTCGTAGCTTTGGTGGCCATCCTCGCCTTGGAGTATTGTCTGGTCTTAGGCCATCCTTCATACGGCTTGTATGTGCCATGCTGCAGGAGATAGAGCCTGAAATTTGAAAAACGCGAGCCATTTATAGTTTGTTTCAGTATGTGTACCTATATTATATCACAAAAAGAACATACCAGACTAAGACAAACACGTCAGTACGATAGTAACAACTAAGTGACGCGACGGGAGTAAAGAAAGAACGGTCGCGCAGGTGAAACTCAGGGTAATGGCAGATAACTATAGGGGCTGATGGCAGATAACTTTGGCGGGGAATTGCATCTTGAGTGAATAGCGTTATCCTCATCGTGTTCTGAGCCACAAGTTTTTACCGCATGGTTTGTATGAATATATTCCATTTATATATACAAGGTTTATGAGGGTCAACGCAGAAACGACCTCGAAATAAATTGTTGAACGCGTGGGGACCACCTGCCCAGTATGGGCATGGCAGATAACTGGCAGATAACTGCCGTGGGAACCCAGTGGAACCGGCGGTAAACCAAAAGGAGCTCGAAGAACTCGGAATCCAGTTTCGCAGCGTTCCTAAATAGATCCGGCTATGATTAGGTAAGATTTTCTTTCCCTCACTGTTACCACCACACCTAGGTCAGTAGTGTTGACTCGCTTACAATCCTCGGCGGTGGTTCGATGAGGATGGGATATCATTTTTACATCTTACTTTCTGAATCTGACTATGATTCTTAATTGGCATTGTTTTTGAAGATCTTATATCTGACCCCGTACTGATGTCTATGTTTTGTGGCACATACTATGCCCGAGGTAAGTCCGGCTGATACAAACTATGCACTCAGGTAACGCGCCTGTGGACAAGTAAACAAGTCTGTTTTGTCACTAGGCCCTAAGGACAATCATAAGAACACTGGTTAGTCGTCCAGTTCAGCTTACGATGGCGATTGCGGTATGCTTTATTACTTGGTCGAGTCATCCTTTTAATCCGATCCCTCGTATATTTTCTGTATCAGATTTATGACGACGACATATCCTGGGAATGGGACTTCGCGGAGGGAGAAGCAGTTCTCTCACCAAACTCACGAACCGGTATTGTCAAACGTACGCAGCGCAACAAGGCAGTGGAGATCGCTACCGTGGATGGTCATCTGTGGTATGCCTGGCATGATGTTATCAAGATAGGGCGATTATGTGGAAGCGGTAGAGGGAGACTTGCGAGGTCGACATGATTTTGTCCAGGACATTCGTGATCCCTACTTCATCAATGTCATGGAAGGTAGCAGCAGCAAAGGTGTAATGGTATGCGGATGTGTTTGATGATATTTCTGTCCTCTCAAAGCTTGTTAGGAAGTTCAAATTCATCATAACTCTGCCAGAATAATTTCAGTACCTAGTATTTCGAGCGGATCCGCCACTTCTCCGCAAGACTTGGCTCAGCAGATGTGCACCGGAAGTGTGCCATGGCTGGGTTTACACGTCTTGGTGATGTCTGCAATGGAGAGGAAGCACGATCTTTCACAACTAGACCTGACATCTCAGGACAACACTGAGATGGGATTACGGTCGGCCAATGTGCACAAAGGGAAAATCGGGACAGTGCTAGATATCGGGGTCAATCAAACGACGGCTAGTGGACTCAGAGTCTGCGTACGCCTTGAGCGAAGCTTCAGTACAATTTACGCTTATCCTGATATATGGGTCGACTGTGATGAGGTGGTGGAGGAAATGTATGTTCATATCCTTCATTTACATAAAGACTGCTTCATTGATAATACATCTAGAACGGGACTTCCCTCACGCTTCTACCAGCCATTGCACCAGAACCAGCTTGCTTTTCTACCATCACAGGCATATATACGTGCGCGCAAGGAGGAAGAAAACGTTCCACATGGACAATTCCTAGCACGCCAAGTTGCGCAAAGATTACGGCGAAGTTCCCCTCCTAGATCGACGACACCACCACATCGAGGTCCATTAGAGGACCTTGGATCAGGAAATGCATGGGACGTGACGGCCCCCCCCCCCCTAGGCCAAAACCCAGTCATTGGAGTAGACACCCAGTGCTGGCACAGCGAGAGTTGCATGTCAATATTCCAAACAAAACTCAGTCTCAGAAAGTCAGGTTGGACCTATCCGGTGACTGGTGCATTACGAAACTCATCTTTCGAAAGACTGACAGATGTCCAGGATCTGACGGGCGTTACACCTCTCGAACCAACCGTGCGGGATTTTCAACGCTGGATGGTGATCTATGGACGTCATATTGGGAAATATGTTCGCGGCATTCGCTATGTCCAGGGTTCCAAGCCAAATTTGTGGACAGTTCAAGAGACTGTCCTTGCAGACAATGCGCATGACTCACTCATTGGTGAAACGTTCGACGTTCTCAGTTCAGATTTGTGTCAAGTGGCGGATAGTCAAACTACAATGGACATCAACATAGAATGGGCTCGGAAGTATTCGCTCAGAACCGACAAAGCTGAATAAGAGGAAAAATTGATTGGATTACCGTCGGCGAGACGACTCCGGTTGATTTTGGGATTTTTTGGACAATGATGAAAATGATGCCACAACTTCCTGGGCTTCCCTCCATAACTACAGCGATCCCACCGCCACCTTTGACCATGGGCTCTGTCCTGAGCCTCACCCGATGAAGAAGATTCCGCTGATATCAAGAAATTAATGACCGAGGGAGATGCATTAGCAGAAAGAGACGCACTAATTTTCAAAGCTCCCGCATGACTCTCGTATTAAGAACGCTGCTCCGAAAGACCTCCATCGAGGGAAGAAAAATAGGTCTGTGATGCGTCCTGTCGACATTTACGCTGGGAGTCTCGCTCGTACAAGCCTCCCGGTGATTCATACGGAGGTTCTAAGGTATAGTAAGCGGTCACAACGTTTGACTTCCATCTAATATACCTAGAATTAGATATTTTATTGTTATGCAGCCGAGGAAAAGACACGCACGACACGCTTTGGTGGCACCTGTATCCTAGTCCAGGAAGCGAGTGGATTTGTAGGTCTTCCCGAGAAGAAGCCAGCTTGCTTGGGCGCCAGGGGGCAAACGTCGCCTAGTTGCAATGAGAGTGGAAGAAGAGAGAGAAGTCGGCATTTGCCGAACGACGTCTCCCTCAAGCGAATGGACTCGCGACGGTATCTCGGGCCATTCAAGCAATACTGCACTTTGTATAAATTTACTACAAGTTTTGTCCCTGACAGGCCTGACACTCTGAATATTGAATTCTGAATCTCCCCAAGTTTGTGAACAACATTTTACGATTTCGATACAGCACCATGCCAGGTACGGAAACTAGTCTATCCTCTCGTTCTACAACAATCCGGACGACCTTGTTACGAATCCAAAGCCCGATCGAGGCAAAGAACTTCCCGTTTCTTCCAAGCACGCATAACGATAGTACGCCAAGAATAGGAAATACAAGATGCTCATGCACACGGAGAAGCCCTCAATCCGGTGCTCAGGGCAACAAAAGAGAACAGCTCGAAGAGAAAGCTGTCTTACAGCAACATGAGCGGATGATAATATACCGCTATCTGACGAAAGTACTCCCGCATAGGGCCAGCGACCCCCTAAATAAGGGAATCCCGACACAGAAACCAGCAATACCCAAGCGCTACAGAACAGAGATGTTAGCCGGAATGGTCCCACATGGCGAGCATGAGGAGGGTGCTTACGAGAATCTATCGCACTTTGATCATGATGGTGAGGGCAACGAAGCCTCTCTTCGGCTGCTTTCCTCCGCTACTTTGGACAAGGTAGTCAGAAGTAGAACGTCCTTCACTTCGGCAAGGAGCCCAACGGAAGGCATCGCGAGTCAACGAAAAGGTATATTGGCAGTAACATAGCGTCGATAGAGCTCTCTGTGACCCTAAAAGTCTTGAGAGATTGAGAGATATTCAGCTGGCATGCAGATGCTAGTATGCCCCTCGCAAGATTGAGAACATTGTCCACAGTTCACGCCCTTGATAGTGCTATAGTCAAGCGCAAGAAGACGTTGATAGAATTCTGCCCCGGTTAACCACTTGCCTTCGGGACAGACACAACAATATAGACGCTAGACCTTGGATACCACTCCATGCCACAGAACGAGCAAAATCCGTCAAGTTCCAACAAGTGGAGCGACATCGCAACTACAATTGCAACGTCAATCAGCTCAGGAACAGCTGCCAACACGGTAGCACTCGTCGTAGTCCTCTGGCACTTGCTCCCCAAATGTGCCCTCCCCTTCGTCCTAGCGAGTGGATTAACTTGATAGAGGACGCCATCAAGGAAGCCGACATGTATGACGAACACAAGAGTATTCTGGGCGACTACTCCACCTTCGAAACCGACTTGAAGAAGTATGATCAGTCCTGCTCATATGCTCCCCTCCCCCTTACTAACCAGTCGTACTAGGCTTGAACTCGCCGTACTTGAACTTCAGGAAAAGTGTATTCAAGATTGCCTGAATATCTCCTGGGTATGTCTTCCTTCGCGTCTGTCGCATGAGAAGTATGCATGGACGGCAGCGTGCCGGTACCGTGGGGAGGTTGATAGTTTGAAATCGTGGCTTGTAACTATCTTCACCATCGTCGGGTGAGGCCATGCTGACCGCTAGGAAGCCAATAGCTGGTGATC
The DNA here is from genome assembly GCA_022818075.1 of Armillaria altimontana. NCBI lineage: Eukaryota > Fungi > Basidiomycota > Agaricomycetes > Agaricales > Physalacriaceae > Armillaria > Armillaria altimontana. Next base: position 828,848 of record JAIWYR010000003.1, read on the forward strand.
ATTAGGGCGAAGAAGGCCCCTCTTCAAAAGGCTCTTCAGAAGCAGGGAGCAGCGAATAATCAGAGGGAGAACCAGGCGACCGAGCCGACGAATGATGCTTCCGTCGTATGAAAAAATGTGAGCATTAGGGTCCCTTCATTGATGTTCACTTCTGACGAAGCCCAGTCTTCACAACGGATAACGCCCGTCTCATTAATGAACACCTCTTATTGACAGGTCAGAGATTATTAATAAATCCCTCTGCTCTGCCAGGACATGCGATAGTGCGGCATCTGTTTACCGGTGTCTTGAGCATTCCGAGTACGGGTCGCTCCTTTTGGTATGCATTTGGGCTGATTCGGTGTGCTGTGGTGTGCCGATGTTTGGCAGCTTTTGAGCGAATGGGATTTTCTTTCTACTAGCTAGACATCGGCTTGGGTTCAAAATAGCTCAAGAATGTATAGTATAGTATACTGCAATAATAATACAACAACATGGGTAGTGTATGGGAAACCAGGACGAAATTTTCTGAGAAAAAAGAAACATGAAATATGGGAGAGCGGCGACAGCGGCATTAGAGGGAAAATAGCCAGCACCGTTTGCTCCAGCACCCTCAGAAGTGGGTGGGGGCATAGAAATAACGGTGCTGAAGGGGATAGTCATCAAGCGAGAGTGGGTGTTTTCTGGCAGGGGGCGAAATGTCAACGACGATGGTGCCAGCATCGAGAAAATAGCCAGAACCATTATTTAATAATATTTCCACCACCTTATAAAGCTGGGGTATACTGAATATGATGGCAAGAGGGAGAATTGTGAATTGAAGAGGGGATGACATTGGTAGAGTGAAAAATGGCGTGGACATCACACGAGACAGCGAGCTCGATGCTCGTGGGGACAAAATACTTTTGATCGCTGTCCGGTTGTTCGGTCCGACATTTCCGAGTCCTATTCCTCAGCGACCACGACTCTCCTACACTTGCTCTTGACCTCTACATCCTAGGAAAACTATTTGTTATGGTTTATTAGACGTTGAAATTATGTCATGATTTTTTACGCATCAAATCGAGTGTGTATACATCCAATATTGGCAGATTACCACCTTTTCGTCTGACCTGAACTCGTCTTTAGGTTACTATCCCTTCACGTTTGCGCCAGTAGTGTCCAAAAAAATCCCCAATATATATTACCGGACTATAATATGGTATACTATATATTTCCAGATGATCCAAGGCCTCTGTAAGTGTTTCAATGAGTATTGGTCAGATGAATTTCAACATCTGCAGAGTCATTCGAAAGTGCAGTAAACCATACTTCAATGACATACATTGCTTTAAAGGCCGTGTATTGCTACTTTGGAAAATTGCTTCAGCAAAGACAAAATGCTATATGTAGTACAAAAAATACCTTTTCGCCAACCCTTCACACCTCTGCAGACTTTGTTCAAGTAACTTTTAGATACTGTCGCTACGGCTCTTGATCTGAAACTCGGCATTCACAGCTATAAATTAATATATATCATGTAATCAGTATCCTCTTAAGAGTAGAGATGAAGGCCGATGATTTAGGAGTCTTGAAGAAACACCTTGAGAGCAATATTCGAGTTCAGTATATGTTTTCGTCACCATGCAGCCTCCTGAAAGCTTCGATCAGTGGCTGTGCTGTCAGGCACGTAACCCGTTCCTTACATTGTCGTCCAACACCCTCGTACCAGTGTCTCCAAGCTCCTGCTCTCAACATCGAGACAAGTTACAATGCAAGTACATTCATTTTGCTCTCTAATCATGCTGTCCTTTCAAGCTCACCCATACTACAGACCCCACCAGGTCAAGGAGGTGTTTCTGCAACAACCCCGACTGCAGCTGGCATAGCATCTATTACCTTATTTTTGTGATTGATACAATAGCACTGTCTGAATCCCGATTCTTTATCTGACCCTTCCATCGTCACAAATAACGACCTGCTACCATATTCGGATCGGCCCGTGGTTCCTGAACATATCAATCTTATCTCTTGTTCGGTCCAGGATATAATCAGCATTGAGGTGGGAACAAGCATCCTATTTTAGAAGCCGCTCACACCCGCCTGTTCGCCGCTGAACATGGCCGCCTTGCGAGCCCTGGGACATAAGAGGGTTTTATTAATAAAAACAACACCTCTTGTGTCAGGATTTTATTAATGATTTGGGCCTTATGGCCTGGTCTTCAAGCACCGTTTTGTCCACCTGTCCACCCTTTTGCCTCAAATGCATCATTGAACGTGACGCAAACGGGAGATTGATGAGATAAGATCGCATGAGTGCGAACCCGCAGCCGTGTTCGCCCATGGCCCAATGATATGCCAGTAATTTGTGTCCCTGGCGTGTTTCTGTAGTGCTGTTGAACCCGTGTAACATTAGTGGATGTTCCCGGGAATCGCCTCATGCCACATGATGAGCAGTCTTGCAATCGAGCGTCGCGTAATCTTCATTGTGCAAGTGGAAGCCTAAGAGAAGGTTGCTCGATGTCAAGATATGACATCATGATATTCTCTTTCCGTCGCGATTGGCCATTAGCGATGCATCGCGGGGAAGAGAAAATGCAATCCTTCAGAGTGGTTGTAGTATCACTTTCATTAGTCTCGACAATCAGATACAGCATGAAGAACATACTGGTATACGTGGTCTTCAGTGTTTGCCTGTCAGTGCCAGATATACCATAGTTCATAAACCAGATGTCGGCAACGGGGCCTTCAGTGTGCCAATAAAAAAGGTTTCACATCACAGCCAATTGTCTGTTCGCGAAAGGTAGCACTTCAGCTCTCCGGCTGACATTGCCGTCGACCAACGGGATTCCTTGACTGGCCAAAACTAATAACCTTCGGTGAAGTTTAGGATTTGACAGAAAACGTACCGAGATCGTCATGCAGGCAGTGGTGCGACTAGAATCCACTTGCTGACGCTAAGACTAACTGAAAATTCAAAAGACCCGCATCAATTCGCGGAGTGGAATGAATGAACACTTCTCTGCTTCTGCGAAGATAAATATGGCATGTAAATGGGCGGCAGCAGACCATGGGCCAATTGATAGGAGTGCATAGTCGAGAAAGGATTCCCCCCCCCGGTTCCTTGTTAAGACTCGAAACGGCGAATGCATGCCCTCAGGGCCCAGGGCCGACCTTCATGTACAGTGGATTTGCCGTGATGAACATCTTTGATTCCGAGCAGGAGTGCCTGCGAGTTGATAAATCAAGCGGTGGCAGCGACGGAAATGTTGACCAGTAGAGTCCCAACAGTTGGCGATAATCAGAGCCAGGAAGGGGCCTCCTTTCGTTGAAGTCCACCGCTAACGAAGCCTAGTCCTCGAGATATGCCGAACCTTGCACTTAGAATTCCGTTTGTATCTACTTTTATGGCTCAAATGCATTCGTAAACGTTGACCCAGTAGGAATATCAAAAACGTGGGCACAGGGATTTAAATGAAAGGATTGCATGATAATTACGAGCCACCGGGGCCTGAGCCCTCTAGCAACTCACGGCAATAGGCGAGCTTTTGGGGGCATAGCTTCGTTATCGGCAGCGGATGTTTATGGAATCGTCCTGGCTGTTTGCAGCGGTTCGCAAATGATTCGAGTAACTGGCTAGTCGAATATCGTTCCCACATGAAACCAGAAGAGAAGGTGTCATAAAACCACGATATTCTGAGATTAACATCATTATTCGACTGGCGACCAAAGGGTCACCGGAAATCGTGAATCGGTCCAGCCACGCCGTTCTGTCAGCAGAGCATCCCAGAGGTTGACAATCATAACCTCGTGATGATATTCCCTGCAGTGAAGAACGTCGCAATCTGATTGGCCACCAGTAAGATGTGAATTGGTCGGCTCAAGGGACAGGGAGTTGCTAGAATATTGGACTTCATTAGTCTCGGCGCGCAGATGCAGTGAGAACAACGTACTCGCATTCCTAGTCTTCACTAGCGGGTGTGGGCCAGCTCATACGGTGGCAATTCCGAGTCCTATTATCATCACTCTTCTGAACATGCCAGTACAGAAAGGCGTCCCCGTACGTTTCCCGATATCCTTGGACATATCAACTCCGTCGATTGAACCTTCCCTGACAGCTCATCTACCTTGAATCACGCCGTCGTTAAACCATACGATTCTATTAGGGTCTACGTATCGCGCAGTGAAGTGGCTGTTACCAAAATATACTGCACCGACCAGCTGGTACCATTCGAGCCCGTTTACAGAGTCTATGTGGACGTATTCCTGGGGAGACACGTTGAGGAAAGCGGCGGCCATTGTCAGAGTCATTGGTGGCTTATTCAATCAGCCGCGATGGGTAAAACGGGGATCAGCAGGGGAGTAGGGTAGTTGAATCCAAATGTGTGTCTCGTCCGGGTGTGCCAGGGATTGCGAGCTGGAAAAAAAAAACAGTTAGTGAATTTTGAAGGGAGACAGTCGAAACGAAACGTACTTGGCGTCCCTCCTCCATATGCCAACATCAACAATAATGGCTTGAGCATGAGGGCAAGCATGAGGCCTGAGGACCGGCACCAGCAATGGCAACGCACGTAGATTGAAGGGAGGGTGTCCGCAGGTTCTGAAGGTATTTAGAGATGCAAGATTACATGGATATCCCTCTCCTCCTGTTGCGCGCGTGGGACGAGAGTCTATGACACTGGATTAGCCGCAAGAATTGAGGTTTAAATAGTCACCTCACCTTGAGAAAACGACCAACTGGGCTGAAGACGCAATGCACTGCACCCGCAGCCAAGGTAAGATGAAGATCAATTAACCAAGTAAAGACTTACTTTGCATTCACGCCCGCGGCGTCGTTCAGGCCCTCTCCATCATCCTACAAGGCCTCTTCGTCACTGTTCGTTCACTCGCCGCGGGGCCAAATTTCTTGATGGACCGTCAATTGACCAGGACTTGAAGACTTGATTAAAATTGACCGAATCATCATCAAAGAATATGCTTACCGAGTTTGTCCTATGATGGGTATTGCATGCCGAGTTTCCGCCTATTGCATGCTGATCACAGCTGAAATAAAGACGTCAATGAAGGGGCCGGAGGATGGAGCGGAAACAACATACTGTTGATTTGCGAACGAATCGTTGGGTGATTGGTACGAGAGTGCGTGAAGGAGCTCCTAGCAAGTGAATGGCAATTGAACAAATGGAAAATAGGATTAGAAGGCAGTATACACACCATTACCCATGTATCCCCAACCGATAGCACTTGGACGAATTAAAGGAAGGATGACTGACTTTTATCAGTAGAAGCTTGCAATGGCAGGAAGAAAAAACAGACCTCGTTGACTTTTCATCCCTACCCATCACCAACATCAAAAGCAAGGCCAACGGCCGAAGACTAAAAGCAGACAATGAGCAAAGAAATAAACAAGAAAAGGAATTGAGCTCACTGCTGAGCCCAACAACAAGACGCCAATCAACATGGCGGTCAAGAGCAAAAAATCGTAATCGATCATCAACGGAAACCTGCCCAAACGAGCAGGTTTCGTGTCACGGGATCACGACGTGCTCAAGGCGCGCCTGCCAAAAACTCGCCGTGCACAGCGACGAGCGTGGCAATCTTTTTGTCTAGCACAGCTAGTAGAAAATAATTGCAGACGAGATTAATAAAGAGGGCGAGGGATAGATGAGAGGAGGGGAAATGGGAAGGATGGGATGAGATGGAACTTATCTATATATTAATACAGGTGGACCACAGCCACACAATTTGCTTAGGTAAAATTAGCGGACTTTGAAATAAACGGCTTTTGCCATCCCACGGCGCAAGCCGGCTGAGTTTGAACCGCGGAGCACTGCCACCTGCCGTTTTCGTGGTCAGAGCCTCCTTCCACCACCTTCGGTGCCCCATTTGAGACTCCCCGCACTGCGTCTATCCCAGGTAAGCATTAGTTCCATCTTTGATGATATTGGCCCATCTGATCACACTCTTTTAGTCAAATTTCGTGCCCTATTCACGGTGCTGCTCATCAATCTTTGATGGAAGATCATTTTTGCTGATTTTCTTTTCAGGTGTCCTTGCTCCGGTTCGCGTTTTCTCTCACAGAAGTGACTTCCTTTTTGCTTCTGGAGTCTATATTTGGCTGCTTTCAGTCCAGATCATTTGCACAGAGTAGATCAAGGTGCTGCTGGGTGATCCCCTCAATTTCTGTGTCAAAGTGAAGACAAGAGCTCTCAGATTTGTTGCCCCCCCCTTCCATTTGTGGAAGTGTACTCCATAAACTGCTGTTGTTGCATTGAATTCCTTTGTATCAAATCTTTTGGTTTGGTAGCAATCATTTGTAGATTTCTGTGGTATAGAGGTTTATTACGCTGTGATCGAGTTCAGTATTCCTATGTTTCTATATCCTGCAATGTACGTATCTCTTATCTCTTATCAGATGAAATTCTGATAGACTGTTCTCTGATAGGAACCCTTCTACTCTATCCAGAGCACATGATGAGATTGATTCTCCACCGATTACGCCTGAGCGTGTTCGCCATACTCAGCGTGAGCGTGAGCGTATTCAGTGTCTGCAAATGACCTCTCCTTCCCATCGCCATAGCCGATCTCCACATCCAGGTCCTGATCCTAATATTACCCTTCCATGCTTCCATATTCCACCGGAGACTCATATTCCATCTCAGCTGGACCGTCCACGTGAACATCCAATGCCTGTAGTGCCTGCTGTGGCCACCAGAGGTGTTCGTCGTGGCAGACCACGTGGTTCTGGCCGTGGTGGTGCTCCAGGTGGTCAGTCTTCCTTGCATGGTGGGGTCCCTGTAATACAGCCTCTGCAGAATCGTGGACATGGGTGTGGGCGTGGGCGTGGTGCAGTCCAAGTTGTTCACCAACGGCCTGTCTCACCAGATATTGACATGCAACCAATGTCACCACCACTGCCACCAGCTCCAATCCCAACACCACCGCCACCATCACCACCACCACCACCACCACCTGTACCACCTGTACCACCTACACCTCCTCCACCTCCTCCACCACCACCACCACCACCACCACCAAGGACCATACCTTCCTTGCTTCCTCATGCAAGACATTCATATGTTGAACCACATTCTCAGCAGAGTATTGGAAAAATGGAGTGGATTTGTGAATACTGTGGTGCACCACATTGGTATAATGAGCGTCTCAAGTCCAAGTCAAGGACCAGACCCCGTTTTGGCATGTGCTGCTTGCAAGGACAGGTCAAACTCCCTAATCTCCGTCCTGCTCCTGGCATTCTCCGAAATCTTCTGTGTGGCATCAGTCCAATGTCTGATACTTTTATGAAAAATATCCGACAGTACAATGCAGCTTTAGCATTTACATCAGTGGCTGTAAAGGTGGATGAGGCAGTTACAAATTCTTCTGGACCATACTCCTTTTGTGTATCCGGTGAGCTTCACCATCGGATGGGATCTCTGCTACCTGGAGAAAACCAAAAGATGTCTTATGCACAGCTGTATATACATGATCCGATGGAGGCATTGGGAATGCGTAATCGTTGCAATCCTAATCTGAAGCCTGAGATTATGTCTGCACTGCAGGGATTGCTTCATGATGTAAATCCATATGTCCCTTTATATCGACATGCCTATCTCATCATGAAGGACAAACCCTGTGAGGAGTATCCAAATCTTGAAGTGCGACTGCATGTGGGTGATGGCACTGATGGTCGGCGGTACAATCTGCCAACAGCAGATGAGTTGGCTGCTGTCATTCCTGGAGATGAATCAGAGCCGGTGAAGAATGAACGAGATATCGTCTTACGTATGCATGATCAATCTCTTAAACGCATCAGCCAGCTACATCCAAGCTATCAGTCTCTTTATTATGTTCTTCTCTTTCCTTATGGAGAACTGGGTTGGAATCGATATATCCCTCTGGAGAAGACAGGAACCCGTGCAGAGCGTAAAAAGGTCACCCAACATATGTATTATGCTTATTGTCTTCATGAGCGCCCAACCATTGAACCAGATGCACCATTGTTTAAAGGAGGGAACCTGACCCAGCAGTATATTGTGGATGCATGGGCCTCAATTGAACAAAGTGATCTCAACTGGGTTCAGAACAATCAGAAAACTATCTGTGCAGATCTGTATAAGGGAGTGGTGGATGCAGCTACTAATGCTGATGGATTGCAAGACTCTGGCCAGCGTATTGTCCTCCCTTCATCACATGCTGGCAGTCCCCGTGCGATGTATCAGCTATATCAGGACTCTATGGCAATTTGTAGAGCTTTGCAGAAGCCAGATATTTTTCTTACAATGACAGCAAACCCACAGTGGCCAGAAATTGTTGAGGCTCTGAAGCGCACAGATGGACCAGATCAGAAAGTGGGGGATCGACCAGATATTGTGGCCAGGGTCTTTCAGTTAAAGAAGGAGGCCCTACTGCAGGAAATCAAAAAGGGTGGAATATTTGGCAAAGTCAGAGCTGTGGTGCATACTATTGAATTTCAAAAGTGTGGACTCCCTCATATGCATTTTCTGATTTTTCTGGATCCAGAAGACAAAATTCGCACACCTGCTGATGCTGATTCAGTCTCATGTGCTCAGATACCTGATCCTGAAACACATCCAATTCTTCATGAGGTGGTCACAAAATGCATGGTGCATGGTCCCTGTGATCATCGTTGTGAGAAGGATGGCTGCTGCACAAAGAATTTTCCAAAGGAGTTCAATGAGCTGACAGAGTTTACCACTGATGGATATCCTAATCTGGCACATCCCAACAATGGTCGCGAGTATGTCAAGATGCATGGCGAGACCCGAACTGTCTACACCAACCGTGATATTGTCCTATATAATCCATATCTCAGTGCACGATACAACTGTCACATCAATGTGGAGGTCTGTGTGTCTGTTAAGGCCATAAAATATATCCACAAATACATCTACAAGGGCCATGATAGGACTACATTGGAGGTTCGGGATCATGATGAGATCAAGGAGTTTCTGGATGCACGTTACATTTCTGCTATTGAGTCATGCTGGAGGATCTTTTCTTTCCGGCTACATCAGGAGGAGCCAAATGTTGTGCATCTGCAGGTCCATCTTCCAGATGAACATCTTATCACATATGATGAGACCGATAGTCCAGAAGAGATCTTAGCAGCTGCTGAGGCAAAGACAACAACTCTGTTACAATGGTTCAATCTCAACAAAAAAGATCCCAGTGCACGTCGGTATCTGTATCAAGACATTCCTGCCCACTATACCTGGAACAAGAACAAAAAACGCTGGAATACACGTCAAAGACACACAACTATTGGTGGTACTATTGGCCAAATGTATCAGGCTGCCCCCTCATCTGGCGAGCGGTTCTATCTGCGGCTTCTTTTGACAGCTGTTGCTGGCGCTCAATCTTTCCAACATCTATGCACTGTCAACAATGTGGAGTGTGCTACCTTCAAGGAGGCATGCATAGCCATGGGTTTGCTGGAAAATGATAATGAATGGAGGCAATGCTTAGAGGAGGCTGCAATTATGCAGTCAGGAGCACAGTTGCGATCATTATTTGTGACCCTCCTTCTCTTCTGCCAGCCAGCAAAGCCAGATGAGCTGTGGGAGGAGTTCAAGGAGAATATTTGTGATGATCTGGCACATAAACTCCGCCAACGTGATGTTCCAAATCCAACAAATGCTCAGCTCTATGATTTTGGTCTTCATCTTATCAATAAACTCCTTCAATCTCATGGTCGTCATCTCTCTGAGTGGACCCAGATGCCAGCCTCTACCATGGACTGGGCTGCTTATGAGGATAATCCTCTTCTGGCTGCACAGCTGGCCTATGATATCCCATCTCTGCAGCAATTAGTTGCTAACAACCTTCAAACATTCAATGAAGAGCAAATGACTGCTTACAATATTGTGGTTGACTCTGCTATGAATCAACGAGGGAAATTGGTATTTCTGCATAGTGCTGGAGGTGGTGGGAAGACTTTTGTGTGCAATACTATTGCTGCTGCTGTTCGTGCTGAAGGACAGATTGTATTGACCTGTGCCTCCTCTGGTATATCAGCAATTCTCTTAGTTGGAGGGCATACAAGCCACAGCACCTTCAAAATTCCAATTCCCTCATGTGATGATACAACATGCAACATTCGTAGAGGGACTCATCTGGCTGAACTTCTTTGTCGAACCTCTCTCATCATTTGGGATGAGGTTCCTATGCAGAACCGACATGATATTGAGACTGTTGATCGTACTCTTCGTGATATCTGCAATAAGGATGCTCCTTTTGGTGGAAAAACAGTTCTTTTTGGTGGTATGTGTATTTACTTTGAGTCACTATAGATCATTATTTCTGACTGTTTATTTTAGGAGACTTTCGTCAGACATTGCCAGTTGTTTCACGAGGATCACGGGAGCAGATTGTTGCAGCTTCATTTCGCCGTTCACCTTTATGGCCTCACATTGAAGTCATCCATTTGAAGAAAAACATGTGCCTGGATCAGACTCCTGAAAATGTAGAGTTTGCACATTGGCTGCTTACAGTTGGTGCAGGTGAAGGACTTACTGATGATCGTACTATCACTCTTCCTGCTTCTATGCATCTGGCCAACAATTCACTCTCTGAACTCATTAAATATATCTATCCAAACATTCAAGCTGGCCACTTCCAAGACCGTTTCTTTTTAGAACGAACAATTCTCTCTAGACGCAATGATGATGTTGATGAAGTCAATCAGCAGGTTCTGGAGATGTTCCCAGGACAGGAGACAGTATATTGGAGTACAGACAAGACAATAGAGGATGAATTGGATGATGCTGCTACCCTCTATCCAGTCGAATTTCTTCAAAATTTCAATGCCTCCGGTTTACCACATGCAAAGCTGGCTCTCAAGGTTGGATGCCCTCTCATGCTCCTACGCAACCTGGATCCAGCAAATGGCCTATGTAATGGAACACGAATGATTCTTACACGTCTTCATCCTCATGTATTGGAATGTCGTCTTCTCAGTGGCAACAATGCAGGCAAGACTGTCTTCATCCCACATATCACAATCAATGCTGATACAGCTGAGCTCCCTATCACATTTTCACGTCGCCAATTTCCAGTCAGGCTGGCTTTTGCAATGACAATCAATAAGTCTCAAGGCCAGTCAGTTACCTATGTTGGATTGGATTTGCGTACTCCAGTTTTTTCACATGGACAACTCTATGTGGCACTTAGCCGCTGCACTTCAGGACAACGGATTCGAGTTCTCTTTCCACCTACAGAAAATTATACAGATACTTTGAATATTGTATATCCTGAAGCTCTATTACACTCATAATATATATTTCTTCTTGACCTGATACCTCATAATGTAAGTAAAAAGCCGGGTTTGGGGCGGGCCCCAACAAGCCGAAGCCCCGTGACGAAGACACGGGGCATAGGCTTGTCTATATATTAATACAGGTGGACCACAGTTGCTCATGTAAAATTAGCGGACTTTGAAATTAGCGGCCATTGCCATACCCCGGCCTATTCCAGCTGAGTTTCAATTCCATTGCACTGCCATTGCTGCTGCCTTTTGCCTCTCTACAGTGCTGCTGCCTCTGCATACCTTTACCAGTGTTCTATCCCCACATGGCAAATCATTGGGGTATGTACAGCACCCAGTATTTGCTGAACTGAGACTATCCATTAAGTATGCATGTGACAAGATGCTGTAGCCTCCAAAGTGAGTATCAAGCAACAAGCATTGAGCAACAAGTGAACAACAAACATCAAATAAAAAATTAGCAGGTAGGATTAGGGGCCAGGAGCCCATTCAAGGACAGGTAATGCATATATGTGTACTGACTATGCTATAATTTGCTTATTATGAGGCTTTGGCAAGGCTTAAGCCTTTTCTCAGCAAGTGTAAATTATAAGAACTTGATAACCATTCATGTAAGAATACATGCTATGATCAGCTTTTCTCTGTCCATGTAGAGCAATAAGGTGATGATATTACCTGTAAGAATACTGTATGATTTTAACTGTTAACCATAAAGTGAAGCTCACAGTAAATTGTAACATGTAAAAAACCCTTTTGAGAGGTAGTATCAGCCTACCTCTGCTTCTTGCTCAAGCTTTTATGATGTGGTGAAATGGTGATCATGGTGATGAACAATGTGAAGGTCTCTCAGCCTGCACTCATTTCAATGTCATCCCAAGCCCAGCATCTGCCACAGCCATAGCACCTGACTGGGAACAAAATGAGAAGCTGGCAGAGATCATCAGGACATTAACAATGATGACAATGATGCTATGAGCCCGTGCAGAGGCCTACAAAAATGTTCCCTACTCTTGGAACCCACATTTATGCTAAATTTGAGAAATTTTTGCAGCTGGCTGGCACTGGAGACACTAATATAGTAATTTACATCATATTTCGGTGAATGAAGCTATGACAATTTGGTCATAAAGCATAACATGTAACACCCCATGAAGCTATGGTCAAAATTATATAGTACTACTCTGAAGTCCAAGGAAGCAAGGGAATGTAAGTACTAACTAAAATATGAAAATGAGCTAACAGTCATAATGTCCAAGAAGTGAATTGTTGCAATGATAAGCAAGAAGATGAGATAACAGCATATGAGGTAACCATGCTCCAGAGGGTTTGGACTTCAACAATTCAGCTATCATATGCTTACCCAGTTATCATGTCATAAATGGCCATTGCCATTCCATGGTGCAGGCCAGGTGAGTTTCAATGTTGCTGCCTCTATCAAGCCTCTACTCTCCCCACAGCACATCATTGGCATGACTGGCTCCTAACTGAACTTCAACTTAGACTACTTATCTATGCTATAGCAACAAAGTGAGCACTGTAGTATTTCAACTGTATCTTCACATAACATGTAACAGGGGTCTATTATGTGAAGATCAGTGAACTTCATAATGTGTAATAGGCCCATTTGGTGCCTTTAATTACTTAATATAGCAGTAAACTTTTGGTCTGGCATATGCCGGACTGCCTATTAAGGTAGATGACATCATGATAAAGATGTAACTGGGTGAAGATGTGCATAATGTATAACATCCTGTGAAGATATAGTCAAAATACTATAGTATCAAACAATGAGCAATGAACATTGAATGTCGATAGATGTAAGTCTTATAGAATTTTATCAGACCTCAAATGATGACCATGTCAGATATCTGAATCAGGAACATAAGAACCAGAATACATATCTCTCCCTCTCTCCTGCCAGTAGTGACAGCTATTAACAATAATCACCCAAATCATGAGAATCCCTACCAATCCATTACATGGCTTACAGAAGTAATAGAACAAAGCTTTATGGTACTCATAAAAGTCATTTTGCTCCATTGCAATAGCTCCAAAGAAATAACAGAGATTCAACAAGATATTATAGTAATAAGCCGGGTTTGGGGCGGGCCCCAACAAGCCGAAGCCCTGTGTCGCAGTCAGGTTGCTGGGACCCGAGGTATGAGGGTCCGGCAATCGTGACGAAGACACGGGGCATAGGCTTGTCTATATAATAAGACAGGTAGCGAAGATGACATAATAAGGCGGACTTTGAATTTTCCGGCCATTGCCATCCCCTGGCATAATCCGGCTGAGTTTCAATTACATTGCACTGCCATCGCTGCCACCTTTTGCCTCTTTACAATGCCACTGCCTCTGCATACCTTTACCAGTGTTCCATCCCCACATGGCAAATCATTGGGGCATATCCAGCACCCAGTATTCACTAAACTGAGACTATCCACTAACTATGTATGCTGAGTCAGACTGACAGGATGCTGTAGGCTCCAAAGCGAGTATCAAACAACAAGCATTGAGCAATGTGTGAACAACAAATATCAAATGAAAAATTAGCAGGTAGAATTAGAGGCCAGGAGACTATTCAAGAACAGGTGATGCATATACTATTGTTATACATGTACTGACTATGTCATAATTTGCTTATTACAAGCCTCCCCCCAGCAGGTAGAAATGGCAAGGAGACTATTCATGTAAGAATATGAGCTATGCTCAGCCTTTCTCTGTCCATGTAGAGCAACAAGCTGAGGTGACAGGTACAAAATATGAGGTATATATACTACTGTTCAATTTTGACTTTTAATTCATGTAACACATACCAGGACCCTGTGAAGTGAAGCTCCCAGTAATTCATTAACACGTAGCAAGCCCTTCTGAGAGGCAGTATTGGCCCAATTTGGGAATTTTTAGCAGCTGGCTGATGCCGGAGACACTATATATGATAACTTCCCATCATATTTCAGTGAATGAAGCTATGACAATTTGCCTATAAAGCATAACATGTAACATCCCATGAAGCTATAGTCGAAATTGAACAGTCCTCTAAAGTCTGAGCAGGCAAGGGAATGTAAGTACTGACTAAAACATAGAAGTGAACTAACAGTCATAATGTCAAAGAAGTGAATCATTGCAATGACAAGCATAAAGATGAGAGGACAGTGTGCAAGATGCTCCAGAGGGATTAGGAGTGCCCACCATACCCATACATACAGTGGATATGGGTACCATATATATGGACCTGTACCTGTACCGTCAGCCCTCTGGAATTGGATTTTTACAGCTGTATTTGTATGGGCATTGGGTAGGTCAAATTGAGTTGTATGCCTATTCTTTGCATGTGTAGTGAGTGCAATTAATGAAATATAATGTTTTAATCACAAATCTCACCCAACATAGGTCACTATGCTCCTAAATACCACCCATATATGGTATACAGGATCAGTATGGTACAGTATATGGGCCAAACCCATACCATACTGTCAAGACCCTTTTGCCATATGGCTTACAGCCATAACTGTATACAGTATAGTGGGCATCCCTAAGAGAGATTGGACTTCAACAATTCAGCTATCACAGGCTTACTCAGTTACCATGTCATAAACAGCCATTGTGATACTAACTGAGCTTCAACTTAGACTACTTATGCATGCTATAGCAACAAAGCAAGTATCAAGCAACAAGCAATGAACATTGAGCAATAAGCATTGAATGTCAATGGATGTAAGTCTTATAGAAATCATCAGAGCTCCAATGGTGACCATGGTAGCCCACCATGTCAGATATCCGAGTAAGGGACATAAGAACCAGAATACATATCTCTTCTGCCCTCCTGTGTCAATCCTGTGTAGTGATAGCTGTTAACAATGATCACCCAAATCATAGGAGTCCCTACCCATCCATTACATGGCTTACAGAAGTAACAGAATAAAGCTTTATGGCACTCATAAAACCATTTTGCTCCATTGCAGTGGCTCCAAAGAAATAACAGAGATTCAACAAGATATCATAGTAATAAGCCGGGTTTGGGGTGGGCCCCAACAAGCCGAAGTCCCGTGTTGCAGTCAGGTTGCCAGGACCCGAGGTACGAGGGCCCGGCAATCGTGACGAAGACACGGGGCATAGGCTTGTCTATATATTAAGACAGGTAGCGAAGATGACATAATAAGGTGGACTTTGAAATATCTGGCCATTGCCATGGCCCGGCCTATTCTGGCTGAGTTTCAATTCCGTTGCACTGCCATTACTGCTGCCTCTCTTAGGTGACAGGCTTCAATTTTGCTGTGGTGCTGCCTCTGCAATCCCCCCATGGCACATCATTCGCATGGATGGCACCCAGTACTCACTGAACATAGATTGTTCACCAACTATACATGCTGTAGGCTACAAAGTGAGTATTGACCAAGTTCAACAAGGATTGTGCAACATCAAACATCAAATGACAAATTAGCAGGTAGGATTAAAAGCCAGGAGACCATCCAAGGACAGGTAAAACATATACATGTACTGACTATGCCATAATTAGCTTATTATGAGGCTTTGACAAGGCTCAAGCCTTTCCATAGCTGTTAGAAATGGCAAGGAGACCATTTATGCAAGAATATGTGCTATGCTCAGCCTTTCTCTGTCCATGTAGAGCAATAAACTGATGATATTACCTGTAAGAATATGTGCTATACTATGCTATGCTGTGAGATGTAAGTAAGGCAATAAATACAAGAAATACAGAACTGCTCACCTCACTGCTCAGCCTTTCTCTGTCCAAATAGAGCAACAAGCTGAGATGACAAGTACAAATATGAGGTATACATACTACTTTAAAGTCTTAGGAAGCAAGGAACATAAGTAGGGATGTGCACCATACCCATAGTATGGTGGTTATGTATGGTGTATATGGA
This sequence comes from Armillaria altimontana, assembly GCA_022818075.1. Taxonomy (NCBI): domain Eukaryota; kingdom Fungi; phylum Basidiomycota; class Agaricomycetes; order Agaricales; family Physalacriaceae; genus Armillaria; species Armillaria altimontana. Next base: position 844,982 of record JAIWYR010000003.1, read on the forward strand.
TATGGGTCTGTACTGTAGCCAACTTTAATGACCTAAAATACAGCCATATTCATATGATTTGAATATGGTCATTGGGGGAGGGACAGATGACTATTTTATGCTATAAAGGTTAGTACCTATGACCTAAAAGAAGCACATAATACTCACCCTTTGGTGCCAGATATCCATATACAGACAACAGTATGGACATGGTACGGATATGATATCAACCATACCATAACATGGCCAATAATTTTTATACAATCTATGGTCATATCTGTAATGGTACGATGCACATCCCTAAACATAAGTAATGACTAAAACATGGAAATGAACTAATAGTCATAATGTCCAAGAAGGGGATTGTTGCAATGACAAGCAAGAAGATGGGATGACAGCATGTGAGGTACTCCAGAGGGCATTGACTTTAACAATTCAGCTATGACATGCTTATCCAGTTACCATATCAAAAACGGCCATTGCCATACCATAGTGCAGGCCAGGTAAGTTTCAATTTGCTGCCTCTACCAAGCCTCTACTCTCCCCACAGCACATCATTGGTGTAATAGGCTTCTAACTGAACTTCAACTGAGACCACTTATCCATGCTATAGCAACAATGCAAGTATCAAGCAATGAGCATTGAATGTCAATAGATGTAAGTCTTATAGAAATTATCAGAGTTCAAATGATGACCATAGCAGCCCACCATGTCAGATATCCGAGTCAGGGAGATAAAAACCAGAATATATCCTGCCAGTAATGACAGCTATTAACAATGATCACCCAAATCATGGGAGTCCTTACCCATCCATTACATGGCTTACAGAAGTAACAGAACAAAGCTTTGTGGCACTCTTAAAAAGCATTTTGCTCTATTGCAGTGGCTCCAAACAAACAACAGAGATTCAACAAGATATTATAGTAATAAGCCGGGTTTGGGGTGGGCCCCAACAAGCTGAAGCCCCGTGTCGCAGTCAGGTTGCTGGGACCCGAGGTATGAGGGTCCAGCAATCATGACGAAGACACGGGGTGGAGGCTTGTCTGGGGAATCCCCACCTTGTTTTATACCTCTCCAGCAGATCCTTGGCGCCGAAAACATTACCTACACCATATGTAAGTTGTCGAACTGAAACACCGAGCTGTGTGTGCCGAAAATTCGAAGATACTCGCCGAGAGACAAGTGAAATGTGTTGAATTTTGAGTCTAGCTGTCAATCAAGGTAAGCCGAAGAGGATATTCGAGTTGAGAAAAGTTTTCACTTACTTTTGTGTGTCTGCATGAAAATATCTGGGCCCCGCACGAGTCCAACGACTCCAAAGACTCGTAAATTGACTGGGAGGAGGTTCTGTCCCTTCTAACAAGTGGGGATTCCAAGAAGCGAAGCATCTGCGCAAACGTCGTACATCTGATGGTTGCTGACAGGTTTATCCACGCCACCAAGGTCCCCATAGTTTTGAATTTCGGAAGATGTGGATGACTTCAGAATTGGTATTCTGAGGATTGTAGCATTATTCCTGCTGTTGCGTAGGTTTTCGTCGGGTTCCTAGCCAAAATAACTACCTTTTGTAAAATCATTAGTCACCCATAACATAATTAGAGCTTTCCATGGTCGCTAGAGCTGATGATGTAGAGAACGAGAGGTTGCAAGGTGCAAGTACAGTGATCGGCCTGGAAATCGAATATTCGTCTTGGAAAAGTATTCGGGCCTTTTGCTATAGAATTTGTGTTGACTTTTCAAATGCCGTGATATGTCTGGATGTACTATCAAATAAATGAGACATCTGAGCGACAGGTGGGTGAAATAACTTACCTCGAAACTTTCTGAGATCAACATCTCATGCTCTTTTTAGAATGACGGATCCCATTCTTCGATGGTCTCATTTAGCGGTACAACTGGACTCAGCTTCTTCCTTAGTCTTGAAGGATATTATTATATTTAGCAGAATATCTGAATGGGTTTGGGGCAATGAGAAGGCGAGTATACTTACTATCCATCCACCGAGCTCATCCTTCTATCCTTTCTAGTGAGCGGGTATTTCAAGTGACAGATCCAGGCCTTCTGGACGAACGTCGCACATGTTGATGGTTGCATCGAAGACTCCTTGCGCCACTCAGGTCCCCACGGTTCGAACTCTAGAAGATGTCGAGGAATGTGGGGATGTAGAACTTTGATTTCAGTATCATTCTTGTTATTGTGTCAATTCCTATAGGAGTTCAGGGATAAATAAGGACCTGGAACAGTTAATTTAACAGTCATACTCTAATGAGAGCCTACCAGAGCTGACCAAGTAAAGGGAATGGGAGACGAGAGGGTTCGAGGCGAAGGTACGGACGAGCGGCCTGAGTATTGAAGTTTCGTTGTCTCATTCTTTGGGGGATTTATTTCAAGATCATATTATATAAGTTTAAGAGTATTAATATGAGGTCAGAGCTGTCATCGTAAATTAGAAGACAAATGGATGATGGGGAAGTAGAATACTCAATGCAACTTGCAGCATTCGAGATCAATCTTGTCTCGTATTGGGCATTTGATCTTTGTCCTGCTCAAAATTGATCTTGGTGGGGCGTTTTCCTTCCGTGTTCTTGTAATGAGCTGTTTCACTTCTTTTGGTGATCAGTACAGTATCATCTGTGGGTCCCTGTACAACTCTAACGAGCTCAAAGGCTCATGAATCGAACGCGACCCCATGGTATCCCTCCAATGAATACGGAATTTGGATATCAGAGTATACAAGCGAACATCACGCACTTGATTGTTGCATAGAAGGCTCGCCTCGCCACCTTAGGGCCTCCCGTCTTAAAATTTGGAAGATGTCGTCAAAGTGGTTTTGATAGCAGGCATGAATTGAGGGTCGGGTTCAAGGCGAAATGAGCCAGCTGTCATGGACTATCAAATTCCCAGACAAATGTTTTGAGCTATGATTGATTACTTACCTCATTGAACTGAGAACAAGCTCATTGCCGTGAACTGAGACTTGTTCCCTGGATTGAATACTTGTCCTTTGAGAAATCCCTAAGGTTTTAAGGAGAAAGCTGGTTTGCTTGCAAGGGAAGAGAGCAAGAAAGGTTTGAAAAGGAAAGAAAGGGGACAAACCAAAGGCAAGTGAGTGAAATAATCCAACATGAAGCTCTCGATGATCAATACCATGCCGTTTGGGGAATGACACCGCGATGTCATCGTTGCAGCTTTCACTCGTCTTCCTTCCTTCCATGGCGTCGATTGCCATACTCGGCTACTTGCAGGTCAGAGTACTTGTCCATAAACTGAATGATTCATATTGATTTTGTCTGCAAGAGACGGTTTGTAACAGAAAGTACATAGCTCTCGGACATAGGTCTAGGTTATCTAGCCTTGGATGTGGTAGTTAGCTCGTGTTTGCCTGTAATTGAAGATATCTCACCGTGTCATCCGTGTTACGAAGTTGTCACCTTTTTCAGATGGATATTTGAGAAGTGAAGAAGGCGGGAATACATTCATGTGTTTTAGAATGACCGGGTGCCATCCTTCTACAGCATGCCCAAGCTCAAGTGCTTCCCTAATCTTGAGCCAGATCATTTTATTTCTCAGAACCCTTGAATAGGTTTGGGATAGTGCGAAGGTGAGGATACTTACTATTCATCCTGCGAGCCAATGATTCTATGATTTATCCCCTCTAGCAAGATGGATTCGGATAGTAAACGCCCTGAGCAAATGTCGCGCATGCTGATAGTCACATACAGGCCTAGATACGCCACCAAGGTTCCCGCGTCTTTGAATTTCGGAAGGTGTTGAGATATACTGAAGTGGATTTGGGACTGAGACTCGGAGGGTGAGGTATTTATCATCCTTCATCCTCATATGCCAATTCCTGTAGGGTCTAGCATAATATTACATAGACCTAGAATGATACACCTGTAAGAAATGAAGCGTAAGAACTGAGCAGTTATCAGAGCAGAGAGTCCAATGCGTCAATCATTGTCACATTATTTTGATTACGAGTCTGTAAATTAGTGACAAAGGTACTCTATGACCACGGATTGTGGCGAGGGTTTTATTGATGCACAAAAGGAACCAAGTGAGCATCCCTGTAATGAAGAAGAGGAAGATGCTAGATCAATATGAAGCCTTCCAATGTTATTCGTGCAAAGGAATGATGCCCAGGTTGAATGGTTCTGCAACCAGTTATCTGAGTCGGTGCTGATAGACTAGGGATGAGGACCTCAACTCCAAGGCCTATGTTTACAATGTGCTGCCCTATCCATGCACAGTCCTTTAGCCGGGATCTTTGAGGACTAGGAGGGGGACAAGAACAAAGAGAGTAAACCGGGAACAAGAAAGGACAAAGGAAGAAAGGCACAATGGGAGTGAGAGCGGCAAGGGCCATGCACGAATAGAAATTTTGCTAGAGCAGACAATCGGAATCAATTGGAATCGAAAGCAGGAAAGGACGGGCACAAATAGAAAATGTTCCCATGGTAGCTCAGAGGAGGACACTCGGCAAAATGCGATGATGGCACAAATAGAATTTTCCACGGGTTCTTCCAGACTGCATAATGACCGAATATCCTATATTCATAGGACTCGGAACCATCTGCCAGTTATTTCTGAGAAAGGCCCCACAACACGGCCTTCCTCCAGTAGATCTCTTGTGAAAGACGGCACATGAGCTCTCTGGCCAGGACTTTCAGGGACGAACAGAATTCTTCAGGAGAATGAGAGATTGGCTGAAACTTTAGAGGCTCAGTGTCAGTGAAGACAAGACATTTGAAGAATACACACCATATCATTGCACAGGATATGACACATTACAAGTCCCTATAAACCAAAGGCCGAGGTTGAGGACAACCAGAGACTTGCGTGGTTGGCATGTAGACTCACAGAGGCACTACGTAAAGGATTGATGGTCAAGAAAATATCGATATCTTCCTGAAATGTCCGTGAGCATGGCTGACATTGTTTGGGGCCTTCATCATCAAGCGGTGGCAAGTGGCAAGACTGGCAAGAACATAGTGGAGACATTGGCCTAGGACTCATTTAATGACATCGAGAAGGGGTAAGGAGCAGGCAATGCAAAGAAGAGGTCGTGGTGCTCAACAATACAATGGTTGCAGTGACTTGTCCTGTTTACATTTGTTTGGGTTCGACTCCGTGCAGTACCATACTCCGGTCATTCAAGCTCGAGGTACGTGGTCAGGCAGTGCAATTGATTGCAGGTACAAGTCGCAGTGGCTCCTATTTTGCAACTGGATGTTGTCCAGCCGATTTACGCACAATCCATCAATCCTCGAGCAGCCTGCAGCTTTGCAAGATATGCTCAGAGGCCATTCGAGGGAGGGGGAGTCAAGAAACGGGACCCCAAGAATATCAATGATGATGGGAGATCATGTGAATGCGATGGTGCTCAAATGCTAGTGATATAGTGTGCTTACTCGTGTAGTATAACCAACATTGAGAAATCGAGCCATACACTTGCTTGATCCCCTGTGCCATCTACCGAAGGAAGCAAGGTTGGGGTCCGTTGGAATAGATTGGTGTCTATAATGATATTTGAACATGATTATCAGGACATTTGAGCTATCAATTCAGGACATTCAGGCTCCTGAATCAGGACATTTGAACTCTTGGATCAAGACATTTGAGCTGCTGGATCAGGACATTCAAGATCCTCAATCAGGACATTTGAACTCTTAGATCACGACATTTTAATACAAGAATCAGGACATTCAAGCTCCTGAATCAGGACATTCAAACTCTTGGATCAAGACATTTGAGCTGCTCCATCAGGACATTTGAGCTATTGGATCAGGACACTCAAATGTGATTATCAAGACATTAGAACATGATTATCAGGACATTCAAGATCCTCAATCAGGACATTTGAACTCTTGGATCAGGACATTTTAATACAAGAATCAGGACATTCAAGCTATCGGATCAAGACATTTGGGCTACTCAATCAGGACATTTGAAATCTTGGATCAGGGCATTTTAATACAAGAACCAGGACATTTGAACACAATTATCAGGACATACAAGCTCCCAAATCAGGACATTTGAACTCTTGGATCAAGACATTTGAGCTGCTTGATCAGGACATTCAAACACAATTATCAGGTCATTTGAACTCTTGGATCAGGACATTTTCATACAAGAATCAGGACATTCAAGCTCCCAAATCAGGACATTTGAACTCTTGGATCAAGACATATGAGCTGCTCAATCAGGACACTCAAATGTGATTATCAAGACATTAGAACATGATTATCAGGACATTGGAGATCCTCAATCAGAACATTTGAGCTATTGGATCAAGACATTTGGAAAGAAGGAAGGTGATTTTATTAGTTGTTGGTGCTCCTGAACAGTGTTGGAAGGAGTGCTCCCTGGGGGAGCACTCTGGGCTGATTCAGATGTCTGCCTGACATGTACCATGTCCTGGATCATATGACTTGCATGTGACCTGTACAATACCTATATATCCTCTTTCCTTTCTTTTCTTTCTCCTCAGTCATTCTCATTACAAGTCCGAGATCCTGAGGAGGTTCCTTACTGTTCACACTGTCCTTTACTGCCTTTTTACTTACTGTACTATTAGCTCATGTCTTTTTGTGATTGGTACAGGTAATTCAGTCATTCTCATCACAAGTCTGAGATCCTGAGGAGCTCACATCTTTGTGTGATTGGTACAGGTGCTCATCCTGACAGGTTATGGGTTTATTTTGACTTTTGACACCTTGCCAATAGGGCTGCACGCCGTAACTGTATTGTACGGGAATACAGCTTCCATGTATGGTATATGTACAGATGCCATGAGCACTTTTAGCAACCCCATACAATACGGCCATTGACGGCCACATTTGTGTGGCAGTGCTTCAAGGGGAGAACACACATTTCTGAGGTCGGTATATATTCTATAACACAGATTAGAATGACTTACCATAATGTTCTTTTGGACTCCCACATATTTTGTGCCTTCACGACTCAAAATCTTGCACATAAGGCAGTATGACATCACTCTGTCAACCCGTAGCTCTTTCAAACTCCCTCAAAATGGTTCATGGCCAGAATGCGGTCTGAACATGTTGCAATGTACAGTATGTTGATTTTCACAGTATTTGGCACTATATTCATGATGATTATAGGTGCGTACCTGACCTCCATGAATACGGCCATATATATGACCATCACAACCGTAATTGTATGGTCTGAAGCCATCAGCAACCTTTACTATATGGTTTACGGTCTGTGATGGACGGTGCGCAGCCCTACTTGCCAATACAAGACTTGGACAATTTGATGACTTGCCTTTTTTATTTTCTTCATATTGTGTTTACACCAGCGGTCGCATTAACACTTACCAGCTGTCTGTTGCCCCTGATGTCTTTTGGCTGTAACCTCGCTCTATACCAGAGCAAGACCACTGAGAACAATCACATGAAGATATGAGGAACAATGTATATTATTGGCGAGAAAGCAGAGAAGTAGTCGACTATATAGAGAGAGAGGAGGAAGGATGGTGGTGGTAAGAAGGTAAGGTCGGAATGTAACGAACATGTCCTTATATGTGAGTACATGACATGTGATAAAATACGACACAATCAGAGTGATCTGATGAGTAAATGGTATGTAGTAAGCAGCATGCTTACACTCTCCCCCAGTCAAGAAAAATTCCCAGTGCCCAGTGAAAGATAGAAGGAGAGTAAGAAAGATAAGAAAAAGAAAGGAAAAAAATTCAACATCAACCAGTGGGTGCATCAAAAACCCAGTGGGAAAAGCTACCATGTGAACTACTCTGTGTCCTGGTCCTTCTGCCAAATTTTGAGGGCTTTGCAGTCATCCAGAGAGCTGCCAGTAATCCAGCAGTCATGTTCAGGTCCGTATCCAGTCTAGTGGACTAAATATTGGAATCCTTGGCCTCTTTATCATTGGTCAATGATCTTGTCAATGTGGAATTCTTCAATACTGTCATTGGTAGCTACCGGACCAGGAGCTTGATGTTCGCATGAAGGGAAAAGCAAGGAATCATTATCGACAAAACATTTGAGTTCAGATGCATGGAAAGTTGGGAAAATATTTGGTGAGTTAGGCATTTCTATAGTGTATGAAGAAAGGGAAGGATTAGTGTATATCACAATGTATGGGCCATCAAAGTGTGGCATAAACTTAGCGATACAATTCTTGTCTCCAGCCTTGAAATCCCTATGTCGGTGGAAGGTATTGAGCATAACCTTGTCACCAATTTTGAACTTGATTTCTTTGCCTCAGTGCTTGTTTGCGTGGTGTGCTTGATTGACCTTCACTTTGATGAGGTTGTCATGTGCCTGTGCAGTGTCATTATTGAGTTGTTTGATAATTGTCACTGCATCTACCAATGCTTGTGATCCATCTATCAGGTTTGCTGGTACAAAGGGCAGGAGGATCCTGGGTGAGTGGCCAAGGCAAAGTTGAAAACTGGAGAATCCTGTTGAGGCATTTACTGTATTCATGATATTGAAGCATATCATCAGCATTGCATGCACCCAACCTTTCTGGTTTTGTTCAACGTGGTATCATACTGCTTGGTTCACCGTCTTGTTGGAACATTTGGATGCGCCATCAGTCTCTGGATGGAAAGAGGAAGATAGGTTCAAGTGTATGCCTGTAAGTTTGTGTAATGCACACCAAAATTTTGAAACGAAGAGTTTGTCATGGTCAGATACAATATCGGCAGGCAAGCCATTCTTGCAGTACCAGTTCTCGAAGAATATAGTTGCCAATTTCTCTGCCATAATGTTGGTACGGGTGGGGATTAGTCTAATATTGGAGCCTATTTGGTCAGTGATGGTGAGGAGACAGTTGTAACCTTCATCTTCAGGGAGAGGGCCAATGAAGTCCATTGCAATGCTACTACCCCATTTGTCTGGTATTGGTAGTGGGTGCAATGGTCCAGCAGGTTTTGTGGTACTTGATTTATTTCATTGGCAAGACATGCAGCCTGGAATGAACAATTGTTCGAGATCCCTTCGCATGTTCGGCCAGTAAAATGAGTCGCATAAGGTAGCATACAATTTATTGGCGCTGAAATGTTCTAATGTTTCATGCACTAGTCTGAATAAGTCCTCACAGATTGATCCCCCATGTGGAACAAGTAGATGGTCACTGATATACCATAATCCGTTTATTTCTTTTATCTCTGGAAGGATTGATTTGCCTGAGATAAATGTAGTGCAAAATTCATCGTCCTTGTAGCCAGATCTGATTGTGTCAAGCATCTTTGTGTCTGAGGAGATAGAGAAGGTGGTGTTAACAGAGTGTGTGGTGTTCTGCACAAGCCATTCTTTCCAGGATGAGATTTCTTCTGGGTCAGAGTCAGTCACTGCAGTGTCATCTGGTGGTAGTCATGATAGCATGTCTGCGACACAGCTATCTTCTCCCTTGATGTAGCTGATAGTCATTTTGAACTGTGACATAACCTCTAGCCAGCGAGCTTGTCATCTAGATAGATCTTTCTGGCCCTCAAAGTTCTCTAGGGTGCAATGATTGGTGTAGACTTGAACATGCAAACTGAGAAGGTCAGATCTCCATTTCTTTAATCTGCAGATAATGGCTAGGAGCTCCTTCTCATGCACTGGGTAGTTCAGTTGTGCACCTATTAATTGCATTGAGTCATAAGCTACAGGTCATGCTGTTTCCCAAGTAGGTCCCCATGAGAGCATGGCACCTGTACAAAAATCGCTAGCATCACATGTCAAGAATATCTTGTTTTCTCCTGGGTTCATGTGGTCGATGACCATTAGGCATGTGCTATTGGCGACGAGTTCTTTTATCCCATCAAAGGCTGTCTGATGTGCTGTCGTCCAGTCAGGAAACTTCTTTTCTGCTACATCTGTTGTCAATGGGGAAAGAATCCGAGTATATTCTGCTAGATTTGGTAGAAAGGACATGAGATATCTTGTCAGCCCTAGGAATTGTTGCACATGAGAGGCCGACAAGGGTCATGGCCACTCTCTGATATGACTGACCTTAGATTCATCAACCTTGATATCTCACTGTGAAATGTGATGTCCCAAAAAGCTCAGCTCTAAAAGGAACAACTCGGATTTCTTCGGGTTACAATACAAGGCATCTGCACATAATGCATTGAGGACCTGTCAGACATGTAGCATGTGTTCCTCGATGGAGTTAGACCAGATGATAATGTCGTCCAGGTAAATGTAGCATATCTTTCCAATCAGATGTTGCAAGGCATGGTTGACACATTGTTGATGTATCACTGGTGTGTTCTTCATGCCTTGGGGCATTACCAGCCATTTATAGAGTCTGAAAGGTGTGTTCACCGCAGTGTATGGTATGCTCTCTTCGTCCATCCTGGTATGAAAAAAACTGTTGGTCATGTCTAATTTGCTCCAGATTTTTCCTCTTCTTGCATCAGCAAGGATGTCGTCAATGCAGGGAAGGGGATAATGGTCAGAAACCATATTGGCATTGAGTGCTAAAAAATTGTTTACCCAGCATGGTAAAACAGTATGATCTGTCTTAGGGATCAGGAAGAAAGGTGATGAGTAAGGGGACAAGGATGGGCATATTCGGCCAGCATTGATGTTTTTCTCAATAAGTGTCTGCCAAGCCTCACAGAATTTTCATGGACAGGAATATGAATGTGATGTGATTATCTTGTTTGCATTCTTCAATTTAATTTTACACGTTGTATGTGTTGGCAGAGTATCTGCATGGGATAGCAGTTGGAAGATGTCTTTGTATTCTTCTTTAATTTCATTATGTAGGGCCTTCAGATGGTCAAGGAAAGCAAGTCATTCAATATTGGTACGTAAGGCAGCAACGACATCGGAATTACAAAGTTTTTCATACATGGGATCAAGTAACACAGCTAAAGAAGTTTCGTCTGAGGAGAGATAATAGAAGGGGAGATCACAGGCAGTAGTATGGTTTGACTGTGCCTTCTGGGTTCAAATCACAGCAAAAGGCAAAGGTGCGGTATGGGGAATAGGTGTCTGGGGATGTAAGAGATCAAAACTGGTCTGTTTAGCGATAATGGTATGTGCATGGTGGTCAATTACAATCTGGTTTGTGTGTAGAAAAGGTAGATAGAGGATAACATTGGAACAAAGGCTGGGGGTGATTATGGCATGGACGGTGTGCAAGGACCAGGCATTGGAAATATTGTGGGGTTTCAATTTGACCCATTCAGTTAATCTGCAAGCTGGGGATGGGGAATTGGATACTGCAACTCCAATATCTATTGGTTCAGGAAGCAGGCAACATTTCAATTTCAGATGATCAATAAGTTGCGGGCATATCAAGATAAGGTGTGCACCATCGTCTACTAAGGCAGTGATGTTAGTACAGGGATTCAGTGCACTGGGATCACAATTCTCAATAGCGCAAGTCCACAACAAATGCAGGACTGCAAAGGGGACAGAGAAAGGTTTACTCACAGCCTTAGAATCAATGGACAAGTTTGCATCAGCTTCAGATCCATCTGCATTGGTGGCGTTGAGGACACCTGTGTCATTTGCAGGGATAGCAGTGGCTACTGGCCAAGCTGTGGTGGCAAGGACCTGGACAGCAGCTGCCAGGAGAGCAGCTGCAGGAATAGCAGGTGGAGGAGGAGCAGCCAGAGTCATGGTGTTCATGATGGCAATGGTGAAAAGAGGAATGCCTTTAGCCTTATCGGCACAGCGACATATAACCCATTCCAGGGTGTGGTGTTTGTAACCTTCAGCAGGTGGTGAGCATCCCTTGCACTTCCCATAGCCCTGTTTGGCCTTGGGGATATCAATGTCACAACATGCAAAACAGCCATCATTGGCAGCGAGGGTTGCACACTTGTCTATCTTGAGACCACTCTGGTATCGGTACATGTAAGGTGTGTTTGAAGAAGATCTGGTTGGTGGAGCAGAGTTTGTGCAATGCTGAGGGGGAGGGCTATAGGATGAGCTACTGGCTGTAGAGGTAGCAGCAGGGGCAGAGTTCAATGGAGTCACAATCATATACATGGTGGTTTCTGCGGTATGGATACACTTGTTGCATGCTGCCATCGTGGCTTCCACCATGTCTTCAAGTTCCTTGTGTTTGCGTCTGAGCTCATCGTCCTGGACTGTAACCAGCTTGGTCCAGGCATTGAGATCGTTACACTCTCGGATCTCTGGAATATTGTGTATGGCATCTTGCAGGGGTTTTGAGATATGGCCATACAGGTTTGAAAGGAAGACATTGTCAGTAATGAACTTGGGGTAACTGGTGAGTAGACCATTATGGCCTTGAAGGTGTTCGATCCAGTTGATGAAGATGGTGCCAGGGGTCATTGTCTCCTGCCAGATCTTGTTTGCAAGGTCCTTTTTCCAAGTTGAAGGTAGGAAACAGTCATGGAATGCAGTCATGAAATCCGGGAAGGAGAGTTGAGTCAACTGTGGTTCATTTTGCTTGAACCAGGTAACTGCAGCCAGGTTTTCCAAGAGGCCATTGACAAAGTTAGACAGGATGTCAGGGAGGGTGACACTCTTCTGTTGCTGTCTGCATACATATGCAATTCCAATGTCAGCGTAATGACTCATCGTATGTGGATCACGGAGGTGCCCAGGTCCAATGGTAGGAGGTTGCTGACCACCGTGAGATTGAACATGAACTGCTTGGTCTGTGGATGAAGATGACATGGTAATGGGAGATTTTGTCTGAATGGGACTGGAGGAGTAATAATCAGAGGAGGAATTGTCAATGACATGGCATCTAGGCAAAAACTTTGGGGTAGTTTCCGGTGGGGGAGTGGGGTTAATGGGGGAGAAATTACATGGGGATTTGGGAGAATTTCTGGGGGTCTGATCACCGGCAAGATTTGCATCGAGCGAGGCAGAGGACGGTGATGAGCCTAGACTTCCATGGCAACGGTAACACCCAAAACTCGGGAAGAGCTTAGGAAATTAACGTAGCAACACAGCAATCAAGGCAATGTGTGTGTGAGTGGTTCGGTGCACCTCCATGCGGTCAATTCCTCAATAACACAAGATACACTGCAACTTTTCAGTCAGTGAAGTAGTACTCTTGGTCAAGGAGTACTAATAGACGTTGGCTGTAAGCCGGGAAGGATCTCGATAAATGAGATGGGAAGGAATCTGGTATGACGTGAATACCAAGAAACCAGGATAGAGACCATGAAAATGTTCTACAAAACGTGGGGATGGGCTCAAGAGCACGAAAATAGCTCTAGTAATCGTGGCAATGCTCTAGAAATCGTAGCAATGGGCTGGAAATCGTGGGGAAGGACTAGAAAACGTGTCCAGATGGTGTACTGTGATGCTGAGTCGAAACAATAGCAATAAATGTGCGGAAACTGCCTTGAAACAGGAAGAAAACGTAGCAACTGTGGTGCTGAGTGGGGTGTTGCGGCAATAGATGCACAGCAACTCTGAACGATGATAAAGACAAGGGTGATCCTATGAAGAATGATGCTGAACTGGGCCTACACAGAGGCAATACTGAACTGGGCAATGAAAACGATGGCGATGTAGAAGGTGAAGATGATAAAACAATCCTATGTGGTGAAGGTGAAGCGATGTTGTGGCATTAAAGACAAAAGCAAGTTATTGATGCAAGATTCCGTGTATTGGTGCAATATACAAAGCGAACCAACAACGTTAAAAGTAAAGCAAGTGGTGAGGGATAACTTGGAGTAACCGTAGCTGACTGGAATGCCATAGTCTCATCAACTAGGTAAGAACTAGCTCTAAAAATGTGGTATCTATCTAGTTTTTATACTACAAGTCCGGTTTTTATAAATAGAATATTCATCGGAGCCTTAGTAAGGCTGTAAGTCCTTGGCTTTTGTAATAGCTGTAGTAAACATATGGTATCTGTGGTTCTAACGTAACAGCAAGTCCTCGACGTTGCCATGTATGGATGCGAACCATGTGGTTTTATTGAGCGATGAGCGGATCATGAGGTGCTGTGTAGCTGCGGATTATTGAGCTGCAGTTGCCGTACTGAGGTGTACACTTGGGTCAACAATAATTCGAGGTCTTGGCACTGTAACAGCCTTAGTAAACATGGTCTGTAGTTGCCGTAGCTGGGAGGGTACTCGCATCAATCACGTCATTTCATTAAATGATTGATGGGCACATCAACCAGATGCTTCTGAGTGATGTAGCAACCTCGTTTTAGGATGATTGTCGATCAAAGGTGCCTTTCCATGATGGGGTACAGTAATTATGATGTGTGGCAAGCTGGGAAGGATAACGGAGCATTGAAGGAGTATAGTTGTCACAGTTTTAGGATTGTATCTGTGTGTGGGTGGCATATACTGCGAAAATCCATGGTATTATCGAGTGCTAGCAGTATTATGGAGTGTGTGAGGATTATAATGGTGTCGTTTCGAAGATATTGGGTGATGAATGGGTAAATCCGCGAATTCTGAGCGTACAGAGCCTGGAGGCTCATCACCGCAAGCTGAACGAGATGACAATCAAGAACCGATACCTGCTTCCTCTCATCTCGGAGCTCATCGACAAACTTCGTGGAGCCAAATACTTCACCAAGCTCAATGTTCGTTGGGGGTACAAGAACATCCACATCAGGGAAGGGGATGAGGAGAAGGCCACATTCCGCACGAACCGAGGACTGTTCGAGCCCACTGTCATGTTCTTTGGACTCACCAATTCACCCACCACATTCCAATGGATGATGAACGACATCTTCCGCGATCTCATTGGTGAAGGAAAGGTCACGATATACCTCGATGATATCCTGATCTTCTCCAAGAACCTGACTGAACATCGCCAGATCATAAAACATGTTCTCCAGCGACTATGCGAGAACAAACTCTTCCTCAAAGCGGAAAAGTGCGAATTCAAGGTGTTAGAAACCAAATATCTCAGTGTAATCATCTCTGAAGACTCGATCTGCATAGATCCCATCAAAGTAGCAGGAATTGCCGAATGGCCGACGCTGACAAAGAAGCAAGAACTCCAATCGTTCTTAGGCTTCACAAATTTCTACTGAAAATTCATCAAGAACTACTCAAAGGTTGTAAAGGCACTCACCACCCTTACTGGAAATGCAGAATGGAAGTGGAGATCGGCTCAAGACCAGGCCTTCACAGAGTTGAAACAACGCATGGCAGAGGATGTCATCCTCGCCATCCTGAATGAGACCGACCCTTTCATGGTCGCAGGTGTAGACGTAGATATGCACCTACAGTACATGGATATATCCACAAGTGCTTTACTCTAACTCATGGATAATAATCACAGTGCCAGTTTTAGGCTCTGGGTGCTGGAAATTTTTCAAAAATCCTGCTTATCCAGCTCATTTTTGCTATTTTTTTGTGCCCAAAATCACTTTTCAGCTCATTTTCTGGGCAATCAATCAATCTTGGTTTAATCTTGCATTTGTCAACACATGGGTCAGCTTATATAATGTACTCGAGGCACTGCCATGGCCCAAAAGACTCTGGTATGTTTGCACCACATTTCCTGCCCTCCTAGTCATCGTTTGGGCCTGAAAAAAATTATACAGGCCTGAAAAGAAATCTTTGATTACTTCTACGGTCCTTCCCCCACATGCGCACCATTGGTTTGGATGGATGCGTCAGGGTGCGCCAGGATGTGCTTACCGTGGGATTATAGCATTCCCAATCCGGTAGCTAGGAAATTTTTGAAAACTTGCTATTGAATTTTAGCATATTTCTTCAGGTTATAGTCTCTCTGTAGGTACAGTATCAATCTACTATTAATATATGTAGTTGTACAGGTTTATGTCATGTTGGGAATCTATAATGTAGGAGAGAACTTGCAATTTCGATGATTTTCGGACCTTGCCGGAGATGCGGAGCCTCGGGCTGTTTCTGAATTCACGAAACAAAATGCGTTAGTTTGGGTCGACTTCATTTTCTGAAGCGGAGAAAAGTATCTAGAAGTGTTAAAGAATAGTAGATTTAATTATGATTTGATTATTGTAGCTGATAGTTCAGTATATTGGCCAAAATATCCATATTGAATTAAAGTCATATTAAAGTCAGTGCATGAAGTGAATCAGTAACTAGTAATGAATGTATAGTAGACACCTTCAAAAACTCGTACATTCCATATTCACATATATTTGTAGATCAGGATGGATCGGATGGGTTTTTATCATAGTATAGCATCTGAAATTTGAATATATGTCAATGATTCTGCAGTTAGAGAAGACGTAGGGGCACATAGAGGGGTATACTATTGAAAAGGACCTTAAATGTGAGAAATCACCATTAAATAGTGATTACCTATTTCCTATGACATACCAGCACTCAAAAATGTACCTAAATATAAGATATCTACTCACCATTGAGTATTCTGAAGGTCCATCCGACGTCGGAGTGAGTGGTTCGAACTGTAGGTGAATTCCGAGCCCTGATTCTGCACACTCAATTGCTGCGGTCCAACCAACCGAGCAGCGATTGAGTGGCTGTGCTGCTTCTTTTCTTATCTTTTACCACCACTGACGACGACCATGACACCCATTCACTTGCCTAACAGCCCTTCCACAGACTTCAAAGGTATGTACATGATTTATTAAATGCTCATTTGTCTTTTTAGATGCTTTTTTGTGCATTCAGTGGCTCCAAGAGCCCCGGATAGCGTCCATTCCATCCTCAACTCCCACGCGTAAGCCCTCCAATGAGGCAGCACTATGCGTAGGCCCATAAGCCTGATGAGATGGTCAATTCCTTCGATGACGACGACACTAGCCACCCAAATTTCCCGCCAATCCGTCAAATAAGCCCCCATTCCTCATTCCGACCCGCCCAGCCCACCCCGCTTCAACATCAAGGGCAATCGGCGTCGAGCACAATATTCCTACACCTGAACAACAAGGAATGCACCTAGGGATTCAACATCAGCTGCCATCTGGGAGCAGGAGAGCAAAATTCCCCCAAATGAACAATGACAAGGATGATGAATGCATCGACCACAGCGACGATGGCCGAGGGCAGGGCACACCATGCTCTGTTGCTAGGCCATGCTGGGATGTAGGACAAGATGTGAGGGGGCAGGAGGAGCTGCTGGAGGGCTGGAGAATGGCTGGAAGGTGCGAGCGGGAGGGCAGGGGCAACATCAGGACACTGATGGCCCACGACGACAGTGACAAGCTCACAATTCACATCATCAATGGACGACGAGAGGGTGCATCGATAGCACCAAAAATTCAGGCTATCCGACCCCCACAACCCCCGCTGCCGCCCACCACAACCCCGTCCAACATTGGGCTGCCCTGCCCCAACCAGCTCATCTACGGACCCCCAACTCATGCATCTCCCATTCTTCGAGTGGGGGATCACGATTATGTGCTTGGCGCTCTGTCCCGATGGCGTGCTCATCGTGCACCCACTCATCATGCCGACGCCTGCCCTTTTTGTCCTGTATCCCACACAGCAGTGGTGTCAGGTTCACAACAACCTTGCCACCTCCATTACTGGCCACATGGAATCGCCTGGTAGTTCCACTGTCGCTATTTGCCCCCCGCCCACCATCAAGCCATCGTCAATATGCACCTGCCGCCTTTTTTCTCACCCGCTATCCCAATCCCCGGGCCTGCCGCCCCGCAATATCGCATTCGGTCGGATGTGGTCCCTACCTTGCAGACCACACCATGTACGTTGCTGCCTGCAACGCTGACACCCCGCCGCACGCCGCACAATGGCGGAGGGGTTTTTTTTTTGGCATATTACTTGGGCCTGTAGGTAGTTATATACTGCGCAATTTATCATTTAAATGTGGCCTCTTGCTGTAGTGGTTATACTGTTTGATTCATGTTCTGTTCTTATTAGAGCTAGTGGTTCGATTCTCATTCAGTACAATAATTTTATGCTTCGTATCGAGGTCGAATATTAAAGGTAATCCATTGCAGCCACGTTGCATCCATCTCACGTTGTGGGCACTCCGTCGGGTGTTATACAGTACATCATTCAATATATTTTTCTGTCCTTCTATCCCGTTCTGCGTGCCTGCATACTGAGCGCAGGAGTGGGAATTCGAGTACTATGTTTTTGGCACTGCAATTATTGTGTGTGGTGCTGAATTTGGATGTGGCAGTGGCTGACTAAGCATGGGCAGTCCGAATTTTTTAAATCTTGGTGAGTATTGCAGAAATACCAGGCTTTGTGGCATAATGGCCTGTATTGGGTGGCATTTTAGCAGCAAATGCTACTGCAATTAACATTCCTGAGGCTATGGATAATATCCATCCTGTGGGCTTTTTCTCTGGTGGATATATCCACAAAATGAGACGCTCGACTACCTCCAACTGTGATGGTCGAAGCCGATGCCAGCGAAGGCACCGTAGGCGCAGTACTCAGCCAGAAGCAGAATGGAAAGTGGTGCCCCATGGCCTTCATGTTGAAGTCCCTGACAACCACTGAACGAAACCACGAAATCTACGACAAGGAGTTGCTCGCCATCATGCTAGCACTCTTGGAGTGGCGCCACTACCTTATGGGAGCTGCTGCCGACATCGAGATCTGGACAGATCACCAGAACCTCCAGTATTTCCGAAAACTGCAAAAGCTGAACCGACGACAAGCACAATGGGTGACGGAACTGGCAGAATACCACTTCATCCTCTGCCACAAACCTGGCACGCTTAACAAAAAGGCTGACTTATTGTCCCGCTGCGATGACCACGACCAGGGCAAGGAAGACAACCACGACATTACCATGCTCTCACCCATGCACTTCCGCGCCCTTATTCTACCCACCACCGATGAAGTTACCTGACTAATCAAAGAAGCCACCTGACAGGAAGACTTGTGAGACGAGGGCATTGCCGCGTCCCTCAGCCACGAACGAGAGGTCTCCTGCCACGGAACCCTACTACAATACAACGGACACATCTATGTCCCCAGGAAGAGCTTCCTTTGAGGAGAAATCATCGCCCGATGCCACAACCATGTCCTTGCCGGGCATCCAGGCATCGAGAAGATGAAGGAATTGGTCCTCAGGGAGTTCTGGTGGCCCAAGATGAAGAAGACAGTAGAGGCCTACATCAAAGGATGCGAGGTCTGCCAACGAACGAAGTCCAGCATGCAGCCCAAGGCCGCACCGCTATACCCAAACACGATCCCGACCGGACCGTGGACTCACATCTCAGTCGACATGGTCACTGGACTCCCGACGTCAAACGGATGCGATGCTCTCCTGATGATCGTCGACAGATTTTCGAAAGCAATCATCCCCATCGCCTGCAATACGGAACTCTCAGCTGAAGGATGGGCCTGGATTCTCTGCGACCACATATACACATGACATGGAATGCCTCAAGTTGTCATCTCTGACAGGGGCCCGCAGTTCATCTCCAAGTTCATGAAGGAACTTTACTGACTTCTCGAGATCACACCAAACACCTCAACAGCCTTCCACCCACAGATGGATGGCCAGACAGAATGAGTTAACCAGGAGATTGAGAAATACCTCCGAATCTTCGTTAACTATTGACAGACCGACTGGACCGACTGGCTGCCGCTCACAGAGTTCACGCACAACAACCAAGTCCACAGCGCAACCAGTAAAAGTCCTTTCATGGTGCTCTACGGCCGAAACCTGCGAGTCCTTCCTGACTCCCCATGATCCTCGCCATTCACAAACCCCACCACCACCGACTTCACGAAGGCCATGTCTCAGATACATAAGGAGGCTCACAAAGCACTAGAAAAAGCCGCCGACAACATGAAGGTGCAGTACGATAAAAAGAAACGTAACGCACGCGATTACCGCGTCGGAGACAAGGTCTGGCTCGACGCCACAAACCTTCATCTCCCAAGGCCAAAGAAGAAGTTGGACGACAAGCGAGTCGGTCCATTCAAAATCATTGACAGGGCCAGAGCTTCCGCCTACAAGCTCAAGCTCCCCCCTCACTGGAAGGTTCACCCACGCTTCAACGAGAAGCTGTTGACACCGTACATCCTGCCGGCATTCCCTAATCAGGAATTACCGCCTCCGCCGCTGCCCAACCTTATTGACGGCAAAGAAGAATTCGAAGTCGAAGAAGTCTTGGACTCCCGACCCCGCACGATCCGTGGAGGCTGAGGGAAGAAGTCATACAAAGTCATAGACTACTTCATCAAGTGGAAAGGATGGATGCACGAACACAATTCGTGGGTCCACAACTCGGAAATGGGCAATGCCCAAGAAGTCATCAAGGAATACGAAGAAAAGACCAGCGACACCAGAAGACTAGACGCCGCTATCGTAATAACCGACACATACCGAACCATTACCATGATCCTCGAACACCTATACTCGGATACTGGCAACGTACGATACCTCATGCAGTGGAAAGACAGACACCAAAGATGGGTCAAACCACCACAACAATACTGTTTCGAGTGGAACGAACTCTTGAAACAGTATTGGCAAAATCAACGCAACGCACAGGACGAGACCCCCGATGACGAGCCATAGGGCAGTCGGGATGCCTGCCTTAACGAGGGGGTAATGTTATGATTTTTCCTTATCTAATCTTCAGCACCTATCTAATCTCATCTTATCTTTGGCGCTTCGCTTATCTTATCATAACCACGACTGTATCAAACAACTTCAGCATTGCGACTGCGACACGCTCTCACCGCATGGTCTCCGTGCTTCGAACACAATGGACAGTTCTATTCTTAGCAATCACATTTAGTATATAAGTAGTTATGCTCTCAGCCTGTAACCTCAGCTTCGAGCTAAGTTTATACATACCGGACTTTACTCTTCTGCTCGCCAGACTCGACTAAGCATTACACCACCTCGTCTGACCTACTCTACAGCTCCTCAGATGATTGTCTGAACGCGAGACAGCCTTTGGACAGCCTTGTTTGTCAGTCCCAAGACCAGGCCTAACACAGACCATCATTGACAAGTCTCCCCTAGAGGAAATAACCCAGGACAAAGAGAAAGCTCCCGAGCATGTCCCTGCATGCCTATCTGATATAAATGAGGCCCATGTGAAACTCAAGCAGATGCTTGAGAATTTCTGAGTGCTAGAGGACATATTTGAGAAGGAGAATCTGGAGAGCAAGAGTGACTGCATCATGAACCAGTTTAATTTCAAGGATTTCCCTGCACTTCGCTGCGGTAAAGCAAGCTTGATAGTTAAAAGCAAGGACACAAAGCTTGATGTTGTCTTTCAGAGCCAGATAAATGGCATAGTTGGTGTCTTGAATCTGTATCTCAATCTCGAGTTAGCATATTCTTGGTGAAAGGCATCCTGTATTGTTGCAAGATCATTTGGGCATGGGTCCTTTCATGCACAAAACCTTCAGGTCTGGATTCACTAGTATTTGCATACAAAGACACTTCCCCTCCATTGTTATGGACACTGGAATTCTTCAATTCTCGATGATGAGGACCTGGCCCAGGCCATCTAGCTCCACTTGTTAACGATCACTAAAGATGGTTATATCTGTGCACAAGATGTTGTCAGTTTTGTTGCATCACCAGAAATTCAGAAGAAGTTACAGGACCTCAGAAAGAAGAAGAAGTCAATATTGGTCCGGACTGTATGTTGGTGGCTAAAGACCCTTGATTGGCAGTATGGGCACAAACAAAATGGCATGTATGTTGATGGCCATGAGAGGGATGATGCAAAGAAGTACAGAAAGGGGCTAGCCAACCACTGGATTCATGAATATGAACCACAGATGAAAGTATATGACAATGATGGCAAACTTGTCAGGCTTCTGCAGGGGTTTCCACTTCCAGCAAAATATTGTGGACAAGCCTTTCAGCTAATTCTCATGACCCATGATGAGTCAACCTTTTATGCTAATGATCAAAGGAAGGTTAAATATTATCACCCTTTGCAAAAATCAATCCTGCAGCCAAAGGGTGAAGGTCAATCAATCATGGTCCCTAATTTCAAAATTATTGAATGGGGCAGATTGGTTGATGGTGATGAGTGCAGCATTTGACTTATTCTTGTTTGCAAATTACTGACTTGTGATTTATCATTTCAGTGAAGCCCAGATTATTTTCAAGGCTGGGAAGCAAAGAGAGGGATGGTTCACAAGTGAGGATCTCTTAGCCCAGGTTGACCATGCCATTGATATTTCCGAGGGCAAGACAAATGGGTTTGCAACTGGCTTGTGGATGTTTGACAATGTGCCAAGCCACCAAAAGCATGCTAGTGATGCCCTTTCAGCCCACAAGATGCCAAAACAACCTCATGAATCATGGACACCACATCCAGATGGCCCTTGCATGCACAATGGAACATTCAATGGACAGACTCAAGAACTATATTACCTGGAAGATCACCCATGTTACGATTTATTCATTTTCCTTATCTAAGTGCCTCTTATCTTATCTAATCTTCGGCGCTTAGCTTATCTTATCTTTAGATCCGCGACTCTACAGAGTCTTCACCTCGCGACACAGTCACACTCGTCAGAGTGGAGTACTACTCAGATCACCGGGTACTTGCTGATTCACTTTCTAACACGGTGCATCCATTATTAGACCCTTGGACTTAGTATAAAAGTAACGTACTCAAAGCTGTATATTCCCTAGCTTTGAGCTAAAGTTTATTCATACCGAAACACTTAAAACTCTCGAGCTAAAGCCTTAGTCTTGGCAACTTAACCGCACGGGAACTTAGCAGTGATTGTTCGAACGCGAAACAGCTGACTAATTATCTCAGTTAAGAGGTCGGGTCTAACAATTAGCTCAAAGCTTACACTCACGCTCTTAAACAGGAGCACTCATGGAAAGCGACGACGCTAAAATCATAGCCATCTCGCTGGGAATACCTAGTGCCACTTTACTTTCTGTAGCCCTCCTCCTCACAGTCAGGTTTCGTTACAGACCGCGACATCTAATAGAGGCACCCCGTACTCCACCACGAACTCCACCCTCCACAGTCTCTACCACTCCTACCCTCAAGCCCAATGGCATCCCGCTCGAGCAGCTCCCACCCCGAGTCTTCGCACCCGTACCACGGAGACCGATCCCAATTGACGAGCTCTCTAGGGCAGGGATCTATGAAGAGGAGGTCGACGTTTCTGAGTCGTCTGCTCCCGTCATCCCGGAAGGAGCAGCTCCTGCCCCTGCCAGAGGCAGCGCGCCAGTCATCACCATCACCTCCTCCATCTCTTCCAACCCTGAGTACGTTCGGTACGTCCCTCGAACTCCCTCACCCGGCACGTTCGCTCGTTTCAACGAGCGAGTTGGGGGATTCAACGTGGGCCGCGACACTAGACCCATCGCCCCCACCACCCGTCATGATCCTTGGGCAAATCGGGACTCGCCTCCACCACCCAACGCCGACATACCCCTTGAGGAGTTTTGGGATAACATCACCCTCCCCACCAGTGCGTATTTCGTCCGCTCAGGGCGAGAGGCGCTCAGCCACCGCACCCCGACCCCCGTCGCGGCAGGGAGCGTTATCCAGTGGGACCAACCTGTCCAGAACCCGGAGCGGACACCCGAGCCTGTACGAGCAGTCGAGGAACCCGTCGCCGGCCCTTCCTCCTTACATCCACCAAGGAACAGTGCCTGGCGAAGTGTTACGTCCGAAACCAGGTCCCCGCGTCGACCTCCCAGGGCAGCCGCTTGGGAGCGGCTCAATCAAAGGGCTGAGCGACTCAGCGAGCGACAGTCAATCGAGCGGCACCAGGCCCGTCTCGAGACAGAGTTGAGCACAGCCGTTGAGTCGCCAACCCAGCCCCCGCGTGTCCCGACCCCCTACCCCTCGCTCACGATCGATGGAATCCCAGAGTCGTCCACCGAGTTGCCGCGCGAGCGTCCACCCCGAAATCCCCGTAGAAATGACGCTAACCCGCGCCATTAGATTCTACGAGGAGACGTATGATGTCCCGGAAATGGGAATACCGGCTATTCTCAGACAGGCAGGCTACCAGGACATTTATAATAGTTTCGCCCTCGAACTTCCTTACGTCCCAGACTGGGTAACTACCCCAGCCGGGAACGATTATTTAATGAGGATACAGAGGGGACTCCCAGCAGACGACATACTACAGTACAAGGCGGAGCAAAATGCTCGCCTCCTGTGGAACGAAATACACCCGGACGCCATAATGAATGAATTCCCCGCCTATGAAGAAGCTGCGATCGAAATTGAGGCTCAGGAACCGATGCCGGATGAACCACCGGTACCGCCTCCTTGGGTAGCGGTAGGAACCTTCTCCTACGTCAGGGGACAGGAACCACCAGGAATGTACCAACCCGGCTACGCACCATTTGCCGGCAGTGGCCATGGAGCCCCTGCTGGTGGCCCAGCTGGTGGCGCTCCTGGAGCCGTAGTACCCGCACCGCCTCCAGCCCCGATCAGATACGCGCTCCCACGATATCCTGATCCACCCGCACCACCAGACCCGCCAGTACCCTGGCCACTAGTCGATGGAGCCGTCGCCCCCTACGATGAATTTAAACCCAAAATTCTCAAGGAGGTCGACGACTTCAAGGGTGATTCTAACGACATCACCCGATTCTTCCTAAAGTGTGAACTACACTTCGAAGTGTTCAACCGACACTTCCGCCACCATCCTCACAAGGTCGTCTTCTGTGTCTCACGACTCGCCGAAGATGCTGAGAAGTGGTGGGAGTTATGTGCACAAGTCATAGGGAGGGATCAAGCGACCGGAGACCAGCTCTACCCGGCCTACGAAGAGTTCAAGAACGAGCTCAGTAATAGGTTCTGGAAGGATGCTGACGCGCGGTTGAAGTACGCGCAATGGGAGAAGCTTCAACAGGTGGACTTCAAGGACGGCGACAAGTTCTTCCAGCAATTCGAAGAGCTTGCCTACCACACCAAGATACGTGACAACGAGCAGGCCATGCTCCATCAGGTCATGAAAGCCACCCGCCAGACGAGTAAAAATACCATATACTCGGCTGACGGAGACATGCCAATTGCCTACCAAGGATGGAAGGCATGCCTGCTCCGCATCAACTACAATTGGCGCCTCAAACAGGCAGAAGGTATGATGACGGCAACAATCCCAGCGAGGCCCCAGACGACACCCAAGACGACCACACCTGCTAAAGGAGGTCAAACCGCTCCGAAACCGCCTGTACTGTCAACGACGACGGCTACAGGGACAACATTCGGAGGACGCGGCCAACCGATGGATATCGGTGCCGCCAAGGCAGCTGCCATATGCTATAGATGTGGCAAAACAGGCCACTACAAGCGGAACTGCCCCTTATCGCCTCAAACCCGGGAGGAGGCTTTCAGACGGTTGACAGATTACTGGGACTGGCGGTCGACTGAAGAGAAGACTCTCTCTACGATCAAAGAAGTAAAAGAAGTTGCCGAGAAGTAAACGATTCAACTTACTCGGCAATCCAGGACTTGGCTATGGCTGGTACACCCCCCGCACTTCATAATTGTACTTATAATCTTGTAGTAGCTACCGCGCATTCGAATATACCTGCGACTTCGCAACCAAACCAGAAACCAAGCAAGAATCAACACCAGGACAACCCAGATGCTGTGGTAGTTCGGCTACCGACGGATAAACGTTCGGCAAGTAACCTATTACAGGCGAAAGCATCGGACGATAAGGCACCTACCATAGTGCCACCTATCTTAACGGCGCAGCACTAGTCGAGGCACTTCCCAGAGGGAACCGCCGCAGTGATGAATGTGCGACCGGATGGGACAGGGGAACAAGCACCTCCTTTGGAGGGTTCCGCCCCCTCTGACAAAGCGGCTCTATGGGGTCCCAGCCTCACTGGGAGTATCGAGGGAATAGCTTCGGCAAAACCTCCCCTGGTAAAAGAGAACACTGCAAGGCTATCGCCAGCTACGGACGACCAGAAGATCGAGGACGAACCGGACTCGAGTAAGTGCCCCCGACCAGTTGCCAATGCCTGTCGAGACGTAGGGCGACTCGAGGATGGGGGAACGACGAAAGCAACGAGGGATCCAGTGGCCATTAAAACCACCGGCTCAAGGGAACCAGGTGAAGGCGACCGTCAGCCTGCGGTGAGAAGCGAAGGCAATCGCAGTACGGCGGCGTCAGCCCAACCTGTTGCCCCTTCACGGGGTGACTCCTTCGAGAAACGCACCTCACGTTCCACGACCGACCTGAAAGCCGCGGGACAGGAAGCTGCTAGCGCCCAGGCAGTGCAAAGGGGGCATAAGGTAGCTTTCACGGAAGTACCTGACCACGAGGACATTACCAGTTTCATGATGAGCAAGAAGGCTGAATTGACAACCCCTTTAGACTTAGAAACTGTGGTGACCTCGCCGACGGTAGTCGAGCCCTTACGGGTCGACGTGAAGGCTGAGGAAGACCCACAGATCTCACGCGTTTACACTAGCGGCGAGAGCTATAGAGAGTGGCTTAAACCATTTGGACCCGAATGGACTCTGCGCGGCATAGTACAAGCCAAGACAGAGTCGGAGGCAAAAGCGATCCTGAAGAATTGGATTCACAAGACACGCGCGGAAGAAGTAGTCGATGAAATGATCGAAGGAATGAGGAAGGCGAACCGAATTAATGCGCTTTGGTGGCTCGAAGAATTACGACAACCAAAGCTGTACGCTTGCGCACTAAGCGGGAAGGGCAAGGACCTAGCTATCCCCGTCATACTGGGGAAGCCAGGAACTCTTGGCCAAATTCCAACAACCGCGTTAGTAGATAGTGGATGCACTAGCAGTGCCATAAACCGGGCGTTCGTCGACCAACATCACATCCCAACCCATGCAACAGCCGCGCCCATCATAGTCTATAATGCCGACGGAACCAGAAACTCGGGAGGATCAATCACACAATATGCCGAGATCGAACTGACGATCGGAGATCATTCGGAACGAATAGATCTAGCCATCACGGATCTCGGTGATAGACAGATCTTCCTCGGTCACGATTGGTTAGCCCGGCATAATCCGATCATCAATTGGAAGACAGGAGGATTAACGTTTGCGCGGTGCGAATGCCGCAAAAACCCATTCACACTACCCGATGCAGATCCTGACGACAGGTGGGATGAAGAACTTGAGGAGGGAGATACCATTCTCGCAATAGATTTTACGCGGGCTATTCTCATATGCGCTCATCACGCTAATGACCTAGCTGCCGCGGCCAACGCAGACAGGAAAATTAAAACATTCGAAGAAATGGTCCCAGAATGGTGTCGGGATTTCAGTGATCTATTTGACAAAGATAGTTTCGATGAACTCCCTGAACCAAAGACGTGGGACCACGCCATCGAACTTATTCCAAATGCGAGCGCCAATCTTGATTGCAAGGTCTACCCTCTTAACCGAAACGAGCAAGAAGAGTTTGACAAGTTCCTAGACGAAAACCTCTCAAGTGGACGAATACGACCCTCTAAATCACCCATGGCTTCACCCTTCTTCTTTGTCAAGAAGAAGGATGGCAAGTTGCGACCAGTACAAGACTATCGCAAGCTCAATGAGATGACAATTAAAAACCGCTACCCGCTTCCTCTCATCTTGGAACTCATGGACAAACTACAAGGGGCCAAATACTTTTCCAAGCTCGACGTTCGATGGGGATACAACAACGTACGCATCAAAAGCGGTGACGAGTGGAAGGCGGCATTCAGAACTAATCGAGGGTTGTTCGAACCCACGGTTATGTTCTTCGGGCTCACTAATTCGCCCGCCACCTTCCAGTGGATGATGAATGACATCTTTAAAGACCTCATTGCATCTGGCGCCGTCACCGTTTACCTCGATGATATCCTCATCATGTCGAAAACCAAGGAAGAGCACTGTCGTATCACGCGAGAAGTACTAAAGGTCCTACGCAAGAACAAGCTATTCCTTAAAGCGGAGAAATGCGAGTTCGAGACCCTAGAGACAGAGTACCTCGGAGTCATCATCAGTGAAGGAAGCATCCGAAT
Source organism: Armillaria altimontana (assembly GCA_022818075.1). Taxonomy (NCBI): domain Eukaryota; kingdom Fungi; phylum Basidiomycota; class Agaricomycetes; order Agaricales; family Physalacriaceae; genus Armillaria; species Armillaria altimontana. Next base: position 872,788 of record JAIWYR010000003.1, read on the forward strand.
GGATCCAGTCAAAATCGCAGGAATCGCGAAATGGCCTGTGCCAGCCAAGAAACAGCAACTCCAGTCGTTCTTAGGCTTTACCAACTTCTACCGACGTTTCATCCAAGGATATAGCAAAGTCATCAAACCAATGATGCAGCTAACAGGAAACGATCCATGGAAGTGGGGTGAAGCGCAACAGGACGCATTCCAGGAGCTAAAGAGACGGCTGGCCGAAGAAGTGGTACTGGCAATACCCACCAAAGGAGGCAAGTTCCGCGTGGAGGCGGACGCAAGCGAAGGAGCGATAGGCGCGGTACTGTCGCAGGAGCAGGATGGAAAATGGCGCCCAGTCGCATTTCTATCCAAATCTCTCACTGTTACAGAGCGCAATTACGAAATTTACGACAAAGAGCTGCTGGCAATCATGCTATCACTGGACGAATGGAGACACTACCTAATGGGAGCGGCTCAGGATTTCGAGATCTGGACGGATCATCAAAACCTCCAGTATTTCAGAAAGCCTCAGAAACTCAACCGACGACAAGTGCATTGGGTAACTGAGTTAGCCGAGTACCATTTCACGTTGCACCATAAACCAGGGACCGCCAACAAGAAGGCTGACTTACTAAGTCGGCAAGCAGATCATGAGCAGGGAAAGGAGGACAATGATGAGGTTACCGTCCTCAAACACGAACACTTCCGGGCAATGGTCATGCCGACAATCGAGGAAGTTCATATTAAAATCAAGCAAGCCACGCTCGACCACCACCGATGGGACAAGAACGTCGCCGCCTCTCTCAACCATGATCGAGGGATGAAGCTAGATAACGGTTTGATCTTATACGATCGCCGTATCTATATTCCCCAAGACCACACGCTACGAGGGGAGATAATCGCGATGTCTCACGACCACATCACAGCTGGGCACCCTGGCATTGAAAAGACCAAAGAGCTCGTCTTACGAGAATACTGGTGGCCCAGAATGAAAAGAGACGTAGAAAACTACATCCACGCTTGCGAGACGTGCCAACGAACCAAGTCGAGCACTCAAGCGAAAGCGGCACCCCTTCATCCCAACGCCATACCCTCCCGACCATGGACTCATATCTCCGTTGACATGGTTACCGGTTTACCCCAGTGCGACGGTTACGACGCTATCCTAATGATCGTCAACCGTTTCTCTAAGGAAATCATACCGGTAGCATGTACCACAGAGATGTCATCGGAAGGGTGGGCCAAGATCCTACGAGATGAAGTCTACGCCAAGCACGGAATGCCACAGGTCGTCATCTCCGACCGAGGCACCGTGTTTGTCTCCAAATTCATGCAGGATCTCTACGACTTGCTGCAGATCAAGGCGAACGTGTCTACCGCCTACCATCCCCAGACAGATGGACAAACAGAGCGAGCAAATCAAGAGGTTGAAAAATACCTCCGAATCTTCGTCAACCATCTCCAGAACGATTGGGTTGAATGGCTCGTGCTTGCAGCCTTCACCCATAACAACCGCACTCATTCCGCCACGGGCAAAAGTCCTTTCGAGGTTAACTACGGCTTTCATGCTGACATCCTCCCTGGTGCTAGACCCCGTGCGCCTTTCAGAACACCGGCCTCCACCACTTTCGTTTCAGAAATGCAGAAAATCCACAAAGAGGCAAAGCAAGCCCTCGAGAAGGCCGCCGACCAAATGAAAGCCCAATATGATAAAAAGAAACGACCTGCCGTTGAGTACCAAGTAGGAGACAAGGTGTGGCTCGATACGACCAACCTTAGCCTCCCACGTCCCAAGAAAAAACTCGCAGACAAACGGACAGGTCCATTCCCAATCATCGCAAAGGTCGGAGTGTCAGCATACAAACTGAAGCTGCCGACGGGCTGGCGCATCCACCCGGTATTCAACGAATCCCTCCTTACCCCATACAGTCCACCCGCCTTCCCTAACCAGGAAAAACCACCTCCACCGCCCCCAGATCTTATCGACGGCGAGGAGAACTACGAAGTCGAGAAAGTCCTCGACAGTAGAAATCGCAAGGTTAGGGGAAAAGTGGGCGAACCCTCACCCTGGGTTACAGACTACTTCGTCAAATGGAAAGGATACGGACCTGAATCAAACAGTTGGGTACGGGAGGATAACATGGACGCTCAAGAACTTATCAACGACTACCTAGCAGAAAGGATGAACCGCACAGACTCAAACGTAGATTGGCAGTCCTATACGGATCCATTCACGGGACGAAGAGTGTGGTACGACCAGGAGCTCATGTGGGATCTATTCGGCGGCAATGACGACCCTTCGACATACTCGAAATCGCCATACGAACCGATAGAGATTCCCTAGACCAGTAGCTACATTGATGGAACCGTCATCTTCACGATCAGGATATGCACGTGTTTGGCCAACTTCCCCTCTCCTACTTCCACCTAACTGGCACTCCTCCTCTTCGTTCGGCCCCCTGCGTGTGGGGGACAAAGAAAAGAGGTCGCACACAGTTGGGCTGTGGCTCTAAAGTTGAGTCCGGCATAGTAGTGACACTTAGAAGGGTGCAAACTCAGCATAAATCGTTCAAGAGCAACCATAACAGCAGTCGGGACGCCTGCCTTAAAGAGGGGGTAATGTTACGATTTATTCATTTTCCTTATCTAAGCGCCTCTTATCTTATCTAATCTTCGGTGCTTAGCTTATCTTATCTTTAGATCCGCGACTCCACGGAGTCTTCACCTCGCGACACAGTCACACTCGTCAGAGTGGAGTACTACTCAGATCACCGGGTACTTGCTGATTCACTTTCTAACACGGTGCATCCATTATTAGACCCTTGGACTTAGTATAAAAGTAACGTACTCAAAGCTGTATATTCCCTAGCTTTGAGCTAAAGTTTATTCATACCGAAACACTTAAAACTCTCGAGCTAAAGCCTTAGTCTTGGCAACTTAACCGCACGGGAACTTAGCAGTGATTGTTCGAACGCGAAACAGCTGACTAATTATCTCAGTTAAGAGGTCGGGTCTAACAACCCAACAATGCCTGGTTAGTTCAAGGGAATGGAAACAATCATCTGGGAGCATGGACTGTGGCCTGAAGATGGTCTCTTGGCACAGTGTGAGGGCTTCAAATGCGAGAGTGGAAGAACAGACTGCTGTTGCCGCCAACTTCTATTTACACAGCCTGACTTCATTTCTCAGAAGTCTCAATTAGAGGAGCTGATCACATCACAGGGGCACATTTGCAATTTTTATCCAAAGTATCACTGTGAGTGCAATTTCATTGAAATGTACTGGGGTGCGGTGAAATACCGCTATCATTCATCACCCCGAACAAGCAATATTGATGAGATGGAGAAGAATATGTTGGCATGTCTTGATGATGTGCCTCATTTACAAATCATCCAGTATGAGATCGTTCATTTTGTGAGAGTATTATATTTTCTGACAGAAGCCCTTTGAAGCTACGCAAATCGTTCAGCAAGATTCATTTCTGCTTACTATCACAGGCTGACAGGTGCCAATGCCGTTTGGGCAAGCAAAAAATATGCTGGACATAGAATTCTGCCCCCAGATATACTTGCCAATATTAGAAAATTTGTTAAGGAGCAAGAGAAACAAAAGACCAAGCCAAGGAAAGCTAGAAAGTAATATAAATGCACTTTGATTTTTTGCAATCGCAATTTTGTCCACATGTGACCTGATGACTAATGCTTACATAACACATGCTGGAACCTGGTGTCCTCTATCTTACCAGAGAGAATGATCATTTTGATTTTCCAGCTCCAGTTACACCAGAGCAGAATCATTATGCAAAATGGGAGCAGAATTGTCTTTAGTGTCTTCAGATGACCTCTCCCTCTAATTGTTGTGGTCGATCACCACATCCAGGTCCTGATCCTGATATTGAACTTCTGTGTTTTAATATACCACCTGAGACCCATATTCCATCTCAGTTAGATCAATTACGCAGTGGTGCTCCTGAAGGACAATCATCTGTGTTTGATAGTACTTCTATTCCACAGCTTCCTGTAGGTCCACAGGGCCAAGGATGTGGTGGTGGTCAAGGACATGGGCCAGGGAGAGCTATTGAAATTCATCCTCCACACACTGAGCCACCACAAAATATTAACCAAATAACTTCTGCTGAGCATTGCCAGCAATCACCCTCACCTACAAGAGACTTACCACCTCTACAGCCACCTTTATCTCTACCACATCAGCATCAACCACCACATGCTATTCCTGTACAACTTTCTCTGGCAAGACGTCCATATGCTGAGATGCACTCTCAGCATAATATTGGAAGTAGAAAGTATGTTTGTGAACATTGTAAGGCATTACATTGGCATGAGGAACAACTTAAGAATAAGTCAAAAGTTACACCACAATTCGGAATGTGCTGTCTACAAGGGCAGGTTAAATTACCTCATCTTCTTTCTGCTTCTGTCATTCTTCAAAATCTTCTTTATGGCAACAATCCATTGTCAAAAGCCTTCTTACAAGATATCAGGCAGTATAATGCAGCATTGGCATTTATGTCCTTAGCTGTAAAGGTTGATGAGACAATTACCAATTCTTCAGGACCATATTGCTTTCATGTATCTGGTAAGCTTCATCACTGGATGGGATCTCTGCTGCCTCAGAAAGAAGGGAAATTGTCTTATGCACAGCTGTATATACATGATCCAGTGGAGGCATTGAGTATGTGCAATCATCGCAATTGTAATCTAAATCTAGAAATCATGTCTCAATTACAGGATTTAATGCAGGATGTAAATCTATATATTGCTTTATATCAACATGCATCTCTCATTATAAAAGACAAACCCCATGAAGAGTATCCAAACATTGAAGTATGATTGCATGTGAGTGGATATTGTTTTACATATGCATGATCATTCTCTCAAGTGCATTAGCTAACTTCATCCAAGTTATCAACCTCTTCATTATGTTCTCCTTTTTCCATATGGAGAGTTGGGTTGGAATATACATATGCTTCTGGAAAAGACTGAAACAAGTGATTGTACAGAACATAAAAGGCTTACTCAACATATGCATTATGCCTACCATCTACATGATCGTCCAGCAATTAAACCAAATGTGCTATTATATAAAGGAGGACAGCTCTATCAACAGTATATTGCAGATGCATGGGTATCAATTGAACAAAATGATCTCAACTGGGTTCAGAATAATCAGAAAACTATTTGTGCTGATCTGTATAAAGGATTGGTTGATGCAACAACCAATGCAGATGGATTGGAAAACTCTGGCCAGTGTATTGTTTTACCATCATCACATACTGGAAGTCCACATGCAATGTACCAGCTGTACCAAGACTTTATAGCAATCTGTAGAGCCTGACAGAAGCCAGATATCTTTCTTACAATGACAGCAAACCCACAGTGGCCAGAAATTACAGAGGCTCTGAAGTGTACAGATGGACCAGATCAGAAGGTGGAGGATCGACCTGATATTGTGGCCAAGGTTTTCCAGTTGAAGAAGGAGGCCTTACTGAATGAAATCAAGAAGGGTGGAATATTTGGAAAAGTCAGGGCTATGGTGCATACCATTGAATTTCAGAAGTGTGGACTCTCTCATATGCATTTTCTGATTTTTCTGGATCCTGAAGACAAGATTTGCACACCTGCTGATTCAGTCTCATGTGCTCAGATTCCTGATCCTGTTACTCAGCCAGTTCTTTATAAGATTGTCACCAGATGCATAGTCCATGGTCCATGTGATGATCGCTGCAAGAAGGATGGTTGCTGTACAAAGAACTTTCCAAAAGACTTCAATGAGTACACTGAATTCACCACCAATGGATATCCCAATTTGACACATTGACAGACTCTGAAAGTGTTTAGGTGAAGTGCATAACTTAACTTAAGAGCAGTGCCATAAGGGCTACACTAGGTACAAAGTCTCAGCACTTGACACTGAGCGCTCTGACGATGCCTGACATATGTGTGCTAAGAATAGAGCAGAATATGCTTGTGAGATAATTAAGACTTTGTGCAACATTGATCTATGATGTGCAAGGTACAGCCAATTCAGCACTTAGTGCTCTAGACTTGATAATGACAGAATTCAAGTAAATCTGAAGTCTCTGACTTCGGCCAAAGCATGCAAGGCCTAGATAAGAAGATAGTTGCCTTAACTACTATGGAAAGCCTCAGAAGAATATGATAAAGCAAGATATGAGGAGCACAATAGGCTGCCACTCCAAGGAGATAACAAGCAACATCACCACACGTGGATTAGATTACTAACTGATGTTGTACTGCCCAGAGACAGGAAATCTGGCCCTGAGTCAGAGAACTGAGTAAGAGCCAAGCTATGGCATGATTATAACAACATGTGCATGATGCAAGCAAAGGAACTTTGCAACCTAAATAATACTCTATATGGTGGTACTAATTTGTAGGATGTAGAATAGATAAATAGCACAGTATAATTGTAGTGTACAAGTTTCAGACCCCCATTGTAGTCATGTGCAAGCCTTCAGCTTGATGCTCTAGCTTCAGGGGCAGTTTGTAACTTTGAGCAAGAGAATGAACCTTGATTGATAGCATTTAGAGTGACCTGAGCATCGTGTGAGGCATAGAAAGCTGGCACGGCACTTGTGTTACTGTGTGATTGATTGGTTGACTTGCACTCTAACCTGAGAATAAGAGTTTGGTATCATTGTGGACATGCTCTTGTGTTTTGAGGGTTTCTTGTGATGCAAGGTACTACAGGTGGCAGAGGTTTGAACCCTTTGGCTTGATTAGTACTCACTTGAGAGTATATATTTCCCAAGTGGCATAGGTTCAAACCCTATGGCTTGTGGATGATGTTTTATAAGAATATTGTGTCTCTGGATCGCATAGGTTAAAACTCTGTGGGTCTATGATCAGTTTGGAAGCTTGAGTGCATAGGTTTGAATCCTGTAGCTTTAAGTGGACATTTTGTGAAGGGTTTCTGCTTGGAGCACAAAGCTGTGAGTCATGTTGTGTGTGTTATAAGTTGTTTGAGGTCATTTCATGTGTTGCTCGAGACTTAGTGAGGGTTTTGTGTGTATCTCTCAATGTTGGGTGTATTGTACTATATCTTGTCTTGAGGCCCAGCAACAACTGTTGCTCCTCTTATTATTAAAAGCCTTTGGACTTAGAGAAATCTAGATACTTGATGTGCACTATCACTATACATGTGTATCATATATTCTGAGAGTTTGGTTGAGCTATTTCTATCTGCTTCTATAGCATCAGAATCCCCCACAAACTTGAGGGTTTGTGTGTGTAGTGTTGAATGTGGATGTGATCAGTGTCTTTGACACTGTTGCATTTCTAGCTTGCACACAGAGTCTCTTCAACATCCTAACAATGGTTGTGAGTATGTTAAAATGGGTGGTCAAACCCATACTATCTATACCAACCATGATATTGTTCCATACAATCCTTATCTCAGTGTACATTATAACTGTCACATCAATGTGGAGGTTTGTGTTTCTGTCAAGGCCATCAAATATATCCATAAATACATCTACAAGGGCTATGACAGGACTACATTAGAGGTTCAGGATCATGATGAGATTAAGAAGTTTCTGGATGGAAGCTACATCTCTGCTATTGAATCATGCTGGAGAATCTTTTTATTTTGGCTACATCAGGAGGAGCCAAATGTTGTCCATCTGCAGGTCCATCTTCCAGATGAACATCTTATCACATATGATGAGACCGATAGTCCAGAAGAGATCTTAGCAGCTGCTGAGGCAAAGACAACAACTCTGTTACAATGGTTCAATCTCAACAAAAAAGATCCCAGTGCACGTCGGTATCTGTATCAAGACATTCCTGCCCACTATACCTGGAACAAGAACAAAAAACGCTGGAATACACGTCAAAGACACACAACTATTGGTGGTACTATTGGCCAAATGTATCAGGCTGCCCCCTCATCTGGCGAGCGGTTCTATCTGCGGCTTCTTTTGACAGCTGTTGCCAGTGCTCAATCCTTCCAACACTTATGCACTGTCAACAATGTGAAGTGTGCTACTTTTAAAGAAGCATGCATTGCTATGGGATTGCTGGAAAATGATAATGAATGGAGACAATGCTTACAGGAGGCAGCTATTATGCAGTCAGGAGCACAGTTATGATCACTATTTGTGACCCTTCTTCTCTTCTGCCAGCCAGCAAAGCCAGATGAGCTGTGGGAGGAGTTTAAAGAGAACATTTGTGATGATTTGGCACATAAGCTTTGCCAACATGATGTTCCAAATCCAACAGATGCTCAGCTCTATGATTTTAGTCTCCATCTTATCAATAAGCTTTTTCAATCTCATGGTTGTCATCTCTATGAGTGGATCCAGATGCCAGCCTCTATCATGGACTGGGCTGCTTATGAAGATAATCCTCTTCTGGCTGCACAGCTAACCTATGATATCCCATCTCTGCAGCAATTAGTTGCAAACAATCTTCAAACATTCAATAAAGAGCAAAAGACTGGCTATAATACTGTGTTTGACTCTGCTATGAATGAAAGAGAGAAATTGATATTTCTGCATAGTGCTGGAAGTGGTGGAAAGACTTTTGTATGCAATACTATTGCTGCTGCTGTTTGTGCTGAAGGGAAGATTGCATTGACCTGTGCCTCCTCTGGTATATCAGCAATTCTCTTAGTTGAAGGGCATACCTAACCACAGCACCTTCAAAATTCCAATTCTCTCATGTGATGATACAACATGCAGCATTCACAGAGGGACTCACTTAGCTGAATTTCTTTGTTGAACCTCTCTCATCATTTGGGATGAGGTTCCTATACAGAACTGACATGATATTGAGACTGTTGATTGTACTCTTCATGATATCTGCAATAAGGATACTCTTTTTGGTGGAAAAACTGTACTTTTTGGTGGTATGTGTATTTATTCTGGGTTACTATAGATTGTCATTTCTGATTATTTATTTTAGGAGACTTTCATCAGACATTGCCAGTTGTTTCACAAGAATCATGGGAGCAGATTGTTGCAGCTTTCTTTCACCATTCACCTTTATAGCCTCACATTGAAGTCATTCATTTAAAGAAAAACATGTGCCTGGATCAGACTTCTGAAAATGTAGAGTTTGCCCATTGGCTGCTTACTGTTGGTGCAGGTGAAAGACTTACCAATGATCATACTATCACTCTTCCTGCTTCTATGCATTTGGCCAACAATTCACTCTCTGAACTCATTAAATATATCTATCCAAACATTCAAGCTGGCCACTTTCAAGATCACTTCTTTTTACAACAAACAATTCTCTCTGGACACAATGACAATGTTGATGAAATCAATCAACAGGTTCTGGATATGTTTCCAGGACAATAGACAGTTTATTGGAGTACAGACAAGACAATAGAGGAAGAGTTGGATGATGCTGCTACTCTTTATCTAGTGGGGTTTCTTCAAAATTTCAATGCCTCTGGATTGCCACATGCAAAGCTGGCTCTCAAAGTCAGATGTCCTCTTATGCTTCTCTGCAATCTGGATCCAGCAAATGGCCTATGCAATGGGGCAAGGATGATTCTCACACATTTCTGTCCTCATGTATTGGAATGTCACCTTTTCAGTGGTAACAATGCAGGCAAGGCTGTTTTCATCCCACACATTACAATCAATGCAGATACAGCTGAACTTCCTATTGTATTTTCAAGTTGCCAATTTCCAGTCAGGTTGGCTTTTGCAATGACAATCAACAAGTCTCAAGGACAGTCAGTTACTTATGTTGGATTAGATTTACATACTCCTGTTTTTTCTCATGGACAACTCTATGTAGCACTTAGCCGTTGCACTTCTGGACAATGGATTTGAGTTCTCTTTCCAGATACAGAAAAAGGTACAAATACTTTGAATATTGTATACCCTGAGGCTCTATTACCTTCATAATACATATTTCTTTCTGAACTAATAACTGACACTCCCGAGTAATAAGCCGGGTTTGGGGCAGGCCCCAACAAGCCAAAGTCCTATGTTGCAGTCAGGTTGCTGGGACCCAAGGTATGAGGGTCCGGCAATCGTGATGAAGACACAGGGCATAGGCTTGTTCTATATGAGGACAGATATCTCATGTCATCATTTCAAAAATAGGGGAGGGGTGAAATCGCGACCCCAATGCCCCAGATGTTTTAGTGAGTTTCCTGCCCTCTGTTTTCAATCTCCGCTCACGTGAACTGGTCTGATATATCCATGCACACTAAAGGGAACTCACTGAAAGGTTTTCCATCCAATACACTGGGTGTTTTCACCCAAATTTGGAAGAGAAAAGAAAAATCCAGAAAGCTCTTGCCCCTTCATTATTATGCTAAAGCTATCACTATTTTGTAGATGTAACTGTTCCATGTTATTTTTGCATGTTGTGCATGCCTGACATTGTATCAATTTCTCATGATCTTAAGGGCTCAAAACAAGTGTTGAACATGTAAGTTATACCAAAATGCTGAAAATACAGCACCAGTAAGTCATGTTCTGATATATACATATGATGTAAGTAGCTTGTGTGCTCAAAAAGAGTATCAGGAAATGCAAGAAAGAAAAACAAAAAAAGAGGAAAAGTAGGTGCAAAATATTCATTGTACGTGCTTGAAAACAGGTCAAAAAATTGTGAATCCTGCAGTATATATGTATGATGTATCAGAGAATAGTTATAGGAGCAAATGAGCTGTAAGGAATCAGCGCAAAGACAAAAACGAAGGGGGTGGCAGGTAAGTGGCAGGTAAGTCTGCTGACAAAGCATGGATAGATAACATTGTTTCATTTATAACTCGAGAGAATCATATTTTTGGCGAGCTCAGTACAGCTCCTAGTACTTAAATACAAAGCTGCAAAGAGTATGAGATTTCTGAGATGTGAGGCAAAGCACTGCTGCAATGGATCAGTAATTTCAGGGGGTCAAATACTTTTGTGGATTTTGATCTGGTTTTGGCTTGCAAATCGAGCGTGGCAAATCCGGCATCAAACCCAGCAACATTTTTACATGTATTTAGCATCGGATTTGCCTTCGGATTTGGGTTCAGAATACTTGTACAAAAATATAATGTTTTTGAATATGTATTTTGGCTTGCATATTTGGGACTGAAAACCAGGATTTGAGTATCAAATCCTGAAGGGAAAATCCCTTTCCAAACCACAGAGGGTTTTCCTGCGGTATTTTGAAAACAAAGCATGCTTCCAAAATCCAATCAAGTGTAAGCATGCTGCTTACCACACATACATTACTCATATCATCACTCCGATCGCGTCATAGTTTACTAGATGTCACGTACTCACACATATAGCCATGTTCATTATGTTCCTTCCTTATCCTCTTACCACCACCATCCTCCCATTCCTGCTACGTAGCCAACTACATTTGTCTTTGCTTTCTCAATATACGTCGTTCCTCATATCTTCCTGTGTGACTGCCTTTAGTGGTCTCGCTCCTACACAGAGCGAGGTTACACTTTTTTTTTTTTACGATTGAACCATGCCATCTCCGCTACCAAAAAGCCTTATCGCCCTTGAAGAACGGGATGCCTAGGTCAACACGTCGACCACCGTCCTTTTGCCAGTTGCCAGCACGTCTTCCAGTTCCCGCCAGTCCACACCCATGCCAGTGCCTGCCCTTACTCGTCTGCCAGGTCAAGTCTCTGCTTGTTTTTGAAGATTACCTGCTGATTGTTGTGTTATATGACATCAGGCCGTGCTATACCTTCCCCCGCATCCAGTACACGTCGTTCCCACTCAATCTCAGTATCCATCGCAGTTCCTGATACCATCACTGAAGAAGATGAAGACAATGTAGCTCATGTGTTAAATCCCAGCGTTGCATTCGCACCTATCATACCAGCCTTCCCCAGCCTTCAGTCCTCTGCTTCGCTAGACGAGAATCTCGCCAGTGATAAAACCCCCAGAAATTCCCCTAGATCCCCACGTATTCATTCCCCCATTAACCCCACTCCCCCACCGGAACCAGGAACTACCCCAAAGACTTCGCCTAGATGCCACGTCATCTTGGACTCATCATCAGATTATTACTCATCTAGCCCCATACAAACGAAATTGCCTGTCACCATGTCCTCCTCCTCCTCAGACCAAGCAGCTCGTGTACTGTCTCATGGCGGTAGACAACCACCTACTATTGGGCCAGGACATCTTCGTGACCCACAGATGATGAGCTGCTATGCCGACATAGGTATCGCCTATGTACGCAGACAACAGCAGAAAGGTGTAGCCCTCCTGGACATCTTGTTTAATTTTGTTGATGGCCTCTCAGAAAACTTGGCCGCAGTTACTTGGTTCAAGCAAAATGAACCTCACCTAATCCAACTCTCCTTCCCAGACTTCATGACAGCCTTTCGTGACTGCTTCCTACCTTCAACTTGGAAAAAGGACCTTGCCAACGAGATCTGGCAGGAGATGATGACTCTGGGCACCATTTTTATTGACTGGATTGAGCATCTCCATGGACATAATGGCTTGCTCGCTAGCTACCCCAAATTCATTACCGACGATGTTTTCCTTTCCAACCTATGCGGCCGTATCTCGAAACCCCTCCAGGATGCCATCTCCAACATCCCAGAAATTTGAGAATGTAATGATCTCGACGCCTGGACCAAACTGGTCACAGTACAGGACGATGAATTATGTTGCAAGCGCAAGGAACTTGAAGACCTAGTTGAAGCTACAATGGCGACATGTAACAAATGCCTGCATTTAAGCACCACGGAGACATCCTCTGCTACTACCACCAGTGCACCTACATCTGATAGCTTGAACACCCAACCGGCATGCAATGACTACCGCTACCCACCTCGCCGGGTGAACTCAGCACCTACCTCTGCATCGTCGTCGAATGCTCCCTTCACTTACAAGTACCAGAGTTGCCTCGAACCAGATGAACGTGCAGTCCTCGCAGCGAACGATGGCTATTTTGCATGCCGTGATATTGACATACCCAAAGAAGAACAAGGATATGGAAAATGCAAGGGCAAACCTCCCCCCGCATCCGGTTACGAACATTGTACCCCAGAGTGGGTCATCCGTCATCATGCAGACAAGGCCAAAGGAATTCCCCTTTTCACGATCGCAGTTGTCACGAACAACACTGCATCCTCCTCGTCCCAGACCCCGGCTGCTACTCCAATCGCTCCTGCCCCTGCCGCAGCGGTACAAGTCCTCGCTACCACTGCTTGGCCTGTTGCAGCGGCAGTCCCTGCAAATGAATCTGGTGTACTGGAAGCTACTAATGCCGATGGAACTGAAGCTGATGCAAACCTGTCTGTTGACTCTGAAATCGTGAGTAAACCACCTCCCATCCCTTTTGCAGTTCCCCACCTTTTATGGCATTGCGTGGTTGACAATTGTGACCCTGGTGCTTTGGAACCTCATGCTAATATTACTGCTTTAGTAGACAATGGGGCCCACCTAGTCCTCATACACCTGCAACTTGTTGATCGCCTGCATTTGAAATGTTGCCTGTTACCTGAACCTATAGAGATTGGTGTTGCCATATCTGATTCTCTGTCACCTGCATGCAAGTTAACTGAATGGGTCAAGCTAAAACCCCACGATATTTCCGCAGCTTGGTCCTCACGCACTGTTTGTGCTATCATTGCCCCTGGCTTATGTTCTGATATAATTCTCGGACTACCTTTCCTCGCAGCAAATCAGATTGTTATAGACTACCATGCACGTACCATAATCACCAAACAGGCCAATTTCGATCTTCTACACCCTACTTTACCAGTTCCCCATAACACACCAGTCCCTTTCGCTACAATATGTTCGCAGACAGCATGGGTTAACCGTGTGGATTCCCGTGCCCTTCCCTTTTACCACCTGTCTACAGACAAAACTTCCTTTGCTGTTCTAATTGATCCTGAGTATGAACACCTTTGTAATTCCAATGTCATCACTGCACTTTGAACAAATATAGAATGTTTGGCATTCCTTGACCGCTTGAAATCCTTACACAATGAGATTAAAGAAGAGTATAAATATGTGTTTCAACCTCTGCCGCATGCTGAGATGCTCCTGACACACACCACTTGTAAAATTAAACTGAAAAATGCAGACAAAGTTATCACATCCCGATCCTATTCCTGCCCATGTAAATTCCGAGAAGCATGGCAGATGCTAATTGAAAAGAATGTTGATGCAGGACGAATACACCCATCATCATCCTCGTACTTGTCACCATCCTTCCTGATACCAAAGACAGATAAAACAGTACTTCCTTGTTGGGTGAACGACTTCAGAGCCTTAAATGCAAATATGGTTTCTGATAAATATCCCCTTCCTCACATTGATGATATCCTTGCAGACGCTGGTTGCAGCAAGATTTGGAGCAAACTTGACATGACGGACAGTTTTTTCCATACCAGAATGGACGAAGCCAGCATTCCATACACAGTGGTGAACACACCTTTTGGATTATATGAATGGCTGGTGATGCCACAAGGCATGAAGAATGCACCGGCAATTCATCAATGCCAAGTGAATCATGCACTACGACACCTCATCGGGAAAATATGCCACATATATCTCAATGATATCATCATATGGTCCGATTCGGTAGAAGAACACATGCTCCATGTACGACAGGTCCTTGATGCACTTCGTGCTGATGCTCTATATTGCAACCCTAAGAAGTCTGAGTTTTTCCTACTGGAATTGAGTTTCTTGGGACATCGCATATCGCGACGAGGTATCGAGGTTGATGAGACAAAGGTCAGCCGAATCAGAGAGTGGCCTCGACCTACGACGGCCTCTCATGTAAGGCAATTCCTCGGTCTGACGAGATACCTCGCGTCCTTCCTCCTGAATCTAGCAGATCACACTCGGATTCTTTCCCCACTTACAACTGATATCGCTGAAAAGAAGTTCCCGACATGGACAAAACAACATCAGATTGCTTTCGATGGCATCAAAGAGCTCATATCAAAGAGTGCTTGCCTCATGGTTATCGATCACACGAACCCTGGAGACAATAAAATATTCCTTACTTGCGATGCCAGCGATTTCTGCACAGGAGCAGTCTTATCTTGGGGACCGACCTGGGAGACTGCATGACCTGTGGCTTACGACTCGATGCAGCTCACTGGGGCCCAGCTCAACTACCCTGTACATGAGAAAGAACTGCTGGCTATCATTCGTGGACTTAAGAAATGGAGATCTGACCTACTGGGCTCCCATGTCGAAGTATTCACAGATCACCGTACCCTAGAAATTTTCGAAGGACAGAAAGACCTCTCATGCAGACAGGCCCGATGGCTAGAAGTCATGTCGCAATTTGAGATGACCATCAGTTACATCAAGGGTGAAGATAATTGTGTCGCAGATGCCCTTTCATGCCTACCTCCTGATGACTCTCCCATCACCGACTCTGATCCGGAGGAAATCTTGTCTTGGAAAGACTGGTTAGCCCAGAACACGACCAATTCGATAAACGCTACCATATTGATATCCTCAGATTCAAAGATGCTTGACACAATCCGTGCTGGATATGCCAATGATGATTTTTGTGCAAAGTTCATCTCAGGCGAAACAATCCTCCCCGAAGTGAAAGAAATAAATGATCTTTGGTACATTGGAGACCGGCTACTAGTTCCACGAGTTGGCTCCGTATGCGAAGATCTTTTCGGTCTTGCACATGAGACCTTGGGTCATTTTGGAGCTGATAAATCATATGCCACCTTACAAGATTCTTTTTACTGGCCAAGCATACAGCGCGACCTAGAACAATCGTTCATTCCAGGCTGTGCACCTTGCCAGCGCAACAAATCTAGTACCATGAAGCCTGCTGGCCCTCTGCATCCTCTCCCAATCCCAGACCAATGTGGAAACAGTATCGCTATGGACTTCATAGGTCCTTTACCTGAAGATGAAGGATACAATTGCCTTCTCACAATTACTGACCGACTGGGGTCAGATGTCAGACTCATCCCTACATGCACAGATATCACTGTGGAAAAAATTAGCAACGATTTTCTTCAATAATTGGTATTGTGAAAATGGATTACCAACTGACATTGTATCTGACAGAGACAAATTGTTTATCTCGAAATTCTGGCATGCATTACACAAGCTTACAGGCATACACCTAAACCTATCCTCCTCGTATCATCCTGAAACTGACGGCGCATCTGAGCAATCCAACAAGACCGTGAACCAAGCAGTACGATACCATATCGAGCAAAACCAGAAGGGCTGGGTTCACGCCATGCCCTTGATTCGATTCAATATCATGAATACAGTTACTGTGTCCAACCAGCAACTCGGCCATTCTAACTTTCTGTTAAAATATGTTGATTTATGTAGCACTGTACCTCATATAAATTATACAGTGAGGTGAGCGTACTTCTTAAAAATTAGCACATATAGTTTGAAAGTGAAAAAAATGAGTCTGGGATCGAGTGTGAATTTATTCCTCCAGGCATGCCGAAATCGGCCACTTATGGTGTACTCGGCCATGCATGGGAAAGTTTCTGATTTCAATCATCTTATCGCTGTCACCATCTCCTCCTCATTGCGCAAGTGCATTCCACCCTTTTAAATGATTCTTCGGCCAGCATAGTTGGGTTTAGACTTTATTAAAGTATGTCAGTATACTAATGTCCTCTATTTAGTCTTTTACTATGCCTTATTTCTCCATTTTGGGCTATTGCCTTTGTGTGACTTGCTTTCAGTGTTCTGGGAGTACTGTCTGCTGAAAATATGTCAGGAACTGATGCCTGTTGGGTCTCAGGTATGGAACTGAGACCGGAAATATTCTTCACTGATTTTCTCCACCCAGCCAGGTCCAGCTGTTCAATTGCAGCATTGTCTTGGGCACCAGAACAGATAGTCTCATTGGCAACGACTCCTCTGGCCTTCCGTCTGGCACGTCTGGAGAGTGGAGACTGCGAGATAATCAGGAGGGGTGATGGAGGAATAAGCAATGGGTGAGGCAGTGTCTGAGGTAGAGGAGGTGCAAGCACAACATCACCAGTAGGAAGACCTATGGAAGAAACAGATGGGTATTCGCCGCTGTGGTGGCTAGAGGTCAAAGGTACGTGTTCTAGTAACTTGATTTGGCCTTCCTGATATGTTTCAGCAGGTGCTGGAACCTTTTGTTTGCATATCATTCTTGGTTTTAGTCTGGGTACTGGCTTTGGTTGGGCAATAGGTTGATCTTCAGAATGGGGTGAGGATGGGGAACAGTCTTGGATGTGCATGTGATTCCTGGTGCACATGCGTGTTGGCATCATCTCATCTTCTCATACAGGGGAGGAATCATTGGCATTACTGATGAGAAGCTTTCGTGGTTGACCACAGCGCTGCTTTATTGCAGTCGCCTTTGCGACTCTCTGTTCTTCGGCTTTCCTTGCTTTCTCAGCATCCTTTTGTGCCTTCTCAACATCCTTTCTTGCTTTCTCTGCAGCTTTCTCAGCCAGCTTCCCTGCTCGCAAAATCTCCTTCTCTACTCGCTTTCTTTCTTTTGCCTCCTCAGCCACTGCCTGTCGGATACAACGCTCGCAATCCTTCTTCGCCTGCTCTACTTCCTTTATGGCATCCTTCTGGTGTGTTTCAATTGATTTTCGTCGCCCTTTGAAGGCTGGTGCTGCCTCCTTGAACACATCTTTCATCCGTCCCTCCCAATCTAGGCGTGCAAGGAGATCAAGATTCTCTGCAGATGTCATGTGCCATGGATGGCCTGATGTCTCCTTCTTTTTCACCTTGTTTCCCCTCACAAATGCTCGCTGTCGTAATCGTGCATTCTCCCCATCCATCAGTACCATCTGTGCATAGTCTCGGGACAGCTGCTTGCATGCAACATCAAGAAGTGCATGTAGCTCCACATTCTGAGCATTGACGTCTTGGTGGGATGCTTGGCCTGATAGTGGTAATGGCAGGTCACGCAAGACATATCCCATTGCAATAGGTAAATTATCTGCTTCGATTGTCGGGTTATCGCCTATTGCTGATTCTGAAAATTGTGTAGCTTCGCTAATAACTGAAGGTGAAGGTGAAGCCCTGGATGTCTGAGACATGTCGGGCACAAGAAGCGAAGGGAGTGACACTGGAAGGGGCTGTGCAGCCTGAGTGGTCGTATTCAGTGCAGGGGCAAATGCAGAGGCAGGGATGGCATTGGGATTCAACGGCCATATCCCAGTTTTCGCAAAGGCAGATCTAACTGTCATAGGTTTAAATGCGCGAGTCTGAGCGGCTGCATAGTAGATTAATAAATTTGATTTTGTGATTGGAATGTATAGATGTGATGCCTTGTTGACTTCGGATTTTCATGCTGATGCGACAGGTCCAAAGACTCCCACATCACAAGGCTGAAGGGCATGAGTTGTATGTGAAGGGAGGCAGACAACAATAATGCGATGATCAGCCGCATATTTGCAGAATGTGTAAGTGCAGTGAGAATTGTGACCATCAAGAATAAGAAGGCGGTAACCATTGAAGATATTCCGAGCTGCAGTCTGAGGCTCAAAATCATGCTCCATCCAGGCACTCCCAAGCTCTTGATCTGTCCAGCCTTTTGGAGAATGAGAAATGCTATATTATCATGAGAAGGTACGCTTCATGGCATCAGAAAGAGGTACCTAGCGTCACAAGGATTGTTTCGTCCCCATTCAGCATTCCGTCGAACACCCTGGAATATGACAGAAGGGCGTAATGCCGATCCATCTGCACAAACTGTCTCAATCATGGTAACCAACTCCCTATTCCCATCTTTGACCTGGTATGCTGTCTTTTGGTCTCGGTCAACCAATGCAGCAACACGCTTGCCCAATCCCAGTTGAATACCTATGACATCATTCAGCGTGAATCAGCATGATAAAGTGAATGGCAAAACAATACAACGCACCCTTCTCATCCATATTATATATATTCTCCTCAGGAATCTTAAGGTCCTTGACTATGCTTCCTACCATCTCATAGAACTCAGCAACAACAGTGTGATTTAATGAACGAGCATGACATTGCTCAAGATTTGTCATCCACTTGACCTTGAGATCAGGATGGCGGCTCATGAACCGCTTTGCCCATGTATCTCCAACAGGCTTCTTGCAGATATCAGCAGTGCAGTCAGTGATTGCAGAGAGCATGAGCAGAAGACCTCGGTGGCCCATTTCCTTGGTCCATGCTACAAGGACATCCTCCTGCTTGTCTGTAAGAACTTGCTGGAATTTATGAGCATCCTTGCGTGTCTGCAGACCATGAAAGCGGTCACGGAGAGTGGAACGAGGAACATCAAAGTTTTGTGCAGCTTGGCAGAGAGATAAACAAGGGTGACCATTCGGCTTGACCCCAGATGTGCGTACTGCACATATCGCCAACTGGATAAGCTCATCTTGGCTCAGAGGTGATGGCTCTTGAGCAAAGCGAGACTGCGTGGCCATGATGAACAAGTATCTGCGACAGAACAGAGGGTCGCCCAGTTGGATGTTTGAATGGCCAGCGAAATTGGACCACTTATAGCATTGCGGTAGTCGTGGCACAAATTTGGGGGTCTCAAGTCACACATGTAGGGGTACAGAGAGGAAGAACCGTATACTTTCTGTGTCTATTACATGTACTGAATGAAATGGGGCGGTGGGTGTTCGGTCGCGTGTACCACAAAATAGTCTATCTTCAACTGGATGTTCAGTCACTCCAGTGTGTCCTGAATGTGTTGCAAGATGTCTGAGGATCAGTTGAAGGTTCCAAGATGTTGAACAACTCACAGCAGCCGAAAAATCCCTCCATTTTCCCTGTAATTCCCTGCCATCGAATTCCGAACCTTGCCATACTGATTAAAGAGACTTC
This sequence comes from Armillaria altimontana, assembly GCA_022818075.1. Taxonomy (NCBI): domain Eukaryota; kingdom Fungi; phylum Basidiomycota; class Agaricomycetes; order Agaricales; family Physalacriaceae; genus Armillaria; species Armillaria altimontana. The sequence continues at coordinate 892,556 of JAIWYR010000003.1, forward strand.
GTGAAGCAATGAGAGTTGAGAGCTGTAATAAACTCTTAAAATTCCTATCAAGTCATGAAACAATGCATTGATATGCAGAGAATAACATACCATTGTTACTATAGCTCAGCTCGGCAATGGCGAGGCATGGTGGGGTAGTCAAGATGAGGTTCTTTCAAGACTTTGATCTTGGTCACAAGAGATGGAAAAGCCCAAAGCAATTTAATGAAGGATGTAGGAGTAGAAATATAATTGGAAATGGCAGCCTAGAGGAAGGAGAGTACTCTGCATGAAGTTGCAGCACCGTGAAGGATGGGGACAAGAGCTGCAACAGCAGTTTCGTCATCAGTAGGGCCGAGAGGCTTACCAAATCTGATCATTTTGGCATCAGAGCACTTTGTTGAGCTCATAATTCATTCAATACTGTACTCTGCACACTGAAATTACTTGCCTGTTGTAGCCACAGTATACAATGTCAATGTAGCCTAAAATATTTGCAGGGGAAGCATGAAATTGAACTGTAAATTAGGAGTGACCGAGTGCCATGTGTGGCCGAGTTCCTGACCCTGCACAGTAATGCCTCCACTGGATTTTCAGGATTCCAGCTTCGGATGGGTCGCTCACCCAGGATCTTACCTCCATTTGTACCAGCTTAACTTGTCGACAGCTCCCAGGCAACTTTAGATGCTGCCAAGGTGATTGAACAACTGGCCAACGACACAGCACAGGCCCATGACAACCTCATCAAGGCGAAGGTCAACCAAGCACACCACGCCAACAAACATCAAGCCAAGGACTACAAGTTCGAAGTGGGCGACAAGGTCATGCTTAACACCTTCCACTGTCATAGAGATTTCAAGGCTGGTAATAAAAACTGTGTCACTAAGTTCATGCCCCGTTTTGATGGGCCCTACATCGTGATACATGCTAATCCTGCACTTTCATCTTATACTATAGAAATGCCGAACTCCCCTAATATTTTCCCCACTTTCCACTTCTCAGAATTGAAACGATTTATTGAAAACGATCCTACACTATTCCCTTCACATGAACACCAACCTCCAGGACCTATCGTCACTACCGATGGCGTCGAAGAATTCTACATTGACCGGATCATTGACCAATGCCGCAGAGGCCGAGGATATTAATACCTCGTACGCTGGCACAGTGAAGGACCTGAAGCTGATCGCTGGCTCGCTGGCAGTTCACTCAATGACTGCGAAGCTCTCGACGTTTGGCAGAAGGACAATGGCATGGACTAGTTTGTGCGGTAGCTTTTTCCCACTGGGTTTTGACGCACCTGCAGGTTGATGTTGCTCCCTTTTTTTTCTTTCTTTCTATGGACACTGGGTTTTCTTCTGACTGGGGGAGAGTGTAAGCATGCTGCTTACCACATGTACATTACTCATATCATCACTCCGATTGCGTCATAGTTTACTAGACGTCACGTACTCACACATATAGCCATGTTCATTACGTTCCTTCCTTATCCTCTTACCACCACCATCCTCCTATTCCCGCTACGTAGCCAACTACATTCCTCTTCGCTTTCTCAATATACGTCGTTTCTCGTATCTTCCTGTGTGACCACCTTTAGTGGTCTCGCTCCTACACAGAGTGAGGTTACATCAAAACCCTGACCCAAATACAAAGGGTTTTGGGTCAGGTTTTGGGAACCAAATCTTGGGCTTCAAGCAGGTGCCTCTCAGGATTTGGCTCCCAAATCCTGATACAAATCCCTTTGTATTCACATCTGGATTTTGATTGGATTTCAAATGTGGGTTTTGTTCCCAAAATGCCACAGGAAATCCCTTGCTGGTTTTGGCTTGCAAATTGAGTGCGGCAAATCCAGCATCAAACCCAGCAATATTTTAACCTATATTTAGTGTCAGTTTTATCTACAGATTTGGGTGTGAAATACTTGTACAAAAGTGTACTGTTCTTGCATATGTATTTTGGCCTATGTATTTGGGATTGAAAACCAGTGTTCAGAATTTGAGTATCAAATCCTGAAGGGTAAAATCCTTTCCCAAAGACTGGAGGGGCTACCGGAATGAAAAAAAATAACATGGGGTCAATTAATATTTTTCATGCATGGAGCTTGGACCTATCTACCTCCACATGACATTTATGATGTCACATATCTATTTTGGGCAATTCGGCTGTTGCCATTCGATGATGTGGTGTCATCGTCTTGCTTCCATCTCTCTGGCTACATTCCAATTGGCTTCCTATGAGTTCACAAACGTCAAGATGGCCTCTTGCAATACATCTTGTATGTCACTCATTGTTTCACTCAAATAACCTATCCATTAACACACCTCTACAGCTCATTGCACTGTACACAGCAAGCTTATGCCTACCTTGCTCATCAATTCCTCCTCTTTTTCTTTGTTACTGCCTGTCACAATATTCAGCAGAATTCTCATTCACCCAGTGGTCTGTTCCATCTTCATGCCCATGGACAATGTCTTAATGTTGTTTGTTATCAGAAGATGTGGCACACTTTGCTGTGGGAGAGGACAGCTCATCTCAAGCATTCTATGCTTGGTTTAGATACAATATGAGGACTTGTGAGAAGCTTACTTGTACAATTGCATGAAAACAGCTGTTGATCCATTCAAGTTCCTCAGAACTAAGAATATGAGGTGTGCTTGCAGGAGAATAGGTCAGTGCTCCCATCTGTCGGTGTTGTGGTGTGAAATTGAAGGCGGATGTGTCATGTTATTGGCAGTGTGTGGTCATAGACCCTGTAATAAGGTGGAAAACCCATAAAGCATGCAATTATGACGAGTTTGGAGCCATTTTCTGACCAAAAATGGGGTGGTTCACTTTTATTTTTTTTTCGACATCGCTCTGGACCTACCTACCTGCCCGGTAGCCCCTTGAAAACCGGATCAAAATCCGCAAAAGTATTTGACCCCTCCAAAATTCTAATCTGTCACAGCAGTGAAGCCAAAAGAAAAGAAATAAGCTATCAATCCCGAAACGGCAATGGCAGCTAAGTGCACAGCATTGGCAGGTACTGTTAGGGCTTCACACCGTACCATATACGGTGTACGGCCGTATAGAGGACGGCCATCAACCGTCAGAAAAATTGGCCTTGATGGTACAGTGATGGTGATGGCTGTCATTACCATATATATACCGACGGTTACCTATAAGAGCAGAAATCAGCATCAAATATAACAGAAATGATCATATTTCATCGTTTTGTATCCACAACGGTCAAAAGAACTCACTAATTTGTCCATTTTCAGGTACCTGTATAGGACCCATATGATCCAAAAATGATGGAACCCTCTGACGGTACAGATACAGTACCCGTACGATGGCACCCGTACAACTGTACCATACGGTGACGGTGCGAAGCCCTAGGTACTGTACTATTTCGACCTTATCTTCATGTCACAGGTCACAGCAGCTTGTGAAATGAAGATATGCATACCTGATAACATGTCACAGGCCTCAGTGAAGAGACACAAAAAAGTTCCAAAATAGTGTCTTTTTCGAGTAAGAATAACAAAAAACTCCTTCCTTGAGCGTCTACACGCGTTCCCAGACATTTCTGTCATATCAGTGATTTGGTTTGATGATGCGGCAGTGGCGACTCCGTTCTGGCAGCTCAAAGGTGGATTCCGTGGCCCGTTCAGCAAATCCAGCCTTTCATGATATTGTGGATGGCAAAAAGTCACACTCAAGGAGGGTTGAACTGGAGACCTAGCTACTCGGCCACAGCATTGAGCCACAAGACTACTACAGCAACTGAATAATTTACAATGTGAAGATGTACATAACATGTCACAGACTACAGTGATCTGTGAAGATCTTCCCGGCTGAAGATGTGGCATAACATGTCACAAGCCGTGAAGATAAGGTCGAAATAGTACAGTAAGTGCACAGCATGGCAGCTAAGTTAGCGTGGGAACCCAGGGTATCGGACGGTAAACCCACCGAAACGGATGGGGACGAGACTACTCAACAATCAACGTTTCAACATCGAACAGCTTTCGTGTACATGTGGCAACTACCCGCCTTGTTAGCCGTCTTGAAGCGTCTGTAGACGCCAGTAAGTACTAAATAATTGTCTTCTGATTACAGACAAATATTATCAACAGGTTTGTACTTCATTACTCTCGCGAATATCCTTGTCCCCATGTAGGCCCCCGGCATCGCACTCTTCCTCGGTTCCTTCCAAATCAACCGGTTCCTTCCAATCAACCTCCATTTCATCCTGACCAATCGCATCATGCTACTCATTCTCAAGCAGAAACGGACATATCGACGTTATCCTACTGGAGAATTGTACACGGGTGACATCGAACTGTCTGATATCACTTCTGACGGTCCTGGATCTAGAAACGACGTGAAAAATGCACCAGGAATAGCACCCATACCCGACGGAAGAACACAATCAACGGTGGAAATAAATTGCGCTCGAATGGTAGCCGATTCAATGTACCGCCTGTAAGATTAAACAATGCCATATGTTACGAGAACGTCTCTGACAATCCCGATTTCATGGAAAAAGTCAGAGGTGCAAGAATATATTCACACAATTCAGTGCAGAAGATCGCCATCGACAGATACATTGCCAGGGGCGACAATCGCCAGTGCAGTTTTCTCATAACGGCGTTCACGGTAGTTCAAGCGGGTTTCAGTATGACAGTAATTGAGCGATCAGCAAGCTAGCGCCGGAGAAATATAAGCTCAACCATTGAAAACAGGGTGCCTCACTTAAATTCCCTTCGGCCAGTCTCTCCAGCAGACTGTGATCGCCGCTGTCTACAATTGCACCCACGACAGTATCTCCTGCTGCCCTGGCTAATATCGAGGAAAGGGGAAAACAATGCTACGGCCGACAGACGAACGTCAGGAATCATTGTAAATAAGAGACTAGAAAACGGAAAGTTCCCTTCGACTTAGTACACCTTTTACTCGCGAACACGAAGAACGTAGAGACTAGTAGAAGCGCCCTCAGCTTCATTCCTCGGACACACAGACAAGTGCATCCTCGGCCCGTCCAGTGCGAACAATACTGTTGCGTCTCCTTTGTCTCTGCCGCCTCACGCGTCGACCACCACCATTACCGATGGTCCTCCGAGAGGCAAGAACATTCGTTTATTTAATTCTGTGATTTACCAAAGCTTCTTTCAATACCCAGATAAGGCTTCTCTCAATAGATTTCGGAGCATGCAATGATGTACGTAGCACTGAATTCCGACTGAATTGATCAAGGGTCGACGTAGACGATTCAACTGGAATTCACGCTGAGTCTTTCTAGGCGCGTACTGCGCATTTGTGGCAGGACCGCATGCTCTCATACACCATGACAGTCGGCCGCAGTTTGAGCGTAGACCTGGAACTACTTAAACGTATACTAGCGGCAGGAAATTTCGTGGCAACTCTGCACTCCGAGTCGATGCTCTCGTTTAATACTACTCTGGCGGAAGAGGCTGGTCTAACACCCTCAGATTTATATAAATTGTCGGTAACACTCTCGTTCTCAGACTGATCTCTGTACTGATTTTAATACTTCAGAACGGGTCCCCTGGTACAGCTCCAATCTTATATACTAGAAAGCGGCAGTCGCTCAGTTTTCATGTAGTTGATCGGCTGCTTCCTGGGTCTGATCTTATATGGCATTCTGTGCGATCAAGTCTGTCAGTAGTCCTATCATTGTCCGTACGTTCTTGACTGTCCTTTACTCACCTCATTCAAAGACATATACTACATCTCCTTTCCAAAGGATAATCTGACGTCCAAGACGGTCGTATATCTTCTCTGGCTGACCGAGACTGTTCAGACTGCTACCAACATCTATTACACTTTCGACACGTTCTGTTACGACTTTGGGAACCTTTCGGGACTGGATGATGTCAATATCGCATGGTTCACGATTCCTATTCTCTCTGGATTTGGTGCGTACTTATGTACGTTTATGCTTTGAGTTACTGAAATAGCGGTAGTTGGCTGCATCGCCCAATTATTCTACGCCTGGCGGATGTATCAATTCAGAAAGAAGGCCCGATGGTTATGTATTATCCTGTCGGTGGTAAGGTTTTAAAAAACGTCTTACACTGCTCCCTAAAAACACGATCTTCATCAAAGATCGCTTTTACTCAATTTGCAGCTGCGATTTGTTGTGGCATCGAAGTACGGAACAGCGGCCACTACTCAAATCTTCGGAATAATTCTACAATCAAAGTGGCGACAATAGTGAGCAGATCTTCGTCGTGTCCCGTATTCAATCATTTACGATTCACAGATATGGTTGGGTGGAAGCTGTTTGTGTGATACTGCCATTGCCTTGTGCATGACCTACCTCGTAAGTGAAGTCTGGGCATAGCACTTAGGCCTTGCCTGATCGTTGCCGCCTGTAGTTAAGTCAAGCTCAAACCGGTCTCAAATCTACTCGGATACTTCTTTCCAGACTAATACGACTGAGCATTGAAACCGGGACAGCAACAGGTTAGTCATATACTAGGAAATTGGATCACGTTAGTTCATATACCATCTGCGCAGCTGCGATTGCTGCCGTCCACATGACACTCAATCTCTCCACCCACAATGGCAACTACCCCACTGTGCCTGCGAGCTGCTTGGTAAAGATGTATTCGAATACGGTCCTTGCTGTTTGCAACAGCCGTATGACAGGGCGGATTCGCGGAGGAAGGGAAGATACAACCCTTCATTCGTTCGACTCTTTCGATATGTCAATTGGCGGATTGAACATCGAGCTTCGGGATACAGAGACCAACAGAAACGCAGATTCTTCTCTCCGGCGGGAGTTCTCCCAAAGAAGCGATGACCAGGAGAAGGCTATTGAACTCAACGATTGTTTTTCAAATACTGGCTCGGCGGCGGACGTGTTGGGCGCAAAGGTCAGACACTTTCGCCCTTAAGTCAAGCAGGTAATCTTATGCAAATTCTATACAGCCAACATGAATGGCACGGCGTTGACAGTTATCATTCGTACTCGCACGAATTTTAAACAAAAATAATTAATATAAACGCGTCATCGAACTTCTGACATCATGACTTACATAGAAGACCCGGGGGTATTTCCCTGCATTTGTCACCATAAAATGGGTACCCCGCGCTCCGTTTTCGAGACCTATCTATCGTCACCATGTCCACAGGAATTGTGAACTCGGCCACCGCTTCCCTCCTTTGACCGCTAAAGAGGCGTCCCCGGAACGAGCGGAAATCGCAGAATTGAGCATCAGGTTTGGATCCCAGAGTAGATCGTTGACGGGCGATAGGGATAGTATTCCCGCTGAAGATCCATAGTAGTCAGCAATCTGCTCGTCTACGGGGTAGATAGCGTGCGGCTTTCTAAACTGTATATTTCATCTCGGCATTAGACTTGAGAGTGTAAATAGAATTACGCTCGCATATTAATCCCTAGTTGGTCAATTAAGAAAATTTCCGAAATGACTTGATACAATGGCCTCAGTAGACCTTGTAGTTGGAAGTGTAGTATGGGAACATTGTTTTGGAATGTCTAACTAGCGGCAGAGAGGATTTGTTGGCGGTCCCGCAGTTTGTCATCTACTTCGTGCCAAAGTCCAGAGAGTCCCCAGAGGATCTGAACACATCCTGCTTAACTCATGCGCAGCACGAAGACCAACGCTGTCTTCCCGGATTTCTGCGTCTCGTTTTTGACCTACAGCCTTCGAGACCCTTGCCGATATTTCTCAGCTTCCGTTTTTCGATTGGAATTCGCTGAAACTAGATGGGTCGTTCGTTCCTATGACGGAGGAGAATCAAGTTCTAGGGATGCCCACCGTACCCGTACATACGGTGGATACGGGTACCGTATATACGGGCCCGTACCCGTACCGTCGGCGCTTTAGAATTACATTTTTACGGCTGTATTTGTACGGTTACTATACGGGTAGGCCAAAATTAGGCGTGGACCCGTTCTTTTGGCCATGTGGTGAGTGCAATTAATCAAATACGACGTTTTGACGACAAATCTCACCCAACATGGATCACAGTCCTCCTAGATGCCACCCGTATACGGTATACGGGACGGGTACGGTACGGTATACGGGCAAAACCCGTACCGTACCGTCGAGGCCCTTTTGCCATACGGCTTACGGCCGTAACTTGTACGGCCGTAACCGTATACGGTACGGTGGGCATCCCTAGAATCAACGACCTGTGACTCGCCGTACCAAATGGCTATTGGAAGCCTCAGAACAAGAGCTAACCAAACACTAAGTCTTCGTTCTCCCCAAGTATCCACGCCGAAACGACAGCGTGCAGCGGCATGTGGTACACGTGGAAAGTTTCGCGCCGTTTCGTCAGGTCAACACCGGAAAAACTCAGGAGCACCGCTGCTGCGGGGACGAGGTCATCAGACGAGCAGGTCTATCGACTGCCTTCGCCAAACTGAGAGCACGAACTTCCAATGTAAAGTTAAGGATGGGAATACATTCACTAATCGCGACTTACCTAGACAAGTTTGAAGTCCATAATGATCCGAGCAATGTGTTAGAGTTATACTCCCGACTCCGAGTCCCGAGTTGCACGAACCTCGTAACTTGAATCAGTGCTTGAGTGCATCGGACTATCACCCACAATTGGCTGTGACCTTGGCCGATGGAACATGTTCAGCAAAGTTTCGATGGCCTACAAGTACTTGGGACCTTAAGCAAATGCCCCGAATATAACTCGCTCCCCCCGACCTGGTCCCCCGACCTTGAATTCCCTGTACTTCCAATCCCAATTAGATGTGATACGCTCATCAATCTCTCTCTCCATGCCCACTCGATGATATAGATCAAACTTGTGCTTCTCTACTAACATCATTGTTAGTTCAAAAACGCCTTCAGGTTTCGGTGCCCCATATGACATCGGCTCGACTTTCCAAGTCTTGGGATTGCGATTCCAGTTTCTCAACCTCCCAATGACAATTGCCCACGTCTCACGGTCATCGTAAGCCTTCGTCATACTCACCAATCTCCCCGCAATCTTTCCCGGATTCTCCGAGTCTTGAGCTTGAACGATACTGACCAACGCAGCCTTGGCCGTAAACACGAAGTAACCGGAATCCGTCATCTCGCCCTTTGGCGTCGGGTTCGGTAGACCTCCGGATTGCCAACGCTCCTCGGCGCAAATCGCATCAATGGCGAGCATTTTCCCTGTGGTTGTAGAGAAATATGCGCGTCCACTCTCGCTCGCCTCAGGCATCTCCGGAAGTGTTGAGATCTTCCGTGGTGGCTTGACCCAAGGTGCGATATACAGCCATATAGCCCTCCCACCTTGCAATTTCATGACCTCTTGTATCAGCTTCATAGTTGCCTTCGTCCTTTCCTCCGGTAGGAACTGCTCGACGTTTAAATTGACGCCTAGCAAGTCCATGAGGCTGAACGCCATGTCAACAGGACGCGAAGAACAAGTGTACGCCAGGGCCCAAAGGGCAGATAACGACCGCCTAGTTCCGAAGTCCAATGGAATATGTAGCAGCTCTGCCACTTCCACGGTTATGATTCTCAGCGGGAATTTGTCACGTTGCTCCCATATAGCTGGCTCATCGACTTTGAACGGACCAATGCCGATCCAAAGCCGAAAGCATAAGAACGACATCTCGCATGCGGCTGAATGTCCCGCTTCGACAACGGTTTCAACGACTTCAGATAGATTAGTAAGGTCAAAACCGTACTTGTTCCTTTCGGGACATTCCTCATCGAGAAAGTCTTGAAAGGATGCGTGCGTGAATTTGAACAGGCACTTGACCTTTTCTTTGCCTGGAGCGGACGCCTCTTGGAGCATCCAAGCCCGATCAGCCCATAATGTTGGCTCTGCGAATCCTGCGAGCCTAACTAAGCCGCCTGGCAAGACGAGACAGAGGTTGCATGCAGAATAGATGCGCTACATTTGCTGTATCTGCCAGTTTTTGTCTGCCTTACTTGTTTGGAGAATGCAGAGCCGATCGAGCCAGAGATAGACGCAGGAAGAAAGCTTACGAGTGGCGATGCAGGCAGTGTGGAGGACATCGATCGAGATGTTGTCAGCATAGGTAGCGCCGTTGACGGAAAAAGAGGAGGTGTTGGTCCCGGGCGGGAGCTGAAGGTCGCGCCAAGGGTAAGAGACGGCGGCAAAAGAGGGTGGCGAATTGTAAGATGTCATGGGGGCATCAAATGAGATATCTAGAAATTCGATGATTTGCAGCTCGTTGAAATCGATAAAGGCAGCACAATTGACCAAGCGAAAGTTGCGCGGCATCGCGAGTAAGTCAAGGTTTATCGTAGTCCATGCTAAATCAGCGACTGGAACAGACAAAACTGTGTGCATCCGAAGCACTCCGTCATTTCTGTCTTCAGCGACGCTATAAATCTGGGAAGTGGGCTCCTGGGGACCATCTGTATGTTCATTGAGAATAGACGAATATGAATCGCTGCTGGAATGTACATTACGGCGAACAATTAAACAGTAAGCGTAGATAGCTATTCCAACAACTTACTTGGTCACTTCAGGTCCGATCGAGCGCTTACTGCCTCTTGCTTGGCCTCCAAAGAAGATCCACGCTGATGCATGCATAAGTTTCGAAGTACCTGGTTGTGGTATAGAAGCATGCACTCACTTATTATATTTCCGCATAATTGCTTTGCCAACGTAGCTACCAGAGCTGTTTTTTCAAACAGGAAGGCTTTGATTATATCCATCTTGAAGTCAGAGAATAGAGGGGAAGAAAGGTACCTGCACGTGTTTGGCGTGCTGCTTACAGTGCTTACTTAATTCTAGTATTCATATCAGATTGAAAGCAGCAGTGTTAAGCCTATCAGCGAGTAGGCGCTATGTTCCCTAGCTATGCTGCCGGAACCGTCGAGCTAGGTCCAAGAGGGTGAATGGGATAGCTAGCGATAGTCGCCGAATTGCGGACAATGTGCGGCGAGTCCTACCGTCAGGATGTGAGTCGGTCCAATACCGCTGGCGATGCTGAAGTTGTGAACGAGAGCTTGAGAGTTGGAACAAGCTCATTCGCTTAGTCAGCTCCATATGTACTGTCCCTCGCACGCTCGGACTAGAAGGCAACTTCTAAGTATCCACAGCCATTGCCACCAGTGAAAAGTTGTAAGGAATAAAGCAGCTCGCAATTATACTCCTTCAAGCTTCACTGGTCACCATTAGAGATTGCATACCTGGTTCAAGAACTACACGTTAGAGTACGGATTCTGTTTTTGGATGTTCGAGTGTGCATGATCAGATTCAGTCATATTACATCGTGTTACAAATCGAGAGTAGACATAAATTAGAATGGACCTGGCTAAAACAGTTCAGACGGCAAACTTGCAATAGAAAGAACACGACTCACTGAAATGGACATAGTTTAGGCACCGAAACCATACAAAGTACGTCCAGAGCGCTTCAGGGCGTAAACCACATCAAGCGCGGTAACCGTCTTACGCTGGATCCACGTTCTCGTGAGCATAACACATTGGCCAAAGGGTAGAGTAACGCACCTTAGCGTGTTCGGTGTACGTGACAGAGTCTCGGATGACGTTTTCAAGGAAGATTTTCAACACACCACGGGTCTCCTCATAGATAAGGCCAGAGATACGCTTCACTCCACCACGACGGGCAAGACGACGAATAGCCGGTTTGGTGATACCTATACGACCGTCATGAGAATATAAAACTTGGCCAGCAGAATCGCCTTACCCTGGATGTTGTCACGAAGAATCTTGCGGTGGCGTTTGGCGCCGCCCTTTCCGAGTCCCTGATAGGGCATCGTCAGTACAGAAGCCACAGCATGAACATTGCTGGATCGCACCTTTCCACCTTTGCCGCGTCCGGACATTGTCAATATAAGCTTGAGAGGCAATAGATGGCTTGCAGAGGGAAACGACTCTGCTTCTAGAGCGAGGTCGAGATTTGATGATGGAGTAGAAAGACAAGAAGCTGGCCGTCTGAATCTCACACTTGTAGAGGATTTAGTCACGTGCTTGACGCGATCGAAGCTCAACATTTCAACATCGAACAGCTTTCGTGTATATGTCGCAACCACCTGCCTTGTTAGCCGTCTTAAAGCGTCTGTCGACGCCAGCAAGTACTAAATAATTGTCTTCCAATTACAGACAAATATTATCAACAGGTTTGTAACATCACAAAGAATACTACTCAGTGAACGTTCAAACTATTTCAATCAGCCTCAATCAGATTCAGTCAGTTCTTCATTATTTCGCAAGTATCAAGTCTTCATGCACGTCTATCTCTTAGGGAGAATCGCATACTAGTATCATAATCAGATCAAGGACGGGAAGACTGCTTGCTACTGTACGTACTAGCATACAAGTCCTCACGTACCGAATTGATAAGATGCCTTACAGGACCCCGGACCATGCTCCGATCCTGCACCTTCCGCAATTGCGCATTCGTCAATTTCCTTCCTCCGGATGGTGGCCATCACCCACAGTCTGGGCCCTCGAAAGCCTTCCCAAGTTCTAACAGTCTTGTTGCACAAATTCTATGCGAGTCAAGAATGCTCGACAACACTGAAGATGCGTTGATCGGTGCTGATATCCAAAAGCTGGAACGTCTCCAATCCTTTTATCTTTAAGAAGTCCAATTGCGTTATCGTGCAGTGATAAAAGCCTTGGAAGCTCGCAGATCGATTCGTGCGCCTATTCCTGATCTTCCCGGAGATATTCTCATCGAAATCTTCTACTTCGTGTGCTAGTCACGGTGGCGAGGTACAGACAACGCTTGGCAGATCGACACCTGGGATGCGAGAGAACGCAGGAGCAGTTTGCACGCAGAGGGGCCTCTCTGGGCCTTAGGCCGTGTCTGTAGGTTTTGTAGGGAAACATTGCTTACACCTCCCGCATCTTAGGCTCAGCACATGGTAATCACCATGCCTTCGCCTAAGCAGGCCCTTGAAACCTTCAAGGCGGACATATCTTGGGCGGACGGGTGGGCATCCTCTCACCCTACTATTCAATAACGGCGACGGTGAACTGCTTCCGGGGGAAGAAGACGAGATTCTTAAATTTCTCGTAGAGTCATATCATCGCTGGAAGGATGTCATTATCGAAACCAGCCCGTATCATCTGCATCTATATCCCACCTCCTCACACTTCAAACGATTCAAATACATATTCGCAATGTCCACAACGACGATTATCGCTCGAATATATGCCTAATGGCGACGAAGCTACAGCAAGCAAAGCTCTTGAACCAAGGAATCTCGCAGGTGAAGATACTGCCTGATATCACTCATTGTTCCGGACCGATTGCTCGTCCGGACGATATAGGGCTCCTTGAGCAACCACCCAAGCTCGGAGTCTGTCACCTTCACCGATTGCAATCCCGTGCCATGGTGCCGCATTTAACGCGGATACCAGTGATCATGCCGCATAGCCAGCATCTCTTCATTGAGGAGCTAGGTATGTTAGACTTGGTGACTTTGCCGCGGCTCGAAAGTCTTGTCTTGTCCACGACTTTTGTTCAGCCGTTCAGGCAACACTGGCATATATATGTCTTTGAACGGACCAATCAATTCCTCCAACGATCCGGATGTCATCCTAAGAGCTTGAGCGTGGATATGCGTATCGTGGCATTCTTTGGGGTCTTAATCCGCGACGTCCTTGCTTCCGACGAATTTTCTACACTTTCCTTCCTCAAAGTCGGGCTTCAACTTGGTGAAGGTTTGATTGAACATATCGTTCAGTCGCTTACCCCCTGTTCAGATGCTCCGGTACTCCTGCCTGATTTACACCATCTTGTTCTTTGCATGGAGCCGATACACTCCCAAAAACGCGACGGATGCCAGCATGGAATACTGGACATAATCTGCGCGCGCCGTAATTCAGGATTGGTGTCAATAATCGAAGTACAATTCAGCACTACTAAATCGTCTATCGAACTCAAAGAAAGAATGGAAGCGGATATTCGAGCTCTCGCTGCTGACACTTTGGAGATACGTGTCGAGGAACGTGACTACCCGGGGGAGAACATTGGTCACTTTGGGGCTTGCTTCAGTGAACCACATTGATATTTACTGATGAATATACGATCTTGGACAGCGACTACGACTTTCTCGATATCGACACAATCGAAGAGGAGCATGCTCGCAGCGAAAGCAGGGGACATGGGACCGTCGGTGCCGTTGACCTTCAAATTATTTAAAGCACACTTAGTCGTTTCGCTTGCGTTTCGCCGTTTTTAGAATTATTCCCGCGGAAGCGGTCCTCCCCATATACCCAATCAGGAACGGCTGGGTCCAACATGGCAAGCCAAGTAGCGGTATTCAATGGTGCTCCCTTTTGTCTTTCTAGGGTTTGAAGATCGTACAATGTCACTGAGTTGACGACGATGAAGGCTTTGAGAAGGGGTCAGTTTAAATCTATGTATCAGCTAGGCTACAAGGAGTGATTGAGGTTCGTTTTTCCCAGGTGCCCTGGAGTACGTATGTCAAGACTAAGGTCCGGTCTTTTCCTGAGCTGACGTTTCTTGTCTGTTGATCAATCAGTTGACGTAGGTTCTATTACTTTCCGGACCTAAAACGACATCAGGACCTCATTATTAGGATCTCGTCAATAGCGAGAAACCTAAGAGCTGGAATTCAGTTTCGTGTGAGTTCAATTCTAACGCTGTATCCGACGGATTAACACTCGCTGAGAAAAATGGAGCAAAGAAGCTAACATTTTATTAACTCTTTGCAGATAGAATGGCACATTGGATTATGATAATCATCAAGAGCAAAACAACAGTGCGTACACACACCTACCATCACCTGTATCGTTATACTAAATGACCGTCCCTTTTAGGGTCCCTGAAATGCTCCCGATTTCTCTACATCATATATGACACGTTCGCCCACTACAGCCCACTACCCTTGTCCCCGACAGCTTCCGAATTACGTAGAACTGTGCTAGGACGAAGGGATTTTTGAAAATTTGGCATAGTGTGACGAGCGACCTCAAGTTGCGTATTGGTGGGTTCTACTACCATTCTATGCAACCCAGGTGTGTTTGCGAAGCATGTGGTCCATCGTTTCATAGTCAAGTCAAGGAGAATATCTTCGTGTTACTGGATGTTCTGCAGGCACGGGAGAGAACTACCCGGACAATACTTGGCATTCGTTTGTTTCTGCTCCATTCTTGACTGTATCTTGTGGGTACCCCGAGTCAACTGATCTGCGAGCATGTTAACACTGCGAACCGTCCGCCACCGTGGCTTCCGTTCATCCCCTTTTTTTTACTCAGTGCAACGCCCATTTCGGCATCTACTCGCAACGCGTCAGTTTGGAACAGTGAGTCATAAACAACAGTTCCCCTGCTCACTCATATATATAAAGCGGAGTTATGCGACATAGATGTATGTCGTGCCTTGCAGCAGTTACCGTTGCTCTGGAAATTCAAACACGGTGAAGACTACTTCGGGGGGTGAGCGAAATTTTTGGTCTCGCATCATTTGAGTCTTGACTACAACCAACGGCCCCGGGCGTTCCTAGTACGCAAAACTTTAACTGTGGTCACGAAACACATTTGTTTCCGAACCATTGCGATTCTATTCATCTTGGCGCAGCACATCACTCGGAAATGCTGATATTGAGTTCCAGCATGTTCGAGGCCCGCATCTGTAAAGCCTCAGGGCCACAAGCTCTAAAAGGTCGAATATGAGACTGCACGTCGTTCGCTCTCTATCTTTCATACACACACTCTCTCATTTGCACATATTGAAGCAGAACTGAGAATCGGTGGTGACCACCGAAATTTTGTTCTCACTGTCTCGATCTGAGGATGTCATTAGTGGTTAGTAGTTTTCCCTCATCTGCTGTATTCGGTGATCGTTTTTTGTAAATTGCCTTCCATAGAGACATCCTCGAATTCTTTCTCATTCTACTCTTTCATTGCGAGCGTGACTGTGCTCGTCTATGACTTACTCCTTCTTCTCCCCACTGAAATTAATTATGTGTGGCTTCCTAGACCCGTACATCCACTCCTATTGCTGTTCGCATTGAATCGCTACTTGCCCTTGATCGATGCGGCGATCGCCATTAATTGGCTCCTGCACAAGCCCAGTGCTGTCCAGTGCCATCAGCTTTCTTTCATTACAGGCCCACTCGCAGCCGTTGGGATTTTTATATCGCAGGTGATCCTCATGATCCGCACGTATGCAATATGGGATAGAAACAGAGTGGTGTTATGGTGCTTTATCGGGATTGGGATCTTCTCTTTTATACCAGGCGTTGTCGGCCTTGGTATACAACTCAAGACGAGTCAATGTGGGTTGTTTGTCATCCGTGATAGCCGAGAACTCAATACTGTCTAATTCGTAGTCGTCGAACCGTCCGATCATCCTGGCTGCTTGAGTCACTCTTCGAAAGTTGCAAATCTGCTCTACATCCCCGTGCTCGTTTCAGAGACGATAATTGCTTCGCTCACGCTCTTCAAGGGAGTACAGCACCTCCGTCGTTCATCCCATCCGTTTCTCAGAGCTATATATCTCTGGGATGTTCTTCTATGCATGCCTCCTCTTCATTACTCTTGCAAATATTCTTGTCCCCATATAGGCCCCCGGTATGGCACTCTTCCTCGGTTCTTTTCAAATCAATCTCCATTCCATCCTGACCAACCGAATCATGCTGCTCATTCTCAAGCAGAGACGGACATATCGACGTTATCCTACAGAACAGCTGTACACGGGTGACATTGAACTGTCTGATATCACTTCTGACGGTCTTTGGATCTAGACGACGTGAAAAATGCACCAGGAATAACGCCCTGACCCGACGGAAGAATACAGTCAACGGTGGAAATAACTGACGCTTGAATGGGTAGCCGATTCAATGTACCGCCTGTAGCAGTTAAATAATGTCATATGTTACGAGAACGTCTCTGACAAATCCGATTTCATCGAGAGGTGCAAGAATACAGTAGGTCGGAGATCCAAGATGATTTCTTGGCACGGGCAAGGGCGAGAGACTCGACCATAGCGTAGGACAAAAAGTGATCGTCTGGACGAGAGAGTGTGTCCTGCCAATATCTCAGGGCAAGTATGATAAGTCGATACTTGACCGGCCACGTTCCCGTCTCTGAGAATAACAATGCGACCGAGGAACGGTTGGCGATGCTGAGCAACCGACGAACCGACGACTAAACAGCTTCTGGATGTGTACAAGTTGTGTGAGCAACGTCACATCAATGTCAATAGAAATATCGCAAGCAGACATGAGATGTAGATCCCATCTTTCGGAAGAATGGTGCCTCATAACATATGGGATCAATGGTATCTTGACAATCCATGATAAACTGTAAGGATGAATCGAGACTGAGAGAAGCGAAAGCCGCTGCAAGGAGCACTTGATGTCTCGCCGATCCAAAGGTGGATTGTGTCTCAGGTACCGTTCCATAGGCGATGGTGCTATTGTGAGATGTATGCAAACCCCGATGAATGGCTGCCGTCAGGAGCCGGCGACCTCATACGTTCTCCGGGCTAATGACCCATGCCGTGAATCTCTGTGTGGTGTCCTCCTTGGTACAAGGACACGAAGCGCCATAGAGATGTAAGCGATCCACTTCAGATGGGATCATTGATACTGCGGAATCAAGGATGTCAAGGTTATCTAAGGGATTGTCACCTTCAGCCAGTTTCTGAGCACGCAGATCTCCAATTGTCGGTAAACTGACCATGCATTGTCAGGCCGACAATACAGTGTATCGTCAGACTGGATAGAGACAGTCAAGGGGTGTGATCAGCTGGGCCCTTTCTCCCTATAAAAAAACGGATCGCAGAGCTGGAAGGCCCCTGCAGCGCGAGTGGATGAGCGACGGGGGGCAATGGGAGGTGCAAGGGGCGCACATTTGAGCTTCTCGTCTAGTCTGCCACGGCTTGTGACGCTGAGTGCGCATACGAACTCTTTGAAATCGATAGTGCTATTCTTGTTCTCGTCGAAAACGTTGAAGATGTTGTCGGCGAATTCTGCGGAATCACCAAAGGGGTCGATTTACATGCCGGAAAGTGCCATTGTGGAAGTGTGATGACAAGGTTAGACCAGCGAGGTATTTGCAGAGTAAGCGCCAGAGATGTTCAAGCATGGGATTGAACGATGCGGTAATTGTGGTTGGAGGTTTAGGCAGCTTTTTCGGAAATCCGGAAGGGGGAACGATACTGATCATTACCGAGCTTTGGTCTCGGCACTCATAAGCTCATATCAACGATCAATCTCATTTCAATAACTCAGTGCCTCCAAAAACTCAGGAGGCACCATCTCCGACGTGACTGCAGTGCGTTCACCCAAATCGGGATACCTCTCCCACCAAAACTCGTCGCAAGAACGAGCGTGAGCTTGTCCAAAGTGGCCTTGGCCACACCGTATGTGACCTAAATCAATTCGAGTGAGTTCACGCTTTAAATAACCACAAAGCACATACAGAAACTAGGGGTGATAATGTGTTCAACTTTGCCGCTACGCTGCTGATGTTGATGATGCCCGACGTGCATTGGGGTCTGGAGGAGGCTCCTTTGACAAGGAGGGATTGAAAGGCGACTATGACAAAGAATGGTAGGATCCTCTGTAGCTTATTTCTTCGCGGTGAAAATCTAGATTGTGGATGCCTGACGGATTGCAGGCCCCAGCATATCCCATATCCAGCACTACGAAGGGATTAGCGTATGGGAGAAGGGAACCGAGGACACCATAGACAAACTTATTGACGAGGATATCGAGTTTGACATCTATATCTTCAATGTATGTTGCACCGGCCTTGACATCTGCTTTGTCTGTTACGTCCATCTGCAATCTGCATACACTCTATGAGTGAGTATCTAAGAGAAACAATAGTCACTGATGGGACAATGGATCCCGAGATCCTGTAACAAATGCAGCGGCTGTCTCTAGCAAGTCCAACAGTCGGCCAGTGATGTATACCTTGGCTCCGTTTGCAGCAAAGGCTTTAGCAATGATAAATCCTCTGAAAAGGCAGTCAGCATAGGGTCATAATCAAGGGAGGAAGTGAGCGGACCAAGGACAATTCATTACATCAACTCAACACAGGGTGCGCTGTCGATGTCCTGTACGGGGAGGCTAAGTGAATATCTTGGGCCTATCAAGACTTGAAGCTGATCGGACTGTGCTCTAGCATGCTGTTCACGGACAGACATCTGAGGTGAGGCTTTTGAGACATAGTAGGCTATGTAAATCTGTTAGCCTCGAGTTCCGGTATTTATGCACTTCAAACATACCCGCGTCTAGAATCTGCTCCATCCGGAATCCTCAACCATTCTCGTAGACCATGGTATTATGGGGAAGATCCGCCTCAGAGCTGCCTAGACCTGTCCTTGGTGATTTTGATGGTTCATTTAGGTCTGTTCCTAACATGCAGATGAACTAGACAGTCACTGGACGGGCTCATATCTCTACACTGCACCGTAACTAGAAGAATTATGCACTGCGCAAGTAAACTGTATTTCCTGGTGAGCACCGGGTAAGAGAAAAGAGGTGAAGTCGTACTTGCCAAAGAAAGTTATTCTACAGCAGAACTGGTGGTAAACTATAAATCACACAAATGGCTGGTAATGGGAAGGAAAAAAATAAAGTCAGCAAAGCAAAGGCAAGCATGCAGGAGAGATACGAGGAAGACAAAGTAGAAAAGTGGGAAGCAGGAGATAATCCGATGCATAAGTCGGCGAATGCCGTGATGGATTGATTCCTGGAATAGATTTTTCCCGCAATAAGCTCAGGTTTGCTTAACAACCGAAATCCTATATACATAGGACTCGGAATGTATTGGGCCTAAAGAAACATGGAAGTGCGGAATAAGTATGCAGTAATTATGCAGGAAGTTGACCAGAAACTCGGACGGGGACATTGATTTGTCTGATTCAGGACATTCGAGAGGGTGATTCAGGACATTTGCGGGAGACGTTCAGGACATTCGAGATGGAGACATTGATTTGTCAGGTTCAGGACATTCAACTTGGTGATTCAGGACATTTGCAGCAGACATTCAGGACATTTGAACCATGAGGTTCAGGACATTTGAGAGGGTGATTCAGGACATTTGCGGGAGACGTTCAGGACATTCGAGATGGAGACATTGATTTGTCAGGTTCAGGACATTGAAATTGGTGATTCAGGACATTTGCAGCAGACATTTCAGGACATTTGAACCATGAGGTTCAGGACATTCGAGATAGTGATCCAGGACATTTGCGGGAGACGTTCAGGACATTCGAGATGGTGATTCAGGACATTTGCGGGAGACGCTGAGGACATTCGAACCACCAGGTTCAAGACATTCGAGATGGAGACATTGATTTGTCAGGTTCAGGACATTCAACTTGGTGATTCAGGACATTTGAAGCATGGGGTTCAGGACATCCGAGATAACAATATGCAAGTCCAGGACTTTTCAAAGGGATGAAACAAAGACATTCAAGTCACAGGCTCGACTTTTCCGAGAGACGCATGGATGATTGTATTCAGGATCAGAACTACGTTCACAGCAAAGAGATATAAGTAGGATTCAAACACTTTTTGAGTAGTATAGAGTCACTGTGCCTACTCAGTGGCAGACTTCTTTCGCAATCTGCTTACTTCCTTCTCCTCACATTGCCTGTCATGAAAATAAAATCAGTAGACTAGACTCGAAGCCGCAGCTTGATTGACCGTAGTCTAGAAAATCAGTCCCAAGCTTACCTTCTTCAACATGCAACTGAAGGTATACTTCAAACTTGCCTTCCCTCACTATCAACTGTTCCGGGAAGATTCAATCAAATGTCCCGAAGCTACAACTGTCAATGTCCTGAAGGCACAAGTTCGAATGTCTTTGAGGACGGTACCTCAAACGTCCTGAAAGTTCAAACAGCGGAACATCAAATGTCGGCAATAATATCCTTCCTTGATCCGTTGATACGTAGAGTCATCGGAACAAATGGACGGCCTTACGGACGGCGGTGAATTAGAGGCGGACATCATGTGACCGCCAAAACGCTTATGAAAGCACCATCAGGTGAGGCGGGCACAGGGTCTGTATAATCTCGACCGAGTTGATTTTTCCCTTGACTGCCACGACGACGATTAGTCGTTTGTCGTCGTGCTCGATGGTGAGCTTCTATTCCCTCTGTCAGTGTCGCGTAATCTGACGCTCATTATGCGCAGCATCATGGACATACCGTGGCGAGCGCAACGGCTTGGAAGTAAGCTATTTTTATTTGGGGTATTCAGACCTTTTCTAACATGACTCTTTTAGTGATATACGCGTGCTGGATACCATGTGCAAGGGTTGGATTGGTGCAATATAAGGTGAGCGCGATGATGTCTTATAATTTTCGTGCATCTTACCTTTCCTAGCTTCCCCCACGATCCCCACAATCCGATCCCTCGATCGACGGACGCGATGGCGTCTGCAGCACGCGACATACTCACGCCGGCAGCGTACACGATGAACACCAACCGGATGCTACAAGGCCAAGGCATGGGTTTGCCGCCTACACTCGGTAAGCAAGTTCGAGCACCAAAGTCGGTGCCCCGCTAACTGCCTAGTACACAGGCTCGAACATTCGTAATGGGCGCGGTCGGCGGCAAAGGAGGGAGAAGGATACTCTGAGAGGGAGGGAGGGCAGTGCACACGCGTCTTGGTTGACGGCAGATATCAGAGTGTGTGCGCCATGTTTCTGATCCATCAACTTTTCTCAGTGTTCTCCCCTCTGTATAGCTCCTCAAGGCATCATTCGTGGACATCAACCTCGACAGCCTACCAGTTGACGTAGCATATACAACGGTACGTGATTCCCTCCTACCCTTTACTTGTTGCTTATTCTGCGTTTTGCAGAGGAAGTTGGATACACGTTCAATAACGACAGTGCCCGCGATGACGCCGAATGCTTTAGGGATTCGCAGAGTGGTAGAAGATGCTCATTAGACGTGCGGGTGGACGCGGAAACAGGTGTGTACTAGCATTCTGATTACTTCCTTCTTTCTC
The DNA here is from genome assembly GCA_022818075.1 of Armillaria altimontana. Taxonomy (NCBI): domain Eukaryota; kingdom Fungi; phylum Basidiomycota; class Agaricomycetes; order Agaricales; family Physalacriaceae; genus Armillaria; species Armillaria altimontana. The sequence goes on from JAIWYR010000003.1 coordinate 914,476, forward strand.
AATTTCCTTTCTCCCTAAGGCTTCGACTCTCCCATGAAACTCGCCGACATTCACGCTGCAAGAGCTGACCGACTGGTGAGTACATCGCCCGCAACACCAAGGCTTCGCTAACAGACCTGCAGTGCCGGTTTCTGGCACTCGGTTGGGGCGGACGATGCGCGCGGGGGCAGGGCACGGACGTGCGCATGGAGGAGATGCTATTATTAGAGCAGACGTGGACGGGATGGGTGCAGGCCAAGGCGTCGAAGGCACGGGTGTACGAGCCTATTATTAGCCTAGACAGTCGAGGAAGGCAGCGGAGTGTAGCTAGTCATGGAAGTGTCGAGGTGGGGACGCGTCGATCGCCGGTATCGTCCAAGAAGCACGTACTGTCCGTGTCCGTCGCTCAAGCTGAGTTTGCACAACCCGCGACACTCTTTAGCTGTTATTTCCTGCCATCCCTCGCCACCTGATAGCGTCGGATCCAGCATAAACTGTCTGATCCATCCAAGCCGCGCCTTGCTTCTTCACCGCTATATATCAAGCCCTTACCAGAATGTCGTTTCCCGTCCAACCATGCTTTCTGACCGCGTCGACCTACCCACTGCCCTCGCCGCCGCCACGCCTCCGGACTCCTCATTCACTTGCTAGCCTATTTCTTCAACCCACACCGCTTTCGTTCCTTCCCTGGCCCTTTCCTCGCAAAGTTCTCGGACGCATGGTTGGAATGGGTATCATATGGAGGCCACCGTTCGGAGAAAATACATGAATTGCACAAAAAGTATGGTGAGTAGACTCGATACTTACTCGAATTCGCTTTCTAACTCAGGGTTACAGGTACCTTCGTGAGAATAGCGCCAAACCACCTTTCCATCGCGTCTCCAGAAGCCTTACAGGTCGTATATGCACTCGGCAATGGTGCCATGAAGTCGCCCTTCTACGACGCCTTTGTTTCAATTCAAAGGGGCCTCTTCAACACTCGGGATCGTGCTCAACACAGCCGGAAGCGAAAGATCATCTCGCATATATTCTCCCAGAAGAGCGTCATGGAGTTTGAACCAAGTCTGCGCCTGTACGTCGGGCAGCTTATCAGCCAGTGGGAACGTCTATTTGGCGGTGCCGTGAAGGGCGGGTCTGGTACTGAGGGCGAGGGAGGCTGGTCTGGTCATGATGGTTGCCTCTGGCTTGACTGTCTTCCCTGTACGTATTCATGTCCCCAATATCTTCTCCTTTTCACACCTTATCTAGGGACCAACTACCTCGCCTTTGACATAATCGGTGACCTCGCCTTTGGCGCACCCTTCGGTATGATCACGGCCGCCAAAGACTCTGCCCCAGTTCCCAAAAGCAACGAGGAAGGCCTTGCCGCTATCGGCCAAAAGACATCATGCGCAGTCGTCGAGATACCAGCCGTCCAAATCCTAAACGATCGAGGCGAGTTTTCAATGACGATGGGTGTCTTCCCTCTGTGGTGGCGCCCTATTGCCCGAAAACTCCCAATATTCCAAGTCGGCAGTAAAGCGGTCAAATCTCTCGCTGGTATCGCTATTATGGCCGTTGCCAAACGACTGGCGACTCCTACGGATAGAACTGATCTACTCAGCAAGCTCCAAGCCGGCAAAGATGAAAAGGCACGCCGATATCTCCATCCATAACGCGTCATTCAGATGTTTACTATTCACAGGGCAAACCCATGGGCCGAGAAGAACTTACTGCCGAGGCTCTCACGCTTCTCATAGCAGGTTCGGATACTACGTCCAAGTAAGAAACGTGCTTTTCTCTACTTTTCGTGTGGATCTGAATTTCTATTACTAGCTCCACTTGCGCCATAATCTACTACCTCGCCCGAAACCCCCACGTCCAAGACAAACTGCATAAAGAACTCGACGAGCAGCTCAATGACTCGGTTTCGACAGCCGACGAGGTGAAGAACCTCCCCTACCTAGACGCGTGCATCAACGAAGGTCTGCGATTGCATTCGACGTCTGCTCTGGGTCTCCCGCGAATCGTACCCGAGGGCGGGATGACAGTACAAGGTAGCTTTTTCCCCGAGGGCGCGATTTTGAGTGTGCCGAGTTATACGATCCACCGGGACCCGGAGGTGTGGGGTGATGATATCGAGGAGTACAGGCCGGAGAGGTGGTTCGAGAGGGATAACGCGCTCATCCAGAAGACGTTCAATCCCTTCTCCCTTGGTCCTAGGTAGGAGGGCTCAGTTTTAGCTACGTTGAAAGTAGCTGATTTCTTTCTTCGCAGAGCGTGCGTTGGGCGCAATCTCGCGTCGTTGGAGTTGCAGATTATTGTTTCGTCCATTTTGAGGAGGTTCCATTTCGTGTTGGAAGATCCTGATGCCGAGGTATGCGGTCTTTTCTTTACCTGTGTTATTTGGAGCTGATGGCGGTCACAGTTACCGACGAGAGAAGGTTTCTTGAGGAAGCCGTTGAAGTGTAGGGTGGGTATTAAGAGGCGCGATGTACTTTGAATATACCAAGACTCGAATTGTACTTGTATGGATTGTGAGCGTTTTCAGTTATGCTGCGCCGCCTCTGTACCTCATTCAAGTGGTCCATCCTCGTACAGAGGTCTCACTTTGTTTTGGAAAAGCCACTTGGCTTGCTAGTCTAGACGGTGGATCTCTTGCAGAGGATATAAACATCTTTGAAGAATGCTGGTAATGATGAAGGTCTAAATTGGTTACCCACAGCACCTCACATTATGGGCGATTGGGTAAAGTACACTAAGTACTCCTCTCCCACTACTCGTTATGCTATTACACATAGAAGCTACGGAAGGTATAGTATCCTTGTGTGAAATTCCACTTAACTTTCTCATGGTGCTGCTTCGAAGAAGGGATTGTGGGTCAAAGTAAGGAAGGAAGAAGGAAGTTTTATTATCCGATGTGGCTCAAAGAAACGTGCGGGGGTTTGTACTACAAAACCAAGCGCATTTCTACTACCGTAACAGAAGGAGGAAGTGGGTATATTTATTAGTCGCCGGTGCTCCTGAATAAAAACATAACCATGTCCGTACTAAATATGACGGAATAATATGAGGCAATCGGACATCCTATAGCAAGAAGCGCTAGCGCCGCAACCCCTGTTTGCTGCTTGCGATGATGATACGGGCATCGTCTATCGAAACAATTTCAGAGCAACCGGAGACACCGCAGGATATGAGGGAGACAGGGGAGGTATCCTCAAGCCACCGGCCGCGATTTCCGATTCCGGTCTCAAGTAAATCTTTCCATCATTGGATCGCGTGGTCCGGTCTCACTTTGTATTGTAAAACCCAACTGTACCTTGACGAGGGGTGCCAGAAAGGACTTGAAGTATCCGGATCTTTGCAGAGGGGAATCAAGTATCATGGTCAAAAATAACCCACCTTCTCCCAAGACCTAAATGGGTATTTTCATTTACGAGTTAAATAGCTATTCTCGTGTCTGAGGTCGCGTCATTGGATCGCGTGAGTGTATCGTGCGACGTGCGTGGCTGCGGAGGTTTCACTCTGTATTGGAAGATCCAGCCGGGGCAGAGAGAGTTATGAGTGAACCAGTGCAAAACAGCCGGCGGAAATGCCTTGCTCTATCGTAGCTAACAACTCGATGACAGTGTGGGGGATTCGAGTCTGTTACTGTCGACCCTGCAGGATATTGGTGCTGCGGTCTGGGAAAGGGAAGTGAAATACCTGGTATGGTATATCACTTGCTAAATGGAATACCATCACGAAAAAAGAGACAAGTAATCCCCCTCCCGCCCTAAAAATCGCCTCTCTGCGCACGCCACTTCTTCAAAAATATTCTGAAAGTTGCATTGCACACACCCTCCTGACCATGGTTCAGGGAGAAATTTTCACATCTTTGGCTCAAGTATATGGCAGTTTATGAGCAAGAAAAGCTCTCCTTCCTGCATAAGAAAAAAACATATGTCATTAAATATGTATACCAAGTAAGGCTTCAAACACTTGTCATAAGTCTAATGTACAACATATGTAAAATAATGTACCTGTTCCAGCTTCCTGCACAAAATTCTGGACTGTAACATCATGTCACCCTGCATGCTAGGAAAGTGCAAGGATTGAGCACCTGTGAAATACTTAGTAAGATTCGCAGAGGTTGGGAGGGAAGACTTACCGCCGATAACTTCCTTCTGTCCATAAACTCTTGGCAACAAGATACCTTGCTCACGAGATGCTCATACATTGTGTCATGGCAAGATACTGTCCAGGGACACGGCCTGAATGGCCTTGGAACATGTTCTGATCCTGATATCTGGTGCTCACTGTTGGCAGTGAGGAACTCTAAGATCAGGTTGAAAATGCGATGAGTACTCGGGGAAGTAGGTCAAATGCGAGGGACCTACCATCCTCATTGCATTCAACACCCTTTTTATTCGGTCTTCCTACCTCTATTAGGCATCCAGCCTTGCTCCCGGGACGACGATACATTGTCTCGGCATAAAAATAGGTTCTTGAAGGCACCCAAAGCGTCCTTGTGGACGTAAATACATTCACTTAAGGTAAGGAGTCCCCCGCGGGCATGCAAGATTCAAATCTAGCTGAAGACCGGTCAGACAGGTAAATGCAGACGAACGGGAAGCACTTACCTATCCCCCGGCGCATCTCCCGCTGTCTTCAACCAAACGTCATCCCCCATCCACCTTCCCACCGTGACAGGTTTGCTCGCCGGACACCGATTTGTCGTCTCAGGGCAAAAAGGCTCTGCAACACTGCGGAAATCCTTGTCGATGCCGCGGGCGTGACGATAAGGCAGCTGGCGCGTTTTACACGCTTTTCAATGCTTCGTCTCTGAAGAGAGACGCCTCAGTGATCGGCACGGGATCGAGATCGGGGCTATGAAAAGGTAGGTCCCCCTGAATGGTGCACGCAAGAGGGAGTGAACTTACCAACTCCATCTCTGATCTCGCTGCCGCCTGCTCGAAATTCCTGTCTTGCTCCGTCGTCCTCCCATCCTCCCATGCTTGTGGGACGATGATACGTCGTCTCAAGGCAAAACATGGGCTCTTCACGTGCAGAGACCGTGCTCAGCGGCGTTGACACGTTGACGAGGGGGCGAGGGTATGAGGGTACGAGGGAGGAAAGGATATCATGTCGATTGGAGGAGAGAATCAACATCGATCTATGGATGCGTGAGCACCCCTGAATGCACGCGCGGGGAGTCAGAACACTTACCAGACCCTGCGCTCCCCAACCGCTGTCTATCTCTGCATGTACACCTCTCCATCCATCACCCTCGCGTACAAAGAGCATCCTCGTGCATCCAAGAGGGCTCGTCGGGTGCTGATACGTTGTCTTTGGAAGATCAAGTCAGAACTGGAGGAGTCGTGGCTTTGAGGAGGAAGTCATCAAGAGAGTTGGGTGATGCGGAGTGCGGACAAGATGGAAGCCGTGCTGAAGAGAAGTGTTCAATAACATCTATCTCGGTGCGTGAATCAACTTACTTTGAATCTGCGGCGAGGCATCTCCGATGCCCTCGCACCCCTTGTGCTGTGCCATCGTTGAAGGTCTCTTTGTCAGCATCAGTTCGCTCGCCGCGGGGCAAAATCTTTCGAAAATTTGAGTCAAAATCGTTGGCTAAAATGAAGGGTAAGTATCACTTTAGAATCAATGTTAAATTGTACTCACGGTGCTCAAACATTACCCAGTTTCTTTGGATTATATTTGAGTCGTTGTAGGGGGTCTTGATTGACGGCTGAGGAAGAATAGGAAGGGAGAGAGACAACCAGCATTGTGATGGGAGAAGAAAACGATGTTGGCCGCCGGGCCGAGCGAGCCAAACATTCCGACAGAATCTCCCATCTCGCTGATTACCAGACCTTGAGACGTGTAGCATGTGTCGCATCAGCACGACACCTGCATTGTGAGGAGGCTGGTAAATTATGAGATGGAGAGGGGTGAAGGTAAGAGAAAACGAGACGTCAAAGGAACCGCAACAACTCATCCACCCTTTATATAGGTCCGAGGTTCAGCGCATCAAGCGATGCAGTTTCAAACTTCAAAATGCCCGAATAGGCGGTGCCTGTCAGCAAAATTCCAGGCAGGGATTCTGTCAGAATTACGAGAGGAGGCAACCGCGATGACAGGACGTTGATCCGATTTCTAGAGCAAGTCCTGTACCTCATGGAATAAATATCCTCACCTTTTTAGCCATCTCAGCGCCATTCAAAGTTGAATACCACAAGGTATATTGATATTTTGTACAGGAAATACCTTGGGATCTGAATATCAAACTCAAGATACCGGATGAAATTGATTTCAAAGCTTCAAGATACACTTGTTTCGCTCACTCAGCATTCATCTATTCATTTTCTCTAAAGTAAGCAACAGCTTTGTATTCTACATGTTTATTGCAGAACACGGCAAACTTAGGGCCCTGAGATTCCTTTGCAAATGAAAGATTATGCGGTAAGAGGGCTGAGCCCCGCATCTCCACCTTGAAGTTCGAACTCTCGTGTTTTCTACCTTGTTTTCTGAGATGAATCAGGTGAGTACCGTAGATTTTTACGACTGCATATCTGTCAAATAGGTCTCTATTTGTCTCCCAAAATCTACGAGAATGTGTGTGCCGGAAGGGAAATGCTCAACTCCTCGCCTCTCAGTCCCCAGTCAACTTCTGCGTTTCTCCAGATCTTCCTAAATTCAAAGACCATGGCCTATGGGGACCTTGGTGGCGCAATGAGTCATGCATGCAACCATCAGAACGTGCGACACTCGCTCGCACACTTTAACACCCGAGATTTGGAGGGGATATTACCTCTTCCCTATGTCCTCGCAAGCCTTTGGGAGCGTTAGAATTGCAGGGTGACCAAGGTGTCCTCCTATTCATTCCATATAATGAAATCGAAGCTTTAGCAAGAAATAAACGGAACACGAATGGAGAAAACAAGTCGATGTCTAGTCAAGTTCCAAAAACAGCTCGAGATTGATCTTGAAAGCTTCGAGTGAGGAATTTTCACCCACTCACTACCCGCATATCCTGTATTCTATTGTAACGTCTCTGTCATGTTCATGTTATTTCAAACTCAATACCATTTAACAGTAAATTCTCCCTGTAAGCGAGTCTCCAAACTTCGGACCGAGGTCCGTACCATCATCTCTCGAGCTCTTGTTTTCTATCTCATTTACTTTGATGACTATGACAGGTCTTTATTTGAGTACTTAATTGTCTGTTTCAGTTATTTACATTTCATCATCTAAGAATCCACGGCCGACAAGGATGATACTCATTCTCATTGCTCAAGAGTCTCAATCCTATATTCCTCAACATCTCCCGGAATTCAAAAGCATGAAGACCAGACTTGGTGGCACATCAGGGCATCTACGTAACTGTCAAATCAAGCGACGTTTGGCGTTCGCTTGCAAGGTTTCCCAGTGCAAATTCCCTTTCTTTGGAAGGGATATATCCTCGTCCCTGTCAAATCGTGAGATACATCTTCAACTAATTATAGGAAATGATTACTCACTGTTGCATTCAACGTTGGACTTGATTTGAGCAATGTAAGAACATTATCATTGCACAAACTTACAAATGAATGAACTGATGAGGATATTTAACTCGAACCGTCCAACCAATGATTGTTCTCACCTCCTCAGGGCTTCAAAATCGAAGTATCCATGATAACAAACAAGTCCTATCTACGAATCGAGTCTTCAAAACGCCATGATAAGAAGAATATCGCGAGACGGATCGCAAAAATGCGATCATAGCATCATTCCCAAAACGGCATGATATTGAACTTGAGAGCGTCGAGTTGGATCATCTCGCTCACCCTTTGCCAGATGGTCCGCATTCCTTCTGTGGTATGTCTGGAAGTATTCTTTTATGTGAAAAGCCAAGAAATACTCTCACCAAAGCTCACAGGTAACACGAAACCTTGAAGACTGAATATTTCATCCCGGACCGGTCTCCACATCTCCACCTCGAATCAACGTCGTTTCACTGGCTCCCATACCTTTTACAGCCAAAACGAGGTAAATGAATGTCCGTTTCAAAACACTATTCGACTGTGTATTTAATTGGTACATTATAGATCTTCCATTTCCTCCCTGAATCCGAGTATGACACCAAGTTGTTGAATACCAATTCTGCGACATCTTCCAGCGTTCAAAAAGATGGGGACCTTGCTGGCGCAGCAAGCGAAGAATGCAACGATCAAAACGTGTGACATCCGCATGTAGACTTTACCTCTAGAATTCCGAAGTTGGAGGAAGAGATGACATCCTCTCTCGGTCTATCCACAAGTCTTTGGCTTGTTGGCTTGTTCTTTCTGAAGAAAGCCTGCGGCTAAGTGCTCTCTTGTCTCGAGTGTAAAGCACACTTATCATTAAAATGTTACAGGAAACCCGGAGGATGATGTATAGTTCCTAGGCTGTATCTCAAAATAGCACTCTGCCTCGTCGAGGTGCTCTTTCTCAGTGACAGGTTGACGAGGTAAGCGGAAACCAACCGTAGCTTTTAATCATAGCCTGGTAGTGCAATGATCCATGACAGGTGGTTTGTATTCCCCTCGGTCCCACTCTAAATTCATATCCGGTACCAAACACCCAATTCCTCGTACTACGACATCTTCCAAAATTCAAAACGCGGGGACCTTGGCGGCACGTCGGAGCTTCATTGCAACGATCAAAGCATGCGTCACTCGGACGTACACCTTGCCGCTCGAAATTCCCGTTCGTTTTGAAGGGATACATCCTCCTCCCAGTCAATTAACGAGATTTTAGACTTGTTGGCTTCATGTGGGGACCCAGGGACTTTTCCGCACTCATAGACAAGTGAGTGTAAGCTTGATCCATCTTGGAATATACTCCTCGGCTTATTCTGATTGAATCCAGACCTGAAATTCAGCAGATAACAGATGTGTCTCGCTGTCTCCTTTCAAGAATCTTCCAGTTTTCGGCGCGCGGGGATTCGCGTTTCAGGTTGACAGATACGGCATCTTGTCGGACAATTTCTGTGGTGCGAAGAGCATGCGAGAGGAGTATAAAAGGGTGTCGATATCTGCAGTAATCTCTCATCCCCTCCCATTTATCCCATTTCCCCACCTCTCCTCTACCCCTTGCCCTCATCTCTTATATCATCTTCAAGTACTACCTACTCGCTGTACTTGACGATGAGATTGCTATACTCGTCGTCCTGTATGATGAGTTTCACACTTCGCGTCTTTGACGCGTCGTGGTCTCGTGACGTGAAACCTGCTGATTTGGGCAGATTTTGATGACCGAGTTGATTTTTCCCTTGACTGCCACGACGACGATTAGTCGTTTGTCGTCGTGCTCGATGGTGAGCTTCTATTCCCTCTATCAGTGTCGCGTAATCTGACGCTCATTATGTGCAGCATCATGGACATACCGTGGCCAGCGCAACAGCTTGGAAGTAAGCTATTTTTATTTGGGGTATTCAGGCCTTTTCTAACATGACTTTTTTAGTGATATACACGTGCTGGATACCATGTGCAAGGGTTGGATTGGTGCAATATAAGGTGAGCGCGATGATGTCTTATAATTTTCGTGCATCTTACCTTTCCTAGCTTCCCCCACGATCCCCACAATCCGATCCCTCGATCGACGGACGCGATGGCGTCTGCAGCATGCGACATACTCACGCCACGGCAGCGTACACGATGAACATCAACCGGACGCTACAAGGCCAAGGCATGGGTTTGCCGCCTACACTCGGTAAGCAAGTTCGAGCACTAAAGTCGGTGCCCCGCTAACTGCCTAGTACACAGGCTCGAACATTCGTAATGGGCGCGGTCGGCGGCAAAGGAGGGAGAAGGATACTCTGAGAGGGAGGGAGGGCAGTGCACACGCGTCTTGGTTGACGGCAGATATCAGAGTGCGTGCGCCATGTTTCTGATCCATCAACTTTTCTCAGTGTTCTCCCCTCTGTATAGCTCCTCAAGGCTTCATTCGTGGACATCAACCTCGACAGCCTACCAGTTGACGTAGCATATACAACGGTACGTGATTCCCTCCTACCCTTTACTTGTTGCTTATTCTGCGTTTTGCAGAGGAAGTTGGATACACGTTCAATAACGACAGTGCCCGCGATGACGCCGAATGCTTTAGGGATTCGCAGAGTGGTAGAAGATGCTCATTAGACGTGCGGGTGGACGCGGAAACAGGTGTGTACTAGCATTCTGATTACTTCCTTCTTTCTCAATTTCCTTTCTCCCTAAGGCTTCGACTCTCCCATGAAACTCGCCGACATTGACGCTGCAAGAGCTGACCGACTGGTGAGTACACCGCCTGCAACACCAAGGCTTCGCTAACAGACCTGCAGTGCTGGTTTCTGGCAGTCGGTTGGGGCGGACGATGCGCGCGGGGGCAGGGCACGGACGTGCGCATGGAGGAGATGCTATTATTAGAGCAGACGTGGACGGGATGGGTGCAGGTTGAGGCGTCGAAGGCATGGGTGTACGAGCCTATTATTAGCCTAGACAGTCGAGGAAGGCGGCGGAGTGTAGCTAGTCATAGAAGTGTGGAGGTGGGACGCGTCGATCGCCGGTATCGTCCAAGAAGCACGTACTGTCCGTGTCCGTCGCTCAAGCTGAGTTTGCACAACCCGCGACACTCTTTAGCTGTTATTTCCTGCCATCCCTCGCCACCTGATAGCGTCGGATCCAGCATAAACTGTCTGATCCATCCAAGCCGCGCCTTGCTTCTTCACCGCTATATATAAAGCCCTTACCAGAATGTCGTTTCCCGTCCAACCATGCTTTCTGACCGCGTCGACCTACCCACTGCCCTCGTCGCCGCCTCGCCTCCGCACTCCTTCTCCACTTGCTAGCCTATTTCTTCAACCCGCACCGCTTTCATTCCTTCCCTGGCCCTTTCCTCGCAAAGTTCTCGGATGCATGGTTGGGATGGGTATCATATAGAGGCCACCGTTCGGAGAAAATAGATGAATTGCACAAAAAGTATGGTGAGTAGACTCAATACTTACTTGAATTCACTTTCTAACTCGGGGTTACAGGTACCTTCGTGAGAATAGTGCCAAACCACCTTTACATCACCTCTCCAGAAACCTCACAGGCCGTATATGCACACGGCAATGGTGCCATGAAGTCGCCCTTCTACGACGCCTTTGTTTCAATTCAAAGGGGCCTCTTCAACACTCGGGATCGTGCTCAACACGGCCGGAAGCGAAAGATTATCTCGCATATATTCTCCCAGAAGAGCGTCATGGAGTTCGAACCGAGTCTGCGCCTGTACGTCGGGCAGCTTATCAGCCAGTGGGAACGTCTATTTGGCGGTGCCGTGAAGGGCGAGTCTGGTTCTGAGGGTGAGGGAGGTTGGTCTGGTCATGATGGCCGCCTCTGGCTTGACTGTCTTCCCTGTACGTATTCATGTCCCCAATATCTTCTCCTTTTCACACCTTATCTAGGGACCAACTACCTCGCCTTTGGAGCACCCTTCGGTATGATCACCGCCGCCAAAGACTCTGCCCCAGTTCCCAAAAGCAACGAGGAAGGGCTCGCTGCTATCGGTCAAAGGACATCATGCCCAGTCTTCGAAATACCCGCCGTCCAAATTCTGAACGACCGAGGCGAGTTTTCAATGATCATGGGTGTCTTCCCTCTGTGGTGGCGCCCTATTGCCCGAAAACTCCCAATATTCCAAGTCGGCAGTAAAGCGGTCAAATCTCTCGCTGGTATCGCTATTATGGCCGTTGCCAAACGACTGGCGACTCCTACAGATAGAACTGATCTACTCAGCAAGCTCCAAGCCGGCAAAGATGAAAAGGTACGCTGATATCTCCATCCATAGCGCGTCATTCAGATGTTTACTATTCACAGGGCAAGCCCATGGGCCGAGAAGAACTTACTGCCGAGGCTCTCACGCTTCTCATAGCAGGTTCGGATACTACGTCCAAGTAAGCAACGTGCTTTCTCTACTTTTCGTGTGGATCTGAATTTTTACTAGCTCCACTTGCGCCATAATCTACTACCTCGCCCGAAACCCCCACGTCCAAGACAAACTGCATAAAGAACTCGACGAGCAGCTCAATGACTCGGTTTCGACAGCCGACGAGGTGAAGAACCTCCCCTACCTCGACGCGTGCATCAACGAAGGTCTGCGATTGCATTCGACGTCTGCTCTGGGTCTCCCGCGAATCGTACCCGAGGGCGGGATGACAGTACAAGGTAGCTTTTTCCCCGAGGGCGCGATTTTGAGTGTGCCGAGTTATACGATTCACCGAGACCCGGAGGTGTGGGGTGATGATATCGAGGAGTACAGGCCGGAGAGGTGGTTCGAGAGGGATAACGCGCTCATCCAGAAGACGTTCAATCCTTTCTCCCTTGGTCCTAGGTAGGAGGGCTCAGTTTTAGCTACGTTGAAAGTAGCTGATTTCTTTCTTCGCAGAGCGTGCGTTGGGCGCAATCTCGCGTCGTTGGAGTTGCAGATTATTGTTTCGTCCATTTTGAGGAGGTTCCATTTCGTGTTGGAAGATCCTGATGCCGAGGTATGCGGTCTTTTCTTTACCTGTGTTATTTGGAGCTGATGGCGGTCGCAGTTACCTACGAGAGAAGGTTTCTTGAGGAAGCCGTTGAAGTGTAGGGTGGGTATTAAGAGGCGCGATGTACTTTGAATATACCAAGACTCGAATTGTACTTGTATGGATTGTGAGCGTTTTCAGTTATGCTGCGCCGCCTCTGTACCTCATTCAAGTGGTCCATCCTCGTACAGAGGTCTCACTTTGTTTTGGAAAAGCCACTTGGCTTGCTAGTCTAGACGGTGGATCTCTTGCAGAGGATATAAACATCTTTGAAGAATGCTGGTAATGATGAAGGTCTAAATTGGTTACCCACAGCACCTCACATTATGGGCGATGGGGTAAAGTACACTAAGTACTCCTCTCCCACTACTCGTTATGCTATTACACATAGAAGCTACGGAAGGTATAGTATCCTTGTGTGAAATTCCACTTAACTTTCTCATGGTGCTGCTTCGAAGAAGGGATTGTGGGTCAAAGTAAGGAAGGAAGAAGGAAGTTTTATTATCCGATGTGGCTCAAAGAAACGTGCGGGGGTTTGTACTACAAAACCAAGTGCATTTCCACTACTGTAACGGAAGGAGGAAGTGGGTAAATTTATTCACTGCTGGGGCCGGTTCCTTTTCAGGACGGAAAAAGGTGTTCTAAAAATGTCGTTTGTATGGGATACGGAAAACGCAATGAAAAACTTGTCGTGTTTAGCGCTCCTTTTGCGTGCCAAAAATAGCTGCTTTTCTACGAATGAAAAGCGGTTTCCTTTGTTCTGACCGCGGGAAACACCTTTTTTGAGCTCTTTTCCTTACCTTAAAAGAGTACATGAATGATCCCGCCTTTCAACCTGTTTTTCTGAACTTGTTTTTACCCGCAACATTTTGAGGCCTCGTTTTTCCGATCGGAAAATGTATCGGCCCCAGCAGTGATTAAGATTAGTCGCCGGTGCTCCTGAACAAAAACATAACTACGTCTGTACTACAGCTAAGTATGAAGTATGACGGAATAATATGAGGCAATCGGACATCCTATAGCAAGAAGCGCTAGCGCCGCAACCCCTGTTTGTTGCTTGCGATGATGGTACGTACATCGTCTATCGAAACAAGTGTGTCCAGAGCAACCGGAGACACCGCAGGATATGAGGGAGACAAGGGGGGTGTCCTATAGCCACCGGCCGCGATTTCCGAAAGTAAATCTTTCCATCATTGAATCGCGTCGTCCATCGTGCGGAGGTCTCACTTTGTATCGGCAAACCCACCTGTACCTTGTCGAGGGGTACCAGAAAGGACTTAAAGTATCCGGATCTTTGTAGAGGGGAATCAAGTATCATGGTCAAAAATAACCCACCTTCTCCCAAGACCTAAATGGGTATTTTCATTTACGAGTCGAATAGCTATTCTCGTGTCTGAGGTCGCGTCATTGGATCGCGTGAGTGTATCGTGCGACGTGCGTGGCTGCGGAGGTTTCACCATGTATTGGAAGATCCAGCCGGTGCACAGAGAGTACAAGGTATCCAGTGCAAAACAGCCGGCGGAAATGCCTTGCTCTATCGTAGCTAACAACTCGATGACAGTCGATCATCCGGGTTACTATCCCGATCGACTGTGCACCGCGGGTGTGGGGGATTCGAGTCTGCATCTGTCCTGTCTTTTATATCCGTTGCGTCACATGAGCGTACTGGAAGAAGCCATCGTGAGTCTTGTTTTCCAAAAATACTTTCGGGTATGTTAGTACTAATGCCGCCTTAAGCTTCTCACGGACTCGGAATCTATTTGCTCTAAGACTTCTCTCGTGCGATGCTCTTTCTTCAGTACCATGAACAATGTCCTCCTCCATAGCGTCCACGTCCACCTCGCCGGCTCCCTCCTCTCAGAGTACTGACTCGAGCAACAGCAACAACAACCCCAGCTTCTTCTCCCCAGGCTCATCACCTCCGCTTATCCTTGCTTTCCTGGCGATTGGGCTCTTCGCTGCAGCGATGATTGCAGTTTTCGGGTGGAGGAGACAAGTGTCGACCCTGCAGGATATTGGTGCTGCGGTCTGGGAAAGGGAAGTGAAATACCTGGTATGGTATATCACTTGCTAAATGGAATACCATCACGAAAAAAGAGACAAGTAATCCCCCTCTTCCCGCAAAAAACACCTCTTCGCACGCCACCGCTTCTTCAAAAATATTCTGAGAGAGTTGCATTGCACACCTCATCCCAACCATGGTTTGGGGAGAAAATTTCACATCTTTGGCTCAAGAATATGGCAGTTTGTGAGCAAGAAAAGCCCTCCTTCCTGCGGAAGAAAAAAACATATGTCATTAAATATGCATACCAAGTAATACCTCAAACACCTAATGTACAACATATGTGAAATAATGCACCTTTTCTGGCACCCCACACGAAATTCTGTACTACACCATGTCACCATAATCTCAGTCCACATGCTAGGAAAGTGCAAGAATCAAATATCTGTGAAATGCTTAGTAGGATTTGCAGAGATTGGGAGGAAAGACTTACTGTCAATACCTCCTTTCCATTCATAAACTCTTGGAAACAATAAACCTTGCTCACCAGATGCTCATACATTGTGTTGGGGCAAGATATGGCCAGAATGGCCTCAGAACATCTTCTGATCCCGATATCTGGTGCTCACGGTCGTCAATGGGAAGCTCTGAGATCAGGTTGAAGATGGGGTGAGTACTCGAGGAAGTAGGTCAAATGGAGGGACCTACCATCCTCATTGATTCAATACCCTTTTTGTTCAGTCATCTTACCTCTGCTAGGCATCCACCCTTGCTCCCGGGACAACGATACATAGTCTCGGCACAAAAGCATGTTCCTGAAGGCACCCGAAGCGTCCTCGTGGATGTAGATATGTAGGAGTCCCACGCGGATGCGCAAGATTCAAATCTAGCTGAAGATCGGTCAGCACAGGTAAATGCAGATGAACGAGAAGCACTTACCTATCCCCCGGCGTGTCTCCCCGCTGTCTTCAACCAAATGACATCCACCATTCACCTTCCCACCATGACAGGCTTGCTCGCCGGACGCCGATTCGTCGTCTCAGGGCAAAAAGGCTCTACAACACTGGGGAAATCCTTGTCGATGCCGCAGGTGTGAAGATAAGGCAGCTAGCGCTTTTTACGCGCTTTCTGATGCTTCGTCTTTGAAGAGAAATGCCTTAGTGATCGGCGGGATTGAGATCGGGGCTATGAAGAAGGTAGGTCCCCCTGAACGATGCATGTGAGAGGGAGTGAACTTACTAATTCCACCTCTGATCCTGCCGCCTCCCTCCCTGCTCAAAATTCCTCTCCTGCATCGTCGTCCTCCCGTCCTCCCGTCCTCCCATCCTCCCAAGCTTGCTCGCGGAATGATGATACATCGTCTCAAGGCAAAATATAGGCTCCTCCCATGCAGATACTGTGCTCGCCAGTGTTGACGCGTTGACGAGGGAGCGAGGGTACGAGGGACGAAAGGATACCGTGTCGATCGGAGGAGAGGATCAACATCTACGGACGCGTGAGCACCCCTGAATGCGCGCGCAGACTCGGAACACTTACCAGACCCTGCACTTCTCAACCGCTGTGTATCTCTGCATGTCCACCTCTCCATCCATCGCCGTCGCGTACAAAGAGCATCCTCGTGCATCCAAGAAGACTCGTCGGATGCCGATACATCGTCTTTGGAAAATCAAGTCGGAACCGGAGGAGTCGTGGCTTTGAGGAGGAAGTCATCAAGAGAGTTGGGCGATGCAGAGTGTGGACAAGATGGAAGCCGTGCTGTAGAGAAGTCTTCAACAACATCTATCTCGACGCGTGAATCAACTTACTTTGAATCTGCAGCGAGGCATCTGCGATGCCCTTGCCCCCGCTTCTAGCTTGTGCTGTTCCATCGTTAAGAGTCTCTTTGTCAGCGTTGGTTCGCTCGCCGCAGGGCAAATTTCTTTGAAATTTTGAGTCTTGGGGGCGGTCAAAATCGTCGACTAAAATGAAGGGTAAGTATCACCTTAGAATCAACATTAAATTGTACTCACAGTGCTTAAGAGTTACCCAGTCTCTTTAGATTATATTCGAGTCGTTGTAGGAGGTCTTGGTTGACAGCTGAGGAAGAAAAGGAAGGGAAAGAGACGAGCAGCATTGTGATGGGAGAAGAAAACGATGGTTGGCCACCGGCCCGGGCGAGCCAAACATTCGGTCATCTCCCATCTCGCAAGATACCAGGCTTTGCGACGAGTAGGATGCATCACACCAGCATGACACCTGCACTGTGAGGAGGCTGGAAATTTAATAAACGGAGATGGGGTGAAGGTAAGAGGGGATGAGACGTCAAAGGAACCGCAACAACTCACCTCCCCTTTATATAGGTCCGAGGTTCAGCGCATCAAGCGATGCAGTTTCAAAGTGCCTGAATATGCGACGCCTGTCAGCAAAATTCCAGCCAAGGGATTCCATCAGAATTACGAGAGGAGGCGACCACAATGACAGGACGTCGATCATTTCCAGAGCAAGTCCTGTACCTCATGGAATAAATATTCTCACCTGTTTAGCCGTCTCAGCGCCATTCAAAGTTGAATACCACGAGGAATATTGATATTTTGTATAGGAAATATCTTGGGATCCGAATATCGAACAAGATACCGAACAAAATTGATTTTAAAGCTTCAAAATACACTTGTTTCGCTCACTCAGCATTCGTCTATTCATTTTCTCTAAAGTAAGCAACAGTTTTGTATTCTACATGTTTATTGCGGAACATGGCAAACTTAGGGCCCTGAGAATCCTTTGCAAATGAAAGATTATGCAGTAAGAGGGCCGAGCCCCGCATCTCCACCTTGAAGTTCGAACTCTCTTGTTTTCTACCTTGTTTGCTGAGATGAATCAGGTGAGTACCGTAGATTTTTATGACTGCATATCTGTCAAATAGGTCTCTATTTGTCTCCCAAAATCTACGAGAATGTGTGTGCCGGAAGGGAAATACTCAACTCCTCGCCTCTCAGTCCCCAGTCAACTTCTGCGTTTCTCCAGATCTTCCTAAATTCAAAGACCACGTCCCACGGGGACCTTGGTGGCGCAATGAGTCATGAGTGCAACCATCAGAACGTGCGACACTCGCTCGCACACTTTACCATCCGAGATTTGGAGGGGATATTACCTCTTCCCTATGTCCTCGCAAGCCTTTGGGAGCATTAGAATTGCAGGGTGACAAGGTGTCCTCCTGTTCATTCCATATAATGAAATCAAAGCTTTAGCAAGAAATCAACGGAGCACGAACGGAGAAAACAAGTCAATGTCTAGTCAAGTTCCAAAAACAGCTCGAGATTGATCTTGAAAGCTTCGAGGGAGGATTTTTCACCCGCTCGCTACCCGCATATCCTGTATTTTATCGTAATGTCTCTGTCATGTTCATGTTATTTCAAACTCAATACCATTTAACAGTAAATTCTCCCTGTAAGCGAGTCTCCAAACTTCGGACCGAGGTCCGTACCATCATCTCTCGAGCTCTTGTTTTCTATCTCATTTACTTTGATGACTATGACAGGTCTTTATTCGAGTACTTAATTGTCTGTTTCAGTTATTTACATTTCATCATCTAAGAATCCACGGCCGACAAGGATGATACTCATTCTCATTGCTCAAGAGTCTCAATCCTATATTCCTCAACATCTCCCGGAATTCAAAAGCATGGAGACCAGACTTGGTGGCACATCAGGGCATCTACGTAACTGTCAAATCAAGCGACGTTTGGCGTTCGCTTGCAAGGTTTCCCAGTGCAAATTCCCTTTCTTTGGAAGGGATATATCCTCGTCCCTGTCAAATCGTGAGATACATCTTCAACTAATTATAGGAAATGATTACTCACTGTTGCATTCAACGTTGGACTTGATTTGAGCAATGTAAGAACATTATCATTGCACAAACTTACAAATGAATGAACTGATGAGGATATTTAACTCGAACCGTCCAACCAATGATTGTTCTCACCTCCTCAGGGCTTCAAAATCGAAGTATCCATGATAACAAACAAGTCCTATCTACGAATCGAGTCTTCAAAACGCCACGATAAGAAGAATATCGCGAGACGGATCGCAAAAATGCGATCATAGCATCATTCCCAAAACGGCATGATATTGAACTTGAGAGCGTCGAGTTGGATTATCTCGCTCACTCTTTGCCAGATGGTCCGCATTCCTTCTGTGGTATGTCTGGAAGTATTCTTTTATGTGAAAAGCCAAGAAATACTCTCACCAAAGCTCACAGGTAACACGAAACCTTGAAGACCGAATATTTCATCCCGGACCGGTCTCCACATCTCCACCTTGAATCAACGTCGTTTCACTGGCTCCCATACCTTTTACAGCCAAAACAAGGTAAATGAATGTCCGTTTCAAAACACTATTTGACTGTGTATTTAATTGGTACATTATAGATCTTCCATTTCCTCCCTGAATCCGAGTATGACACCAAGTTGTTGAATACCGATTCTGCGACATCTTCCAGCGTTCAAAAAGACGGGGACCTTGGTGGCACAGCAAGCGAAGAATGCAACGATCAAAACGTGTGACATCCGCATGTAGACTTTGCCTCTAGAATTCCGAAGTTGGAGGAAGAGATGACATCCTCTCTCGGTCTATCCACAAGTCTTTGGCTTGTTGGCTTGTTCTTTCTGAAGAAAGCCTGCGGCTAAGTGCTCTCTTGTCTCGAGTGTAAAGCACACTTATCATTAAAATGTTACAGGAAACCCGGAGGATGATGTATAGTTCCTAGGCTGTATCTCAAAATAGCACTCTGCCTCGTCGAGGTGCTCTTTCTCAGTGACAGGTTGACGAGGTAAGCGGAAACCAACTGTAGCTTTTAATCATAGCCTGGTAGTGCAATGATCCACGACAGGTGGTTTGTATTCCCCTCGGTCCCACTCTAAATTCATACCCGGCACCACAAACCCAATTCCTCGTACTACGACATCTTCGAAACTTCAAAACGCGGGGACCTTGGTGGCGCGTCAGAGCTTCATTGCAACGATCAAAGCATGCTTCACTCGGACGTACACCTTGCTGCTCGAAATTCCCGTTCGTTCTAAAGGGATACATCCTCCTCCCGGTCAATTAACGAGATTTCAGACTTGTTGGCTTCATGCGGGGACCCAGGGACTTTTCCGCACTCATATACGAGTAAGTGTAAACTTGGTATATCTTGGAATATACTCCTCGGCTTATTCTGATTGAATCCAGACCTGAAATTCAGCAGATAACAGATGTGTCTTGCTGTCTCCTTTCAAGAATCTTCCAGTTTTCGGCTCGCAGGGATTCATGTTTCAGGGTGACAGATACGGCAGCTTGTCGGACAATCTTGTGGTGCGAAGAGCACGCGAGAGGAGTATAAAAGGGCGTCGATATCTGCAGTAATCCCTCATCCCATCCCATTCTTCCCATTCCCCCTCCTCTCCTCTATCTCTCGCCCTCATCTCTCACCTCGTCTTCAAGCACTACCTACTGGGTGTACTTGATAACGAGATTATAATTTTCTTTGTCCTGTACGACGAGTTTCCCGCTTCGCGTCTTTGGCGCGTCGTGGTCTCGTGACGTGAAACCTGCTGATTTGGGCAGATTTTGATGACCGAGTTGATTTTTCCCTTGACTGCCACGACGACGATTAGTCGTTTGTCGTCGTGCTCGATGGTGAGCTTCTATTCCCTCTGTCAGTGTCGCGTAATCTGACGCTCATTATGCGCAGCATCATGGACATACCGTGGCGAGCGCAACGGCTTGGAAGTAAGCTATTTTTATTTGGGGTATTCAGACCTTTTCTAACATGACTCTTTTAGTGATATACGCGTGCTGGATACTATCTGCAAGGGTTCGATTGGTGGAATATAAGGTGAGTGTACTAATCTTTTATAATTTTCGTGCATCTTACCTTTCCCAGCTTCCCCCACGATCTGCACAATCCCCCCAATCCAATCCCTCGATCGACTGACGCGATGGCGTCTGCAGTATGCGACATACTCACGCCACGCCAGCATACACGATGAACATGAACTGGACGCTACAAGGCCAAGGCACGGGTTTGCTACGCTCGGTAAGCAAGTTCGAGCACCAAAGTCGGTGCCCCGCCAACTGCCTAGTACATAGGCTCGAACATTCGTAATGGGTGCAGTCAGGGGCAAAGGAGGGAGAGGGACCCTCTGAGAGGGAGGGAGGGCAGTGCACACGCGTCTTGGTTGACGGCGGATATCAGAGTGCGTGCGCTATGTTTCTGATCTATCAACTTTTCTCAGTGTTCTCCCCTCCGTATAGCTCCTCATTCGTGGACGTCAACCTCGACAGCCTACCAGTTGACGTAGCATATACAATGGTACGTGATTCCCTCCTACCCTTTACTTGTTGCTTATTCCGGATTTTCCAGAGGAACTCGGATACACGTTCAATAACGGCGGTGTGCACGCGATGACGCCGAATGCTTTAAGGGTTCGCAAAGTGGTGGAAGATGTTCATTAGACGTGCGGGTGGACGCGGAAACAGGTGTGTACTAGCATTCTGATTACTTCCTTCTTTCTCAATTTCCTTTGTCCCTAAGGCTTTGACTCTCCCATGAAAGTCGCCGACATTCACACTGCAAGAGCTGACCGACTGGTGAGTACATCGCCCTCAACACCAAAGCTTCGCTAACAGACCTGCAGTGCCGGTTTCTGGCACTCGGTTGGGGCGGACGATGCGCGCGGGGGCAGGGCACGGACGTGCGCATGGAGGGAGATGCTATTATTAGAGCAGACGTGGACGGGATGGGTGCAGGTCGAGGCGTCGAAGGCATGGACGGACCTGCCTATTATTAGCCTAGACAGTCGAGGAAGGCGGCGGAGTGTAGCTAGTCATAGAAGTGTGGAGGTGGGACGCGTCGATCGCCGGTATCGTCCAAGAAGCACGTACTGTCCGTGTCCGTCGCTCAAGCTGAGTTTGCACAACCCGCGACACTCTTTAGCTGTTATTCCCCGCCATTCCTCGCCACCTGACAGTGTCAGATCCAGCATAAACTGTCTGATCCATCCAAGCCGCGCCTTGCTTCTTCGCCGCTATATATCAAGCCCTTACCAGAATGTCGTTTCCCGTCCAACCATGCTTTCTGACCGCGTCGACCTACCCACTGCCCTCGCCGCCGCCACGCCTCCGCACTCCTCATTCACTTGCTAGCCTATTTCTTCAACCCGCACCGCTTTTGTTCCTTCCCTGGCCCTTTCCTCGCAAAGTTCTCGGACGCATGGTTGGGATGGGTATCATATGGAGGCCACCGTTCGGAGAAAATAGATGAATTGCACAAAAAGTATGGTGAGTAGACTCGATACTGCCTCGAATTCGCTTTCTAACTCAGGGTTACCAGGTACCTTCGTGAGGATAGCCCCAAACCACCTTCCATCGCGTCTCCAGAAGCCTTACAGGTCGTATATGCGCACGGCAATGGTGCCATGAAGTCGCCCTTCTACGACGCCTTTGTTTCAATTCAAAGGGGCCTCTTCAACACTCGGGATCGTGCTCAACACAGCCGGAAGCGAAAGATTATCTCGCATATATTCTCACAGAAGAGCGTCATGGAGTTCGAACCGAGTCTGCGCCTGTACGTCGGGCAGCTTATCAGCCAGTGGGAACGTCTATTTGGCGGTGCCGTGAAGGGCGGGTCTGGTACTGAGGGCGAGGGAGGCTGGTCTGGTCACGATGGTTGCCTCTGGCTTGACTGTCTTCCCTGTACGTATTCATGTCCCCAATATCTTCTCCTTTTCACACCTTATCTAGGGACCAACTACCTTGCCTTTGACATAATCGGTGACCTCGCCTTTGGCGCACCCTTCGGTATGATCACGGCCGCCAAAGACTCTGCCCCAGTTCCCAAAAGCAACGAGGAAGGCCTTGCCGCTATCGGCCAAAAGACATCATGCGCAGTCGTCGAGATACCAGCCGTCCAAATCCTAAACGATCGAGGCGAGTTTTCAATGACGATGGGTGTCTTCCCTCTGTGGTGGCGCCCTATTGCCCGAAAACTCCCAATATTCCAAGTCGGCAGTAAAGCGGTCAAATCTCTCGCTGGTATCGCTATTATGGCCGTTGCCAAACGACTGGCGACTCCTACGGATAGAACTGATCTACTCAGCAAGCTCCAAGCCGGCAAAGATGAAAAGGCACGCCGATATCTCCATCCATAACGCGTCATTCAGATGTTTACTATTCACAGGGCAAACCCATGGGCCGAGAAGAACTTACTGCCGAGGCTCTCACGCTTCTCATAGCAGGTTCGGATACTACGTCCAAGTAAGAAACGTGCTTTTCTCTACTTTTCGTGTGGATCTGAATTTCTATTACTAGCTCCACTTGCGCCATAATCTACTACCTCGCCCGAAACCCCCACGTCCAAGACAAACTGCATAAAGAACTCGACGAGCAGCTCAATGACTCGGTTTCGACAGCCGACGAGGTGAAGAACCTCCCCTACCTAGACGCGTGCATCAACGAAGGTCTGCGATTGCATTCGACGTCTGCTCTGGGTCTCCCGCGAATCGTACCCGAGGGCGGGATGACAGTACAAGGTAGCTTTTTCCCCGAGGGCGCGATTTTGAGTGTGCCGAGTTATACGATCCACCGGGACCCGGAGGTGTGGGGTGATGATATCGAGGAGTACAGGCCGGAGAGGTGGTTCGAGAGGGATAACGCGCTCATCCAGAAGACGTTCAATCCCTTCTCCCTTGGTCCTAGGTAGGAGGGCTCAGTTTTAGCTACGTTGAAAGTAGCTGATTTCTTTCTTCGCAGAGCGTGCGTTGGGCGCAATCTCGCGTCGTTGGAGTTGCAGATTATTGTTTCGTCCATTTTGAGGAGGTTCCATTTCGTGTTGGAAGATCCTGATGCCGAGGTATGCGGTCTTTTCTTTACCTGTGTTATTTGGAGCTGATGGCGGTCACAGTTACCGACGAGAGAAGGTTTCTTGAGGAAGCCGTTGAAGTGTAGGGTGGGTATTAAGAGGCGCGATGTACTTTGAATATACCAAGACTCGAATTGTACTTGTATGGATTGTGAGCGTTTTCAGTTATGCTGCGCCGCCTCTGTACCTCATTCAAGTGGTCCATCCTCGTACAGAGGTCTCACTTTGTTTTGGAAAAGCCACTTGGCTTGCTAGTCTAGACGGTGGATCTCTTGCAGAGGATATAAACATCTTTGAAGAATGCTGGTAATGATGAAGGTCTAAATTGGTTACCCACAGCACCTCACATTATGGGCGATTGGGTAAAGTACACTAAGTACTCCTCTCCCACTACTCGTTATGCTATTACACATAGAAGCTACGGAAGGTATAGTATCCTTGTGTGAAATTCCACTTAACTTTCTCATGGTGCTGCTTCGAAGAAGGGATTGTGGGTCAAAGTAAGGAAGGAAGAAGGAAGTTTTATTATCCGATGTGGCTCAAAGAAACGTGCGGGGGTTTGTACTACAAAACCAAGCGCATTTCTACTACCGTAACAGAAGGAGGAAGTGGGTATATTTATTAGTCGCCGGTGCTCCTGAATAAAAACATAACCATGTCCGTACTAAATATGACGGAATAATATGAGGCAATCGGACATCCTATAGCAAGAAGCGCTAGCGCCGCAACCCCTGTTTGCTGCTTGCGATGATGATACGGGCATCGTCTATCGAAACAATTTCAGAGCAACCGGAGACACCGCAGGATATGAGGGAGACAGGGGAGGTATCCTCAAGCCACCGGCCGCGATTTCCGATTCCGGTCTCAAGTAAATCTTTCCATCATTGGATCGCGTGGTCCGGTCTCACTTTGTATCGTAAAACCCAACTGTACCTTGACGAGGGGTGCCAGAAAGGACTTGAAGTATCCGGATCTTTGCAGAGGGGAATCAAGTATCATGGCCAAAAATAACTACTTAGTACTCCCACCTTCTCCCAAGACCTAAATGGGTATTTTCATTTACGAGTTGAATAGCTATTCTCGTGTCTGAGGTCGCGTCATTGGATCGCGTGAGTGTATCGTGCGACGTGCGTGGCTGCGGAGGTTTCACTCTGTATTGGAAGATCCAGCCGGGGCAGAGAGAGTTATGAGTGAACCAGTGCAAAACAGCCGGCGGAAATGCCTTGCTCTATCGTAGCCAACAACTCGATGACAGTCGATCATCCGGGTTACTATCCCGATCGACTACGCACCGCGGGTGTGGGGGATTCGAGTCTACATCTGTCCTGTCTTTTATATCCGTTGCGTCACATGAGCGTACTGGAAGAAGCCACCGTGAGTCTTGTTTTCCAAAAATACTTTCGGGTATGTTAGTACTAATGCCGCCTTGAGCTTCTCACGGACTCGGAATCTATTTGCTCTAAGACTTCTCTCGTGCGATGCTCTTTCTTCAGTACCATGAACAATGTCCTCCTCCATAGCGTCCACGTCCACCTCGCCGGCTCCTTCCTCTCAGAGTACTGACTCGAGCAACAGCAACAACAACCCCAGCTTCTTCTCCCCAGGCTCATCACCTCCGCTTATCCTTGCTTTCCTGGCGATTGGGCTCTTCGCTGCAGCAATGATTGCAGTTTTCGGGTGGAGAAGGATACAATTTGGGAGCATGGCTGGACCGAGGGCGGGTGTGGATGAGCGGCTGAGACATTTAGGCGAGAGGCCAAAGTTGTGGGATCTCTGGACGGGCAAAGGCCAAAGCACGTCAGACACTTGGGAGGGCATAATGGTGAGCTCATGATGTTTATTTCATGATGGTCACACGATCGTCGTCGTTACTGACACCGGCTTCTGTACAGCCTATCTCTGCCATCGTGCACTATTCCGTCTCTGATACCAAACCTGATCACTCGAAGAGCAATGTATCCTTCCTACCACTACAACAACTTCTTCGATCACGTCGAGATGGAGATTCGTTTTCTTTAAATGCGGACGACAACGACGATGGATCAACATCAGTAGATGTTCAGGTGGCCGTAGCCGTAGCTATGCCATCACCACCGAGTATAAAGCGGTTATCCATGGCTCCCTCAGCCTCCTCAGGAAAAGAGCCGGAGGAGATCGTGGACGAGAATGTGCTGGTGGAGTATTCCCTAGGGCTTTTTGCTACCAGAATACCTTGGCGCAGGGAGGAAGGATAGGTCTCAGGCGGGACTGTATGCTCTGGCTTGTTCCTTTATGTATCAGCCGTCGCATTTATCTGTACTTTTAGACGGAGACTTTGGATTATTACCACATCATCATGTCCAATATCATATATCAGCTCACCTGGGACTGATTAACCCCGCGCTTGCCCTTGACCTGAGCGTCGCAGCGTCAGGATGTATGTGTCGGTAAACTTCAGCGACGGTGTGAGCCCACCAAAGTAATGGTTCCCTCCCAAGTAGTGCCCCCGGTTGAGCGTCGATGCCGTCCCCGGATGCGCAAACAAAATCCTCATCATCATCTCGCGCTGTTTGGGGCTCAACGTAGCCTGTTCAGCGTACGTTAGCGGAACGCGAAGGTACCGATAAATACTCTGCAGCACGTTATGGATAGTCACCGAGTGGTTATGGGTGTTCTCTATATGAATTGGTCCCCACGACTCGGGAAAGGCGCCGCATGTGATGATTATAAAACGGAGGCGTCGGTCGACGGCTCGAGCGAGCGCAATGTACTGGTATTTTCCGTTTGAGTCACTAGCGCCAGTGTCGTAGGCGGAGTATTCGGGATCCTTGAACATATCCCAGTGCAGCCGGCAGGCTGAGGGTGCGGAACCGGGTTGGTACCTGGAGTCGTTGAGGTGAGAGTTGTCTATGCGATAAGCGATAATGGGATGGGGGGCTGCGTTGGGCATGCTTGAAGCAAAGAGAAGACCGAGGAATTTGGTGGTACTTGGGGACAGAAGTGGGGCTTATATGAATGGATAAGCCCGTTGAGTCATGCAACGATATATGTGGACCCGTGGTCCACAGATGGACAGATGGATATTGATGGTTTATGGCCTCGTTCTAGGATGATTACTGCACTGTGTGGCTATCTTCACATGTACGGCTGCAGTCTAGATATCGTACTGTTTTCCTTGCTGCTATTCAACAGATAATAATATGCATCACAACGTGGTGCGTACCTCTCAGATTGCCGTTAAGTGAAACAGTTAGTGGGAAGTGGGAAGATAGACGCCTCTCTAGCGTGACTCCGAACGGTCTGATGATGTTATTTCGAGGTCCGAAGGGTAGTATCGGAAGAAGTTATGTAATTTCATGTTCCAGGCAAAGAATCTTGGTACCATAGTTGAGGCGGAGTGATTCAGCTCTAAAAACAAGAGCGTCAATCACTTCGAAGAGAATGTCGGACAAGAGTAAATGAAGCACAGTTTTTACATAACGATCAAGATCGATAAGGACTGGCGACTCGCGACCGCCCATATCCTGGTTCTTCTACAATCAAATCTCATAAGGAGATCCAGCAACCCCGAGATTGTTTCTGCGGCGTCGATCCTCCCGGTCCCGAAACTCTAACATCAAACCTCATCAAAGCATACATGACGGTACTCCTCTGGTACCTCCATATTTCCTTGACCCGCTAAGCTGCGTACGCTTGGTGTAGCTTTAGCTACAGCAGTCATGACAGACCATTCACGTAGGCCGAATTGTACCCCTTTCGGCCGCTGGGATATCGTGATATCTTGAAGCTTCCACTGCGGGTAACGTTTCTGGGACACTTCACGCCTCAGAAGTCTCTGAAAACAAGCATCAGAACGCGTCAGAACAGCGGGATTCTTCGTTCCCTACACATTGTTCAAGTTGTGAGTGGTGGCTTATATTGAGATGAGCAGACCCTGATAAAAGAACGGGATGTCAAATGATGAAAGAACAGTATCATCAAATTCTGGACGCACCTGACAAACCAATGATATCGGAATAGATGAGTATCAGCCGGGCCAATCCCGATAGCTCAGACGCCAGTAAATCAAATGCCTCTGGGGTGATTGTGAACACAGATACATGCAACTTCTTCAAGAGCTGCGCATGCGAGAAGATAGTGACAACCATCTCCAATTGATCGTAGGTTAGGCGGCTGTTAAGAAGTGTGAGGCTAGTCAACGTGTCCGAGGAACGACGCAAACACGACTCCAAATCGTTGAATGGCAGACGCGCGGGAATCAAGCTCAAAGACTGAAGATTAGAGAGCAGGAGGGTGTGTTTATTCACATGTTCGTCAAAAAAATGCTTCATCCACTGATCGGGCTGCTTGATAAGCGCTATTTCCTTTAGTGCGACATCTTTGAGTGTGTGGGCATGTTGGGTGAGTATGTTGACGAAGCCTGTTGGGTCACTGAGAGTGACCATGGCGACGTGCAGAACTCCCAAGTCGATGAAGCAAGGAAGGAAGCTGAAAATGTTTGAAAGATCCAAATAATGACTGGTCACCTTGAGACGGTGGATAGTGGGACTGAAGCATCGCTGGATACAACCCTCATCGAGTGCTCCATCTTGAGTAATGATATTCTCTCCTTCATGGATCACCAGTTCCAGGTCTTCGAGAGAAAGGAAGGTCGGGTAGCTGGCTAGCATACGAGTGAGTTTTGGTAACGGAGCGTCAATGGCGAGCTTCTTGAGGTTCGTCCCAAAGGCATTCCAGAGGGAAGCAAAAAATTCTACTGGGACCTTTACTGGGCCCCAGAAGATACTGATATCTTGTATATCGTTCAAATAAGGCAGCATCTCAGACATAGCAGAAAACTGTGCCCTCAAGATCTAGGGAGTCGGTTGAGACACGTTGATTGATGCAGGACTGATAGATGACGTACCCCAGCAATGATGCTGTTAGGAAACCGGTGATAGCAAAACTCGATGCGTCGTACAAGCTTGGATATGTCAGAATCTCTTACAATGTCGTCAGATGATAGACCGAAAACGAAATAAAAACCGACATACCTGAGATGTTCTATGACCTTCAGATTAGTGAATTTTTCCATCTTGACAGTGCGATACCGCGCCGCCATGGACGCATGAAAGAAGGCAGAGTTAAGTGAATATAGCTCCTTGAGGTATTCATCCGGAATGTACGAGGTGACGCATTCCCAGATGTCGTAAGGAATGTCGGGCATGGTGGTTGCTGTGCAAGTTGATCAGTTGTCCAGCCTGGTGCTGGCTGTTGATGGTTATCATGCGCCCATCCTGTTCAATAGAAAGAGCAAGATATCTGGGATTATTTTTGCAATCGTAGTGAGTAACCATTTTTGTCCTGCCAGTGCCAGGCCGCAGGCAGGCGGAGAAAGAAAAGAACGTTGTCAGAGTTAGCAATTTCGGGCCGCGGCCCTTTGTCATCCATGGCATGACGGTCCGAATGTTTCGTAAAACAAGCAACGTAAGGCACAGCGCCTTACTCTGAGTCCGGCGTGGAGTCCACAAAACAATCAAAACGGTCCTCTTTGCATCACCATAATGCCCCCAAGGCCAAGTCCCCCAAATATGCCCTCAACGAGGCCCAAAGGCTTATGTATGCCTCCGAAAAGCTCATGAACTTCCGATGGATTTCCAAGGTGGTAGCCTCGTATTCCTCGTACAGACTTTCCGAGAAAGATTTGGTACCGCCCAGCCTACAGCTTGAACTGGCCGAAATTGGTTAGTCCATGTTCCGCATCTCTGTTTATTGCTCGTGTGACCGGGAATCACAACAGGTCAATACGCTGAGATCGCTTCGAATAATCATGTTCCGGTGGACTTTGTGTTCAAGAACATCGACACCCTGATACAACCCGATTTCCCACTGGAAGACTACCAGGCGCTTCAGGGATCCATTTTGGTATCCGAGTTCTTTGGACGGGTCTCCCACTTGCACGCGTATGTTGCGTACCGCCCACTCACGAAACAGCTCATCGTAGCTACCTCCGGGACGACCTCATTTCCTCAGGCCATTCAGGATATAAAGGTTGTGAAACACCGACATCGTTCAGGCCGGGGGGTCATCCACTCGGGATTCTGGAGCCTATATAAGGGCGTACGGGATTCCGTTTATGCAGGAATAGCCAAGGGCTTCCGAGAACATGACGTGAAGGAGCTTGTTATAACAGGCCATAGCATGGGTGGTGCCGTGTCGTATTTACTTATGATCGATGCGCTCACCCAGAAGATAAATATACCGCCGGATGTGCGGCTCAAGCTGGCGTCATATGGTGCACCGAGAGTTGGCGATGCGTCCTTTGTGAAATACTGGCGAGAGTTAGTATCAAATCATCGTGACGTGTATGGTGAATCATCTATGGTAGAACTATGTGTTAAGGCCTACAACGATGGTACATATATCTTTCTCATTCAGTAGCTCCCGACTGACGTGCGTGCATAGGGGTCCCCTCCTTACCACCTCTCGCGTTTGGTTATCGACATTGCACTGAGAGGCCTATGTATCTTGTACATGGCCATATCTTTCGCATACCCGCTTCGGAGTGCGAGTTCTCTCTTTTCGTTGCCGAGCCTCCATCGGCAGACTGTATAGCCATCGAGCATCCCAGAGGAGGGCACAACTATTATAACGGGCGCGATATGGAACGGGTACCACGGCGGTTATATTGGCTAGAGAAGGCGATGGGAGGTGAAGAGGAGTGGATAGAGAAGTATAAGCTCCATGCTGCCAAACACCTCAAAGGGCTTAGTCCTATGAAATCCAAATGAAATCTTAATGTCCGTCGATACAGGCTCTTTACTAATAAGCTTACTTGAGCGTCAATATGTATTTGTACTCTACAAAGAGCCATTAAATAATATTGACTGATTTGTTTGATAACTTGGGCTGATCTTTCGAAATTCTCTGAACGTGCTACAATTACATTTGCTTAACCCGTCTACTCCTTTGTCCAGCTGGTGAAATACAGCCCTTATAAAGGTTGGATGGTCGGGTCGGGTCCTACAGGAACGACACGCGTAGGGTTGATCTAGAACAGAGGTTATTTTTCGACATCGAAGAAACCCAAAGAAGTTCATACATGAGGATGCGACCAATAATAGTGCGTCTTGATGTGTTCAAAGTTTGTAGAGGACTTGAAAGCATTGTTGTTCCAATATAACTTTTTCATCCACCTGGAAAAGTTCTTAGAGCAGTAGCATGGGCGGGTGAATGAAACCAGCCTGTTAATTTCAGGATATCCATCACGAATGGTCCGGATGTTGCATTTGAAGTGGCCGACATACACTGGGTCGAAGCGAACCTGACGTCACGATTAGACAAACATCCACCGTCTGTTATTCGAGCATGAACATACGATGGTTACCCAAAGTCTGATATCGCATTCCGTCAGCTGGTTTCCAATAATATAATCCTTTCCGGTGAGGAGCTTTTCGACTTTGTCGAGGGATTCAAACAGTTTGTGAACCGCCTCTTCGTAGGCAGCCTGAGTAGTAGCAAACCCAGACCGATAAACACCGTCTAGGAAAGAGTATGCTCATAATCAGATCAAGGAACAAGGGAAATCGTGAACCCACTGTTAATGGTGGGATAAATCCAGTCATTAAGACTGTCGATTTCTGCTCGAAGGGATTCGGGATAATAATCCAGAACGGCTTTGTCGGCCGGGAGCTTGTCATCGAAAGCCGTGTTGAACATTCGAATGATCTCAGAACTCTCGTTATTCACGATAGTTTGCAATTTCTTGTCCCAGAGGACCGGCACGGTAAATCTTGGGTATTAGTCAGGCAATTTGAAAACAAGGGAAAAAGTCAACGGCGTACCTTCCTTCATAATGGGGCTCAGCCTTGAGATACAAGTCCTTCACATGTTGCGAATTGTATAGAGGGTCGGCATCCGCACCCGGAAACTGATCTGCAGGTGCAAAAGGCCAACCATTCGTACCCATACGGGGTGAGACAACGGTAACGGCTGGTTGACGACTTATCAGTCAATGAGAGATGGCAAGAAAAACGAAGATACTCACGAACTATATCATCGAGACCCTTGAGCTTCCTGACGATCAAGGTACGCGTTGCCCAAGCTGAAGACATTTAGCTATAATACATTATCGATTCTTCATTCACGTACGACAGGCATAGGAAACGTATAGATGGTAGCGACCTGTACGGTATTTCTCAATATATATCCTCGATAAAAGTCAACTTGCTGCTCACCAAGCTCTGGTTCAAATTTCCCCCCCTTTTCGATAACATTTCGGAAAGAGGAGGGTGCGCGTTTGAAACTGCCATCGTCTGAGGTTTTCATGATAGAAATGTCAGACTGAGCCTCGACAGTATTAGAGGACATGGTAGAAATCGCTGTCCGAGCTAGCGAAGAGAGAGACAGTGATGGTCTCACTAATGAGAGTACTCCCGGTAACATGATACGGTTTGACGGACCGAGATGACGTCAACATGGGAACGCGTCGCAAAAATAAATAAGTAAATAAAAAGCCCTACTGCGACCTGAGTGGGAAGGCGTCTGTCCTCAGCCGTCATTTTGCTCGTACAATCAAGAAATAACTTGAAATAAGTACATGGAAATTTTTATTTGCCCTTAGTTATCACGGAGCCAGCGGTGGTGAAAAATCCACAGGCAAGCATTAATAGGCAATAATACTATTTCGGACATCATGTGATACGCATGGGAGGGGAGATTTCTTAAAAATAACTCAAAAAATACACCATGTCGACCCATTCTTCATTTCGCTTCCATGTCGTGGCCCATCGTCGTCGTGACCGGTGCTAATGGGTACGACTCCTGCTCTCCTTTCTCTTTCTTTACTCTGAGAATGCTTCAGCGGTGTCGGGTACTCGATATGCCAGCGACTTATCTTTCAACTATCCGACATGGATCAAGCTTTCTCACCCTCCAGTTCTCGAGAAGGCGACCTTTTCCCTGACCCCTGTGAGGGCCTGACACTCGTAATGGCGTGTAGAAGCTTTCATCGAGCAGACACTGCGCGCCGTGAACTGTATGCGTCCCTGGACTCCCACATGGCCAAGAAAAATACTGGATACGGAGGACACGCGAAACGATTCAGGGAGAATTTGAAAATAGAAATTCACACTGTTGACCTCGCGGAGATTTCAAGTATATTTGCTTTCGCAAATGAAGTGTCCAAAACGTACGTCGAGCGCTGGTTTCATTTCGCCCATCTGACTTCACCAGGTACCCATATATCTCGCATTTCATTTTCAATGCAGGGATGGCCAGTTATGACCACATTAATTGGCGTAAGGTCGTCCAACAATTCGTCGTGGATCCTATGGGCATGGTGACGACGCCCCAGTACAATATCCATTTTGTCGGTGAGTCGACCAAGGATGGATTGGGTTTGATCTGGCAATCGAATCTTTTCGGTCATTACGTCTTGGTAGGTTGACCTACATTGCATTTTCACGCGTCTGACTTCTACCGACAGTTCCGTGCTCTCCATCACCTCCTTTCCGCTCCAGCATACAAGTGGGACACGCGGGTTATCTGGATGTCGTCTATCGAGGCCTCTCCCGACTTTTACGCATCCGATGATTGGCAGTTAATAAAACACACCATTTCATACAACGCAGTCAAATACCAAATAGACATCCTCGGAACGCAACTGGACCGGATCGCCCTTGAAATGCCAGATTCTGAAAAACGAATACGACACATAGTAGTTCATCCAGGAATCGCTTCTACCCCGTTTTCGAATAAACTTGTCAATTTTTGGACGAACGCGCTTAAAGTCGTATTGATGTATATTGTAGGTCACATTTACCCGTCTGTTCCTCACCTACTGAACACATTGACAGGCGCGTTGGTGTGGGTCGCGAAATCATGTGATCGATCCATTCAAAGCAGCGATATCAGCCGTATACATATGCTTGGTGCCGTTGTCGATACTTGCCTCTTCGCAGGTTTATAAGAAGGGTGTTTATCAACCAGTGAGGTTTGCTGCAGAAACGGATAGGCTAGGACGAGCTGAGGTGGGCGTCCACAAGGTCAAGTGGTGGCCTGAGCACCAGCAAGAAGCCGAACTTCTTGTTGACCGGTGCAACAACCTGTACGAGGAGTTCAAAAGTCGATAGTATTTTTTACATACAACTTCAAAATGATTACACTGGGTTCTTGGGCAAGCGTCAATATTTGTACACCGTCAGTCAAATGTTCCCACTAAAGATGTCCTGCTTTGTGCCCAAATAAAACACGGGAATTTCTCCTAGACCTGCATTGACATGGACAAACGTGCCACCTTGTCCAAATTCAACATCTGTCCACCTAAAACCACGCTCAATCACAGTCAATCTGCTTGCGTCTGATCACTCACCAGTGAGTCCAGGATAATCCTTGTTCTAACAAAGAATCGGGAAGGCAAGGAAGATACACCACCTTGGAAGCCACGTTGGCCTCTGTGACTGGTGCAACGAGGATACGCGGACCTGTTTATGCGGAAAATAAGGACATCACACGAAAACAAGTAACACGCGACTGATTATTCTCACCAAACATATACTCGTGGATGATACTCGGGTCATTCGCCCTCGTCCCGTTGACAACATTGTCGTCAGACGACGAGAAGTCGTAATACAACGGCCTCATGATAGTCCTGCCTGTAGCCTGGAGCATTTGGAACAACTTTTTGACATATGGTATGAGCTGGTAGCGAAGAGTGATATACTGCAGGGACGAAAGCTCTTTAAACTTCTAAAGCTCGGGTACGTTAGACATACCTCCTTGAGAATGACAAAATTTTCGTCTCCGTAGGCCCACGGCTGACAGAAGCGTTAGAACGGAACAGATGAATCATACGAACGAGAAAATAACCTCGTTAGGACAGTTATTTCCAAAGGGTACATTCGCCCCCGCAATATTACAACCCCGAGAACTGTATAATCATTAGTTCCCTATGCACAAAACAAGAGAGAAACGGTATTTCACCCATGGACACGCGTCTACAACGTCGGTCAACATAGCAGCACGGATGGAACACGCATCGCGACTTACATACGGCAAGAATACACCCATAGCAAACCACCGAACGAATAGCTCTCGCCCCTGTATCATAGTCACTCACAGAACAAGAGAGCAAAGCTCATATCTTACAGCATCAGAATCCACATTTAAACCATCGAACCCGCCAATATCCAAGGTCCACGATGAGATCCCTGAAGCTGACACCGACACCCCAACCGTGATCTGTTGCGCCAATGTACTGAACTCTGACGAGGTATCCCCGCTCCAGAGGTAGGAGCAATACCGTTGTCCACCAGCGAATGTACTTCTCGTTAGAGACATGTATTCACAAGACGTCGTGCTTTTGCTGTTTGTCAAGTTGTGCAAGCCTTCGTCTATTGCTGCCTGGTGAAACCAAGGGTATAGTTTCCCTGTCGCTTCCTGCGTGCCGCTGAAGTACTGGGTAAATGTTCTTGCATACGGAAGTATGTTGATGGGTTGCCCGTCTAGGATAGTGTTGTGTCAGTTTTCACCCGACGGGGACGATAAGACACGCCTTACTGTTGACGAGGGGTTCTCCCAGACTGCCACCTTGGAAACATATTAAAATCGTATAGGCAAATCCGATCTCTGCGGAGCATACCATCTGCTTGGTCAATCCAGAAGTTATGTATACCGATTGAGAAGTAGCTATCGTTGAGGCGCTTCCCTTGTATACCCAGTAAGAGAAGCCGTTGGAACGGACAATCCTGAATAGCAACTTACAGAGAAACTCCCGAGCAGCGGGGTTCGTGGAATCCACTAAATAAAGATATTCAGGGACAAGCATAAAAAATAAAGGGAGCTTCCATACCAAGACGAATATAGACGCCGGCGAAAGAGTCCTGGACCCCTGTTCCATCTCTGGTCGTTGCTAACATCCCTCCCCGTTGAAGGGAGAGATAATTCACCGAGAGATCTTCGACACTGGGCCACAGCGACACCATCATTTCTGCTCCAGTCAGTTCTTTAACTTGCGCCGCCATACCCGCTGGATCCGGCCAAAATTCGGGATCGAAAGACCTAGACGCAGTAGGTCTGTCGTAGACCGAAGAACTCTAAAGTTGACGTACCAGTCACCCTGATATTTCCAGTTGAAGAAGTCTAATGTCAACCTCGTTTTAGAGGTCTTTTCCGAGTTAGGTGAGGTGAAAACTCACCAACGACGATTAAGGACACGCTGACCTTCTCGTCATGGAAACGTTGCGCCACATCGATGACTTGGGATTGGTTCCAGTAGCGCAATTTGGACTGTTGATAACCCAGGATAAAGTCAGGAGGTGTTGGTTGACGACCTTGTGAAAATATATTAAACCTGGGGAATGCTGATGCAGAGAAAACCAACCTGTCACGCCAGTGTATTGCTGCTGGAGTGCGTCGTAATTCCCAGGAGCCGCAGTCGTTCTACCACACATAAATCAGAGATAGCCGCGAAAGTGCCGGTGTAGCTCACAAAAAATAATCTACAACATTGGCTTCAGAGGCCACAAAACGCGTCCGACGCTGGCTGAATTCTGGTCCAGACTTTTGAGATTATGAATAGCTTCCCCCCAAGGCAATTTCCGTACCGATCTGCCCTTGTCCAGGCATATTGAAGAACTGGAGATAACCCTGCTCCGAAAGTCAGAACGCGGAATATCATTTAAGAGGACCAACGGTCACAACAAACTTTATTCGACATGTAGACAGGGATCGGGACTTGGGAATTGAAGTTGATAAGGTCGATAACTTGTCCTTTCTTGTTCACGGAATCATCTCTACAACAGGCCTGTTGCCCCACGCCATAGAACTGTTCGTCAGGATCCGAAGTGAAGGAAAATGCCGCCTGGAAGCTCGAAGCCCGGAAGTCTTGTGTATAGAACCTTGATGGAAGAGCCTTGGTGTCCGCATATTCCGACGTCAACAGTGTATCGGTGCCATTCGATTCCCGACGGTAAAAGAAAAGCCTCCCACCCTGGACAGAGACAAGGAGATCTCCGTTGATGAATTGGCCGGAACCTTGAACTCCTAGTTCTGTGTCAAAAGATAGACCTTGATTACCTCCGGGGCCTTCAATCGGAGGGTCGTACAGAGCTGAGAGCTCAGTCCCGGTGGGGTCTCTCATCAGACTGGATCGCACGCGAACCCCATTGGTTCCAAAAGGCTGAGTACGATTCAATTAGACAGAAAAGAGTATCAAGAGCCATCGCACGTCCTTACTTGAATGTAAACACGTTCGAAACCGTTGATTATCCGTATCCCAGCGGCGTTAGCCAACGTTGGGAAAACAGTGGCTACTGCCAAGCACAACCGAGCACGAAGAAGCATAATTGGGATGAGATGAGAAAGGCCAGCTGGCTTGTATTTATGCTTTTCGGTCTGTTGACACAGTCTGCACGTAATAGACGGTCCGTACGACAGTGCGTGCACTAAGGATCATCGGAAGCGCTTAGAACGGGGTTACCAGCACGTACGGCCTATCACATGGGCAGAGATGAACTGGAAGATAATCGGAGACGAGCATATGAGGATGTACAAATTCATCAGAAGCTTCAAGGTGACTTCGAAAAGGTGGAGAAAATCCAGGTCGAGGTCACGCCACTGTGAATGGTATGAGTGTATACATCAATAGAGGCATATTATATGTACATACTGGATTGTGAAGATTTTGGAGTGTTCAGTTCGAGGATTCGTAGTGAGCCATCTCGCCTCACCAGTGACGGTTGGAACGAATATAAGGTCGGCATCTCCCGACCCTGAGCGCCGGCGCACCGCCACATGCTGATCGCAACCCAAAAAGCTTCTTTTCCGTCTTCTCCGTATGCGTGTCCGCGGGCTCACACAGCCAGCTCGTCCCTGCTTGTCCTTTGGACCAATGGGTGCTCGCAGATTTACTTTTCAACTTAAATAAGTCGTTATATTCGTCTCTTCTTCTCTATGGCCTGCACGTTTACGAAGAAGGCCGCTGCACTGACTCGATCTGTGTTTCCTCTGGCTCATGATCGCCGTTTTTTTACCCAATTGCAAACTTATTGGTCATGATATAGCGGTAATTCATTGCCCCGAGCGTCAACGTCAAACACTACTCCGTTCTCGTGTCGAATATTGGCCACGGAGGTCTTTGGAAAACTCGACCGGGTTTTCTCTACAGAATCAGTATCTGAGACTTAGGAGGGCCATTCGCGATTTTTCAATGAGTGTCTTCTTGCAAGGCCCCTGTACAGCACTAAATATTCTTTGGAACTTGGCTGGCCGACCAGGAGGTGTGTACGCCGCTATAGACCGACATAGAGGGGTAAACAGTGGGTCATCGATCATCACACATACGATTCCCAACAGAGTTGCCCCTAATGTATTTGGTTTTTATAACGCTTGGATCTGCCGCTGTCCTATCTAAGCCTCTTCACTATGGGTGCTTATGATGACCCCCTCGGGTACGTTCTCTTGTCTTTGGCCCAGCTTCTCTCTGACACTCTGGCCCCCAAAAGATCCATTCTCATTGGGACATGGGTATCATCTTTGCTGTTCATGCTCATCATCCAAGAGACGATAAGATATTACCCGTCATTCAGGAGGGATAGCCTGGTACTCAAAACCTTCGTTGGCGTTGCCATCACAGTCGATGCAGTCTCGCTCATTGCTGACTACGCTGACGTGTATCTGGTTCGCCATTTCATGATGTTAACTGTAGGGCCTTTCTGACGCGTCCACGCAGTACACAATCTCGCACTGGGGTAAGGTAGTCCTCTTACTTTACCAGTCAGTCAGCTCACAGTCATCCAAGGCGACGAGGAATTCCTGAAGAATCAAGTAAGCCGTTTAAATAATATCTGTTCATTTATCAAGTCGCTGATACGAGGAGACAGTATTGGCCCGTAACGCTGTATTTAGCCACTACCGCTGTTACTGCATTTCTAGTGCAATGTTTTCTTGTCAACCGATACTGGATATTGTCAGTCTACGCCTGTCAGCATCCCTCTTTCACCGTTCTCATCAATTAACAGGACGAGAAACATTGTTGTAGCTTCTATCCTCGTACTTCTGGTCATCGTGGCGGTAAGGAGTTGATCTATCATCATGGAATATTATCCGCTGATTCACATGCCAGTTCGGTGGCTCTATGTCAACCGCGATAATGCTGACCATTTATAATGCGTATGCTGACCGACACCACGCCAAGGTCCCTGTTACTCTATGGCTCACCTCGACCGCAGTAACTGGTGTGAATCTTAACATCACTATCATGCCGTCTCTGACCGTG
Source organism: Armillaria altimontana (assembly GCA_022818075.1). Lineage (NCBI taxonomy): Eukaryota > Fungi > Basidiomycota > Agaricomycetes > Agaricales > Physalacriaceae > Armillaria > Armillaria altimontana. Next base: position 953,080 of record JAIWYR010000003.1, read on the forward strand.
ATTAAGATATCGCCATCGCCACTGTTCTCATATGGCAATTGTACGACATGAAAACGTCGTTCAAGGCTACTGAAGGGTTGGTTTAAATATTTTACGTTTGGCCACTAAACTCACTTTCGTTTTGAAAGTTTGATTTAACGTCTCATGCGATCGGCCATGCAAACTGGCTCTACGACATCAATCGTAGCGGTTTTGGTTCTTATCACATATCTTGTCAACAATGAGAGTAACAGTGCGTATCTTCTTGCTTTGCCCCACAGTGTGGCTCATAAATTTGTCATAGTCGAGACCGGTTTTGCGTTCATTCTTGGCCGGCTCTATATTTTGACTTTGCTGTACAACCTCAACGTTCGGAAAGTCTCCAAGAAATCCAATGCAGCCTCTTCGGATCGTGAATATCGTGTTGAGAAAGCCAACAATCCTACATTCACGTTTGACGGCATCCGTGAGTATCAAGCACCATCAGTAAAACTGCGTACTCACCCCTTTTTTGTAGACGTTCAACACACTGCTGTAGTCCACATGGACTCGATCGATGGGGGTTTGCCTTCGCGAGCCTCTCCGAGCATTTACAAGGCACAGGTAAAATTCCTCGCGTTAGCAGCTGCCACGACTTATGCCCTGACAAAACTACCTATTTCTTAGGACCTGACACGAACGGATGGTGACAATAAGGACAAATCTGAAGGAGGGTCTGATCGTGGATCTTACGCTGCACAGTCTGCCATCGATAAGGTGTAACATTTAAATGTTCAACAGACGCTAACTGCGGACCTCTGATCAGAATAAAACTCCTTCCGTTCTGCTGAGGCTCTGTCCCAGGAATGCACTTTAACTGTATCTATACGTTATCTATACTCCGTTGCTGATTCCTGTTTTTCTAAATTATACTTGGCCATGGTATCATAATGGTTTATTCGGAATATGTGTGACTTTCCGATTGGAGGAGGAGGCCTCCTCGGTGCACGTGTATCGTACAGCTCTATGGCAGATTGGTACAACGCTGTTGAGATAAGTGGTAATTCTCCAGCCACTCACCCGGATTTCAGCAGGGAACCCTCGCAAACAGGCGAGGGCCTTCGTCGTTTGTCTACCTATTTATCTACATGCCGTGTACACTAATAGAAGCGACATGATGTAACAAATAAAGCCAAGGAGGAGAGCAATACTGCCTTGCCTGACAACCGAAGATCCTGATATGGACTGCGCTGTGATGCGCGACCCTTGTCATCCCAACACAATATACATAGTATCAATTCGAGGCGCTTCCCAGAGGCTTTCATCATGTGTGATCAACGCCTTGTAAATAGCGTACCTGCGCACAGCAAGATGCAATCCTCCCGGATCAACCAAAGATTAAAGCATCGGCCTTGTACGAAACTCCCTCCCTGCCGGTACTTATGTCGTACACAACCTCGAGTCACACAACATAGGTGACAAAGGTACCGATACCACCCGTCTGAGCCAAGGGGGTGGCATACCACGGGAGAAACATCTAACATGAGAATATCATTCTACAAGGAATAAAATTTGTTCCCAATTGTCTCGGTATCTGACGAAAATATTCAACGACAATGTGAAGTGGCCAAGTTATGGATGCATGATGGGTTGACGAGGTCACAATCAGAAAGCTGGAGTACTATATATGAGAACATACTCATTTCTTTGGCTTTTTGGGACCTTGTCCGGTTTTTTATCTATCTATCTCTGTCCCTTCTACGCATCCAGTTGGACATTGGCCTGCCCTCATGATCACGTGATGGTACGCGTTTGAATTTCAGATTCATTGCCGAACACGCTTCTCTCCCGGACCACCACCACCTTGGTCCTCGATACCAGGAACATCGACGAATGATAACATCTATGACAACTACAACTTCTCTCACGTCTGCGCCTTCATCTTCAAGCCTCTTTCTAACACCCCGGAAGAAAACTGCAACACCGACGGATGTCCAGCCAGCAGCATCTGCGTCAACATTGGGTGCTATTTATCAATGGTGTGTCGTGAACGTTGAAAAGGCAACGGTACTTTGCTTTGTGAGAGACATACATGCAATGACTCTGGACATGATCAAAGGTATGCTCTATGGTCTCCTGAAATGCTCGCTCATAAATTATCCAGACGGAAACTTGTTCTGGATTGGCAAAGTACCATGCATCAGAGTCAACTTTGTTGGAATGGTAGTTGGAGTTCAGGATACCGGGAAACGGGTCAAGATAACTGGTAAGCTTACCGCAGATGCAGAGCAACTTTCCCTGACTTCGTTCGATGCAGTGGACGACGGAACAGCGGTTATTGATTGTCTTACTTCGTCAATGGTGCCACCTACTCCTGCTTCCCCATCATCTCCTTCGAAGTCGACTTCTCTTCTGGCGTCTGGCACTACCATACGAATAGGCCATCTTGTTCGCGTTATCGGCAAAATCGAGGAGCGACATGATACAAGAGGAATTAGGTTCGAAAGCGTAGGTGTGTCGGTAAAAAAAGCTTCATACTCATGCAAGGGGTCTGATTCCTTTGTAGAACAGTGCAAGTCCTTCAACGACGAACCGCGTCATTGGCAGAAAGTATTTTCGCTACATGAAACGTACTATTCGTCACCAGAGCCTTTTGTCATTCCCAGCACCACGAATCAAACGGAGAATCAGGACTCGGTCGCATGCATGTCCCAAGCCTCGATAGATGCTACACCTTTCTCACCAATTCAAGAGCCGCAGGCTCCACGTTCTTCTCAGAGTTCACAGGTAAGCTTATAGAGCTGTGATCTTTCTTGTTATCTGGATTGACAATTGATACTCAGAAATTTGCACATCCCTCTCGCCTCCCTTCATCGCAATTGACCGATAACACATTTCGACTCTATCTCAAGTATTACATGGAAAACCCCCCACATGCACCTTCTCACGTCGCGGATATGTCAGATACAGATATTGAGCTTGACGCCACGCCTCGGCCCCGTAACCATCACTTGCGAATGCCACCAGATATGCATGGATTCACACTCTCAGTTTTGCGTCGAGTTCCTGAACTGTCCAATATGGCCAAACTAGTTGTCCAAGCTAATATCAAGAGACTACGAAGAAAAGAGAGAGAAGTCGCCAAAGCATTGTCCCAAAGTCTCAGAAAATCCCAAAAACCGAGTCGGGAGCCTTTGGGTCCAAAGAAGAAACAACTGTTTATAAATGCGCTTGTGGATCTTATGAAAGAAGGCAGTATCGTGTTATGGGATGGACCTAATCATCCTCTTTCTATCGCTTCTGTGCCTGGGCCTTGGAAGTCCACCTCTACTCAATATACACCCGCCAGCATCGATATCTCTTCCACGACGACAACGTCCACTTTCATGTCCATGCTGCAAGACGACGACGACGACGAGGGGCTTTCTGATCCAGAATCGCTGGAGGAGTCGTATGTACCGTTAGCGCCACAGTACACAGCGGAAGTAGTGGAAAACGCGATGGTCAAAATGAAAGCCCTCCCACTGGAGCGCCAAAGGCCATTGCATAAGAAGACAATAACTGAGTTTCTTCGAAGAACCGATGACCGTTGGAGGAATCTTGGGGATTGGGCTGTTCGAGACGCCCTGGAGCTTCTGCGGACCGAAGGGAGAGTCAGGTTGACTGGTCCTAAAGGGACCTGGGAGTTGTGTTCTTGATTGGACCTGCCCTTTTTTGTTTACCTCTTTGGTCCAGCCCCTCGGATTGAACCCAGGCAGGCAGTTCTTCACTGCGGACAGCTGTAACGTGCCTTGGAATTCATGGACTTCGTTCCACATCTTCGAAGAGTCTACAGGCCTTTCTCCCGTTTGCGGACCCCAGAAACGATGTAAAGAGGTGAATTTGCAAACAGAAGAGGTACTTCGTCCATTGACCGGATATGAAACCCGTAAAGCCCGCGCGCGCGGTATGGTATTGGTATTGGTATTGGTACCGGCACAAGGTCCCTCAGCACAACAGGTCTTTGGCCCATCGGATATCCGGGCCGACATTCGTTTTTCTCCTCCATCAATGGAATTCTTTCCAGCCTTACATATATTGAAAAAACTCTGTTGATCCCATTCCAGATATCATCGTATACTCAACTTCAGCAGCATGATTGTTTCACTGGTGTAGACAGTCTACTAGACTCAAATTTGTGACGTGGGAAGTTGCAATATCGAAGGCTTCTTGTCCTTCTTGTGACTAGTGATGCAGTCACGTACACGGGACGAACGAAGACTCGAGCCATCTCAGCTTCCAGCTTCTCTCTAATCTTACAAGGTACGAATACGTTTATCAATTCAATCGCTCAGCTGTGGTCTTACAGCAACATTCTAGCAGAATGGTCAAGAATTACACCCATCTCCCAAAAACGGTGATCGAGACAATCAAGTCCGACCCAGATTACAGGCGCTGGAGCACCCTTGCGGTCAGCGAGGGGTTCTATGGCATGAAGCTGGACATATTGAACCCTGGCTCAGGAATCGATGCAAATACCCTGCATTCTTCCCTTTGCGCAGAGGACTACCCAGCAAACGCAAAAATCGCGCTCCTTCACTATACAGTTTCGACGGGAGATCTCTTGACCGCTTATGAAATGATTTTTCTCGGATCCAGCGTCGATGTCCCTGATTTCGAAGGGTACACTCCGCTACACATTGCTCTCCATACCTTACTCAACAATCCACTTGAAAATTCTGCCTCTCCCAAACGGCGCGTTTCATGTCGTCGTATAGTCAAGATTATCCGCTTTCTACTCGAGCATCACGCAGATGTCAATCTCGTGCTGGAGGGCCAATGCCCCCTCACGCACGCGTGCAAGATGCAACACTGGGAGCTGATAGAACTTTTTGCGAAATACGGCGCGAACCCGGCGCCTCAAGGATGCTATGCTCCACCTGCTTCATTTCTTCTAAAACCCGACTTGATTGCCCGCTTCAATACTATCTTCGAACGTTACGTTGCCAACCCCTTCGTACGAGGACCTCGACCGTGTCCTTGCTTTTCAGGTCTACCCCTCACCGAATGCCACGCGAAAGAAGACAAGCCATACTCTCCCGACCTCATTTGTCCCTGCCGTAGCGAGAAAAGATTTGGAGCCTGTTGTAGCCGGAGGAATATTTTCGCATACGAACAATGGAACGAGTCGCATCAGCGCATCCAAATTAGTTGGTCTAATCGTATTCCACCCGATCCCCTCGAGCAGGAACCGACGCACCCCATGCACCAAATTATCGAGAGGGTGCAGAAAGTGGTGAAGATGTCGGGAGATGGAATGACCGTCGATCAGCTCAGGCAAATAGGATGTCGGCAGAAGATAGATTCAGGACTTTTTCAGAAAGTGACCTTTATCGTCGAGGCATTTGAGCACATCGAGAATTTGGCGCTCAACGGGAACTTTCCTGAGCTTCGACTCGATCCCGCGTTTCTGTATGTACTAAAGAAAGCAGATTTTCGACCATGGCGAGTCTCTTAAACTGTCTGTTCTGCTGGTAACTTACTGGTCTTGACGGCTCGTTAGGCCCACTGGACGACGGCAAAGTAAAGCATTTTGCTTACACCGCCAAACGGCCTGGAACACGTTAGTGGACCAGTATATCGAGACCTCAGGAGACACTCGAGGGAAGCTCGATATCGAACGTGAAGCAAAATTGGGTCTCTCCTTGGGCGCCTTTTACCGCGTCTGCGAGAACAACGGCTGCGATATTATTGAAGGCGGCAGCGTACCTACACACAAGCTCTGCGGCGGGTGCAAGATTGTGGGTGTTGCTTCTCATTTTCTGTGTCTCTCTCGCTCAGATGTCATCAGGCGGTCTACTGCAGCTCCACATGTCAGAGAGCCGCCTGGAAGATTCACAAGACAGTCTGCGGGAAACTAGGACAACGAGAGCAGGCGTTACCGGTGAGTATAGGCACCTCCATACGAATCTTCCGGTTTAAATGTTTGGATCAGTCGCAAGAAAGTCTTGACAAGTTTACGTGGGAGAGATACGCACAGATGCTTGAAACCCAACATGCGGCGGTAAACATAGTAAGTGGATTCATGCAGTCAATGGACGAACAAACTCGGCGGTACCTTTGGGACAACATCAAGCATGTGGGGAGAAGTTTGTAGCGCGGTCCCGGATAATAGGAAACGATCGTCTAAATTGCATGAAAGAATTAGTCAAAGATATGTACCATTAGAGCATATTAGGTAGGCTCGAACCAGTCCCTCTCGCACCTTGATGACAGTCGATCAAGTGCACCCTTGGTCACATTTCGATCGACTATCATTGAGTTTCAAAGGGACTGGTTCGAGTCTACGCATTAGGTAGAACGACTCAATATGATCTTGGTGTCACCGCCAACACTTCCTGTCCTACGCTGACACACTCAAATGAAATGGTTACTCCGAGTCGGACTCCGCGTCGCTTGTCATAGTGCCCAATTTTTGAGAAGCTCGTCGGTGCTAATAGGTGTGTCGGACAGTTTCATTAGTCGAAATCATAACGCGCACTTTCGCGGCTTCAAGGTTGTCAAGATCCACGATCTGTTTGCAAATCCAGGGTATCTTTATATGCAAGTCAGAATGGGCGTTAATGCTATTCATTATGACTGCTGACAGGAATTCGCGGGCGATATCATGTTCCGACAGATTGAATACTGTAGGGTCTCCCATTTTTCTCGGTCACTGTGAAATATGTCAACTCTAGAGGCCTTCAAACAGCGCAAATCTCTAACCAGATCTCGTTTTGCGAACTACAAAAAATTGACTGACAATAATCAACAAAGAGACAGACGACGTCGACCGGCGCCGATGGTTGTCAGATATTCAGGTGAAAATGAAAATAAAAAACGGAAAAGCCAATGTGGCAATTTGAGAAGACTCTCGACAGATGGCTCAGGATCGCATCCAGAGACGAGTGAAAGGTGTCTGGACTCTGTAGTAACCATACCACCCAACTTCTCAGATCTGCAAACTCACTGGCAGCGGATTAGCATACTGCGGCAATTTCAAAACAGATCCACGTACGTGATAATGGAAGTGGAGACGGATGAAGTAGGTTGGACCCTGTTGGACCATTCGTATTGTTCGGATCAAATACGACTGACTCTGTCCTGGGTACATATGTACATCCAGCGTAAGACTTCGATTCTAAAGTTATATTTTGTCGGATCGCTATCAGGAATAGTCAGACATGTACAGAATATGCAGCTGATGTGTCTGCAGTCACCATAGCGACGCAGGGCCTGAACAACGACCACTTAAAGAGAAAGCGACAGAACAGTTTAGATGGCAGAAAGAACAACCAAAGAACGGTGACAATAGGTTAGCAAGATTACGATAAGACAAGCGGACAGCGATATCAGTATTACGATGGCAAATCCATATGGCATATGCACGAAGTTGTCCCGAAATTTCTACTTGACATCATTTGGTTCATTTCGGCGTATAGCTGGGATATCGCTTTATGCGACCTTTCGTCAAGTCAGCCAACCGCTTAAGACACTAAATGGATAACAAAATGCCACCAAGAAGGATGCACACGTATCTGAGTCCACGTAACGGCTTGTAAGTCATCCGAGATGCGCTTTGGTAATGAATAGCTTGATATTATTATCACAATAGTCTCTCACAGCGATAGGAAGACAAGTCAGGCATCTCACAACTTCCGCACAGGTTACATACCGGAACCGCCACCTTCCATTACATCAGTCATACACTCGGTTGATTACCTGGAGAATGCCCGAATGTTGCCACGCTTGATATCAAGGCTTGCTATTCTAGAGGCACGAGCTATCGGTGTAATTGTGAACCACCGACGTACATCTTGTTGCACCGCCGAATGGTGAGCCTAAGAGCACCGAAAGTCAGTATTTTACATACGGAAGTTCAATAATCTTCACCAAGACTGAAAGTGTGTTCTATTCAGAGCAAATCGGTACGTAGGATCAAAGTTCAGGCTAGAAAGGTCCCGCTGAGAGCGGTTTACAAGGGCATAGAGCATCTTGACTTTACGTTCGCCCGTTCTAGGAATAGACCGGGAGTAGTCTTTTTTTACAACAATCAAGAAATCCACAAGATGACGAGTAAAACCACGTCTATGCTTCTAACTGGTGCAGGAGCAAAAAAGGTTGGTCTTCCTTTGCAAGGTAATCGCGAAGGACCCTGAAAGCAAGGCGAAAATCAACGATATCGAATAAAGAACAGATGAGTCACTGGAGTGACCGGAAGATTGAGGTAAGTCGACCAAAGGATACACAATAGAAGTGGCTGTAGGGTGGCATAATGCATCGAAGATTGCCGTGGTGTGCGTTATATTCGCGAACAAATCCATGTAGTAAGGCTCCTGCAGGCTTTGGTGGGAACGACCTTCTAAGAGAAGGTTAATACGAGCATATTAGGGAGAAAATGGTTGGCAGGTGAGATAATACGGTGAGAAGTGACGTGTTTGGAGTTACCAGCGGTACGTTTACTCGGCATGAGGCTCAACGTAGAGGATAAGGACGGAGATGCGTAGCGGCGTGAAACCTTCGACATCTGGAACATCAACGCTGGATAAAAGATGGAAAACCGCACGGGCGTGGAATGTACCTCCTGGGTGGTGACCGGTCGCAAAAAAGAATCAACATCTTGGAAGCATAGGTAGAAAATAATGCAGAACGTCGTCCACGTTTACACCACCATTGTTCCCCCGCCAGAGTATTGAACGTCGACGCCTTGACTATCGCTGATAACAATAGGTGACCCGGACCGAAGTGGTTCGACCTTTGAACACAGCCTGGCAGCATTCACATCGAAAAATATTCGAAAAGTAAAGAAATTTGTGCTCTGCGAGCTCTTGAGAGCCAAAAATGGTCCCGGGTCGTTATCGTGGTCAAGAGCAGAGGGACTTGTCACGGTTGGTCACACTGTCTCGCGCCGAACAATCACTTCGTCAAATGCCAATACCTCGATGCCAAGCAGAGATATAACAATGCCGCATTCAAGTTGTTGAGTACTCTCAAGCACGATATTTTTCGTTTATTTGACAATATTTCTCGCTTATTGTAGATTTCCGAGTGCATATATCCTTTTGCGCTGGTCAGTCCCACATGACGAACGATTTCGTGCTTTTCAGCAATCTTTGGTAGTGAATCATGCGACTGGACAGTCCCATGATTGCCTAGAACGTTGATATCGCGACGCGAGTGCTATTACATAGCCGCGCGTGCGTATTTCAATGACGTTATCTAGGAGGTATATCCACAGGACACTCACATTGAGTATTTCCCATTGAGTCAGTGTGCTGATTCCAAGTCCATGGGACAAGGAACCTGGAAACATACCCTGTATATGCGGCTACCCCCGTTCGTCGCAGAACAATCTTTTTTGCTTCGCGAAGTTTGGAGAGCTCCAATACGTTGGAAATTCCCAAAAGGCTCGTATTCGGCGTAGCACTGACTGTATCATGTTGCATAGCCGAAGGTTACCTTGTCTGGAAGATCTGCTCATCATTAGAGGTCAATATCCACATTTAATCTCATCCCCACTGATGGCCTGCGCCACTTCAATATCCATCATTGATTGCACTGTTCTATTCTTCATTTTATTCTGCGCCAGCAGCGCACTTACTCATCAGAAATTCTTTCCGGTTCGACGAGGTCTGGACCTACGATGCATCGAGAATACTTTCTCGAGGTATGGGTGCTGTAACAACATCCATACTTGCCGTCTGAAACCTCAGAATGCATGCGTGCTCCAGTGATGACCCATGGCCGAAACTGAGCGCGTAGACTCGCTCAGCACCAATCACTTGGGAGCCTTAACTGATCCCGTACAAGACGTTAGGTAACGTTCATACTTCTCGGGATCAAACTCTCGTTCATACGGTACTGTAGAGGCTAAAGATACCAAGTTCTCGGTGAAATCCTCTTGACGAAAGCCCCTATCACGCCGGTCCGCTTCTAAAGTGCTTGATTGAACGAAACATACGAGGCCACTCATGCACCGAAACTTTGCCTCGATGCACGTCTTCCAAAAATCTTCTTGTCATCGGAAATTTTCATCGACCAGCATCATCACCGTTACTTTGGGTATCCCAGCGTTTATGTGGCAGAAGTGCAGGTACAAACAAAGATTAGGATCTAATTTTGCTCGTCCAATTCATAGAAGCGTCTTCTGAAAGCCGGCCGACGAAATGAAAGGCACGATGTCTGAACGGGTGGCAGGAAACTCAGAACATGCGCAATGGTCTCGATAGAACAATGATCGTGGGATTGATCGTACCGGTTCGAACTAACCGGATTGGCGTTACTCTTGTCCCGTCCTGGCGGCAGGGCTGGTAAAGTAGGGCCTTAGAACCAATAGCGTCATCGAAATGATTATCAAGTGCGTTCCTATCGTATTATCACCCCCTGACGCTTTAGGATAACATCATATTAGATTGTAGCCGGCGTCAACCTCATTCTCTAACAAGTCGTCAACGTCTCTAGAACCATGTTTGACCTTAAGTGCTTGAGTATTTCATTTCGGTCGCAAAACTTCCGTGAAAACTGCTTTCTTTCTTATGGTATACGTTGAGATAAAGGTGTGCTAGAATGTTTTACAACGGCGAGTACTTCTTCTCGTATTTAAGTGGAAATAGGAATGATAGGTATCTGTCGCGCTTCCAGATTATTTACGAACACGATCCTGGCACCTGCTCATACTCAGAAATCACGGCAACCTTAGCTGCTGAAGCCGAGGTTTTGTCGAAAGTATACCCGAGCCACTCCTTGGCTAGCCTGCGAGCAAGCTCGATACCAACTACGCGCTGACCCATGCAGAGAACCTGCGCGTCGTTGCTCAAGATAGCGCGCTCAACAGAGAAACTGTCGTGGGCAGTAACCGCGCGTATTCCTGGGACTTTGTTCGCAGAAATGGCCACTCCTTGCAAATAAGATAGTTCAGTCATCGCGTCAAATGATCCAAACAGTAAACCTACCAAGACCAGTTCCGCAGATCAGTAACCCGCGATCGGCCTCGCCTGCTGCAATCTTCTTTGCAGCATTGACGGCGACATGTGGGTATGCAGTCTTCTCGTTCGAGTCGACGACCCCAACGTCGATAACCTCTGAAACTCGCGGATCCTTTTGCAGGTCAGCCTTGAGCGTGTTCTTGTATTGAACTCCAGCCTCCTATAACGAAAGGTCAGGTCTCTGTGGTGAGCTGGAGGGAGTGTACTCACATCACAGCCGACGACGACACGCAGTTGGTTTTGAGCCATTGTACAAGATACGAGGAGTGGGTTTGAGTTTCTGGGGTGGTACCTCGTCAGTCGTGGTCTACTTAACGCTCATCGAGATTCCAGGGTCCTTTATGCGTGTTCTGCGGCTCCACGCGTCGCATACATAGAAGGAAGGCCTCATTTCCAACGTTTCTCCGGTTAATATTCACTTGGAAGGTCTCACACTATCTCATATCAGTTCTATTTATTTTTCAAATCCTGTGGAGTCCATTAAGGTTACTACATGCCGATTGTCGTCCTCTGTCGTCTTCCGCTTCTCGGTGTCCCGTTTGCACAGCAGTACAAGAATATCTGAGGTGTTACAATGGAGTCATCCTATTAGGTTACGCTGTGATCGGTCTTCCAATACCGTCAACACCAACACCACCATTCATCCAGCTAAGGCTCGTATAGCATCCTTTCACATCCGTTATCTTCTCTCAGGTTCTAAAGATATCTGTCTTTCACGTCTCCACAATGCAAGCGCCACCTAAGACGACCTTCGATGCTCCATGCTAGTCGGACAAATCCGGTCTGCCCGCGCGTTCCTGTGGGCCTCGTTTCCGTTCGCGGAATTTCATCCCACTACGTCATAACCTTGGGTACAGCCATCATTTCATATCTTTTCCCCTTGGCCATGATCTGGTTCTACTCACGGTCTTCAACAGTGCGAAAAGCCTACATCTTCTCCTGTTTTACACGGGAATTATGTCCAGAACGTTGCAATTGATGTTTCCTATCAGCACCCCAATTTTAATTCCATCAAACATCCATTCTTTTTCGAAATTGGGTAATCATCCCCAATCATCCCCGCCTTTCAAGGATGAATACCGCACCACAAGGGGAAATAAGGAACAAAGAAAGATGCAGATAGGGTGTGAGCTATTCCGGGATAATACACGCATTTGGTAGGCAGGTCATTTTTGCGCTTCTTCGCGCATGTATTTTGCAACAATACCCTTTCAGCCAATTCTTTTGGGTCGGAGATGTTCCTAGGTGGTATATAAGACCACTGAATTTGCTAACAACTCCACATCGTTTCAGCAGTCATGTCAGATCTTGACTTGAAGGCCATCCTTGACTTCACTGTCGCCCTCGCTTACGACGCTGGAAAACTGATAATCGAAGGGTCCGAGGCCATCCTACAGCCGGCATCTGTCGTTGACACCAAGAAGAACACGGTTGACCTCGTCACTGAATACGACGTCAGAGTCGAGGAACTTGTCAAAGAAAGACTCGGGGAGAAGTATCCCTCATTCCAGTTGTACGTATACATCTTACCGGAGCGTGTTTATTCGTGTACATTGACTTTCTTGACAGTATTGGCGAAGAATCTTACGCGGCGGGTGCCCGACCAGAATGGACGGATGAACCGACATGGTGTGTTGACCCCATTGGTTGGTATATAGACGTTAAGGTTGCTTTCTTCACGCTAACGCGTTTTTCCTTAGACGGAACAACCAATTTCGTGCATGGTTTCCCTATGGTTGCTCTCTCCATCGCTCTCCTAGTCGAACGCCGTTCAGTTCTGGGCATCATATATAACCCCTTCCTCGAAACTATGGTACATTGTTCGACTTTCGGTACTATTTATCTTCTCACGTGCATCTCAAGTATACGGGTATCAAAGATGGGGGCTCGTACGTCACGAAGGGCGGCCCTGAGGGTGTTCGCCGAAAGTTACCTTTTGCGAACCCTGCTCAGCCCCTGCCTTCGTTGAGCAAAGCACAACTAGGTTAGATTCTATTAGTCCCTACTCAGCGCTTGTGCCTGACGCAGGTACCTCTAGCTGTTGAATGGGGCTTCGATCGTCGTATTCCACCTTTGGCTGCTCGTGCCGAGAGCTTCCACCGGTTGGTGAGCGACGCCGCTAATGGAATCCACAAGGCCCGCATGGCACACTCCTTGCGGTCTCTCGGTACCTCAGCAATGAACTTTGTATACGTCGCACAAGGTGCTTTCGACATGTATTGGTAAGTAATTGCCACTTGTATGGGGAGTGTTGATGCGATCCTGTGTGCTGTTCCTAGGGAAATCGGGCCCTGGCCCTGGGATGTTGCCGCAGGAGTAATCATTGCTCAAGAAGCAGGCGGGTTGGTCACAGGTTCTCATGAGATCTTTGACTCGAGCAAAGACACTATCACTTTTGGCGAGGTTGGCGAGGAAATCTTGACTTCGAGGAAATACCTCGTCATTCGTCCGATTGGTGATTCTGAGGTATGCTCCTGTACCATGCTTTCACTTGACATATCATTTATGTCTCTATGTAGAACGAGACAGGTCGAGAAACTCAGAAGCGAATCATCTCCGAGTTCTATGAGACCGTTATTGACTACGACACGGTTTAGGGTGTCAGTTCACGCGGCCAGCTAGCCCAGTCATGTTCGTTGCATATGTAGGACCCGGTGTTCATGTAGACTTGTTCCCATAAAGCCTGTACCCATTGAAATCTGTAATTCTATCCATTCAATCTTCAATCAAAATTAGTTATTAGTACCTGACATTGATGATTAAGTCTCAAGTTCGGCGTTTACACAACGTGGATTGTCGCATGCACCGGTCTGGCAGGCAGTTGCGGTAATCTAGAATTCCGAGGACCTACCTGAACGCCAGAAACTGCTACCTTGATATTCTACCAACACACGCTCATGATCATCTGCATCAATGCGAAATGAGCTGCTACATTGAGGGGAATCTCCACTCCACCTTCGTCGCCTACAGTAGCCTATTTAGTACGTGACGCCACACGAGGACAGGAACATACAACAAGCACATACCACAATGCCAGGTGCCGAAGGTCTGAATCAATGCCTGAGAATTCTGGAGAAAGACAAGTAGTGGGTGGTCGGTCTGTGTCGAATAGAGTCGTCTCTACGAATCGACGAGAACAGCTGTGTGCGGTAATGGATTGGAACGCTCTCACGTTGTACCGGACCTGAGGTCGAGTTGAAGTTTCCATGAAGAACATCACGACAAGCTGAGAAATATTAGAGCTAGCTTTCGTATGACTTGATTCTTGATACGACGCTCCCTGTCCGTTGAGCGAAGTACCTGTTGCTGGAGTATTGTCGCCGATCATCATCAAGTTCCCATCGCATACGGAATGGAAAAGAACTGAGTATCAACCATAAGGTACCGCTCAGGGCGCGCGTCGTGGGTGCTGGTCGTATGTTTTGGGGAGATCTACACCAGGTGTCGCAAGTAATTTCAGGCCTAGTATGTCCAAGCGCTTGTCTGCTGGTGAGAAAGGAAGGCCGTGGGTAGGGGCACTCGCAGGTGTTTCCGTCGCCATAAAGGTTTCTCTGCTGGGAGAGATGGACACCGAGTCGTTGTCTGCCAGAAGTCGAATCTGTTCCCGCGGAGCTTACGTCGCCGAGCGTTCTTCCTGAAGGTGAAAGATGCAGCATAGTCGATTCAGCCTTCTACGTGGAATCGAATCGTTCCCGCGGCGCAGGACATCAGAGGACACAACTAGCCACAGAAGGTTTGGACCTGCTTCGGAGCCACCGTTGCAAATGGTTCGTATACCGTATAAGTCATCGACCTCGGTGTGCCTTTGTGATCATGACCGGTCTTCAACCTTCACAATCTGCTCAATAATCCGATTCCCGGGTGAAAGAGATTTTACCCCTTCGTTTACTGAGTTCACCTCATGCGACTGCCTATACTCGCTACGGTCGTGGTGGAGCCTTTGGGCAAATAGGTGCACCTGCGGAAAATAATAATAGGTATTAATCGGAATTATTTACACAATAATGTCTGTGGACTAGGTGATGCGTACCACGGCTCCGACCGCAACAGTCTTGGCCACAAATTGCGCTCTCGGCTGGTCTGAAGATGGGGATGGTGGGTTAAAAAAAATCATTTACGTCAAAAAAAACCACATTAACCGACGACCGGCGGCCCCAGCCTGCGAAACCAGCTCTTGCCGTACCAAACCGGTGTGACTTACGAGACAAGATCGATACATAGTAGTTTGCTCCAGTGGATCCCGATCTGAGCAGTGAAGCGAAAATCATATGGTCTATATTTGTGTTTCTGATCCCTGACAAGGACGCGATTTGTGGCATTTGGTGGACAGAAAATCAGAACCACAATGGGAATCCTTGAATTTCGGAACGGACCAGTAAACGGTCCCGCCTAATTAACGGCGAGCTATGTGCGGCCCAAAGGTGACATGCTGAATATGAAATTATGCGACTGCAAGTGTCGGTGTGACAGAGAACGCCACGGATTCTGGCCGGAGAACAATCATTAAAATATACAGTACACATATGTACATACCGCCAGCCGGAGAGCAACCGTCATGTCCGTGTCAATTATGAGATAAACACTTTCCGTAGGGCGCTAAATTCACAAGTCGTGTTGCTCCGAGGGCATGTCACAGTGCCATTATTTCTTGCGGCCATATCTTCCAGAGCCTGTCAAGTTGCGAGTTCCGTCAATATGTCTTCTGGACCAGAAGATGAAGAAGAAAGGGTACGTACCTCCCGCGAATAAACATGCCCATCCGGAAAGGCCATTGGCCCGTTATCCTCGTCCATTATCTTTCCGCTGATCCGACAGACAATCACTGAATTTGCATGATGGCTCATTGGAACATCTTTTGCAAGACATCCAAGCCCTAAGCCTTCTCTGGCGTCACCAGAGCGATCTCGCCCGCCCCAGCCTACGTCACATACAGGACAGTCGACGTTACGCGTGTCGTGGTTGCTGCATGCTGGAAGCTTAAGAGCAGCAAGACCAGCGTAGAGGGCTAGATATAGTATAGGTTCTGTCGGGAAAGCATTGAGGGCGTAAACGCTGGAACGAAAAGACGTAGTGAGTGTCGTCCAACGTGACAGATCATACAGTCGCTAGAACGAGACACATCTTAGAACCATTGCAAGAATGAAAATATTGGTCTATGTACCTTGTAGGCACCGCAGTTTGTCCCCGGTCCGAAAGCTAAGAGGCAGGCGGCTTGCTGAATGGACGGCAAATGCGTCTCCTGCCATGCTGTCAGATACCGCTGCATGTACGCAATAGCATCCTGCTTCTCTCCTCGTCTACACATCTCAATATATTCTTGCAGTCGTAGCTCAAACTCGAGCGTGTTCTTCATTTTCCTTAATGCTGCCTTGTTTTCGCTACACCAAGCCAAGGCCTCGGTACATCTATGTTCTGAGAGGGCGGACTCGATGCGATGCATGTCCATGAACATATCTATATCCACCAGCGTCTCGATGCCCCGAGACTGGGCTATCGAGCGTGCAGTCAATGGCTTCCCTGTACGCAGAGCCCAGTCGACAAGCCAACGGTCGAGCTGAGTAGAAGTTGACGTTGACGGGTCAGAAAGATGCTGCAGACGTTCCCGAATGACATCGAGGGTAGGTTGACCAGAGGTGGTGTGTAAATCTGAGAGCTGCACGGCGATGATTACAAAGTTCCAAGTCGAACACGGAACCAGCGCACCTTTCGCTTCAGTGCTTCTACCCTCGCAATCATGACATCTATCTCCTCTGTGCCTATCGCCGACCCAGTTGCAGTTCGCTTGATGAGCTCGCCAAAATCCCTTTCGAAATGCTTTTGGGACGTCCGAAATACGCGGCGATAATTCTCATACGGCACCTGAATGGAAGAATCAGGCTTTATTTCTGCTGGACAGCGATATATAATCGTACACGCGTGAATGGCTGCTCTATGTCCGTCATTACGATGGGTCGCCAGCAGAATGAAGATGGAATTAGGATAGAAGGAGGATGGAACACACGTGGCTGGTCAACAAAGTCCCACGCTAAACATCCCCTTGGAAAGAATTTATTTTCCCCCATATGTAGAGGAGCCACCTTCTATGGATTTTTGGTATAAATGCGCTAGTTGGAGTAATAGGTCTGGCTTAACGTCTTTGACCATTGAAATCCCTGAGCAAGTATCCATTGCTAAATACACGGTTACCTTGTCGAACGACGAACATTCGTGAATCGTCACTCAAACTTCTTGCAGGGACCAGGACACTGAGGACAGTGGAGTCTGGACACAACAAGACAACATCCCAAAAATGAATTCATTCATAATCAAGCCCCATAGCCGATTTGAACGACTGACCTCACCATTCCGTGGATACGAGTGGCACGCTCTACCACTGAGCTAAAAGGGCAATATTGTTACATGAGGCTGTATCAGACTTATCCTACAATATATTTGTTGGCCCTTGTCTGTTCTGAACTCTTTTCTGTGCCATCCGCCGGACGTCATTGGACTAAGCCTGCGTACCGTACCATCTGAGAGGCACACTACACGCGACACTTAGAATATTAGGAACACAAGTCTTCGCAGATCGTAGGCGTAGATCTTGCGTTATTTTTACTTGTCGTTCAATTCGCTCTCTGTTTCGCTCCCTATCCCTCGCTATTATTGCCTTTTTTCGCAAGGCACAGTACAGATCTACGTTCACACGTTGGTTCAATGGTTTTTCCATCAGGCTCCGAGCTATCAGCTCCTGGTTCAAGAACATGTAACAAGCGTGGGATCCTGATATCCTATCGTCACTTCCGTAATGTAGTCTATTGTGCGGTACCGCAGTCGTTGGTGGGAACCTCGGCAAGTGCCTTCGGTGCTTTTCGTGTTTCTCCGATTCTTTGTATTGCCCTAGAGCATGTTCTCTTTTCTTTTCTATTAACCCCATCTTATGCACAACGTCCGGCGATACCGATACGTTCTATCGGCGAGATTTAGTTAGTGCATGTACGTATGTGAACTACACGAGGCGGGCCCCTACATAGGCGCAGGTGTAACGTACGGATCCCGTCAACTACCACGACACGCGCCAGCGTACGACGCACCTAAACAACGAGGCAATATTATTCGGCATATGGGAGGTATACGAGAGACCAGGGGGCGCATCTCAAACTCAAGGTGTGTAGGATGAGTATCGGACGTGAAAAATTGTCATTCAATCGGGTGACGACAGCGTCGAGGGTCTAGGGGTGCAATTCTAAATTCCGATGGCGTCACTGCAGGGTTGAAAAGGCCTGAAGGTACCGTACGCGGCAGGACGCCTATTTGCAGGACATATAACCATCCTCCCACCCCTTTAATTAAATGCCGTTAAACCAGGAACTTGCTCCAACATCGTGGGGCTGGCCGGTTGCTGGGCCCCTGCATTTCAATCATTCGAAACGGTACCGAAATGTCATAAGTTTGTGAGTTCAGCGCTTACTGTTACCCCACCCTGATCTGTAATACATAGACGCGTCGTGTGTTCTGCCAGGAAGTCAATTGTGATGTTAGGCATGCTACCCATGGCAACGCGTGGCTTGATTTCTTCTTCCCAAATTCCCACCTTGTCTCTTGACTGAATGGTTGGGAACGATCGCGACTCGCACTCTGTGTAGAACGCTCATTACCCAAGTACTTGGCCAACAAGATCACCATCGATCAGAGATCATCCACGTGGAGTGATCCGACCCTTCAATCCTGGTTCTCAGAGTACCTCTGGGTTCTAGTTTTTTCAACTGAGATGGGCTACCCGGAGAAAGGTTACCTCTGTCAGTAAAGTTCCGAGGATCTCTGTATAATGCTCCCGCGGAAATCTTGAATCTCGCATCTTAATATGGCCTCGCAACCAATTGCTGTTTCGCGGTCTGGAATGCAAGCAGATGCAAGCGTTCAGTTCATGACAGATGTTTTTCATAATCGACTAACTATATCATAAGGCAGTCATATTATACATAACGTTCCACGTTTTCAAGGAATATTTAGATCGCATGGAATGAAGGAAATTCCATTTCACGATTTTTTGTCTGAGTCACGAGCAATATTCAAGCTATCACGCGTACGCTTCACTCCACCTAACACCGGCGTTGTTGCACAAATATTATATAGTGGAGCTGTTACAGATTGCTTCGAAGGTTACTGGAATTTTGGTCGAGTATGTATCTGTTGCAAATTCAACTCTTTGATTCAACTGTCACTTTGGCGCGGAGACAAATTTTATCTCTCCCGTTCGAGAGAATGCTAAGGTTTGCCAGGGTCTTGCCAGGGTTCACCTACGGTCATGATCGATAAAACCTTCAAATTCGAGAGTTATACAAGCAAGTAGTACCGGATGCGCCAAGTAAGTGCTCGTCCGATAAATACGGCTTTACTTTGTAAACACTTTTCATTGTACATTAGACTTATCGCACTGCACGTTAGGCGACCCTAAGCCGAATTAACGCGGAACGACACGTCTTGTACAGCAAAGACAAAGGAAACGGCGTACTTGAAATTTTTTTCGATAACCCTGGATCAACCCTAGTGTTAGGTTTAGGCTGCGACACTGCGTCCCAAATTTGGGGCAGTAGATCATGGACACGTGGCGTTTCTGTCCTTTTCGTTTTTACCCCATCGGCTGCGACGTAGATTCCGTTGCCATTCCCCGTCGGCTCTATACCCGGAGATTTAGGTTGACAATTTTCTCTCTTATCAACAGGGACGACGATACCCCCGACGTTGGCATTTGGCATTTTCCGACTACGACACATCTCAGATCTTCAGTGTTCACGGGGGCAGATACATTTACTATGGCCGTAAGACGAAGACTGTCTGAGGCGACAGCGCTCGTTCCAGACCTTCACGTTGGAGTGCCAAATCTCTCCAAAACGCTCCATATTTACGAGGCACCTGTCTGGATGAGAGATAACGAGTATATCGTCTCTGGGTATCGAAGGTACGGTGCGACCATGGCGCTTATCTCTTTGTTTCCGAAACTGAGTTTGAAACGCAAATAGAGCTCAAAATCACTGGCGGGGATGCTTCCATTCTGTCTTTGGGTGTGAGTCCGTTGGTCGACAAGCTTTTTGAGTTGAAATCAGCTCATTGTTACCAATCCCCATTCTCTTCTCCGTCCGTCTTCCATACTGTACAGATTTGCACAACGAAACTGGTAAGTATGTTACCTGCCAGGCTAAAGTATGCGGGCCACTCAACATCCCCGCTAGTCAATATCCACAGCCATCTCTGGGGCGCGGCCTTATTCCTTTATTTTCTCATTACATTTCACCCCAACTTCCTAGAACCGTACCCGAAAACGACGTGGATTGACTTATTCGTTTTTGTGACATTCTTGTCTTCGGCGGTGTTCTGTTTAGGTGCAAGTGCCTTCTTTCACACCTCCATCTGCCATTCCAAAGAGGTGCAGCGCCTTTGATTTCTTCCCGGTTTTGGCCAACTTCACACCTCATTCGTTATAGGTAGCATCGCGTTGTGTAGCATTTGACTATTCGGGGATCGTCGTACTCATCTTAGGATCCTTTTACCCATCTATATATTACGGCTTGTTCTGCAGTCCCTATGCCCAAGTGACGTACATATCGCTGCTCACAACTGCCGGTCTCGGTCAGTGGGATCCTTCAGATTTTCTCAAGCTATCAAGGCTAATATTCGCCGCCCATTCCAGGCGCGGCGTACGTTGTTCTTCAACCTGAATATGCTCGTGCCACACATCGCGGTCTGCGAACGAGCGTATTCATCGGTTTAGGACTAACTGGGATTATTCCCGTGTGTCACGCATTGGTTACCCATGGCTTCCTGAAGCTTTTCTCAGATATGGGCTTAAATTGGCTTTTGTTTTCGGGCGGATTATACATCGCGGGGGGCTTACTTTAGTACGGTTCCGTCTTCTGATTGTCAAGATAGGCAGACTGACAAGTTTCCTCTTCAGTGCAAATCGTATCCCGGAACGGTTCTCGCCAGGGATGTTCGACTACTTCTTTTCTTCGCACCAAATATTCCATGTATGTGTTGTGATAGCCGCCCTGGCACATTTTGCTAGTATTTCCACTGCTCTGGATTTCTGGCACACTGAACAAGTGTCGTGTCAGCTGTAGATGGATGCTGTCGTTAATGCTATTGTCCTGTCATACCTCAGTGCCTTCTTTTGTCGTGGCGGTCGCGAAGTCTCCATCAAAAGAGACATCTCTATGTCTGGCCCAGTCATATCCTGTTAGTCAACGGCGCCATGTTCCGAACGACGCTTCGCACCCCCGTTATCTACTTGTGCTGGAATGTGTAATCTGTACCCAGTTTTCTGGCTGGCTATCATACGGACGACTGTCATCCGATGGATCATATGTCCCTGCTTGCAATGATTTTTGAATACATGCTACATACTTATCATTCCGAGGAATAGTCGTCCTTTGTGAATATCTAATTTTGGGAGGATTAGGACACTAGCAAGATGTCATTGGATATATAATTTGGGGACGTGAGACTCTTCGGAAGCGCATGCATATGCTCATCAGGGCATCATTCGGGGTTCTTTGCCTGGGCGCGGCCTGTTGTCATGTGCACTTGAACGTATAAAGCCTTTAAAACTTGGCTTTGACTTTCGAACTTTGAAGGGATCGTGGCGGCGGATGATTTGATACTGCCATTTTTGGTTTTAGACGGACTGTCCCGATCTGGGCCGATCATGAATGTACCTTCAACTTGAACCCTCTCATCTCGCTCTCCAGCTGAAGAAATGCAAATGATCCTATCATTTGTCTTTTTTCTGATTTCTCGGTCGATTCGCATATCAGACAGGAACCTTCCGGACACTTTACGGCGGCGACGAGTTCTATCTATACTCTGAGTAACGCGTACAACAGAAAACATATACAGACGCCAAATCCGCAGTCCGTAATTGGTCTAGCTAAGGGAATCACGGTGTCATACCATCGTATTCCAGCCGAGAAATGGACCCCGATCACAGGCAGTGTAAGCTCGTGAATCCGGCGACGTACCAGGTTGACAAACTATCGATGGGCTTGAAACGTGTTCGTGGGGAGAGGCCTTTCAAGGCACGACCCTTCCGTACCGGGGAATCGAACCGCCAAGAACAGTAGGACATGAGGGGGCCATCTCGGAACCGACCTCAGAATCCACAATCCCAGTTTGTTGGTCCATGACTACATATTCATTTCACTTACTTGTAACCCAAATAAAGGTACGCTGCAGTGGCACGATCTCCGAGTGTTTGTAAAATAGTTCTATTCATTTCCGGCTACCGATCTCACGACAGTCCATAGACTGGCTCCGTGTTTGGGTTGATGCTCCCTTTGTGAACCATAACAGCGTACCTCGTCACGGTTGCGCGCCGAGAATAATTGATTGGACATATTTTCGTGTCATCCGCGGGTCGGGTCCAGCCATCACCATGCTAGCTCTCTGGCTATATAATGTCACCTGTGCCGTGAGTGAACGCACTTCATCCTAGAGTTCTTCCTCCCCCCTAGTTAACCTTTCCACCTTCTTTATCCTTCGACTCGCCTACACGAGCATGCCGTACTCCGTTGGCCTTCAGGCCGTTGGCGCTGCTTTCATATCCGCAGGCTTCGCGACTCAGTTTACCACATCCGTCATTATATTCCTTCTTATCGTCTTCGTCACTTCTTCTCTTCATGATGACGCGCTCAAGGAAGACTCGCCTGCATCACTCCCGGGGCACCCACTCTTTGCGATAATACCTTTCTTTCGACGACGATTTGACTTTCTCAATTGGGGATTCCACGCAACCGGACAAGCCATTTTCCAATTCAAACTGTTGCGAGTGCGTTCTCGCGTTTACCTCGTTCTATGACACACTCTGATTTCAACTCTATCATTTGCTAACTGCTTACAGAATACAGTTATTATTGTATCAGGGGAATCGGCTCGTCAGGAGTTTTTCACAGCCAAACATTTCGACCTGACGGAAGGGTTCAAGATCCTGTCTGGGGCCGTGAGTGTTCCGCATGCCTGCCCTGTTGATTTAGGCGTCGTTACTGACCGCGTTTTCCCCGCAGATACCCATGGTCAGAGGAGTGACATCTGACTTACAGACTAGAAGGGTTGCCCTGATTCATAAAAGACTCGCCGCTATCCAGCGCAACGAGCCCCTAAGCCAACGTATGTACTTTGCGCATTATGAAATCGCACACTATTTGACGACTCACATAATTACTCATGACAGTGATTCCATTGTTGCTGGAAGATTCTCGGCGAATGCTTGAGGGCTGGGGAGATTCCGGAGTGCTCGATCCCTTCAAAAAAATCTATGAGGTACGTGTTCCCGTTTCTAACGTAGTTTTGTCGGCGTTTCCCATTAAAACTTTGCCAATAGCTCACGTTCCAAACGACTGTTCGAAGCCTGTCGTGCACAGAAATATCGGATGATGCGATCTTGGTATCACGTCTAAAGAACTTGTATGACAAGCTTGATACTGGAACGACACCGGCCACCGTATTGATCCCATGGGTCCCTACGCCATCAATGGTGCGGAAGTTGTGGGCGACAAAGGAGATCTATGATATTATTGTTGCCGCGATCAAGGCTCGCGAGGAGAGCGGCGTGCAAAGGGACGACGCGCTACAGATGCTGCTGGACTTTAAGGACGAGAAACTCGTTGTGGTTGGCGTGAGTTGCCCTTATTTCTTGTTCATCAAGTTACGGCTGCTGACGGACCCTTGGTTCAGTTCATCATGGGGCTGTTGATCGCCGGCGCCCGAGCCACTGGCACGACAGGCAAGTTGATCTTCCAATTGGAGTTTTCGAAAAAGTGATCTAATATTAGTCTTCTTTTTCAAACAGCGTGTTGGCTACTCACATATCTCGGAGGCCATCAGGAATGGCGGGCGAAAGCATATGACGAAATCCAATCACTGTTGGCGGCCCACCCTGCACCAGAGGACTGCGCCTCCCTATCGAAACGCCTCGCCACAATCCCTCTGGAGACTTGGGAATCTTCGACACCTGTGCTTGATTCCATCATTCGGGAGACACTTCGAGTCGCTCAGCCGCACACAGCTATGCGGAGAAATTTGGGTCCCGACACATATATTAACGGCAAGCTGATCCCGTCTGGGGCGTATGTGGTGTATCCCTTTAGCGATATCCACCTCGATGCTGAGCTCTATCCGGATCCGTGGAAATTCGACCCCGCAAGGGAGGAGACCAAGGTGCCTTACGGATATGTCGGTTGGGGTGGAGGTGGGTAACCTGGCGTTGTTTCTTGACTTGGACTAATTACTGATTGCTCTTCGTTAGGCAAAACTACTTGTCTGGGGACTCGCCTCGCGAAGGTGGAGTTGAAGCTAATAACGGCGATGCTCCTACTTGGCTTCAATCACGACGTCGTTGACGACAGGGGAGTCATTGCGGATCCTCTCCCAACTCCCAACTGGAACGACATTCTTCTATGTCGTCCACCAAAAGGAACGTGCAATCTGAGGTACTCCCGCACGGCCACTCCTCTGTAGGATTTCCATGGATAATTTCTCCTCATGCAATATCTTTATTCTTGTTTTACGTCTTGTTTGTGCAGCATAGTCACGTTCATTTCTTTTATAAAGGTAAAACTAAATTATACATACATAGCACGCATGCGTTCTTAAACTACTTACCTTCGCACCTTATACTTTACACACCGCTTATCGCTAGTAGAATGTGGTTAGACATCTTTATTGTTCGACGGGCAATGTCGCTTGTACACATCTAGTATGCAATTCAATTCTTGGACGGACATGACTGCTGAGTGTTAACCAAGCAAGGGGGTTTGTTCATCTGACGACGGGGACGCATGGATATGACCTTCTGGATTACCGGCTACCGCTGTAGCGCAAGATAAGTGGGCTTCGCTGAGAGCTTAAGCTCCATGTCCCCATGTGTTGACCGGCGTCTATGAAGCTCCTACCCGCCCTGGCTACGATAAGACCCAAGTGGAGAAAAAGGAGGAGAGACGTGTTCTTCTTCGCCTCTCAAGACTCGGAAGGGAGAACGGGTTCCGCGAGTTCGCGGTGCGCTTTGCACTGGCTTCCGTTATATTTGCTCAACTGTTGTCGGATGTAGCGACGTCATGCACTAGTGCGATTTTACTTGGCAGAGGGTAGTTCCCAACAGCAACGACTGCCGAGGAACGGGATAGGCCGAGCATGAGGTGGCGCTAATGTGCCTAGCCAGTGTAAAGGCCGTAAGGAAATCACAGCAGAGCCTTCAAAAATAGTGGAACAGTTAACTGGGAAAGATAGATGGGCATTATTAACACAATGAGACAGGCGGCTTGAAACGAGTCTGATAGTGAAATGAAGGAGATATATGACGTCTCCGGAAATAAACGAGCTTCTAGGTGCTAGCAAGCCTATTTTGCGACGGTGCCGCAGCCTCCTGGTTCGAAGGGTCAGTTTGGCGGTTGGCAAGTGGAAATGAAAGGTTACCAACGAGAGCGGTGTCCGATTTTCAAGGCAATGAATGTGAACGTAAGGACGCGCCCTAGTCGAAGGTGAATCTGTCCTTCGAATTAACACCAACCGCGTCTCCAATCTGATCGGAGCGGGCCGGTGCGAGATGAGAATCGCCCACATTCTTCTCTCTCCAGAGCTTCTCAGCCTCGAGTCTCTCCCTCAGCCGGCTCAGTCTCACAAACTCGGCCGTCCCTTGCCGCTCTTTCGCCCTCATCTCGATTCGCCGTTCTCTGCTAGGCTCCCATCGCCCCTTCAGGATCCGTCGAACTGCGTCAGGGCTTATTTTGAATTTCTCTGCGAGCACTTCAGTACTGAACTTGGCCCTGTCGAACTGATGCAGCTCCCGAAGTCCATCCATCGCTTCTCGTGATATCTTTCGTGGCGGATTCCAGCCCTCTGGGAACCGTTGCTTCATCGTCTTTCGGTGGCGAGCATACTCTTCAGGTGTCGGAGCTTTTGACGGTTTGCGACGATGGATGGGGGGCGTCGACGCCCGAACACGGTTCACCACATCATTATCTTCCGTGAGATCCAGTTTCACGGGCGAATCGTCGTCTAGGATAGATTTGTGTGACGGAGATCCAAATATACCCCATTTTTGCAGAGATGAGGGTGAGAGCGCAGAACTGGCGTAATACCTTGCTAAAAAACGTTTTGGAATCAACGAGGTCATGGTGCGGAAGCAAAAAAGAAAATTGTTTCAAGACGCCGGCAACTTAGGCCGGCGGGCATTGCCTCTTTGGGCTTTTCCGGTTGCAAGCTTTTGCTTCGCGAAAAGATAGGTGGACTCCCTCATGTTATCTCTCGGTTCCGTCGTACATCATGGGATCATTGCTGGTTCAAATTGTTCAAATTGGTTCGCCAGGTTAAACACTGCGATGCCCTAAACCCATTCACATATCCTTTCTATTGGTTGCTAATCCAGTCCGTGCCTCTGGGTGCAGTCCTAACGGAGTTACTGGATAGTCATCTTGGCGGTCCTTAATAGTTTATCCACTCCTCATGTACCGGTACCGCAACAAGGGCCGGGTACTGTGAGTGCGCTATGACCGCTTACCAGGAACGTACGCATCCAGTGTCGACCCTGGAGGCACATATCGTCATTAGGCGCGCGACGAACTCAAGTACGCAACACCAAGTTGAACACTTTGCACAAATATATATCTCGGCCCGCTTAACGAAACATGCGGAACTTATCCAAAAACCTGCAGTGAAACTTGAAGATGATACTTACCCTCATTCTAGTCAGTTACAACCTTGAACTTGTGACTCACCACATTGACGCCCATGTGCCTATCTCTGACTATCATTCCGAGTCATCTAAGAAACACCCATGTTCGCCCGTAATTAGTATGACTCGACACTTTCCTGCGCAATACCACGGTCTGCGATCTAGGCATTTATAAAATGAATACGTGATATATTCCAAACTCTACAATGGATTCTTTACCTCCAGCCTATTCTCTTGATCCATCCGACGGTGAATCGCGTATTGATCTCACCCCGGCGCGTTCTACGGACAACCGTTTTACCGGCACCTTCCTTAAAAAAGAGGGAAATTTATCCGTTGTATTAACAGAACAACAAGACGGTTGCAGTTTACCCTCTTACGGAAGGAAGGGAGTAGTCAACGGCGCTGTTTTCTTCGAAAGACGCGACTTGGTTACTTCCGTCCAAGTCAAGGTCGTCACGGTTATTTTTCTATATGTCGGTTCTGACGACTCAGTTCGGTAGCTGGAGGGTCGAATGGACACTGCGAATCACGAACATGGATCTCAGGTGCTGATTTTCCTAGACGAAACTCGCACCCTGTGGTCTGTCGACTCGGCCAATCCAACGGCATGCCCTAGTTCTATGCCCTTCTCTCTGACGATCCCATCTGAGTTTCAGAGGGGCAATGATGAGAGATATGAACTACCACCTTCGTTCACCACGTCATTCCCGGAACTCAGAGTGTCAATCGGGTATTCCCTAACTGTCCGTGTCGTCGAGAACCACTACCCACTCATCGGGTTCTTGAGAGGATCCCCAAGGTATGCGAGCCATGTTAAATGCAATGCGCGTGTGTCTTCCTTCTTTCTAATAAAGCCTGCGTGTCGTATTCAACTACCGGCCTCGAACGCGCCCAGCCCAACCGATACTCTCCAACCCCGCATTTCTCTCGTCCATCAAGACGTCCCCAGAAGAGTGGAGACAGAGTCTTACGACCATCAACCCCAAACCCAACACAGCCGCGGCGCCTATCCACTGTAGCGTAAGCCACCGCCTAACCCTCGGCCCAAATCTCACTGATGCTCCTCGTAGCTCTTCATTCCCGCTGTTCAGATCTTCGCCATCTCTGATATCATTCCATTTCACGTCCAGCTGACGGCACCGCTTGCGTCTCTGCGACAGCTTTTCCCCGTCCCCGTCCCCGCACACGTTCATGGTAACGCGTCAATTCAGGTCCATCTGGTTCGTCAAGTCTCGGTGGAGGTTGACGGAAATGTGTCGTCACGGAATGTAGGCATAGGGGAAGGGAGCTTGCGTCCGGTGCCTCCACTAGCGTCAGAGATCCAGCCTGGACCTGAGATTGAGAAACACATGGACTGGAAGGGGGAGCTCAGATGTCAGCCTGACGTTGAGGTGGGCGGTTTCTTCGTGGCAGGCGCGTCGGTGAAGGTTCGTCATCCGTCTAGACTTGAATTCTGGTCTTGAATTTCCATTTCAGGATTTTATCATCGCATCGCTCTATCCTCCTGTGAAGTCGGATTTCCTCCACTCACGGAATGGCATTCGGGTAAGAATCGTCACCGATCCTTGGACAGATGAAGTCGGCGGCTAAACTGAATCATTCTTTGCCTTTACAATGGAAGGAAAACACGCCGCATAGCAGGCTAATTCCAATTTACGCTTAGAGCCAGAGTCATAAATCATCGTGTCTAAGTATTTGCCACCTGTCGATGCTGCCGCCTCCAAGCCAAAAACTCTCGCAGAGCGGCTGCAATAAGAGGTATCACTGCACTAGCGAATAGAGGCGTGTAGACGGCATACTTATGTTCAGGTGGAAAGTACAGCAACGCCAGCATCCCTGGATTGAAGAAGGCGCGCGAGGCATGTGTTGCTGCGTCAGCGGAAAGACGCATTGTTTCAACAAGAGAATTTGCGGAAAGGGAGTGCATCTACAAAAGGTGCCCAGTTAATGTCATAAGTTCAAAACAAATTTGAAGACAATGAACAACTACCTTTTCCAGCGCAGACAGTGCGTCCCGCACGTCATCCCGCACAACCTGACCGACAGGCATGTTTTCGATTTGATCAACCAATTTCACAGTGCTACGCAGTGTGTCCTTGGCTCCTCGATCGTTTTCAAAAGCCCGCCGGCGCAGTAGGGCGTCTAACTGCCAATCTGAAAGCAACGAATTGTCGTCAGGAGAGATTCTGACGTCGGCGTGAAGACCTGGAACACCAAGCAACGCGAGAAGCTGATTCGAGAAGGCCGGGAACAGGGTGTCGAGATCTATTGAAGACATATATCTGTGTGGCGCGGTCTCATCAGATGGATTGTATATTGTCACACCTCCCCATTGAGGAATGAGGAAGGAGTTCGAATGTGAAGGGGACCCTACGTCATGAATCAATGATCAGTTGGACAGGTGAAAAAAAACGACCCTACCATCCGGATTTAGTATCACAAGGGGTTTGCGCGCGCCTGAAGGAACAAATAATATAAAATGAAGCACTGGATCGTTTGAAGAGCTGGAAGCTGGTAGACCGTCAGCGACCTGGTGAAAACGCGGTGAAGGCAGAGCTTACACAGCGTCCACTCGGCAGAATTAATGAAGACAGTCAAATCTTCCGGAGTTAAGCCAAAAGACTCGTTGTCGAGAGCCTGTGGCTTGAAAGCAAGCGGCGCGTGAAATTGTACCTGGCTTTCGATGGTGAAATTGTGCAAAATGGATAGAGCTGTTACTATGGGATCGACATGGTCTGGCAGAAGCATTATGACATCGTATGCGGCGCTAAGAAGACTTGTACTCACGGTGTATGGCATTCGTAAGATCCCAGCCAGTGATAACCTGACCGGCTGCCGCATCTTCATTAAGCAGGGTAAACGAGAGACGGAAACGAGGCGAATATTGAGCGATACGGTATTCTCGATCAGGATCTGAAGAATATGGAACGAGAAGGGCAGCAAGAACGTCTGCTAGGTGGGATACTGTGTGCCACAGAAATGAAGGAATTAAGTCACGCGTCGGCGGGGAATGAAGTCCAGACCTTACAGGGACGGTGGTGGATCGGGAATAATATTCGTCGTCCAGTTATGACAGTGTCAAATGAAGGCGCCCAAGTGACGGAATATGTCCCAGGCATGTTCAGGGAGTCTTGACGACTCGTGAGAAACGAACTTGGCTGCTGACGTGAGTGAGAACGTACCCGCTTCGCTGCCTACCTCTACATGGATGGATAGTCCCCTCCACTGTCCACCTTTCGAGCTGTGTGTGTCGAAGAGCTGCTGTAGCTTTCCAGTTATTGAGGGATCATCTTGCACCAGAGAAGGACCCAGTCGTATTGTGATAGGGAAGGATAAGACTGTCTTGGCTTGGTATTGAACTTGAGCAGTTGGCAGTGAGAGACGCTCGATACTGGTCGTATGCCACCACAATGGCGTCGCAAGCAGGATAACGACCCAGTACGACAGAATGATCAATCTTCGTACGCGATAGGACTGGAAGAAAATACTGGAGGGATCCCTCAGCGGAGTCTCGTGCCCTTGGGACGCGCTCATGGGTGGTACATGGATGGACCTGCTTTACGCCGGCCGTGGGGCCGTGCTGCTTGCCGAGTCCCGGCATCCTGTTTAGAGTGTGCGTGCTTTATTTGCTCCAGCTTATGTCAGCTGACTTCTCTGTTTGGTAGCTATGCTGCTGGACGCTTTAGCTTTCTTCACCCAAGTCCCCATTTCTCCTTTGTTTGCTTTCCGGTCGAACTCTACTTTCTCTTTATAATCTCTTCCTATATCGTGTCTCTCTGAGGTCCCTGGAGCTTGCATTATCACAGCGCTTCAGTTTCGGTCTCCGTATTCAGTGAAGGCTTGGATTATTCAAGTCCCAATGGCCTCCGGGATGTACGATGCAGGCCCATCTTCGTCGGCGCCTCTATCTTACCCGACTAGTCGTCGTCCTACAGGCTCAGGTCCTCTCTCATATGAGGTTTGCGCTATTTCTTTACGGTACATTGACCGGCTGACCCATTCCGGCGACCTTGCTGTATTCTTTTTAGCGGCCCCTTTCACGAAGACGGACACCTTCTCCACACCGGCATTACGGAAATGATGCTCCTGTCTATCATTCTAACTATCCGAATGTGTATCGACCTAATTACTGGCCGGATCGTGGATCTTCCTATGACGGTTTATCACCAAGTCCGGACCGCTTTGAACGCTCTCGCGAACCTGACGTGGACCCGAGGGATCGTTCTGGAGGCTGGGGACCTCATTCTGAATCACATTGGGAGGGTGGTTCATCTTTTCGAAGGGAGCCTATGTTAGCTGCTACTCGAATGTTTGAGCCGTCAGAAACTTGGAAAAGAAATCATGACGAGCGTTCAGCGCACTCTTCAACGTAAATACGCTTGTTGCCTGACATTTTCAGCTTCTGACTTGCGTTTTAGGTACAATCCTGGGTCCCCGGTTATCGACAAACACCCAGACAGATCCGGAAGAGACTTCGTCGATTTAACCTCAGAACGATCTGCTCGAAATGATCGGCTCTTCAGAGATGACGATCGGCATTATCGACCATCTCAAAGCTTCACGTCAGAGACTAATGGAAGGTCCGGATACAATTCATATAGACCAACGTACGATAGAGATTCGTCTTCCTCGCAAATGCGAAAAAGATCCGTATCAGGATCTGTTGTAAATGACGGACGAAATGGTCGCTGTAGCTCAACGAGGTCGTCGTCTCGGGATAGTCGCACACGGTCACGATCTTTCTCTCGAGACCGTTCTCAACGTCGATCCAGTTCGAAGTCACGCCTGTCTACTCGTCCACCATTACCCACGCGTAACAAATTACAGCCGCGATCTACCTCTTCATCCCGTTCACAGCGTCGGACTGGATCGGGGGCCAGCACATCTCGTATTCGTCCACTGGCTGCGAAACCCCAACGTTCTTACTCGCGCGCGCGGCCTTCACGTTCACGCTCCCGCTCACGGTCGTACTCTGACTTTCGCTCTCGCTCGCCTGATGATAAGTCTCGTCGACGTAGCTCGAGCCGTGGGAGGTCTCTCTCTCGCCATCGTAGGCAGCCTACTCCAGACCGCGTATCCGAACCAAAGAATGAAAGACGATCTTGGTCTCGTTCTTCCATTGCTTCTTCTCGTGCTTCGCCTCCCCCTCCCCCTACTACAACCGCAGTAGAAAACTTTGTTGATGTGTCAAAGTCTGCTTCTGATACGCAGATGATTGAGCAACCGATCAAAGAGCCCAAGCCTGTTATTAAATCCCCTCCTTCACCTGAGCCGACGATCCCTGAGGCAAAAGTTCCCGTGGCAAGGACCTCAGTAAGTTGGAACTTCTCTACATTCTGTTATTGTTAATTTTCTTTCGTTCCAGGATGAAAACACCAAAGAAACTGGTCAAGCCCAGATTAATGGGATCGAGGATGGTATGCAACTCTTTGTTTCCGAGACTTCGTTCTAAATTGATCTCCTTTCCTCCAGGTCCCAAAGAGCCAGTTCTAGACTCAATATCGTTGGATTCCGGGTGCATACCACATCCAGTTCCCGATACGAAGGAGAGTTCCTCGGCGAAAGATGAAATTCCTCCAGCCGAAGTGGATATCCACTCCCTCAAAGCCAGGCAACCACCCGTAATCGACTTCACTGAGGATGATATACCCAGCATTTCTGAGTCGTCGTCACTACAAGAAGTCTTCAGGGCATCAATAATGACAAAGCTTCTTCACTTTCCTCAGACACAGGAAGAGCATGTTGAACCTATTATTCGCTCAAATCAGGTTCTCGTTCGTACTCACGTAGGCAGGGCATCAACGACCCCCGACCAACTCATCACGGAGATAAATAGTGGAGAGCATTTGTCCCAGAGGTTGGAGTCTTTCATGTCAACGAAGGATGCTCTCGTCGAGCACTTCCAAAAACGACAGGCCGCTCTTGTGGACAAAGTCCAGCGCCTTCAAGAAGAGTATCTTTCTCTTCACGAGCGCTGGTTATCACGTTGTCGCGTTCTGGATGCACAGAACAAGCTTTTACCGGCAGAGCTGGAACCGCCCCTACCATCCTCAAGCCGGACGACCCGTCGCACGGCTGCCACCTTGGGCGATGCTGTCCGTTCTGATTTCGAGATGGAGCAAATAATTGCGAGTCTCGGAAACGACGAAGCAACCGATCCCGCTCACCTGTCCTTGAAGAATCATGCCGTAATACCAGACATGATCTCAGTTCAACGTGGGTCGGTGGACTATGTCTACGACGACACGAATCTGTTGGTCGAGAACCCTTTGGAGTATTACCGCCCTCGCACAGGGATGGATGATTGGACACCAGAGGAAGAACAGATTTTCCAAGACCGCTACGCCGCCCATCCGAAGCAGTTTGGTATTATTGCTGATTCTATTCCCAACAAGACGGCGGCGCAATGTGTTGCATATTATTATCTACACAAGAAGCAACACATCGACTTCCGCAAGGTCGTATCACAGTACGCGCCTAAACGTAGGCGACGGCGAACGGGGAAGCAGAAGGCCAACGCGCTGTTGACGGATATTAGGCAGCATGATGCTGAAGTGAATGGCAATGCTGATGGGCAGGAAACTACCGGAGGCCGTGGCCGAAGTAGAAGGGTTGCGGCTCGTAAGGTTCAGATTGAGGAGACACCGACGTCTACGCCGACACCGGAACCTGAGCAAAAGGTACGGCCCAAGCGACGTCGAACAGTAGCGGTGCGGTCCGGGCTCTCTATTAATAATGAGGAGGAGGAGGGCACCGTGAGTATTATCATTTTCCCTTTGATTCATACGTTGACTTGTGGCTTGCAGGACCAGGAACGTAAACCCAAGCGAACGAAACGGCAGCGCAAGGTCAAGTCGGCGGCAATTGTTGACGAATCACAAGCGTCAATCGTTGAGATGAAGTTTATTGATCAAAGTGATCCTTCACAGCGTCGTAAGCCTCCTATTGCCGTTACTCAATGGTCCGATGACGATAAGAGTGCGTAGTGGTTACATGTTTCACCCAGCCCTATGCCTGACCCCACGGTTGCAGAGCTTTTTCTGAAGCTGCTTGGCCAATATGGTGATGATTTCAAACGAATTGCAGCCTCAATGCCGAACAAGGTATTTTTGATTCTTAATTGATGTATAAAGCTGATGGTTTTTTTGCAGACTACCATACAAGTTTGTAATTTTTACAAAACCAATTGTGATGAGATGGGGTTCAAGACGGTCGCGGCATGTGCGCCTAAACGTTCACCAAGTCCGGCGTCTGGCGATGCTGGGGAGGGCGTGTCATCAACTCAAGTTGATTCATCGGCTCCCATGGCATCGCTTACCTCGGACAATGTAGAAGGCGTACACCACGGAGATCAGGTTACGACAACTGTCCCAGATTATGTTCAGATGCAAACTTCATCTTCATGGTCTACGTTTTCGTCAGCCAATAATAGCAGCGCAACCACACGACCATCGGATTCCAACTCGGCGAAAAATCATTCTCCTTCCCAGCTTCATGTGCATAATGCCTCTACTATACCCGTGGCTTCGATTTATCCTACCCCTCCAGCCGGGGTACAATACCCGACTGGGACCCAACCATACGGTGCTCCTTCTGGTTATTCTTATCCACCATACGCTGCGCCTTATCCGTTTATGGCCGGCGCTCCTCCTCCCTCATACTTTTATCCCTCGAGTTCATGATCACACATATATATTATTCACACTTTTAGCATTCACGTTATAGACAATGGCGAACTTGTCTTAAATTTATTCTTAAAGGCTTATTGCATGTATTGGTATTCCTTTGGGTATTTTTGCGGGATATATTATAGATGCACGTCTTACGATACGAGCTTTCGCCGGCAAGATCTCATCGCCTGCTTTCGACCATTATTATGTGATATCCAAAGTTGGTTTTCACGAGAGAGGAGATGACGGGCTTGTCGACCGTTGACGGCGCTAGGGCGAATGCTGCATCCTGGAATGGACCCACCTGGAATCGCGGAATGTTAGAATTAAATGACATGCATCTGGGGTAGGGATCACGACTTTGTGCTGAGAAAGTCAAGCCCTGAAACCTGAGAATGCGGCTCCGGCTTTGGTTCACCTTTTCTGATTCGAGAAACAGACATGATAGATAGATGGACAAGGTAGTTCCCTTGTACGCAACAAAGGGAGCCACTCTATCAAATGAACCCGTTTCCGGAACCAAGAAGGAACACAAGGTACAATTCCGGGGACGCGTCTCGCTTTCAGGTTCCCTTTTCCAAGGCCAAAAAGTCGCACCATCTTGGGTATCGTGCGCGAAACATGTGCACTCGAGCCAGTCTCCCCCCGCTGAAATGAACTCGATGATAAATCAATCCACGTCAAACGACAGCTGGTTTCGACTGGTTCGAAAGATGGTCCCCCCAGTATTAGATGAAGTTACGAGAATAGCTCACCATGCTCCCCCTTGTCATCCATCCCAAACTGCCGCCGGCTAGGAGATCATGAGAAGTATCAAGATCGTGAACAGAGAAGGCTTACCTTTTGCCTTATCTTCAGAGTATTCTTGGGCGACTTTATTGAAAGAGACGCCCTCCTGGAGGAGAGGAGGTGTAAGTTGGGGATAGATAGTCATGTTTGGTACTGAACTTGTATTTTTGCAAGGGCCTCAGTGGCCTTGGAGTGCTTCTCACATAGAATGTGGCGCACGTTGACAGCGGTAGCTGCCTTGAGAGCGCTCTTTCCCTGAGAAATAACTGAATTCATGTCGTCCCAATATGACTTGACAGAGACGTACCTTGGGCTTCTCCTCTACTTCTTCCTTCGATTTCCCCTTCTTATCCTCTCCTTTCTTGCTGCTGGATTTCTTTTCAGTGTTGGCTGCCTTCTTGGCCATGGTGGAGTTATCTAGCCTGAGCGAATCATCGTAGCGGGATTATCGATGGTGCACGTGTCTAGTGACGACGGTACCGAAAAGAGGAATTCGATAATCGTTTTTTTGTAACGCGTTTTCCTATCCTATACCCAAGACATCGACCATGGCCGACAAAATTACACGTATTGCCATTGTCGACTCGAATCGTTGTAAACCGAAGCGATGTGCTCAAGAATGTAAAAAGGTGCGCTGGCCTTTGGGAGGAACAGCAGGTAGCTGACGGATATTTCCAGTCATGTCCTGTCGTACGAATGGGTGCGTCGGTTGCATAGCTGTGAAGGAAGGCTCTG
The DNA here is from genome assembly GCA_022818075.1 of Armillaria altimontana. Classification (NCBI taxonomy): domain Eukaryota; kingdom Fungi; phylum Basidiomycota; class Agaricomycetes; order Agaricales; family Physalacriaceae; genus Armillaria; species Armillaria altimontana. Next base: position 988,941 of record JAIWYR010000003.1, read on the forward strand.
ACGGTCGCGGATCTCAGGAAAACTTTGTATCGAAGTCAAGTCTTCCGACAAAATCGCATTTATCTCCGAATTTCTCTGTATCGGTTGCGGTATATGCGTCAAAAAGTGCGTACAAGTCGTCGTTTCCATCTGAAATGCAGCCTCATTTTTCTTAGATGTCCGTTCGAAGCTATCACAATCATCAATCTACCTACAAATCTCGAATCACAGGTAACGCATCGATACACCGCAAACGCCTTCAAGCTGCATCGGCTGCCCACACCACGTCCTGGGCAGGTTTTGGGTCTGGTGGGGACAAACGGTATTGGAAAGAGTACGGCGTTGAAAATATTGGCGGGGAAACTAAAGCCCAACTTGGGGCGCTACGATGTGCGTTGCAATTTTTTACCTATCAAGATTAATCTGTTTCGTGGTCAAGATCCATTCAAGACGAGGAATAGGACTTGTGACAGATTGTGCTTTGCTTTCGGGAGTGAGCTCGATCAAATGGATGTTACCTGCAGTCCATCCAAGAATTTCCAGCAGTCTCGCTCTCTGGATGTCTAGCGCCGACACGGTGCATTTTTGGCGTGTCGGTCAAAGATGGCCTCGGATGCAAAAGCACGACCTGTTGCGACCCTATTACTCGTCTGAATGGATGTAGACCTAGATGGTGTGGCTTACCCAAATCTACAGGACCCTCCCGACTGGCAAGAGATTCTCAAATATTTCCGTGGATCCGAACTACAAAATTATTTCACCAAGGTATTGGAAGACAATCTGAAGGCCTTGATCAAGCCCCAATACGTCGACCATATCCCCAGAGCTATCAAAGGCAAGATGTCGGTTTCACAGATGCTGGACTCCAAACTAGAACTGGACAACAAACAGCTGATGTGCGATGAACTGGAGCTGAACAAGGTCTTGGACAGAGAAGTGTCACAGCTTTCTGGTGGAGAGCTACAGCGTTTTGCTATTGCGATGTCGTGTATACAGAAAGCTGATGTGTTCGTCTTCGACTTCTTATGCTGTGCGGAATGCTGTTTGACATTTTCTCACAGATACATGTTCGATGAGCCGTCCAGTTATCTTGATATCAAGCAGCGTCTCAAAGCTGCAGAAGTAATTCGATCTTTGCTCACGCCCGACTGTTATGTTGTTGCTGTCGAGCACGATCTCTCTGTCTTGGATTATCTCTCCGACTTCATCTGTTGTTTGTACGGGAAACCGTCCATGTACGGTGTTGTCACCATGCCTTCTTCAGTCCGAGAAGGTACGTTTCATTCTCGTCAATTTTAATTAGTCTTAACCGCCTGCCCAGGAATCAACATCTTCTTGGACGGCTTCATCCCCACGGAAAACTTGCGATTCCGAGAAGAATCGCTTTCTTTCAAAATGGTCGAAACGGCAGAGGAAGTCATTGTCGAAAAGACTGCCCAATACTCGTATCCTGCTATGACGAAGACCCTAGGCGGCTTCAAGCTTTCCGTCGAGGCCGGGAGCTTTACCGACTCGGAAATCATCGTGATGCTTGGTGAGAACGGTACCGGGAAGACTACCTTCATCCGTCTTCTTGCTGGGGACACGCCTGATATAGAGACCGACAAGCAGACTTTGTCGGTGTCTTTGAAGCCCCAGACGATTTCTCCCAAGTTCCCTGGTACCGTCCGCATGCTGCTGCTGAAGCGGATTAAGCAAGCATTCATGCATCCCCAATTCCAAACAGATGTTCTCAAGCCGATGAACCTCGAGAACATCATGGATCAAGAGGTGAAGACGTTATCTGGTGGTGAATTGCAGCGTGTTGCTATCGTTCTTGCTTTGGGTGCGTTTTGTGTGTTTCTGAATTAACGTTGTCTAAACAAGGCAATGTAGGAGTGCCTAATGTCTCCCTGTACTTGCTCGATGAACCTAGCAGTTTCTTGGATTCCGAGCAGCGTATCATAGCAAGTAAAGTCATCAAACGGTGCGGTACGATTGTATACAGCTCTTATAGTCGTCTTACATCAGCATAGATTCGTTCTTCATGCGAAGAAGACGGCGTTTGTCATCGAGCACGATTTCATCATGGCTACCTATCTTGCGGATCGTGTCATCGTGTTCGAAGGCCAGCCTGCTGTGTCTGCAACTGCCACACCGTACGTCGGTAGATTTGTACATCCAATCAACCTTCTGACCTTTTCTTTTAGACCTCAGACTCTTCTGTCCGGCATGAACAGATTCCTCGCGTCTCTGGAGATTACTTTCCGTCGTGACCCCACGAACTTCAGACCTCGAGTGAACAAGCTTCACAGTGTGAAAGACCGCGAACAGAAGGGTGAGTATTTACGTCCTTTCTCAAACTCTCCTTCTTATAAATTCGACTAGCATCCGGAAATTACTTCTTCTTGGAGGATTAAAGGAAGCCGGAGTTATACGTAGCGGCGCAGCTCAGAATGCAGTTGTAGCTTGATTGATCTCAGCACTTCATAAGGCAGTCGATCCTCCGGTATTTTACTGAGTCCTTTGTGCTGGTTACCGGGAGATCAGTCTGGCAATGACATTTGAGGACGAGATTAGAATGCGTGTATTCGATGATAGTGTAGACAATTCCAGCTGATAAAAATGAGTCCTGTGAGTCGGGCCGGCAGCCCCGTATTGCACTTCTTCCCTCCCGCCATGACCATCTCTGGACTTCCGGATTTCCCTGCTACGGCTATCCGGAAATCTCTTTCTCCATCGCAGCTCGCGACACTGAACCAAACGATAGCCACGCGCCTCCAGGAAACGTTGGCTCTTCCGCCAGAAAAGCGCGACACCCAAACGTCTCGCCGGTTTGTAGCATCGTTTGCTCAGGATACAGCGTTGCAGACCCTTCAGCCGCTGATATGGGGGAATCCGAGTGAGCCATCTACGGTAGAAAAATCGATACGGCATCGAGCGCTCTTGCTGGCGGAGAAATTAGCATCCGGGCTCGAGCTGCAGACCCTGCTAGATCTTGCCATCATTTACTTAAAATCCCGAACTCGATTGCGGAGTATTTTCGAGCAATCTACGCCTCCGCTTCTCCCAGTCATCCAGGACGAGCTTGTCCCAGCATTCACGGCCATCCTAGGCGATTCCTCGACGGGCCTGTATGGGATCCGCAAATCCACCTATTGCATAGTGTCGTTTTTGCGTGTCGCTCCGGAGGAGGTTATTCGTTCGTTCTACCATTCCAAGCAGTTTGTGCTCGCGCTCGCCAGATGCTATGACCAGGGCCTCGCGGCGATGGCTCAGTCCTACGGCGGCCTGAGGATGACAGAGAGCAGGGATCTGGACGATTGGGAGCGGATATTCATTGAGACCAAGGTGGATATCATAGATTCTTTCCATATCATTCTTTCCTCCATGTTGCGTGACCTCTCAAGCGCGTCGGGAAGAGCCCTGGCGGCGGAATCCGAACGAACTTTTGATATCATTTTTGCGCTGCTCGACGTTAGTCCTTCGTCTTCAGATCCAAGAACCCCCTTCCTCAACCGTCCGCTTTTGGCCGATTATCAGCAGTCGTATGATCTCTCAAGAACTCTGGCGTCGGCTTTGCGGCATGCGTCAGAGAAAGACGCGAGGCTGGACCTTCTTGAGAGTGCTTTAAAGTCTCTTGAAGGGGAAGGGGAGAAGGGACCTGGGGTGCTCAAACTGATAATCCGCTCATCAGGTGTACCAGCAGGTGTAGATAATCGGGGGAAGAGTAGCAAGGATAAAGGAAAAGGAAAAGCTGCGCCTCCTCCCGAAATAACGCCCTCCGATCCAGATATCGATCTCAAAGTATCTCAAGTCCTAGAAATTTTCCCGGACTATCCCCCCGATTATATCAGTACCCTCCTCACGCATCCATCATACCCGTATCACGGAAACCCTGAAAAACTGATTGAAGCCTTGTTGGAAGGCACAGCTCCGCCTGAAGATGACGTTTCTCTGCAGACAAGTCAGCCAAGCATGCCATCCAACGAGTTGGTTTATACAAAGAGTCGACAAAATGTGTTTGACGATGAAAAAATGGATCTTACCCAACTGCGGATTGGAAAGAAGAGGTGATACTGATTTTTGCGCTTTAGTCCAAAAGAAAACTAAACTTGCTACTTTTCAGGGAGGATGAGACGGTCATTATGAGGGACCGAACATTCATGGAACAGATGAAGGCCGATATTCTTCGTCGTGCTGAGGAGATATCTGATGAGGAGGACGAGGAGGAGGGAACGACCGGTGCATTCGACGAAGAGGACCTTGGATCTACGGTGAAAGTAGGTGGTGATGGAGAGGAGAGCGATGAGGATGGTGCAGAGGGCGTCGGTGAAATCGAGGCTGCTCCCGTGAAGCAGCCACCCGAAACCATACTTGAACTGGCATACATTCAAGATCCAAAGCAGTTCGATAGAGATGCGAATACTAGACGTAGTAAAGGTCGCGCTGATCTGAAGGTGCAGACCGGTGGGTGTTTCTATCGACTGCGCCTTCTCGTTTTCTGACAATTTTCTAGGCTGGAGTGATGAGCAGATAGAAGGCTGGCGGATAATGCTAGAACGCAACGTATGTGACTTCAGATATATCTATGATGGGTCTCTAATACGTTCGCACTTCCAGCCTAAGAAGGACAAAATCCTACAGAAGCACGAGTTCGCTGGAAATCAACATACCCCGGTTCCTTCGCAAAGCAATCGTGGAGGTGGTCCATCCCGCGGGGCTGGTCGAGGCCGCGGGAGGGGGCGAGGGCGTGGAGGTGGAAGTGGAAGTGGAAATGGGGGTGGGGAACAACAGTCTCGAGATCGCGCTTGGAAAGACAAGAATAAGGCCAGTCGTGGAAACCATAATCGGAAGCGTGGCCACGATAAGAAAATGGCACGCGGAGGAGGTCCGTCGTAGCCTTTACGGTGTTGACAGACAATGTAACGCTTGAATGGAGATTATCGCTCAGAAGCAATCGTCAAGGATAGCTTTTCGCTCGGAGAATATAATGTCAAGATGAATCTTAGATGTCCTTCGTCACGTTGTCAACCGCTGTGGCAGACAAAGTGGGCAGCCTTCCACTACTCTCGAGGCGCGTCGACACGCTTGCCTCAGCGCTAAGTTAACTTAAGCCTGAAGTACGCCGTCGTCGTCTTCACTAAATCCCTTTGACTACCTGGGACGGTGTTGAAGTCGAGCTCGTACATGACTGAACGCCTCCGATGTTTCGCGAAGCTATAGCTGCAGCGCGTCTCCACGGTTCAGTGTCCACGCACGAATCCTAAAGCTTGAGGGACAATTTTGCTTCTACTTTGAAGATCAATACAGATAGGGACTGACCGAGGAGCCAACAGATTTTGGATTGGCGTCGGAGAATGGTGGAAGAGCACGCGGGTATTGATCGTTTAAGCAAATATTCAAGGTTATCGATCTGAGAGTCGTATTCGGGTAGTTTGGAGCAATCTTTGGAAGGTGACAATAAGTGCTTGCCGAACTTGGCTAAGCTGAGTTCTTCAAGTTGTCCGTATCGCAGGTCTTTGTAAAAGGAGGCCGGGAATTTGTGAGTATGAAAAGAAAACGTGCTTTGGCAGCTATCGCACAGGATAATGGAATTATCGTCGCCCTTTGGAAACGAACGATAAAATGTTGGAGGGATTCTCTGTGCACTGCCACCGCATCTACGAAGTCCCTGACTTCCCAGTTTGGGCATCACCTCCTCAGCAGATACTTAGATCTACTAGCACTTCGGCATCCGCATGTGCTATATATCCTTCTCACGGCATTCTTTATGGCTCTTTTTTGATTCTTGTATGAGGAATTACCGGGAGTTCAGCCGTAGAATAGTGCTTGAGTCGTCAAACCAAACTCCAGGACCACCAACTGCAGCGATACATCTTGTCAAAAGAGAATGCACGAGTCAGTAGTAGACGACGAACTCTAGCCGGTATCTTCATTCCAGCTCGCTTCTCCTTTGCTTCTCCCAGGCAATGTCCGTCTCATATATTCTAGCAGCCCTGCGTGCTTGTGATTCTGAGATACCAGGATTGTCTGAAAATTCAATGAGCCGCAATTTGGTGTTTCGCAAGCAATTCGACGCGACAAGCTGACGAAAAGGTTGCGAAAAGGCTAGACCAAGACATTCGTCCATCATGACGTCACTACCATGCTGGTAACACGTGATGCAAGCTTTCGAAGAACTTGCTCATTTGAACTTTGAAGCAAACGTTGATGGGCGTTCAGGGATTGACACCTTTTCTTCTCAAAACATGGTAATTCTAATATCTTCTCTCTCTGTTGGCCATCTACATATTTCTTTGCAGTCCTGAAGTCATTAAAACGCTTCCAAAGCGACTTGAAGAACTTCAGGGTAAACGTATTGTAATGTGTGTCACTTTCGACTGCGTTGAATTGTCCTTGATGTATTCCCAGTGATGGAACGCTCATCACCCAGCGCCTGCACTTTGTCCCCGTCCCGCATCCATATCGTCATGTCTTGGGTTGGTATCGCATCGCCAAAGAATTGCAGGAGAACGATATCGAAGCGGTCTGTGTATTTGATGGAAAGGAGCGAAACATCGCAAAGGCTCGAGAAGTGCGTGGATATCGTTTTTATTCTGTTATTGATCTAATATCATGGACAAGTAGGCTCTTCGCAGGAAAGAAATGAGAAGACGCGACATGGCACGTGAAGCCTTTGAAAATGAGCGCCTGAAACGGTTAGATAGCCTTGGAAGTCTGTTGACAGACTTTCGGGATGTAGATTCGGATTCTAAAAAGCGCCTCTTCAAAGTCATTCAAGACACACCGCCATTGGAAGGAGCTGAACCCCCAAAGCTCGAAATCGTTCAAGCAGGTCGGGGCTCCTCTCCCTTGACCCTCTTGTATTCGCTCATGCATTTCAGGTGTTACAGATTACACTGAAACTGAGTGGAAGGATTCAGAACCTTTTTCATCATCCATGACCTCTGAAGCCATTCCTCATATAACAGACGCCAAGTTGGAAAATACATCAGAGAGCACAAAAACATACTCTACACCTGATATCTCAGAGCCTAAACCTACGCTCGCTGATACATGTCCACTGACGTCTGATCTTGGGGGTGCTCACTCGGATAGTACATCATGGCCCGTGCAGGTCAGTGACTGCGCCACAGAAAGAAATCGACTAATACTTTTTGTTACCAAGGATTCGAGTGTATCATCATCTAAATCACAGAGTGAAAGCGTCGCTGATTCCATGATATCACTCTTTCACAACTTCCGGAGTAGCATACCAAAGCTAGCCTCCCTCAACAAAGCCTCCCCCGAAGAGGCGCCGATTGATGAATCGGAAGAGCGGACTGAAGTTTTCATGACCAAGGGTCAGTACGAATTGACCCTTGAAGAAGGAAAAGTCTGGGGCAATTTGGTTGTCGTTGACGAATCCGAAGAGACTTCCATGAAGGACGAGGTTTTCAAGATATATCAAAAGAGCACAGTGATGTTTGAATCTTATGCTCGACGAACGCGTCCACCAACGGCTCAGAATTACATAGAGTGTAGGGAAATTCTCGAGGCTATGGGCATCGCCTGCATAGAAAGCGAAGGTCCCTATGAGGCTGAAGCCCTTGCTTGCGCTCTTGTCTCTCATGGTTTTGCCGACTATGTTGCAAGCGAAGACACTGTATGAGTTCTATTTGTCTAGTTATAGGTGTTTTGTCTGATATCTGATACAGGACGTCATCGTCTACGAAGTACCTCTCCTTCGAAATATAACCAACCAGGCAGGGCCACTCGTGATAGTCTCCGGACCTGATGTCCGTGAAGGCCTGCAACTCTCGCGGACGAGCTTCGTCGATTTCGCTCTCCTCTTGGGTACAGACTTTTCCGAGCGGATCAGGAACATCGGGCCTACGCGTGCGTACAAATTCATCAAGGAGCACGGTACGATCGAGGGAGTGGTCACAAATGAGACCAAGTACCAACATCGCTTAGGGCCTGATGCATACCTGAATCAAGTTCGGGTAGCGCGGGGTATTTTCGCTACGCTGCCACCTATCCCGAAGAAGGCCATGCTAAAGGGCGAAAGAGACGACAACAAGACGATGAATCTGTTGCAAAAGTACAAGTTGAGCCGCGAGATTGACCTAAATTGGGATTATTCGACCGCGTTGGCGGGGAATTTTTTCCAGGATAATCCGACGGCGTTTTGAGGTCGCGGCCATAGCTTTTCTGGACTTTCTAGAGGTCACATACATATCTGTTCCGTTCCTGTGTCCATGAGATGTTGCACAGAATTGATGTGGAGTGAGTAACCCGTACAGCCGTTAACGATATATCGAGAGAATTCAAATTCCTAGTACGCAGAGGGGAATGGTGTCCGAACAATTGAATTTTGCGTTCTGCGAACGGTCAGAAGTTGATCTGGAGCTGTTACTCTACATAGGTCATAGGCGATGCCGATGGGACCGAAATTGAGTCGGCGACGGGCTCCGATGCACGGAGCGAAGTCTACCGGCACAGCATGCGCCACTAAGTAGCTTTTTGCGAACAGCTTTGGATAGCCGTGAAGAGCCGTGTGATAACGGATAAATCACCTGCTCAGGCTAAGCCACGCGTGTGAGCCTGGAAGAACTCGTACTCTACCTTATCAATGTAGAAGTGATGGGGAACCGCTTTCCGTTTTGTCCGTCGGCATGGGCAGCGGCCGATAATCTCCTTCCGACTTGAAAAGGTACTAAGTCAGTTGGGACCTTGAAGCTTGAAAGACCAAAGACGGTGCTATGTGTTTCATGACAATCATCACGTCGTTGTCGTAATAGGGAGTTGGGACCTGGTGCTGTAGTCGACGTAAAGAAGGCTACTGTGTAAGGATAGTCTACTCACTTGCGAGGCCGGCGGATGAGGACGATAAATTTTCCGGGGCAATACAAGTGAGCTGTACTTGTGGCGCCTCTGGATTTAATGCCCCAGAGCGCCATGGGAGCCCTCGAAGGCCCTCGATCACCTCGGTGCCGCCTATGATGAGGCGGTGCCATATGAACTGCGGTAAAACTGCGCTGTAGACAGTTTGTAGTCCGTAATCATTTAGAGTTGAATTCCGAGTCCGAGCAAATGGTTGGACAGGATACGGACTGATGCGATCTTTCTTTTTCATCAGGCGGTGTTTGAAGGATGGGCGGTTGTGATTTCTTGAGTCTTCATACAATTATATGCATCGGGTGGAGGAAGTCGGTGCAAAAATGTGATGAAGTCAGAAAGTTCGTGGTCGGAATGATCCAATCATCGTGACATAGGTACCTGGTGTTGCGAATTGAAGAGCCTATGTCGCATATGATTGAAACCGTCTGTTGTCCATTGTAAGCTGATATGGACTTAAACGATGTGAATAAATAGAATAGGAATAACTAAATGAACAACTTTAGTATTAGTACAAGAGGGGTAGATATACATAATTTTTATACCAGTTGATCGCTGGTCTCGTTCCGCGATCGAAAATGGAAGACAGACCTCCAGGAGGGAACCTCTTTTTCGGTGGTAATTATCTCGAAGGTAACGAGGGCAAGAAGCAGGACAATAGACACAATAACAGCAGGAATCAAGCCGAATAGACGGGAAACAATAATGATACAGTTGGCGACGAGAGCCCCGAGACCCCAAAAGTGCAGGAAAGTTGGTAGGGAATACATCAACGCGACAAGTTGGAATTGGTTCTTTGATGAGTAAACTGATTCGAGATACTGAGACTGTTTGGTTGTCAGCGGGATAAGTGAAGGAGTGAATGATAGTTGCTCACAGCCTGAGTGGCACTGGCTTTTTCTAGCCGTCGGTGACGGTGGATTAAGAGCATTGACGCTATGAGGCTGGCAGTGAAGAGTGTGATGGAAGCGGCCGTCAACGCCGGAAGACTCGGGCCAAAAGCAACCGGGACATGAAGTCTGAAACACAAACTATGAGTATCATGTAACTTCATTACAGACGTTACACCTACATGAATGTGGATGAGGTCTGGATATCGCGGAATTTAGTCAGTGGATGCCTTCTTTGAAGAGTAATGAAAACGTACGAAGAGAACAGCATCTTTCCACTCTTGTAGGCACTTCGACATGAATGGCTGCCACTGGTCTACATAGACAAGACGGTCTACGAATAAGTCATCCAATCGATTCGAGTAGGATGCAGAATTTCCCAGGGATATGAATGAAACCAGGGGTTCAAGGAAAACTTTCTCTTCTGGATGGAAAAGGACGGCCTGGTCTCGGGATAGACGGGAAAATTCTTGGCCGTAGTAGACCGAGAACCTATGGTTACCTGAGGTGGGGATCAAAAACAGACTCCAATGGAGAACACGGGTCATTCTTACAGACGATGCTCCAGAGTCGCGCAGCAACACATGTTTGGTGGCCGTCTTCATTATGATCTATCATTCGGAGTGTCACGGAGGGAGCTCGATGTCAGCAATTTTGGTCGCACCTTTGCCAGTCCGGAGGACTTTCACAAATGTCGCACATTCTCCTTGGGAGTAGAAAAAAGTGGAAACACCGGAGGTCATATGGTCTGCGTGAAGTGTCGGTCTCTGGTAATCTGCGCAACAACTACTGCGCGCTGCTCACCAGCAAGTCCATGATTGAAGATACAAATGAGGTCATCATAACTCTTTTTGGGGAGTCCTCCAATGTGCATGGGGAAATGTTCAAGATGAGCCCAGTATAAGCCCTCTAGATAAATTCCTGCACACACAGATCAGATATGAGATAAGTCGGCGGTCTTGAAAACCGTACTGAGATGAGACGGCGAGGCCACGTCAGGAAGCCCGAGGGCATCTGTTTCGATGACATCCAACCAAAACTCTGTTCTTGTGGCGTGGTCAACGAAATAATAGGCGCAATCGTCTTCTTCAATCTTCATGAACAGTTCCATGTTGCCTGAGACACTGATATTCTTTTCATCTAGAAGGTTCTCTATCTTCTTGGTCCAGAGAGCCACTTTCGCCATGTTTTCCGCATGATACAAATATGCCTCAGTGACCACAGAGAAAGGTGCATCCCGGCGGAAGTAAAGTTGCCCCTCGGGATGAACGTGAGAGGTCCAATAAGGCGGGAGATATGTCGGTCTATAAAATGCAGAGGTGAGATCGCCGTACACACCAAGGAGCATGTATGACATACTCAGGCTCGCAAAACCCTGGATTTATCAACGCTGGACTCAAGTCGATAGTTCTGCAAGAATAATGAATGGATATAAGATAATTATTTGGGAACGATAGTACTTACATGCATTCGCTGTCATATCGTCCGGTGGCATTGGAGGTGATGGGTCTTAGAGTGCCCTCTGGCAGGACGGAGGAGACGTTGGGATCCTTTTCGAGAGGGAAGTGTGTAGAATCCATGGGTGACGACCGTCAGGTTGAATGTTACGTTTATATAGGCGATGAGTGATGTAATTTGGAATGTCCCAAATGCGACAACATGATGGGGCAGTTCGTTGCTGTGGAACATGCAGTGTTAAATCCGAGGAACCCCGGCCGACCCGCTTGTTCCGGCCGAGATATTTAAATTATCACGTGCATCCGCCAATTGCCGAGTCCTAATTCGAGGACTTGGTGTTAGCGCAGAAATAATTTCAGTTCATCAAAGGACACTTACTTCCATACTGCTTGCAAGCCTATTCTGCTAACCATATTGTGCTAATGGCTCAGGAGGATATGAAGTATGTACTTTCACTGGTCAAACAACGGGTACACTCCGACTGATACAGGATCGCCAGAGAAGCGCCTAAAGCTGACAGCAATACTGAAGTTTTCAAGACGTCAGAACAGGCAGGAAAGCGGGAGAAGGAAACGCCCCTACCTGTGGATCTATCTAGCGATCAAGCGTCTCAGGAGCTGCCTGTTGAAGGCACCGATCGTGCAGCAGAGGGCGATCCGGTTTCCAAAGAAGATAAGGACTCAGAAGAGCAGCAGACGCAAGACGAACCAGATGATCCATTGAGGCCTCCCATGCCCCCTTCGTACGTCCTTAGTCCGGCCAAGTCTTATGCTTTCCTCACTCGTATCAATAGTTTGGTGTATAAAGGACGGCCGTCTGGGCCTACCGCGGGTGGAGCAGGCAACAGGCCTCGTCCAAAACCAGGTCCCAGGTAGTCGTACTGGCTTGGGCTCGGCATTTCTGTTTTGTTGTTGTAAATTTGTCTCCTGTTTTGATACGGTCGCGTAGTATAGACGCTTTTTTTTTTCACCATCTGTCTGAGTGTCGACAGCACTTTCAATGGCGCTATTCTCCTCATTTAATATGTCTGAAGCGCGCGCATTTGATATCTGACGCTCTTACCGGTTTTTTTTTCGTTGGTGACTCATGTTCCTACGTCGCAATCGCATGTCGTTGGTAGATGCGTTATGGACCTCGATGTAATCCTCAGCAGTAATTGCTGTGGGCCCAAAAACAATACCGATAATTTCTGCACAGTTATTTTCCAATGGGGAACACGAGATAACAACACCAGCATAGCAATCAGTTTCGGAACCAAGGTATGTACAGATTCTTGACGTCGCGTCAATCACCAAGCGCTGATCAAGAACCTGTTAGCAGGGCAATATCAGCCCCATATTGTCGCTCCGCTGAGACCAGCATCACATATACGTGCGTGAATTGCCGTCCAAAAAGAAATTTGAGCCAACTCTCGCCCACAGGAATTTTTACGGCGACGGATGCTGTTTTTTAAGTACCGTTATTTAGTACCGCATTCAACAGCCAGAACAAAGCTGTTTTGTTTTTCTTTCTGGATATAAGCCTGCACTCCTTGACCCATCGACTTCCAGACATGCCCAAACTCTTCAGCCAAATCTGGTCCCTCGTCAAAAGGACCGCCATCGACACTCGCGATGACCTTCGGTTGGTGTCTGGTTGTACAGTTGTGATCTGCTAAGCTTCATTCTCATCATAGTAAATTCATCAGCGGGCAAGGATCAACCGAAGATCCTTTGAAACCAAGGTACATGAATACTTTCATGGTTTAGATCTTTTTTTCATTGACTGTATCCCTCTTAGCCCCTCCTTGGACTCAGAGTAAGTGTTGAGTTGGGTGATCGTTTCAACTAGATTGAACAAGCGCTTGTAGGGAGTTTGCTCCTCGCGGCACGAATACCACCAAGGCCCACAGCGCTCCCCCAAATAACAGTGGTGGCAATTCTAAGTCGTCCTCTGGCAAGGTGAAGCGGGAAGGACAGGGCGCCAAATCTACTCAGAATGCCGACTCCAAATCCACAAAGTTACCTGCTAATGGTGGTAAACGCCGCTAGACGGGTCATCTGAGGACGCTAGAACATGAAATGTACACGAATTTTCATGCTATCCCCTTCCTGGTAATACAATATATGGTTCCTTCTTACATGTACCCCTCTCTAATGGCGTTTATATTAGTTTCATTGGACAGACTTGCTTTCCCCTACGTTTACATTACGTTCACTTTTCACGCCCATTATGATTAGCGCCTACCCTTGTCTTCAATTCATGAGATTGGTAACAAACAGCGCTCTTCTAAGCGTAATAGGACGCGAATGTGAGAGCTGATTAAGCGCTGGTTCGGGAGCGTTCAAGGCAGGTACAGTAAATGCATACACGATCCTAGTCTTTAAAATTTGTGAGTCGATCTCCACGTTTCTGCTTCTTATAGTACTTACATCCTTTTACACCGCCTAGGAAATTGTCTATACAAATATGAATGCCATACTTAACATGTTCGAGTACGTGGGACATTTTGTTATCTTGTATCACCGTTCTCTCTCATGAATACTTCCATCCAAAGTACTGGTTCTAGGTTCCCGGCTGGATCGCTGCTTAGGTACAACTTAAGCGCCGGCAATAGAGATATAAACTACTGCTAAGCGCCAAAGTGTTGTATCTAGCTCTTGCCTCTTACCACATCAATCCCCACTCAGACCTCTCTACCCCAACCTAGTTCGAATGAGCCCAGCTGTAGACTCAAGGCATTACTACTTCTATTCATTGGTGGTGAAAACATTTAAGCTCACATTTACCCTTAAGCGCTAAGGAAGCGCCCGAGCCCACCGTCGTCGTTCCCGTCCCAGCGGAGGATATACAGCCGGGGACGGTCACCCAATCATCTGACGATCCGCCTGTCGTCGAAGATGCTGGCGAAGCTCAATGCCCGTCCTCAAACGATGGAAACTCGGATACGAAGGTCGAAGACGGTGTTGACTCTGGCAATTCCTTCGGGCCGCCTCCACTACCAGAGTGAACTTCCGCGTTGTTTTCATAACTTGTGCTGTCGTTGACTTGGGAAAGCAGCGTAATACCGAAGCCTGAAGGGCCCAATAACACCGTCAGCAGTTGGTGGTAGGCCAAAGCCCGGCGTAAATAAGCCTGCGCCAAAGCCTGCAGAGCCTAAGCCTAGGCCCTAGCCTGCACAGGCTACTACCCGCTCAGATATTTATGACGGTCACATTTGTTGGAATGGACGTTTCTCTTGTTCGGAGCGTTTTAATTGGGCCTTTTAAATCAATAGTATCCGGAATTCAAAGTACAAGGAGGACATATATACGGTCCTAGCGTTGTTATTTATGCTCAATTTCTGTATATCATTCTTTTTCGGCTGATTTCATCAAATATTACTCCCTCTCAATTTCACTTCGTTATCTGTAGTATTTATACGTGCGTTCGCTTCCCCTGCATACATGCGCCAAAATTATGAATGCACTCGTTTTAGGAATAACCCTTGAAGCTGTATCTACTATAAAGAACAGCACAACCATATGATATCCTTGGCATCAGCCTGAAATTGATATATTAGCGATGTAAGAAGAATGAGAGAGAAGTAAAGGAATAGCCTCACCGTTAATAGTGTCTCTGCAGCGCCTACAGCAGCCGGAAAAACGGGGTTCTTATTCTGGACTTGTAAGCTGTACGACGCCTAGGGCGTACAACTATATTCGAAGTGTTGACATGTCATTCAAAAGCGGTTGTGATCGGAATTTCAATCGAATCCAATCGAACTGCGAACTTGATCACTGATCTGTGTTCAAGTACGATCTGGAGGATTTTGGAGGATATAGAAAGATACTAGTCGTGCAAGTTTGGTCCGGCTGCTTTTACGTTTACGTTGTCGCCACGGGACAAATGCTTACGCTCTCTAAGTCTAACGTAAGAAATAATTTCCGGGAGGGATGTCATCCAACTTGGAAACGAACCTTAGGTTTATTATGTCATCCTCTGTCCATGGTCCTTCGTCGGTGGATATATCACACCAAGCATATAGATTCTCGCAACATATACAGCTATTGACACAGAGGTTAAATTTATGTTTACAGAAACACAATCACTTCTCAGTCATACACCAGCAACCGTCTCATCTGAATGCACAGAGTGCCTGGTCTTCGACCAACTGAGAATTTTGGTTTTCTCAAAAACATGCACAGACGGTGCCCGGGGTAATCTTCGCCAGACCTTGGTTCCAAGTTAACTTCGGAGAGCAGCGTATACCAACGGTGGTCGCTTTGCTTGCTATCCCACGATGCCGTGATGCACCAGAAGACAAGAACTGCTATCGCTAAACATGCGGTACCCACGAGAATCCGGACATCTACGTCAGAAGCGGTGAAACACATAAGGATGAACGCCGACAAGAAAGTCACCATGCTGGAATCGGGTGAAATCGTGAAGACTAGGCAAGGAAGCAGATACTCACGCCCATACGAGGAGAGCATAAGGTAAACTGTACATAATAGCCAGCGTCTCTAGACCTGTGTAATGTTGCTTCTGTGAATGAAGTAATTGCCACTAGAGCACGTCAGCCGAGTTTGAGAAGTGACGGTGCTGACAGCTTACTGCTTCAGCGGCTGAATTCTTCGCCATCCATCGATTCTTCCGAATTAGAAGTAAGCCCAAAATGATACTACCAATGCTTGCGATGACTGAGATGTAACTTGAAATCTGCGCCGGAGAGCGTCCCTCCTTAGCACTGGAGTCATCGACACTCTGAATGGCAAGGAAGGCAACGTTGACGTTGAGCAAAACAGTAGACTGTGTAACAGTGTATTTGTTAGAAGAACTTGAAAATCTATTACAGAGTGCGCACATTGAGGATCAAGTCTTGCCATTCAGCTTTGAGTTTCTCAATGAAAGCGATCCAGGACGTTTTGATGACCAGTCCGTCACCCCAGATCTTGTTTAGGGAATCCAGATAAATATTGGGCGTACAAAACAAGAGTGGCGATAGCAAAATGACAAGTGGTGGCGTTCTCGGTTCTGTATCATAAACAGACTTGTCAGACTCAAGCCGAGCTGCAGGCAGTCCGTGGAAATTGTAAAATCGCTCGTTGGCTAGGGTTATAAGCCTTAGCACCGTAATGATATTCTCGCGCGCATACCAAGAATATACATGAAACGACCTGTCGAATAGTCAGTTTATGGACGACTCGTCATGATGCGTAATTGTCACTCACCTATACTGCACACTGAACCCGGGTGCCCCTTTTCGCCTTTTCTAACGGATTCTGGGGCACGTTTGAGTAGGAATTCTGAGAGGGAGAAAATTCTTCCTTACTCCTGATAGCATTCGTAAGACTTAGCATTGGCTGTAGGTCTGTTACACCGTAGGAACAGTTGGCTATCGATGAAGTCATGGCATCTGTAAAGTCTGGTCAATCATAGCCATCAGTTTTATTCACGCGAATAAAGACCTCCAAGATAGTAGATCAGGATATCCCTGAGTTCGTCAATGATATCTTCGGTCATCTCCAGGCATGCGGGGAACAATTGACAATGATACCTAGTTGGTATGAGCTTCAAATCAAGGATATAAACAGATACATACCAGTATTGCGCCTCTATTTCGTGACCAATATGGGATTGCTCAGTGACACGTTGCATCTGTCAATATACGTAGTGTTGAAGTCGTCCAGCCAAAAGATAGACCGATCGTCATGGCTTGCAAAGTAATACCCGCAGCAAATATTGCCATTCTCTGTTATTGCCCTTTGCCCGTATATAGTCTTTCATATCGACCATAAACTTCGTAATGAGTTCCAGCTTGTCTGAATTGTATAGGTTGATAGTATCTGTGAATATCCTCGGTAGCAAACATCCGGAGGATATCATGGGCTGATGCGATCTTTCTTTTTCATCAGGCGGTGTTTGAAGGATGGGCGGTTGTGATTTCTTGAGTCTTCATACAATTATATGCATCGGGTGGAGGAAGTCGGTGCAAAAATGTGATGAAGTCAGAAAGTTCGTGGTCGGAATGATCCAATCATCGTGACATAGGTACCTGGTGTTGCGAATTGAAGAGCCTATGTCGCATATGATTGAAACCGTCTGTTGTCCATTGTAAGCTGATATGGACTTAAACGATGTGAATAAATAGAATAGGAATAACTAAATGAATAATTTTAGTATTAGTACAAGAGGGGTAGATATACATAATTTTTATACCAGTTGATCGCTGGTCTCGTTCCGCGATCGAAAATGGAAGACAGACCTCCAGGAGGGAACCTCTTTTTCGGTGGTAATTATCTCGAAGGTAACGAGGGCAAGAAGCAGGACAATAGGCACAACAGCAGCAGAAATCAAACCAAATAGACGGGAAACAATAATGATACAGTTGGCGATGAGAGCTCCGAGACCCCAAAAGTGCAGGAAAGTCGGTAGGGAATACATCAATGCGACGAGTCGGAATTGGTTCTTTGATGAGTAAACTGATTCGAGGTACTGAGACTGTTTAATTGTCAGCGGGATAGATGAAGGAGTAAATGATAGTTGCTCACAGCCTGAGTGGCACTGGCTTTTTCCAGCCGTCGGTGACGGTGAATTAGTAGCATTGACGCTACGAGGCTAGCGGTAAAGAGTGTGATGGAAGCGGCCGTCAACGCCGGAAGACTCGGGCCAAAAGCAACCGGGACATGAAGTCTGAAACGCAAACTCTGAGTATCATGTAACTTCATCGCAAACGTTACACCTACATGAATGTGGATGAGGTCTGGATATCGCGGAGTTTAGTCAGTGTATGCCTTCTTTGAAGAGTAATGAAAACGTACGAAGAGAACAGCATCTTTCCACTCTTGTAGGCACTTCGACATGAATGGCTGCCACTGGTCTACATAGACAAGACGGTCTACGAATAAGTCATCCAATCGATTCGAGTAGGATGCAGAATTTCCCAGGGATATGAATGAAACCAGGGGTTCAAGGAAAACTTTCTCTTCTGGATGGAAAAGGACGGCCTGGTCTCGGGATAGACGGGAAAATTCTTGGCCGTAGTAGACCGAGAACCTATGGTTACCTGAGGTGGGGATCAAAAACAGACTCCAATGGAGAACACGGGTCATTCTTACAGACGATGCTCCAGAGTCGCGCAGCAACACATGTTTGGTGGCCGTCTTCATTATGATCTATCATTCGGAGTGTCACGGAGGGAGCTCGATGTCAGCAATTTTGGTCGCACCTTTGCCAGTCCGGAGGACTTTCACAAATGTCGCACATTCTCCTTGGGAGTAGAAAAAAGTGGAAACACCGGAGGTCATATGGTCTGCGTGAAGTGTCGGTCTCTGGTAATCTGCGCAACAACTACTGCGCGCTGCTCACCAGCAAGTCCATGATTGAAGATACAAATGAGGTCATCATAACTCTTTTTGGGGAGTCCTCCAATGTGCATGGGGAAATGTTCAAGATGAGCCCAGTATAAGCTCTCTAGATAAATTCCTGCACACAGATCAGATATGAGATAAGTCGGCGGTCTTGAAAACCGTACTGAGATGAGACGGCGAGGCCACGTCAGGAAGCCCGAGGGCATCTGTTTCGATGACATCCAACCAAAACTCTGTTCTTGTGGCGTGGTTAACGAAATAGTAGGCGCAATCGTCTTCTTCAATCTTGATAAACAGTTCTATGTTGCTTGAGACGCTGATGTTCTTTTCATCTAGGAGGGTCTCCATCTTCTTGGTCCAGCGATCCACTTTCGCCATGTTTTCCGCGTGATACAAATATGCCTCAGTGACCACAGAGAAAGGTGCATCGCGGCGGAAGTAAAGTTGCCCCTCGGGATGAACGTGAGAGGTCCAATGAGGCGGGAGATATGTTGGTCTATAAAATGCAGAGGTGAGATCGCCGTACACACCAAGGAGCATGACATACTCAGGCTCGCAAAACCCTGGATTTATCAACGCTGGACTCAAGTCGACGGTTCTGTAAGAATGATGAATGGATATAAGACAATTTCTTGAGAAGAGTGGTGCCTACATGCATTCGACGTCGTATCGTCCAGTGGCATTGGAGGTGATGGGCCTCAGAGTACCTTCTGGCAGGGCGGAGGAGCCGTCGGGATGCTTTTCAGGAGTGAAGTGTGTAGAGTCCATCGCTTGGTAAGTGAGTTCGAGGTTTCTATGTGCTTATATATATATGCAGAGGCGATGTTGGATTTTCCATTTTTGAACCGCCATTGTCCGGGTTTAGGCCACTTGTCACTGCCTGTCACCATTTGCTGTGGCGAGTGATATCGATGATCCGGAGTCCGGATGGACCTTATTGAAGTTACAGCCTTTCGGCCGGAAGTTGGTACAATGGAAACCCAATTGATTTTATCACGTGCATAAATTTTGCCGATTGCCGAAACTCAATGATCCCAATCGGACTTAACGCTTCACAACTTTAGCGCGGAAATAGGTTCGTTAAAGGATACTTACTTCGATACTGCTTGCAAGTTTATTCTGCCAACCATATCGTGCTAATGGCTCAGGAGGATACGATGTATGTACTTTCACTGGTCAGGCAACGGGTACACTCCGACTGATCTGATACAGGATCGCCAAAGAAGCGCCTAAAGCTGACAGCAATACTGATGTTTGCAAGGCGCCAGAACAGGCGGGAGAGCGGGAGAAGGAAACGCCCCTGCCAGGGGATCTGTCTAGTGATCAAGCGCCTCAGGAGCCTCCTGTTGAAGACGCTGATCGTGCAGCAGAGGGCGACCCAGTTTCCAAAGTAGATAAGGACTTAGAAGAGCAGCAGACGCAAGACGAACCAGATGACCCATTGAGGCCTCCCATGCCCCCTTCGTACGTCCTTTGTCCGGCCAAGTTTTATGCTTTCCTCACTCGTATCAATAGTTTGATGTATAAAGGACGGCCGCTTGGGCCCACAGCGGGCGGAGTCCCCAGACCTCGTCCAAAACCAGGTCCCAGGTAGTCGTACTGGCTTGGGCTCAATATTTCTGTTTTGCTGCTGTAAATTTGTCCCCTGTTTTGATACGATCGCGTATTATAGACGCTTATTTTTTTTCACCATCTGTATGAACGTCGAACAGCACTTTCAATGGCGCTATTTTCCTTTTTTAATATGTCTTATGGAGCGCACATCTGACGCTCTTACGGGTTTCTTTCTCGTTAGTGACACCTGTTCCTACGTCGCAATCGCATGTCGTTGGTAGATGCGTTATGGACCTCCCTCAGCAGTAATTGCTGTGGGCACAAAAACAATAACCGACACATTTTGCACAGTTATTTTCCAATGGGGAACACAAGATAACAACACCAGGATAGCAATCAGTTTCGGAACCAAGGTGTGTATGATTCTTAACATCGCGTCGATCACCAAGCGCTCATCAAGTAGCAGGGCATTAAGAAATATTCACTATCAGTCGCAGATTGTTGCTCCGCTAAGACCAGCGTCACGCATACGTGCGTGAATTGCTGTCGAAGTAATAATTTGGGCAAAATCTCGCCCACAGGAGTTTTTACGGCCATGGATGCTGTTTCTAAGTACCGTTATCTAGTACCGCCTTCAACAGCCAGAAATAATGCTGTTTTGTGTTTCTTTTCAGATATAAACCTGCAAATACTCTTTGACTACGCTCACCCATCGACGGACATGCCCAAATTCTTCAGCCAAATCTGGTCCCTTGCCAAAAAAACGGCCATCGACACTCGCGATGATTTTCGGTTGGTGTCTGGTTGTACAGTTGTGATTCCGCTAAGCTTCATTGTCATTATAGTAAATTCATCAGCGGGCAAGGATCAACCGAAGATCCTTTGAAACCAAGGTCTGTAAATACTTTCATGGTTCATGTCCGTTTCACGGCTTAGTATCCCTTTTAGCTCCTCATTTGACTCGGAGTAAGTGTTAAGAGCTGGGTAATCGTTTCGACTATTCTGAAAGCGCTTGTAGGGAATTTGCTCCTCGCGGCAGGGAGGGCAAGAAAATCGAGAGTTCTGTGCCAAAGAACAGCGGCAAGAAATCTACGTCGACCTCTGGCAAGCCGAAGGTGGCAGGACCCGGCAAAAAGTCTGCTCCCCCAAACCCGCCCCCAAATCAACAAACCCATCCGGCTGCAAACACACCCAGACGGGTCTAGGATCTCGTAGACAGGCGCCACATACACGACTACGGGAGCGCTGAGATTGCAGACGGGTCACCCGAGGACACTAGAACTTGGACAGATACGAATTTTCATGCTATCCCCTTCTTAGTGATACAATCTATGGTTCCTTCCTACACGTACCTCTTTCTGACAGCGTCTATGTTAGTACGTTTACATTATGTTCACTTTACGCCCCCATTATTGTGATTAGCGCCAAGGGGACAAAGCGCGCTCTTCTAAGTGTGATAGAACGCGATCGTGAGAGTTGATTAAGCGCTGCTTCGGGAGCGTTCAAGGTGGGTATAGTAAAGGCATACACGATCCAAGTCTTTGGAATTTGTAAGTAGGTACTTAATCCCTCTTACTCCGCCCTAGGAAATTATCTATACGGGTCTGAATGTCATAGCTAGCATGTTCGAGTTCCTGGGACATTTCGTTATCTTGTATCACCGTTCTCTCTTGAATGCTTCCATCTCAAAGTGGTTCTAGGTTCCCGGCTGGATCGCTGCTTAGGTACAACTTAAGCGCCGGCAATAGAGATATAAACTACTGCTAAGCGCCAAAGTGTTGTATCTAGCTCTTGCCTCTTACCACATCAATCCCCACTCAGACCTCTCTACCCCAACCTAGTTCGAATGAGCCCAGCTGTAGACTCAAGGCATTACTACTTCTATTCATTGGTGGTGAAAACATTTAAGCTCACATTTACCCTTAAGCGCTAAGGAAGCGCCCGAGCCCACCGTCGTCGTTCCCGTCCCAGCGGAGGATATACAGCCGGGGACGGTCACCCAATCATCTGACGATCCGCCTGTCGTCGAAGATGCTGGCGAAGCTCAATGCCCGTCCTCAAAAGATGGAAACTCGGATACGAAGGTTGAAGACGGTGCTGACTCTGACAATTCCTTCGGGCCACCTCCACTACCAGGGTGAACTTCCGCATTGTTTTCATAACTTGTGCTGTCGTTGACTTGGGAAAGCAGCGTAATACCGAAGGGCCCAATAACACCGTCAGTAGTTGGCGGTAGGCCAAAGCCCGGTGGGCTTAAGCCTGGGCCCAGGCCTGCATAGGGCAAGTGAGCTACTACTCGCTCAGATAAGGCTTATGACGGTCACGTATTTGTTGGAACGGGCGTTTCTCTTGTTCAGAGCGTTTTAATTGGGCCTTTTAGATTAATAGTATCCGGAATGCAAAGTACAAGGAGGACATATATACGGTCCTAGCGTTGTTATTTATGCTCAATTTCTGTACATCACTCTGTCCGGCTGGTTTCATTAAGTATTACTCCTTCTCAATTTCACTTCGTTATCTGTAGTATTTATACGTGCGTTCGCTTCCCCTGCATGTCTGCGCCGAAATTATGAACGCAGTCGTTTCAAGAATAGCCTTCGAAATTATATCTACCATAAAGAACAGCGCAACCATACGAAATCCTTGACATCAGCCTGAAATTAATGTATCAGCGATGCAAGAAGAATGAGAGTGATGAGGTAAAGGAATAGCCTCGCCGTTAATAGTACAGTGTCTCTGCAGCGCCTGCAACAGCCAGAAAGAGGGGCTCTTATTCTGGACTTGTAAGCTGTACGATACCTAGGACGTACAACTACATCCGAAGTATTGACGTGCCGGTTGTGATCGGAATTTCAATCGAATCCAATCGAAACGCGAACTGATCACCGATCGGTGATTAAATACTACGATTTGGAGGGTATAGAAAGCTATCGATAATACTAGTTGTGCAAGTTTTGTCCGGCTGCTTGTACACTTACGTTGCTGCCGTGGAAAAAATATTTGCGCCATCCAAGTCTAATGTACTTTAAGAGAGAATTTCTGGGAGGGACGTCATCGATATCCAAGGAACCGAATCCCAGGTTAGCTTTCTCACCGACACTCAAACCACTCTTATGTCATCCTCGGTCCATGATCCTTCATTGGTGGATGTATCACACCCTGCATATAGATTCTCGTAAAATAGACAGCTATTGATACAGAGGTTAAATCTTTGTTTACGGAACCACAATCACCTCTCAGTCATACACCAACAACCGTCTCATCCGAATCCACAGAGTGCCCAGTGTTTGTCCAACTGAGGCAGTTGATTTTCTTCACAACATGCACAGACGGTGCCTGTCGTAATCTTTGCCAAACCTTCTTTCCAAGTACGAAGAGCAACGTATACCAGCGGTCGCTGCTTTGTTTGCCCTCCCAGGAAGTCATGATGCACCAGAAGATAAGAACAGCTATCGCTAGCCACGCGGTACCCACGAGCATTCGAACGGTTACGTCGGAAGCAGTGAAACACATAAGGCTGAATGCCGACAAGAAAGTCACCATACTGGGAACCGGGGTAAGACGCACGGAAGAGTGAGAGAAGACGTATGCACTCACGCCCACATGAGGAGAGCATAAGGTAAACTGTACATAATAGCCAGCGTCTCCAGACCAGTATACTTCTTCTTTTGTGAACGAAGAAATGACCACTAGAGTACATCAGCCGGGTCATAGAAGTCACGGAGGTGGTAGCTTACTGCTTCAGTAATCGCACCGCTCTCTTTCGAACGATTCTTCCGAATTAGAAGTAAGCCCAAAATGATACTGCCAATGCTTGCGATAATTGAGATGTAACTAAGTATCTGCGCTGGGGACCGTCCCTCCTTATCACTAGAGTCATCGACACTCTGAATGGCAAGGAAGGCGACGTTGGCGTTAAGCATAACAGTAGACTGTGTATCTGTTAGAAGAGCTTGAATCTCATTATAGGATGCTCACATTAATGATCAAGTCTTGCCAATCAGTATTGAGTGTCTTGATGAAGATAGCCCAGCTTGTTTTGCTTACTAAACCATCACCCCAGATCTTGTTTAGGGAAGCGAGATGGATATCGGGCGCAAAGAATAAGAGTGGTGATAGTAAAATGACAAGTGGTGTCCGTTTCACTTCTGTACCATAAACAGACTTTTCACGTTCAAGCCGAGCTGCAGGCAATCCGTGGAAGTTGTAAAATCGCTGTTGGACTAGAAACCATAAGCCTTAATATTAATAATGATGTCCTCGTGCGCATACCAAAAATGAACATCAAACGACCTGTGAATTTGTCAATTCATAGACGATTATTTGAAGAAGGATCACAATTTACTTGTACTGGATACTGAGCTTGGACTTTGATGATTTCCCGAGAGAACGGTGTCTAGACAAGAAATCAGGGAATATGGGAATTGGAGTTGTTAATTTCTGACCTTTAACGCTATTCGTGAGGGCAAGCATTTGCTGCAGGTCTGGAATGCTGTAAGGGCGCTTGGCTGTTTCTGAAGTTGTCAAATCTTAGTGCAAACTAGTCAGCACATGCGGCACAACTTCGGTCGCGAACCATACCTCCAATGCAATGGATCAAGATATCACTCAGTTCATTGATTATACTCATATCCATTTCCCGGCATGTAGGGAACAGTTGACAATGATACCTGATTGCCGTCAGCACAAATATAAATGCCACGGCAGGTGCTCACCAGTATTGCGACTCTACCTCATGGCCAACTTGGGATGCGGAAGTTACACCTTTGATCTGATCCCATCTATCGAAGTAGGTGGCGTTGAAGTCGTCCAGCCAAAATATAGACCGATCGACATGGCTTGCAAAGTAGTAAGCGCAACAAATATTGCCGTCCTCTGGGTTTCGTCTAAGGTCAAACACAAGATCGATATTGGGATATATATTGATGCCCTTTGCCCGTATGTAGTCTTCCATATCGACCATAAACTTCGTAATGAGTTCCAACTTATCCGAATCGCATAGGTTGATATCCGTGAATATCCTCGGTAGCAAACATTCGGAAGATATCATGGCGTCATGACAGTTACCAGTGCATGGTGATACCTTCCTCTCGCGAACAAAGTAGCGAGCACCTCCAGGATGTACACACGCTACCCACTCATCAGGAACGGTGTCACTTCACAAGATGCATGATTGACAAGCACAGAAAAGCAGAAAACAACCAACGTACGTTTGAAATGAGGTTGTCAGAGGATCGATCCAAAAATCTGTTTCTCTGGCTTCCCTAAATCATAGATATCAGTATAAGCATAAGGGTATACTCAAAGGATCACAGACACAAGCTCTCTTTCATATCTTTGCACTTGTTCAGGGGCTATAGGCCAGAATAAAGGATACGCGGTCATCAATGTAGTGACGTCGCCGGGGACGGAAATATCCGGACCATCGTGCAGTACGAGGGGAGGTAAAGGCTGTGCTATGGCTGTCAAGGATCCGCTATCGAAACTGGGACAAGGGGGGGTCGAAATCATGGACGTGGGCCGAAGACGAGAGAGCTCGTGAGAGGATGGATTCCCATGTGTATATGTCCCCAAGTTAGGCATTGAGTGACAGACATTCTGAGACGACCGTGACGCATTAGAGCAGGAATATGGATGTAAAGAACTTTGGTCAGTTGGAAGGTGCACGGTGGATGAAGGTCGGGAGCCATGGCGAGGTAGACGGCGAGTCGACAGATTTACGTGGGCGTAATCGGCCAAATTAACTCGAGATCGACTTGTCAAGGTCATAGGTGTAGCCAACGTCGCGACACCGTTCAACGAAGACTGCGAGGCATTCTCGACAGCACAGCTGTATATAGAGTCCGAATTATCAGGGGGAATGACACTGTGGCACACTACTGTCGAGACCGGTGCCTGTCCGCCGACGGCGCCGTCCACCATCGTCATTGTAAAGTCATTGGGCGGAGGTGGGCATTTGTCGCGATCGTAAATGCGTTCTGGGCCCTTCGGAGAGGTTCTGTCACGTGCAATCCTTGAATATCGATGAAATTGGCGCCTGAAGAATGACCAGAGGGCGAGGATCGCCTTCAGTGGCGAGCAGCCACCTACGTGGTCATGAAGGAGTCTCTGCAGCGCACTCAGGAGCCATTGTAACAGTGACATCTGCCCGACGATAAGGACTAGGGGAAGAAACAAACTGTAACATACATGGCCAGCTCAGGATTCTTATGGCAATGCAACTGGCCGATGACACGTTCGAAGCCATCGTTTACAGCACCTTTACCTAGTAAGGTTGGGGTCACTCATTTCCGGCACCCCTTTATGTAAGCATTACATAGGCCACGTGACTGCCAAATTCTGAGATTCGAGAAATTTTGAACCAAATTTGAACTGGCTAGAGGTCATGTAGAAACATATTTTGGGTGGGCAGTCTTAGATATTTTAAATTTTTGTTTCAACATCTTGCATGCATTGCTCTCAAGTGATTATACACTACAACCACTTGAAATTTAGCCTTCAATGCATTTAGGAAGCCGCAAAATAATTGATAATATTTTATATTCATATCACGTGATAGCTTACTAAGCTGCCAAATTCTCTCTGGTCGAAAATCTTAATATGGCTCAAATGGCTCAAAAATGCTATGACAATACTCAAAAATGCCAGCTGAAAAATTTACCTTGATATGGTTATAGCATGAGAACAAAGACTTCACATGAAATTTCCTTCCACCAAAATGATCTTAAGGCTTGCTTGAATAGATTGTTGCAGTCAAAGTACGTATTTATATCATGAGGTGGAACTTATCTATCTATATATCTATGTATAAATGCTCTTGAGGTCTCCGGGTGATGCTCGGTACCTCCACGTGACTGGCCCTTTTGGCTGTGGACCCCGGGTAAGGTCATGGTCTGGTTACGTGCCCCATTCCCACAGCCCCAAAATGGCAGCGACGCTCAGATTCCTCCCCTCACTCGCATTGGGTGAGGGGAGTGGGGATTCCCTGCCGCTATGCTTCGTTCTGAGCTAGTCCAGCTGGCATCACTCTGCTTAGAATTTTTCTGGTTCAGGCCCTCTCCGACCGAATAATTCAAGCCCATGTCAACATATCCAACACTGCAGCCTGTACATTTGTGTGCCCTGCCCAAGCCCATAGCCCTCGTTTAGCACCATGCCAACGAATTCATGACTGTCTTTCATCCTTGTGAGTCAGTCAGAACCAGTTTGGCATGCATCTTATCATGCTCTACAGCTTTTTATAGAGCGGCTTCATTCAATTGACCTTATGATCACCCAGGAGGCAAGGACACCTGGGACCCTCTCACTCATGAGTCCCTCACTCCCCTCACTCACTGTTATCCTAGTGAATGAACTCCCTCTTTGCCCAATCACATCGGAAGTGGTAGCCGCAATGCCAACACTCGCAGGAGAGGCTGATCTCTCGGTCAACACTTTGCCATGGACAGTGTTCAGATGTCCCTTGAAGAGCGGCCATACATGAGCAACGATCTCAAGTGAGTTGAGCCATCGAGAATCCAGTACAACAACTGAAATCTTTATCTCAATAACAGTGGCCTACGAGTTACTGAACTCTTATGCATAATTCGCCACCAGCTGCATAAGTGGCCTCACTGACACAAGAAGACCGGTGCCCTCGCCAAGCTGAGCAAGTCACATGTCACCAAAGCCAGTCTTCGACGTGTAATCCTGGATCCCAGCTATGGCTTTACGATGTTTTCCTCCTGGAGGCTACCTGAACATCGAACAAACTCAATGCCTGCTGAACCTAGTTTCCTGTCTACATCTACTGAGGTTTGTCAAATGTATTTTGAGTATCTCTCTGCTTCTGACCATTCCTTTCTACTTTCATAGCCTCCGTACATGTTGCTGTTTACCCAATTTGCAGTCTCCAACATGTCAATCTATGAGCCTGGTGTTGTACAGATGAGTAAATATCCTTAGTAAATGATGCTGCACTTATCATTAACCCCAGGTGGTCCATTTATTTGTTGAGGACGAATGTGATAAACTCAGCAAGCGCAAATTCACTGAGACTGTCTCCCTTACAGTCCTTGATACTACTGCCTGTCAAAGTCACAAGTTTCATGTTAATCCTTGCGATGTTTTAGATCAGTTGAAGGGAATTCTATGTCGACGCCATGGAGTCTGGAGTAAGTTGCAATCCTTCAGCCCTGTATTTGAACTAACATTCTTTTTAAGTTACCAGGACAACAGTTCAATGCACTCTCCTGGATCCACGGCAAGATGGATTCTATCGCTATTTCATCAACGCGCCCTTCAATGATCTTCTCATAGTGGAGACTACTATCAATGCAGTTATTATCTCATCAAATAATCTATGTATCATGGTGGAGACTGTATGTTTTTGTTTTCTAATTTCTGTGCACCATATCACTCTGAAGACTCTGCAGTCAAATGATCGCTACACAAATCTGGTGAACCCAAGCATGCTTAATTTTATGCCACACAGTACAACCGGTGACTCTTTTTTATATATACCTAAATCTTCTATTTACGAGGCTTCTGTCATAGATTCCGATTCAATAATAATCAATGACATTTCAACGAAGCCACTTCTTCTTGCTCGGGAGCATTCAGACGTGGACACTACCTGGCTCAAGGAACAGATTTGTCTGCTTCCTGGATACGATGCATGGCAGAAACTTCATCATCACGTTCTCTCAGGGCCTGACATCAAGGGATACTGGGAGTTTGCTGTCCATGTTGTCGAGCAGTATGCAGATACATGCTGCCCTTCGGTATGTCATTGTTAAGCCATTATCTCTTCATCTCTCTGACATCAGAGCAGGGCTGTAAGCTTTCAAAAGAGTGCATGGTGCGCGACGGCTTACATTTTGGAATGACCTGGTTCAACAAAATAAAGGAAAGTCTTGCACTGTTGGCAGAGCTCAAAGATGATCCCAATGTTATGGAATGGTTAACGCTTGATAAAGAGACGCTTGGTGGAAGCAAAGGGCTGCAGCGACATCTTCGTATTCATCACGAGAATGTACAGATTTCCGGTAGTTCTATGTAAACAAGATTGATTTGTACTTTTTTCGAATGAATAACACCTTGGCAGGACCAACTGTGGTAGGTCTTGTGTTCAACTTTGCTTGATGTGTCACATTCCTAGCTGCTTACCATCAACATGGGCATACCAGGTCTTTGGGAGGTCTTGAAACCCTCCATGTCTATCAGC
This sequence comes from Armillaria altimontana, assembly GCA_022818075.1. NCBI lineage: Eukaryota > Fungi > Basidiomycota > Agaricomycetes > Agaricales > Physalacriaceae > Armillaria > Armillaria altimontana. The sequence continues at coordinate 1,018,220 of JAIWYR010000003.1, forward strand.
TCTCTTACAACGCTAGCTTTGCCATCACTGTCCTCTCCATCTCGGGGCTTCCACTTGGGAATCGATATTTTTCTCTGGCTCTTCCATGCTGGATATTCAAAGGGAGGAGAGAATCCTGAGCTGCACCTCATCTTCTTTCGCTGCTGTTCCCTTCTGAAATATCCGATTCTTCCCATTTTCATATTTGACGGTCCTAAGAGGCCTGAATGGAAAAGAGGAAAGAAGATTAACTGTTCACCTGCTAAACTTATTACAGCAGTGAAAGCGGTAGTTGAAGCATTTGGCTTTGAATGGCAAACGGCACCTGGAGAGGCTGAAGCCGAGTTGGCGTACCTGAATGGAGCTGGCATCATTGATGGAATCCTTACAGATGATGTTGACACTTTTGTTTTTGGAGCACATACAGTGATTCGGAATCGGTCCTCGACTCATCCCCATGATGACAAGCTCAAGCAGCATTATCATGTTTACTCCGGGATCCAGCAAAGTCATGCAGATCTTCTTTTGATAGCCTTATGTTCGGGTGGTGACTACTACACTGGATTACAAGGCTGTGGTGTTAAAACTGCACTTGCATTAGTTCAATGCGGCTTTGCAGACAGTCTGTATCATGCAGCAATGAGTCTCCCACCCACCTCTCTTCCTGTCTTTCTTGATGAATGGCGTGACAAAGTTATTTCCGAGCTTGCAACAGACTTGCATGGCTGCATTGGCCGGAAAATGATTAGCCTAGCATCAACTGTTCCTCAGGATTTTCCCAACATCCATGTCCTTTCCTCTTATGTTCAGCCGATCACCTCGCTTTCAGAAGGCCATCTTGATTTCTACACTAATCTCACCTGGACGCAGAAAGAGCCCTCAATTCCAGAAATTGCTCGAATATGTGAATTTTACTTCGAGTGGGGTTTCGAAGCCACCATCTTGAAGCGATTTCACAAGATCTTGTGGCCTTCAATTACTTTCCAGGTACTCCGTCGACAACTCCTTTCACCTGAGGATGCTTTTCTTTCACGATTCATGGGTGAGACTCAATCTGTTACAGAAGATTTCAGTGATTGGGTGACTAAAATACATTCAACATGGAAACACTTTTCTACAGATTACACACCCAAGTATTGTATAGAGATAAAGCCCTCCATTCTTTCTCGTATTGCTGAAACAGGAGTGCAAGGAATACGCAGGCCTGACAATATAGAATGGGAAAGCTCCTCTGAGGATGGTGATAGACAGAATGGAAACGATACTACAGATCCCCAGCAGTCTTCAATTTGTGTCTGGGTACCAACAGTATTGATGGAACAAGTATGCCCAGAACTTATCGAGGAATACAAGGGCAGAAAATGGCAGAAAGACAAGAAGAAGAAACGATGGGGAAGGCTTGAGGTAATTGTCCATTCAAAATTTTTCCATTCTACGCTTATGACAGCCTTATTAGATTGTTAATGCAGGGTTAGGCCAGAACACACCATCTCAGTTCTTGGAGCTCACATGCTGCCACCAGGAATGGATTGAAAGGCAGTGGAAAAGTCATGCAAGTGCAACAATCTCTAATGCATGAAGTGGCGAGCAAAAGAGCCAGTAAGTCAAATTTATACTCTCGGAATACAAAAGGTTATGAGACTTACGTTGTTCTCTCCCAGATCCATCTCTTATCAACAAAAGAAAAAGACCAGTAAAAACGAGGGAAGCATCTGTGCTTGTTATATCATCGAATGCTGAATCAGGTATACTAGCTTATGACTTTGTGGGGTATCTGCTTACTATTTGAGTTGTCTGACAGATGTCGATGAGCACAAGCAGCAATGTACAAGGCTAAATGCCAACTTGAAGGGAAAAGGAAAAGCAAGAGCTTCATCAGTGATAGAAATATCATCAAGCTCAGATTCAAATCATAGTAGTGGTGCATTATCTTCATTTGTCTATCATTCATACAATCAATCAATACTTGAAACCATCAGACCATGATGTCGAGGTCACCTCCTTTTTCACATCAACAAACTTCAAAGCTGGACAACCATCATCGGCAATTATTGATCTGACAAAAATTTAAGGATGGAACTGATACCTTGAGCGCACCCCCCAGATAGCAGTAATTTCAAGTTGTATGAGTATCAGTAATGAGCACAGTAGTCGAGCAGATGGACTCAAAAAGGGTTTGATAAATATGTACAAACATTCCTCGATCCCCCGACTGTTGCTCTTCCTTCTTCCTCAGAAATGTATGGAGGTCAAAACAAATCATTTTCTAGTCCTGAAATTACTCATTTCAAGTGTAATATAACATTTTTTAGTGCTCTGCATCTACAACTGCATGTTGTGGGGTTGGTACTGAAGTGAAATTTAAGTGATAAACATGGATACTGGCAGCCATAGATAGCTCAAAAGACTACATTCATTTCTTTACTATACAGAACAGGTCAATCGCATAGCATTCTCAACTATTTGCTGGGAATTTGTCAAGCCATCTGCCCCTTTCTCTCACTTCTGCAGATAGTCTATAAACCCACACACCGTTGAGAATTTAACAGGAACATAATTCTTGCGAAGAAACCTAAGTGCCCGCTTTTCATCCCACTCTCTTTTGCTTATAAGCTCCGTCATAATGTCAATGATGCGCTTCCGTCGTGAGGCCATCGTCTTCTTTGCCTTGTCAGATCGACGCCATCGGGTGTCCCAGTATTGGCTTAGGCGTTCAACGGATATGCAACCATTGATACCGACACTCCACTCTTTCCAGATCTCTTCTACAGTAGCTTGCTTGTTGCCACCAGGCTGGTAGAATTTGTAAGAGGGTCGCCATTCATCAGATACATCACTAGCATCTGATATAGTCCATCGAAAGCTATGACATCATAGCTGTGTGGCTCCAAATTCAGCCTCTAGTGTATCAATGCCTTTGAGCTGTAAGTCTTGGACATGCTGATCCTCTGACAGTCTGAATACTGCGACAGAGTACAGCTCCCCACTATTACTCATGGTGATTTTGGAGATAGGAAGTGGGGGCAGGGGATTCAGGTCTGTGTCGGTTGGCAGGGTTTCAACAGCAGCTGCAAATGATGGCACAAATGGAGTTGGGGAAGGTTGGGGTATCATCTTTCTAGCTTGCAGAGGTTCGGCGTGTCCCACTATTAATTAAAGTCTTAATTAGTGTATATTTATTGATGAAACTAATTTGTACCTTTGCGACGCTTCCATGGCCTTGCTTCATTAGACGTCTCTTGGGCCATGAAGTGGCTCTCCATTATCTTGAGCATGTCAGTATGCTCCTGCAGCACATGATTCAGCTTTTGATTTTCAAGCGCAAATGTCATCACAATGCCATGGAGACTTGAAGAGAACTGTTCAGGCAAGTTCTCAAGATGATGTCATCCTTCCAATTCAGCGGCATCAAGACAAGGGATTGAAGATGTAGTGAACATGTGGAACAGTGGGGTATTGAAGGGATAGTATTCAAAGAGAGGACAATTTGGATACTTCACATAAAGAACAGCAGCGTCTTGAAGGATTATAGTTCGAAAAAAAATGAGCAGGTTGAGCAGATGGCAGAGCCTTGGATCGTCTGCCTTTCTTCTGAGCTGTCGTTTTCTTGATTCAAGTGCTGCTTGTTCAACCTTGACCCATGGGAAAATGTCTTTGATGAACTCTCTGGGGACATCTAGTGAGAAGTAATGAGACAAGCACAGAACAAAGACAAGCCACTCACCCAGCCCACCTCGGACTAGGATATAGGATTCCTGTTTAGAGCCATTCCACCCAGACATGGAGAGCATTGATGGAATTGGGAGAGCATCAACGTATAATGGCATGGAGCCGTCTGTCTTGCTTGCCCAGTTTCCAAGTGCTTTGGTGTCTTCATGCAAGGATCCATGATAATGAGACCATGTTCCGGCAAATTTGTGACCAGCATGTGTTACCTTTGTTATTGATATACCTTCACATTCGTATAACTCTTTGACACGCTTATGGTGGTCTGTTCATTGGTAAGATGGCTATAAAACAGTGTGAGTTGAAATAACGTACTGTCATATGACATTTCATCCTCCAGGTGACTTGAGTTGTTGAAGACATGGAAATTGTTAGGGCTCCAACCGTTTTCATTTGAAACTGTTTATACACCGTTTAAACCGTTTATTTATTGTTTAAGTTTAGGTAGGGAGGCAAACGGTAAACAAACGATAAACAAACAGTAAATGGTTATCTAGTCCACGTGTTGTCTGGGAGTGCCATATTGATTCTTCCAATCGACTCTTGGACCTTCATTGCTGTGACTACTGGTCCTAGTATCATCTCAATCCAATAGCCATGGCTATATCTTTGCAAAATTACTGTCGTGTGTTTTATGATTGTTTTCCAATATAACAGTGCTCTCCAATGTACTCACCTCACTTTATGGTACTTTCTGTCTGGTTCTTGTGCAGCTACCTGGGGATCTTTATAGCAGCTGCACCATAGTTAGGCATGATAACTTCGGCAGAAGGGTTTTTGATGCCTGTATTAAGGTATCATGTGATCAACCATATACAACCGTTTGTAAACTGTTTATACATGGTTTGCAACCATTTCCGTTTAGTTTACGTCGGAGTATAAATGAAAACTAAGCGGTTGGAGCCCTAGAAATTGTACCATTTGTGTCTTCCATATTCTCCAACAGAAAAGTCGGGAGCAAAGTCAGGGATGGACTTCGACAACACATGAAAATATCCAAAGAATAAAAAGGCAACAGCGCCGACAGAGCACAACTCCGGAACATGATGACAAAAGGCAGCATGCTCTTCAAGGTGTCCATCTTTATTTGTTTTACCTTGGTCAGCCAGGAAGACAACAGCCTAGACGAGAAAGATATGGCATGAGCACCAGTGAGGATGCAGACAGAATAAAGAGATTGCTTGCTGGAACTTTAGCATCAAGGCCTATATTTATCATGGGGATGTTGCGAAGCTTGAGATCAGACCAGAGCAGTGAGCAAGCTGAATCTCCATGAAATGCAATACTAGATGACAGGAGAATCATTGCCCAATCCCGAAGACCTGCATACATCTGTAGTGGTGTCGCGTGAACGTCGCCAGCTTCAACAGATGAGAAGATAGCTCACATCGAGAGGCATACAAGCTGCTCATCATCATAGGTATCTAAGCAATCATCAGTAGAGAAATGAGAGTATGAAATTCCTGTGTACCAGATGATACTCCAGTTGCCTTCAGTGCATGCGTCTCTTGAACCCATTTGGGCTCATCTGCTCTTGATCCTTTCTCATACGTTGATATTCGAATATCACGGCATAGTGGGATAAGAGATTTGGCACATACTTGGTATTCAAGTTCATGCTGGTGATCCTTGTGGTGGCGCTCCAACAAATTGATGACCTGAGAAATATGACTGTGCCCCACTGATGATTCCTGGATCTCTTCACCAGTCCGGGCTTTACGCTGATGAAAGACATGTCAGAGTCATCAAACTGATGAGCTAGAGGCATGAGAGTAAACTTGAATGTACCTTGAGTCGACTGGCTTCATGCTCCAGGAACAATGATACTTTTGCTGCCATGATAGGATGTGCAGAAATGAGACCTAAGCTAGGGTCTTCGGATCGAGCTTCGGTCCAGAATCTGTCGTAGTTTTGCAGATGGTGGTTATAAGCTACTTTCATGCCTTTGTTGGACATCATTTTCTCCTGCTGTTTCAACTGATTGGCATGAGTTCGTCCATCGAGCTTTGAATAAGCTGTCTGCAGTGTATCAGAGCTCTCCCTGAGGTCTTCCATACTTAAACTCGTAGCTGTTGTCATGCCCATGGCATGGCTACCCATGTAAATTTGTGATTTGGCATGTTTAAGCATTAGCTTATAGGCTACACTTAGGGAGCTTGCTAAGCAGACATGTGGATACCTATTCTAAGCAAGGTTACTGAAGCGATGTCGCAGTATGTCAATGGAAACAACAGAGCTAACCAAGGACTTGGTCATAGCACGGTACTGGAAGGGCAGGCTTGACAGAAAGGCCATTTAGCAAGCTCACTCCTTCCAATAAGCTTGACCTGCGCTTGCATCAGTAGGATGAACTTAGAGCATGGTGCCTGAAAATCCGGAGATAACCTCGTGCAAGGATGGAAATGGAGAGATATCACAAGGCAGGCCTAAGACAAAGGTTTCAGCTGAGAAATTAGCATGTTTGCTAGCAATCCGAAAGGCCCGATGGCTAATATGCCTAAGAAAGGAGCTGTCCACCAGAGAGGAGCTCCAGAAGAGAGATGCTGTGGGCTTAATCGCCAGTTGCAAAGGTCCTAGGCACATGGAGGTGACTTTGACATGCACCATCATCGCAACACCTTGATGAGACCAATCAGAGGCAGTCTGACTCACCTGCCAAGGAATACCACAGCTGTGGCAGACTGACATTGAAAACCATAGAAATGCATCGAAATATCTATACCCTTTTCTGTACTCATGGACCATTTGTAATCATCTTTTGCTCGTAGTATATAAGTAGTCCAGTTAGGCAGTGTACAATGGAAGTTACTATTTGCCCTCTTCTCTGCTCAGAAACAGTGCGAACAGCTTCGGTTGCATTGAAAAGGCTTAGCTTGGAATCTGTAGGTCTCCTGCCTTGTGTAGTGAGCCTGCTAGTTGCTAGCCTTGGAAATCGTGACAGACAAGTACCGAGAGACTGTATTTTGGCAAGAGAGTCATTAGTTGGCTTCCGGGTTCATTGGTTATAGCGAGCTCACAGAGAAATAGAATCAGAGAGAGATTTTGGATAATAAACTTTGGTTTACTTGAGATAAATAAGAGATCCGGAGGCAGTGAAGCAGTGCTGGCCTTGAGAGTATACTTGGTTACATCTGAGAGAAAGCTCTGTTCCATTTCTGGTGCAGTGTAAGAGAGAATTGAGGGTTTTGTGTGGGAATTGGCCTAATCAGGCTGCTCTGTGACAGCTGCACTAGGTGTAGTAGGTGCACGCCAGCTGAAAGAACTCTGGCGGTGCCTTGTTACTTAGTGAGCTTGCAGGGTGCAATACCTGTTTGTTTGAGGGAATATTGTGTTTTGTTTGAGAGTGCCGAGGGCCTCATTTGTGATGAGTCGGGATTCAGGTTTAGCGGACTAGAGAAAGGCAAAGGTGTGCACAGTTGGACCTAGTGGCACTTTGTACTAGTGAGCTCACTGAACGGGCTTTTGTCGTGACAAGTCGGGACTCAGGTTTAGCAAGCTAAGAAGAAGGCGAAGTTGTGTGCAGTTGGACCTAGTGGCGATTCATACTTAGTGAGCTCACTGTGCGGACTGTGTCATTTTTGTGGATCTGTGTGTCTGTTTGTATAAATTTATAAAAGTCTTTGCCTTGAGGGTTGCATGGTACTCCATGCTCTCTTGTAAAAAGCCTCAGAGGAGAAATAAAGAGAACTTGAGATATTGCTGGTTACTTCACATTGCATTGGGCCATTGAGAGAGAGCTCTTGAGATTTGCTGAGATACTGTCGGTGCGCAAGTAGAATTAAATTCCTTGCTCCCCTCCACACTTATAGAGATTGGTGTGTGTGTGTTAGTGGGATTGAGTGTAGGTTTGGTGTGTGTTCATGCTAGGCTGCTCTTAGTTTCACCAGTGCATGCTGCAAAGCTCTTCACCATTACATGTGCGTTCAATGGCGGCACTGTTGCCAGCTCTGTATCATGGCTGTCATCATTAAATGCATACAGCTGTAGTGGCGGTGACGATGCTACAGAGGAACATGGTGAAGCAGTATGATCAGGTCGTAGTGTAGGGTTAGATGAGGCTGGTGGTGTCGGATTGGAAGGGGACAGCATTGGAGCCATTAGCTCGTGTTTGATTGCCTTAGATTGCGATGGGGAGAGTGGTATGATGGGGGGAATGAGCTTAGGTTGTCTGTGGCATTTTCACGAGCTGTTTCAAATGGTAGAGACACATTTCTTCATTGACGCACACAAGGATCTATTTCCAGTCAGCACATTATACCAGACATGAAAGAATTATGCACCAAAGCCCTATTGTTCAATGTAATGCCACCTATAAATTCAAAATACCCCGTTAGATGTATATTTCCAGTGCTTGAAGTCAGGACTACAGTGCTGAAGCAGCAAAGAAAGATAGATTGCTTCAAAGTAGACTGAGAGTTACAGTAAGTGGATAGGTGAAAGGGGGAAAGGAGTACATGAAATTGGAGCTTCTCCACACAGAAAGGCCCTATTGAATGTCGGGGGTCCATTGTCGCAAAGTGAGGTGAGTGTAGGGAAGGTAAGTGGGCCTTGGAATGGTGACTGTGCAAAACAAACAATAGCGAGCGGTTCAGTCCTAATCCAGATGTGGGGATCAAAAATTCACATATTGGACTGGTAATGTTGCCACCGTTCAGAAAGAGGTAACCATGCCTAACCACTGCAAGCGGTTACTCCATAGTACATCGTATATATTAAGAGAGGTGGATGATGACATAATAAGCTGAGTTTGAATTTTCCAGCCATTGCCATCCCCTGGCATAATCTGGCTGAGTTTCAATTATGTTGCACTGCCATTGCTGCCAGTGCTGTGTTGCTGCCTCTGCATACCTTTACCAGTGTTCCATCCTCACATGGCAAATCATTGGGGCATGTCCAGCACCCAGTATTTGCTGAACTGAGACTATCTGCTAACTATGCATGCTGACAGGATGCTGTAGGCTCCAAAGCAAGTATCAAACAACAAGCATTAAGCAATGAGTCAACAACAAGCATCAAATAACAAATTAGCAGGTAGGATTAGGGGCCAGGAGACCATTCAAGGACAGGTAACACATATACATGTACTGACTATGCCATGATTTGCTTATTACAAGGCTTTGGGAAGGAGATCATTTATGTAAGAATACATGCTATGCTCAGCCTTTCTCTGTCTGTGTAGAGCAATAAGCTGATGATACTACCTGTGAGAATATATGCTATGCTATGAGATGTAAGTAAGGCAATAACTACAAGAAATACAGAACAGCTCAGCCTTTCTCTGTCCATGTAGAACATCGAGCTGAGGTGATGAGTACAAAATATGAGGTATATATACTACTCTAAAGTCTGAGGAAGCAAGGGAACATAGGTAGGGATGTGCACCATACCCATAGTATAGTGGTTATGTATAGTGTATACAGATATGGGTCTGTACTGTGGCCAACTTTAATGACCTAAAATACAGTCATATTCATACAGTTTGAATATAGTTGTTGAGGGAGGGACAGAAGACTATCTTATGCCATAAAGGTTAGTACCTATAACCTAAAAGAAGTGCATAATACTCACCCTTTGGCATCAGATATCTATATACAGACAGTGGTATGGACATGGTATAGATATGACATCAACCATACCATACTGTGGCCAGTAATTTTTATACAGTCTACAGTCATATTGCTATGGTCATATCTGTAATGGTACAATGCATGTCCCTAAACATAAGTACTGACTAAAACATGAAAATGAACCAACAGTTATAATGTCCAAGAAGGGGATCATTGCAATTACAAGCAAGAAGATGGGATGACAGCATGTGAGGTGCTCCAGAGGGCTTTGACTTTGATAGTTCAGCTATGACATGCCTACCCAGTTACCATGTCATAAACAGCCATTGCCATACCATGACCACAGTGCAAATCAGGTAAGTTTCAATTTTGCTGCCTCTACCAAGCCTTTACTGTGATGGTACTGTGATGGGTAGTCAGTAGTAAAGGCCCAGCAGTAATGGCACACAAGAGGGTAGATGAAGCAAAGTTGAAGTCAGACAAGGAAAGACCAGGTGAAAGAACATCAATTAGAGTAGTTCTCCCCATGTAGCATACTTTTGTGGTCTTATATACTGTAAATAAAGGAGTATTACTATAATAGAGTAAGGCACAATAAGTAATAGAAAAGCAGAACAATGAATAGAAAGGCAGGATCCCCGCAGTATAGTAAAGGTTAAAGTAAATAAAAGAATAGAAAGGAAACGGGAGTACCAGCATGATGTAGCCAGTATGAATCTCCTACATTTACTCTCCCCACAGCACATCATTGATGTGACTGGCTCCTAACTGAGTTTCAACTGAGACTACTTATCCATGCTATAGTAACAGCATGAGTATCAAGCAATGAGCAATGATTGAGCAACAAGTTGACAATGAGCATTGAATGTCAATAGATATAAGTTTTATAGAAATAAAAAATGATGACTATAGCAGCCCACTATGTCAGATATCTGAGTCAGAGACATAAGAACCAGAATATATATCTCTCCCTCTCTCCTGCCAGTAATGACAGCTATTAACAATGATTACCCAAGTCATGAGAGTCCCTACCTGTCCATTATATGGCTTACAGAAGTAACAGAACAATGCTTTATAGCACTTATAACTTAGCCGAAGTGGGCCATTGCAAGCATGGCAGGTACGAGTCTGAAGTCCCAGATGGCATGGGTGAGAGAGTTGAGCACTTTTTCAAAACACAGACATTGACTTGGATTACTATCAAGGTCCCACTTGGAATGATTCAACACCTACACACCTGACCTTGATGGGGAAAGATATTATAGGGATCAGAAACTAGAACTCAATTCTCTTGCCTTTGTTCTTTTTGAATTTGCAATGTAGCATTAATGTAGCATCCATGACATTTGAAACCTCTGCCTACAAACATCAACATCAAACTTTATTGACATGAAAGATATTGCAAAACCAAGCTCATTGATATACGGCCTGAGTGTTTGCTGAACCATCTAACAATGCTTCTGACCTTCGATCAAGTCCACTGCCCTTTCTGTGACCACATACAACAGTGCCTGAGTATGCTAATATGCCTAGCTGGTACATATGGCTAAAAATTACATGTTAGTACCCCCAAAATACGACAAACAAAATATGAAATTTTGCCAAAACTAGTGTGTCCACAATCCTTCCCTCTCTCGCCCACTTGAGCCTCAAATGTGGATCAACGACTCGCCAATGTACATTGGATGGGGACATACTTGCATAATGCCATAACCCAAGTCTAACAAAAACTCATCCGGGAGCTCCTTGATTGCTTGGATGATGCAACCATTGGTGGTGCTAGGATATTCAGCCACCGACACAGAGTTAACACCATCAAAATGTGCACTGTGGGATCATGGTGGTGCGGCTGGTGCCTTCAGATGAACCTGGCTCACTGAGTCAGAATAAGTACATTGCTTTCATATACATGTGTACAACAGTCATCACATGAAAGATCTGTCACATGTACAGTCTCGTTCATCTCCCTATACCATCATGTCAACTCTCTCAAGACTTATGCCTCCTTCAACCCTCTTCCACCTTCCGACATGACTTCCATGAAAATGCCCGTCTCTATGAACTTGGGGGTCTCACCGCCAACTTCGATTCCTGCCCAGAACTCCTAGTCTACTGCTGTCTCTCCGTGTATCCGCACTCTCCCACGCCTGCCTGTGCACTCAAAACGTAACTTCCTCCACCTACCATTTGTTACCGAATCCATTCTCAACTATAAAACACTTGTTAGTGGTATGCATATTGAGACGAATGCAAACCTGTACCATCTGTACCATCCACCTCACTCAGTCTCTTAGTCAATGATGGCATTGCCTTGACAGAGGGATTGAACACATAGTTGGCTTGAGGAAAAAAAGATTAGTCTAGTTTTGTCTAATGGAAGGTTCGCTTACCATTGATTTCTGATTTACCTGGTTATTGACCTCAGTGCCAGTAGACAAGATTCATGAGCCATGATATCCTCAAAAAACAGCTCCTCTTCATTGGTTGCACCAGCATCCCCAAAGGCCAAATTACTTGCCAATTCTGTGAGGCAGCAGTAATGACTGTCGTACATTCCCATTGTCTCATTAGTCAGTACTAAATAAATGGCCCATGAGCTAGCGCAATCATAACGAAACTGAGTCTACATATGCATTCTCTGACACTCCAAGTCTGCCTAGTTTGTGTCTTGATCAATGTGTGTACCTCACATATCGTAAACTCCATTGTATCAATTAGCATGCTAGAAGACATGTTAGAAATGCCATACCGAGAGGTATAGATCAACACCTAACTAAGAATCGAGCACAGATGCCATGTGATGAAAGACAGACTATTTACATGACACTGAGGCCTTTGAGAAAAATCATATTCACCAAAGAAGGAATAGCCTCACCGATACATTTTTGATATGAGACATGGCAGGGCAGGGCATTTGCAGACTGTGCAAATGCTCAAGACTGGAACAGCATTTCCATCTGAGTCGATGATCTCCATGGCAACAAAACTGAGCCCACAGTAAGAGCTGTGTTTCATGGGATCATTGTGGCAATAGTCAGGACAGTCGATAGTGATATGCTGCAGCATTCTAAGAGACAATTCAGTGGAGTCATTTGAGGAGGAAGAAAGGGATGGGAACAAACAAGAAAATTTCACCGCATATTGGCCCCATAAAAATAGGCACAAACATAGAGAAGGCTGTGGCCATGCATAATGCTGAAGGGATCAGTCATTGGCAGTAGCAAATAGTAGCATCAGGATTTCCTGAAAAGTACTTGTGAATTTGAAGTGATTGTTGCATATGGGAAAGTGGCTGTGCAAATCTAACCTTAAGGATAACCAGGGGAACAGCCGTTTACTTGAAATACATAGTGCTGGGATGCTTCAAAAGTAGTGGTGTTGCCCCCATGGAAACAAAAGAATTTTTGTACATTATTATGCCCATACATTGAATACCTGGGAATCAGATACACAATAGGGCATACTGGGGAATTCCTCACCAGGGTTTAGTTACTAAATTCATGTCTTCAAACTCTGGCCTTGCAAACAAAACATAGTAGCAAAGCGCAGCTAAAAAGCTGGTAATGTTGTTCAAACGTAGGTTATTATATTATGATACTACGGATAAATACAAAAGAATTTTTTTAAATAGAAAAAACCATGCAGTGAGCACGGTGGGTACACGAGTCGGTGGCAGTCACTGCAGGAGGTGTCATTTGCTGGAACAGCAACTTCTGAATCGGTTTGGGGAGGTCACGAGGTCGTATAAGGTCACAGCACACTAGGAAAATGGATGGGAAGGGGCCGAAACCCTGTCGACAGCAACGAGGGGGTTGGAGGAGGAAACAAACCTCACCACTAAATTCCCTGATGTCGAAAACGGGGATGGTGAGGTAGTCATCATGGTGGCTGGGCTGTAGGGGAGGATATGCAGGAGGGAGCCTGGGTATGGGATGGGGTGTCGATACACGACAACAGGGGCATCGTTGTAGCTAGCGAATGGAGGATTCATGTTCCCCCATCAAAATGATAGGGGATGTACAAGTATGGGGTCCCTGGGATGGCTATATGGGACGGGAAACGTCCATGTTGGTGTTTGGTGAGGCGGGCAGCGGTGGGCAGGCAAATTGTCATATGGCAGTGATGCTGGGCACATTTGTTGTGTCCTCAATTCTCCATTGAAGCCTAAAATCATGTGGCCATTGCTGTCGTCGTCGCCGTCGTCGTCATCCCAGTCTTGGTCCTGCCCTCCTCCTCGACATCTCCTGCCCTCTTGTGCTTCCCCCATGCAATCTCATTACCTAGCAGCCCTCCCCCCAAGCATTCTCAAGGTCCTACATCACAGAAAATTCATCCCCTGTCCCCGCCACTGCTGTTGCCATTGCTGTCCTATTGGCCATCATCATCGTCATTGGTGCTCACTCGTTTGGGTCCCACAGGAGCAGATGGGCACCGATATCAAATCTTTGGCTATATTCAAGATCTTTAAGGGCCACGAACCTAGTACACGGGGGTGATTGACACCAATATCATTGTGAGAGGTGGTGGATTGGTTGGGGGAGGGTGTTTCCGACTGCATTTCATGCCACAGCGAGTATTGGTTGTTGTTGTTGTCGCCATTGACAGTGGGAAAGTTGTTGTAGTCATCATTGGAGGAGACAGGGTGCTGCCTCGTTCAAGAGCTTACACAGCTGGTGGGGGTGGGATGCATATAATCCGAGGCTCTTGGGGCCTCCAGATGTGTAAAAAGTATCTAAAAAGAGGAGTAAACATAGAAATGCTGATAACATACCTTTGCATGCCCATGAGAGGGCTATTCAGGGAGTAGATGGGCATCGCGGTGGAGGGAGGTGGTGATAAAGGAGTAGTAGCACAGCCACTCAATCGGCGCTCGGTTGATTGGGCTGTGGCAAGCCAAATTGATGCTTGACATGCATCCTGTGGTCTGTGCTCACCCTCCAAAGCCCCAATTTTGAGTGGGATACATTCTTGGATATGTATTCCATACAAGAAGTAATAAAAAAGCAGCTGCCCACCAGTTTCCTTAGCACTATAAGCATCCTGAAAGCAGCTGTCTATAAAAGGCCTTTATTTGGTCATGTTGAATTCTAAGGTAAAACTTAAAATGCAGGGTCCAGGTTCAAAATGTAGCACAAAAGAACGAATCCTCATAAACTCGGACTCGTAAAAAGTATTTTGCTCTATTGCAGTGGCTCTAAACAAATAATAGAGATTCAATAACATATCTTAGTAGAAAGCCGGGTTTGGGGTGGGCCCCAACAAGCCAAAGTCCCATGTTGCAGTCAGGTTGCTGGGACCCGAGGTACAAGGGGCCAGCAATCGTGATGAAGACACAGGGCATAGGCTTGTCTATATATTAAGACAGGTCAATGATGACATAATAAGGCGGACTTTGAATTTCTGGCCATTGCCATCCCATGGACAAATCTGGCTGAGTTTCAATTTTGTTGCACTGCCATTACTGCCACCTCTCTACAGTGCTGCCTCTGCAATCTCCCCATGGCACATCATTGGCATGGCTGGCACCCAGTACGCACTGAAAATAGACTATTGAACAACTATGCATGCTGACAGGAGTCAACAGGACACTGTAAGCTCCAAAGCAAGTATTAAACAACAAGCATTGAGCAACAAGTGAACATCAAACATCAAATGAAAGATTAGCAGGTAGAATTAAGGGCCAGGAGACCATTCAAGGACAGGTGATGCATATACTATTTTTATACATGTACCAACTATGTCATAATTTACTTATTACAAGCCTTCCCCCAATAAGTAGAAATGGCAAGGAGACTATTTATGTAAGAATATGAGCTATGCTCAGCCTTTCTCTGTCCATGTAGAGCAACAAGCTGAGGTGACAGGTACAAAATATGAGGTATATATACTACTGTTCAATTTTGACTGTTATTTCATGTAACACATAACAGGACCCTGTGAAGTGAAGCTCCCAGTAATTCATTAACATGTAGCAAGCCCTTCTGAGAGGCAGTATTGGCCCAGTTTAGGAATTTTTCACAGCTGGCTAATGCTGGAGACACTATATATGATAACTTCCCATCATATTTCAGTGAATGAAGCTATGACAATTTGCCTATAAAGTATAACATGTAACATCCCATGAAGCTACAGTTGAAATTGAACAGTCCTCTAAAGTGTAAGCAGGCAAGAGAATGTAAGTACTGACTAAAACATAAAAATGAACTAACAGTCATAATGTCAAAGAAGTGAATCATTGCAATGATGAGCATAAAGATGAGATGACAGTGTGCAAGGTGCTCCAGAGGGATTAGGAGTGCCCACCATACCCATACATACAGTGGATATGGGTATCATATATCAGACTCCTTCCCATTCTCCTTTGTGGGGGGTAAAAGCTGCTTCGCAGCTATGGGTGACTATGAAACACTTATCTTATCTTATTGATTCACGTGACTTTCACATCTTTCTAAACCTTATTTTTTTTACCCCCCACTATAGAGACTGGCGTCTTTTGCCGTGGCGTGTTGCGCATGTTTGGCTAGGCCATTCGTTGTGTAGGGGAGGGGAAGACCACAACGATGACTGTCGAGTCATTTGGGTGCCTTCAATTTCATTTAAGCACCATTGCACTGTGCGGGACACTTTTTTGGGCACATAGGCTGTAATATTAGGGATAGTCACCGAAGCCAGCAGCTTAGCAGTACTCAAAAGGGCAGAATATGTATGTAGAACATCATAATTCAATACAGAATTTTTCTGCTAGAGGTTATACAAACATGTTGGTCAACGTTAGTTACACAGTTGCAAATTTCACCAATATGAGGCAGATTCGAATATTATTTTAGCTGTCAAGCCTTCGTCAGGAGGAGAAGGGAAAGATTCAGCCAAACACGCACAATGCGCCACAGCAAAAGACGCCAGTCTCCATAATGGGGGGTAAAATAAAATAAGGTTCAGAAAGATCAAAACATCACGTGAGGGATAAGATAAGATAAACGTCATAGGTTAAGAAATAGCTGTGAAGCAGCTTTTACCCCCCATGAAAGAGAATGGGAAGGAGTCTGATCATATATATGGACCTGTACCCATACTGTCAGTGCTCTGGAATTGTATTTTATGGCTGTATTTGTACAAGCATTGTATGGGTAGGTCAAATTGGGTTGCATGCCTATTCTTTTGCATGTGTAGTGAGTTCAATGTTTGGGGTGGGCCCCAACAAGCCGAAGCCCCGTGTTGCAGTCAGGTTGCCAGGACCCAAGGTACAAGGGTCTGGCAATTGTGATGAAGACACAGGGCATAGGCTTGTCTATATAATAAGACAGGTGGATGATGACATAATAAGCTGAGTTTGAATTTTCCGGCCATTGCCAGACCATGGTCTATTCTGGCTGAGTTTCAATTTCATTGCACTGCCATCACTGCTGCCAACAAGCTTCAATTTTGCTGTGTTGCTGCCTCTGCAATCCTTCCATGGCACATCATTGGCATGACTGGCACCCAGTATGCACATAACATAGACTATTCACTAACTATTAGTCTATGCATGCTGACAGGACACTGTAGGCTCCAAAGTGAGTATCAAACAATGAGCATTGAGCAAGCAACAAGTGAACAATAAACATCAAATAAAAAATTAGCAGGTAGGATTAGGGGCCAGGAGACCATTCAGGGACAGGTAATGCATATACATGTACTGACTACACCATAATTTGCTTATTATAAGGCTTTGGCAAAGCTCAAGCCTTCCCCCAGCAGGTAGAAATGACAAGGAGACCATTCATGTAAGAATACATGCTATGCTCAGCCTTTCTCTGTCTATGTAGAGCAATAAGCTGATGATATTACCTATAAGAATATGTGCTATGCCATGCTATGCTGTGAGATGTAAGTAAGGTAATAAATACAAGAAATACAGAACAGCTCAACTCTGCCTTTCTGTCCATGTAGAGCAACAAGCTGAGGTGATGAGTACAAAATACAAGGTATACATACTACTTTAAAGTCTGAGGAAGCAAGGGAATGTAAATAATGAGTCTAATGACTAAAACACAGAAATGAACTACTGTACAATTTTGACTGTAGCTTCATGGGGTGTTATATATTATGCTTTATGATTAAATTGTCATAGTTTCATTCACTGAAATACTGTATAATTATGTTCAGTACGAATATCACATGTCCAGTGGCCTCATTCATATTCATAAAATAACCACCTGTCACACATCTGAAGCCCTCATTCAGATAGGTATGGGGGTCACAAGTCTCAAAAAGTACCTTATTTACACAAAAAGTGTCAAAATTTCTTTATTTTCACCCTATTATACTCTTTTTGTATCAGTACATCCTTGATGTGTGTCAATTTTCAGTTGCATATTGGGTAATATTCTATTCAGATAAAAAAATCATTTGAACTTTTCACGAATGTCACAGTCCTAATGCCCGCATTCATTCATTCGATAAGGTCTAGGGGTGTCACAGGTCACAGGTCATTCACTGTGATCATAATTATACAGTATGACACAAATTACCATATATAGTGTAGTGATGCCGCGACTCGGCTTAAAGTTGCTTGAGCCGATGAGCCGAGTCTTAATAAGCCAAGTCTGAGTCTTGATTGGCTCAGACTCATTCTAGGCTCAAGCTTGGCAAGGAGCTGGCTAAAGCCAGGCTCGAGTCGCTTTAGCCCGAATGAAGGCACCTGATTTGGCCAGTGTCTTCCTAACCTTTATTCTCCCCCAGGACACATAAGCTCACACCCTGTACTTTGTAAATACACTTCCAACACATATTGAGGCAAATAGACATTCAAAATGGGCATGAATATTATACAACGGAACAACTGAAGTTTGAGCATCAGTGCCCTTACAAATGCCGAGGTAAAGCCGATGTTTTCCTAAAAAGGTGAAGGGGCTGTAGTTTATATGTTAGACCCGAACTTCAATCAAAGATAAACAACGGCTGTCTCGCGTTCGGGCAGTCACCGATGAGTTCTTTATACGATTGAGAGTAGAGGCGTAAGTCCTTAGCACTTAGCGATAGATAAGACGATAGTTTCGGTATAGATTAAACGTTAGCTCAAAGCTGGGGTATAACTAGCGAGAGCTTTACTACTTAAATACTAAAAGTAAGATTCTAAATATAGACCGTTCGTGAGAGTGGAAAGCTTGAGCACGCAATATCGAAGCGATAGACACTTCAACCTGGCACACTGTCACACGATAGGGTGCAAGGTGAAAGTGGCTACTACGCCATGTAGTGCGTAGTGTCGAAGCCACTTGCTTGGTGTCTGTATGATAAGCGGTCTGGATGGTCCGGTGACCCGGGTTATGTAAGTAAAAGAATAAAAGTGGTTAAATCGTAACATTACCCCCTTCTTAAGGCAGGCGTCCCGACTGCCGCTACGGTCCACTCCAGTCGTTGGGGAAGTCTTCTTGATACATTCCTCTTGCCTCTCCTCCATATGGGTCGTCAACAAGATCTTCGTCTCCGATTGGTGGCTCTCCGTCGTCAGATTCGTTGTTCCAGTAGTCTTGCAGGAGTCTTCGCCACTCAAAGTTATATTGTTTGAGGGCTTTAACCCACTTTTGGAATCCATCTGTTCGTTGGACGAGGTATCGAACATTGCCGTCACTGTCGTATTCGTGATCTAGGATCATGGTGACGGTTTTGTTCGGGGTTACGATTTTGGTGTCCACCCCGTCGACGTGTTCTGCCAGGAATTCCTCGATTAACTCGTCTGCATCCATGTCGCCCTCCCGTACCCAGCTATTTGACTCTGGTCCATAGCCCTTCCATTTGACGAAATAATCTGTTGCGATTCTCGATGGTTCTCCCTGTCTCCCTCGAACATTTCGTTGCCTGCTGTTCAAGACCTTTTCGACTTCGTAAAGTTCATCGCTGTCGATCAGGTCCGGTGGTGGTGGAGGCGGTTGTTCTTGGTTTGGGAATGCGGGTGGGACGTATGGGGTGAGTAGTGATTCGTTGAAGGTGGGATGAATTTTCCAGTTGGCTGGTAACTTTAAGGTGTATGCTGCGGCGCCCTTTTTGTTTTTTATTTCGAAGGGACCTGTGCGTTTGTCGTCGAGCTTCTTTTTAGGACGGGGAAGATGGAGATGGGTTGTGTCAAGCCAGACCTTGTCGCCTGCTTTGTACTCGACGGCTGGTCGTTTGTTTTTGTCGTACTGTGCTTTCATTTGTGACGCAGCCTTTTCGAGTGATTTCTGGGCGGTGGCATGGATCTCTTGCATTTTGGAGACAAAGGAGTCGGAGGCGGGGGTGCGGAAAGGAGTGGTAGATTTGGCTCTAGGTAGTACGGCGGGATTATAGCCGTAGTTGACTTCAAAGGGGCTTTTGCCGGTGGAAGAGTGTTTTCGGTTGTTATGTGCGAACGCAGCGAGCGAGAGCCATTCTGCCCAGTCGGTTTGGAGATGGTTGACGAACATGCGAAGGTATTTTTCAACCTCTTGATTTACGCGTTCAGTCTGGCCATCCGTCTGTGGATGATAGGCCGTGGAGGCATTTCCCTTGATTTGGAGAAGATGGTAGAGGTCTTTCATGAATTTGGATACGAATACGGTTCCCCGGTCTGAGATGACGACTTGGGGCATTCCGTGCTTGGCGTACACTTCGTTGTGTAGGATTTTTGCCCAGCCTTCGGAGGATAATTCTGTGGAGCATGCAACAGGGATTATTTCCTTCGAGAAGCGGTCGACGATTACAATGATGGCGTCGTGTCCGTTGCTCTCGGGTAATCCAGTAACCATGTCTACGGAGATGTGAGTCCATGGGCGGGACGGTATTTCATTGGGGTGTAGTGGTGCTGCCTTGGCCTGGTTGCTGCTTTTTGCTCGCTGGCAAGTTTCACAGGCTCGTACATAGGCTTCGATGTCTTTTTTCATCTTCGGCCACCAGAACTCCCGTAGGACGAGTTCTTTGGTCTTTTCGATACCTGGATGTCCAGCGGTGATGTGGTCGTGGGATCGAGCGATGATTTCTCCACGGAGTGTATGATCTCGGGGAACGTAGATTCTACCGTCGTACCAAATAAGTCCGTCTGCCATTTTCATACCTCGGTCGTGGTCGAGGGAACTGGCGACGGCTCGATCCCAAAGGCGATTGTTCTTGGTGGCGACTCGTACGTCTCGATGGGTTTCTTCGACGGTGGGCATGATCATTGCTCTGAAATGTTCCGGGGACAAGACTATTACTTGATCGTTATCTTCCCGTCCTTGATCATGATCTGCGCGTCGTGAGAGGAGGTCAGCCTTTTTGTTGGCAGTGCCGGCTTTATGATGGAGGGTGAAATGATATTCTGCTAGTTCGGTGATCCATCGGGCTTGGCGTCGGTTCACTTTCTGGGGCTTTCGGAAGTATTGGAGATTTTGATGGTCTGTCCAGATCTCGAAGTCTTGGTGTGCGCCCATAAGGTAGTGTCTCCATTCCTCGAGGGCGAGCATGATTGCGAGGAGTTCCTTGTCGTAGATTTCGTAGTTACGTTCCGTAACTGAGAGTGATTTCGACAGGAATGATACGGGTCTCCATTTGCCATCCTGTTCTTGAGAGAGGACTGCACCAATGGCTCCTTCGCTGGCGTCGGCTTCTACTCGGAATTTCCCTTCGTTCGTGGGTACCGCGAGTATGACGTCCTCTGCTAGTTGCTTCTTTAACTGGTCAAAGGCTTCCTGTTGAGCCTCGCCCCACCTCCACGCGTCGTTCCCTGTCAATTGGGTCATAGGTTTCACGATTTTGCTGTAGTCTTTAATGAAGCGCCGGTAGAAATTGGTGAATCCTAGGAAGGATTGGAGTTCCTTCTTCTTGGTCGGTATCGGCCAGTCGGCAATACCTTTGATCTTGACCGGGTCCATGCGGATGCTCCCCTCGCTGATAATGACGCCTAAGTACTCCGTTTCTAGAACTTCGAACTCGCACTTCTCGGCTTTAAGGAACAACTTGTGCTTCCTTAGAGTTGCCAGGACTTCCCTCGTGATACGGCGATGCTCTTCTTTGGTTTTGGACATGATCAGAATATCGTCCAGATAAATGGTCACCTTCCCTGATGCGATGAGATCTTTGAAGATATCGTTCATCATCCATTGGAAGGTGGCAGGCGAGTTGGTAAGCCCGAAGAACATAACCGTTGGCTCGTACAGGCCACGATTAGTCCTGAAGGCTGCCTTCCATTCGTCTCCCGTTTTGATTCGGACGTTATTATATCCCCATCGCACGTCGAGTTTAGAGAAGTATTTGGCGCCGCGCAGTTTATCCATGAGTTCGGAGATTAGGGGAAGGGGATAGCGGTTTTTAATCGTCATCTCGTTGAGCTTCCGGTAGTCTTGGACAGGCCTTAGCTTGCCGTCTTTCTTTTTGACGAAGAAGAACGGGGAAGCCATAGGTGACTTGGATGGGCGTATCCTTCCACTAGACAAGTTCTCGTCAAGGAATTTGTCGAGCTCTTCCTGCTCCGCTCGGTTGAGTGGGTATACTTTGCAGTCTAGGTTGGCGTTCGCGTTGGGAATGAGTTCAATGGCGTGGTCCCATGGTTTAGGTTCTGGTAGGTCATCAAAGTTTTCTTTATCGAACAAATCTTTGAAGTCTCTACACCATTCGGGAACCAGTTCTTCGAACGTTTTGGCTTCCTTTTTTGCATTTGCCTCGGCTGCTAGGTCATTGGCCACATGTCGCATTGCTCTAACGCGAATAGCTTCTTCAAAGCTTATCGCTAGGATAGTGTCACCTTCCTCCAGCTCTTCATCCCACTTGTCATACGGATCTGCATCAGGTAAGGGGAGTGGAATATGACGGCATTGGCATCGGGCGAACGTCATTTTTCCGGTCCGCCAATTGATCAACGGGTTGTGCCTGATTAGCCAATCATGTCCTAGGAATATGTCCCGATCTTTTAAGTCAGTGACGGCTAGGTCTATGCGCTCGGAATGGTCTCCAATGGTGATGCGTAGTTCGGCGAAGGCGGTGATCCGTCCCGCGCTGTTTTTTGATCCGTCCGCATTGTAAACGGTAATGGGCGCTGCCGTGGCGTGAGTAGGGATATTATGTTTCTCAACGAATGTTCGACTGATGGCGCTGCTAGTACAGCCGCTATCGACTAGGGCAGACGAAGGGATTCGGGGAATACGGCCGGACATTTCGATCTGGACGTCGGTTGTTAGGGCTTTCTCGCTTCCGCTTACTCGGCAGATATAGCGTCTGGGCTCCCGTAGTTCCTCCATCCATTCCAGCGCGTTGATGCGCGTGGCTCCCTTCAGTCCTTCTAGCAACCCATCCACCACTTCCTCTGCCCGTGCCTTATGAATCCAATTCTTTAAGATCGCTTTTGCCTCCGACTCCGTTCTGGCGTTTTTAATTCCGCGCAGCGTCCACTCGGCTCCAAACGGCTTCAGCCACTCGTGTGGGACCTTCTCAGCCTTCGCACCGGAACCTGTTGGTTCGGCTACCGTCGGCTGGGTCACCTCAGGGGCTACAGAAGGGGTTCGGTTAGCTTCTTGACTTCGTCGGAAACTCGTGTCATCCTCCTCATCGGGAATCTCCTCTAACTGTACCTGAGGCCCCCTTTTTACCGCCTGGGCGCTAGCAGCTTCCTTCCGTTCGGCTGTCTTGGTCGGGGCCGTTGCGCATCCAACGGTTCTTGCCACATGTGCGCCTTCGTTGGGATCGCCCGGTGGTGTGTTGGTTTCTAGCAGCAAGTTCGTCTTGACCGAGGAGTCGCCGCGAGTAGCGACGATGGGCTGCACTTGGACCGTAGCAGAATGCGGAACAGCCTCACCCTCCTCCTCGGGACTATGCGAAACGTTCCGCTCACCTGTCCCGGGGCCTCTGCCAACCTGGTCCCAGTCTTTGTCTTGTCGCTGGGTCGCGCTCCTGGGGCCCTCTTGTCGGGTTCGCCCGCTGCGCACGGTGTTCAGGTCGTCCTTGGCCGTAGAAGACCACGCGGTGTTCTCTGTTACCAGGGGAGGTTTCGCCGAAGCTATTTCCTCGAAACTCCCAGCGAGGCTGGGACCCCGTAGAGCCGCCTCAGAGGAAACCGGTTCCTCTGCTTCAGAGGGGGCGTGACCCTTCAGTGAAGGCGCTTGTTCCCCTGTCCCATCCAGTCGCTTGTTAGGCGCTGTTACGACGGGTAGCACTATGGTGGGTGCCTTTTCGTTCGCCGCTTTCGCTCGTAATGAGTTACTTGCCGAACGTTTAGTCGGTGGTGATGTCCCGACGTCCTGTTTCGATTCTTCCTTAGTTTCAGTCTCGGTAGTGAAGTCGCGAATGGGTATATTCGAATGCACGTTTGATACTACTGAAATACAATGAGCCTGACTAGCGGGCGACAAATGCGTACCGGATGAAACTAAGTCCTTGGCCGAGGCAGTCGAATCGTTTACTGCTCGGCGCTGTCTTTTACCTCCTCAACTTTCGAGTCCGTCTTCTCCTTCGTGGCGACGTGGTCCCAGTAATACTCGACCCGTCGTAGATGTTCTTCTTTCGTTTTGGCGCGCTTGGGACAGTCCCTCTTGAAATGTCCAGGCTCCCCGCATCCAAAGCATTTCGCTTTGGTGCGTAGGGCGTCGACGTCCATGGGCTTCCCTCCGCCTCCGTATGTAGTGCCAGTCCCGGTTTTCTTTTCCGGGGTGCCGGCCTGCTGCTGCTGCTGTTGGTTCCCTTTCCACTGCGTGTTTGGCTTCGCCTGCTGCTTCCAGTCTGCTACTTTGACCCCTCCGCTAGACTCTGCTTTCTTCGTCCTCCAGTTGTGATCGATGCGGAGTATGCGACGCTTCCACTCGGGATAGTTTCGTGGAGGGTCCGCGTCCGACGCATAGATGATGTCCTTGGTAGAAGAGCGGCACGCTTTCTTTACTTGTGCCACCATCATCTGGTCGATTCCGATAACCCCTGCCTCGAACGCAAGCGAGTCGAACTGCTGGAAGAACAAGTCGCCGTCAGGGAAGGTGCTCTGTCGCAGCCGTTCCCACTGTGCGAACTTGATTTCCGCATTGGCGTCCTTCCAGAATCGTCGTCTGACCTCGCCTACGAAGTTCTCATATGCAGGGTACAGCTGATCCCCGTTCTGGTTCCTTCCGAGCTCCCGTGCACATAACTCCCACCAGACTTGAGCGTCCTTCCCGAATCGGGATGCGCAGAAGATAACCTTGTGCGGGTGGTGTCGGAAGTATTGGTTGAATACGGAGAAGTACATGTCGCACTGGGAGAAGAATCGGGCGATATCGTTGGAGTCGCCGTTAAAGTTCTCGGGGACCTTGACCATCTCGGGCTTTAACGATGCCCAGGGTCCCTGAGCGTCTTCGGCGAGAATCCAAGGGGCGGGTGGATCGGGTGGTCCTGGCGGCGGAGGGTATTGCGGTGGTGCCCACCTCTGTGCTACGGGGGGGGCTGCTGGTTGCACGGGACCGGGAAGTGGCTGTTGCGGTGGGCCGGGTGGTCCGGCGTTGTCGTCTGCGGCAGCGAAGAGCCTAGGCGGTGCTTGCGTGCCTGGCGGTCCGTATCCCCGGGGATAAACGTAGCTCTGTACCTGGTAGCGGGGAAGAGGTACTTCGGCCCGTCGTGGCGGCACCGGTGGTTCATCTGGCATCGGTTCAGGGTACTGGTAGTCGGGTCGTTGGTAGCGAGCGGGGACCTGGAGAGGTTGATCTGAATGGATCATGTTGTAAGCCATATGGGCGAAGTGCCTGGCTTCTTCCTTTAGGATATAGTCATATCCGAAATGAGCGTAATCCATTCCGGCTGGGGTTCGGGCCCAGTCCTGATCCGCTAATAATTCTTCTTTGAAATGATTAAATAGGTCGAGTAACGTGGCATAGGCGAGTATATCGGGAATTCGGACTAATTTACCCGTGGCGAGGAGATAGAGAGCCTGGGACATGGTTATCGGGGTGATCGGCCGGTGGAGTGTTTGGGGGTTCGGGAGGCGAGGGAGTTGGCGAGGCGGCGGGGCTTCCCCAGGGATTCCCGTTGACATGCTCTGCCTCGGGGAGTACCTCTGTACTGGTTCCGCTGCTCTCCCCCTCGTTGCCTCGTCCTGTGGCGAGCGTGGACGTCCTTCTGAGCCTTGCGATGACTCGCTCTGCCCCTCGTCTCTCCCTGTCGTACTGGTCGCGGAAGGTGAAGGGGTCATACCCAACATCCCCTCCCCTAGGCCTAACGGTGTCTGACCGTGCCCAGGCGTCGTCGATCCGGTTTCTCTCGGCTGAGGTGAGCCCGGTGTCTGGATCATACCCGACGCTATCCTCTCGTCTGTACCTCCTTCGAGGTGGGCGAGGTGGGCGGAGTGGGCGGAGGGTTGCCTGACTCGAGCTCTCTGGTCGCTGCTCGAACTCTGGCGTCGACTCTCTGGGCGATATTGGGGGTGTCGGAGGCTGCTCTGTGATCTGGACGGGCTGCTCTGGTACGCACTCTGGCTCCGGAGTCCTTCGTCGATACGGATTTCCTCTTCTGGGATAAAAGGCCGTGGGTGGAAGATTGACGTTGTCCCATAGCTCGGTAAGGCTGACTGCGGGTCTGGGTGATGAAGTCCCAAGGCCATCGCTGGCAGGTTGCTCTGGAACTGGAGTTGCTCCGTCGCCGACTTCCCCCAGGCCGAGTCGAACGAGGTATCTTGCCAGGTCTGCTGCGTTAGCGGCGGGAGCTGGTCGATGGGGATGGGGGGTATGGCCGGCGGAGCCGGCTGTAGAATTCTGTGTAGGAGAGTGCCTTGCTCTGGCAGTGTCTCTAGAGCTTCCTTCTTGAACGCCTGCTTCCATTTCCCCAAGAACGTCATTTTGCGCGGTTCGCCGGTTGAGGACGCGACGGTACTCGTCGACTGCCTCGGTTCTTCGCCCAAATATGGGTGGGTAGACGTGGAGCGGTGGTGGCTGCTGTGGGAGGACATGGTTTATAGCGGGCGGGGGGTATCGTATCTGGTTTCGTCGAGGGCGAGGGTACAGTCCGTACTCGTGCAATACTGCTAGCACTACCGCTGCTGCAAAGACGGCAGTCCCGACGCCAAAGAAAACTGCAATTAAAATTGCCTCGAGTGTGGTTAACATAAAGGTTCGGTTTTAAGGAACCAGGGGAAGCTTTGAGCTAAGTGTTAGACCCGAACTTCAATCAAAGATAAACAACGGCTGTCTCGCGTTCGGGCAGTCACCGATGAGTTCTTTATACGATTGAGAGTAGAGGCGTAAGTCCTTAGCACTTAGCGATAGATAAGACGATAGTTTCGGTATAGATTAAACGTTAGCTCAAAGCTGGGGTATAACTAGCGAGAGCTTTACTACTTAAATACTAAAAGTAAGATTCTAAATATAGACCGTTCGTGAGAGTGGAAAGCTTGAGCACGCAATATCGAAGCGATAGACACTTCAACCTGGCACACTGTCACACGATAGGGTGCAAGGTGAAAGTGGCTACTACGCCATGTAGTGCGTAGTGTCGAAGCCACTTGCTTGGTGTCTGTATGATAAGCGGTCTGGACGGTCCGGTGACCCGGGTTATGTAAGTAAAAGAATAAAAGTGGTTAAATCGTAACATTATAGCTATATTGAAGATGTCCTTGAAGATTTGCCAGTTGAACGTTCAATGAACACATATATATCATTAGGTATTGATTCTGAAGGATGTACAAGCCATCTCGCCTTGGAAAGTGCATCTTAACCTAGTGATTTCCTTTTTGGATCGTTAGTCTGAGCTCAAGCCAACTTGAGCCGAAGTCTAGCTTAGCCAACATCATGGTTATGGACTCAAGCCGACTCGGCTCAGAGCAATTACCAAAGTCGGCATAAGCTTAGCCGAGTCGCGGCAACACTAATATAGTGTCTCCAGCACCAGCCAGCTGCAAAGAATTCCCAAATTAGGCTGATACTATCTCTCAAAAGGGTTTGTTATATGTTATGAATTACCAGGAGCTTAACTTCACAGGGTCCTATTATGCATTATGTGAATTAATGGTTGAAATCATACATTAATAGTTATAATGTCTAAGAAGGGGATCATTGCAATGACAAGAAGATGAGATGACAGCATATGAAGTGCTCCAGAGGGCTTTGACTTCAACAATTTGCTATGACATGGTAACCGAGTAAGTTACCATGTCATAAATGGCCATTGCCATACCATGGTGCAGGCCAGGTGAGTTTCAATTTTGCTGTCTCTACCAAGCCTCTATTCTCCCCACAGCACATCATTGGTGTGACTGACTCTTAACTGGGCTTCAACTGAGACTACTTATCCACACTATAGCAATAAAGAAACAAAGCAAGTATCAAGCAATAAGCAACAAGTTAACAATGAGCATTGAATGTCAATGGATGTAAGTCTTATAGAAATTATCAGGGCTCAAATGAGGACCATGGCAGCTCACCATGTCAGATATCCAAGTCAGGGATATAAGAACCAGAATACATATCACTCCCTCTCTTCCAGTGTGTAGTGATCACTGACAGCTCTTAACAATGATCACCTGGATTATGGGAGTCCCTACCTGTCCATTATATGGCTTACAGAAGTAACAGAATAAAGCTTTATGGTACTCATACAACCTATTTTGCTCTATTGCAGTGGCTCCAAACAAATAACAGAGATTCAACATATCTTAGTAAAAAGCTGGGTTTGGGGCAGGCCCCAACAAGCCGAAGCCCCGTGTCGCAGTCAGGTTGCCAGGACCTGAGGTATGAGGGTCTGGCAATCATGACGAAGACATGGGGCATAGGCTTGTCTATATATTAAGACAGGTAGCGAAGATGACATAATAAGGCAGACTTTCAATTTCCGGCCATTGCCAGACCATGGCATTATCTGGCTGAGTTTCAATTATGTTGCACTGCCATTGCTGCCACCTTTTGCCTCTCTACAGTGCTGCTGCCTCTACATACCTTTATCAGTGTTCCATCCCCACATGGCAAATGATTGAGACATGTCCTGCACCCAGTATTTCCTGAACTGAGAATATTGACTACCTATGCATGCTGACAGGATGCTGTACACTCCAAAGTAAATATCAAACAACAAGTATTGAGCAACAAGTCAACAACAAATATCAGATGACAAATTAGCAGGTAGGATTAGGGGCCAGGAGACCATTCAAGGACAGGTAACACATATACATGTACTAACTATGCCATAATTTGTTTATTATGAGGCTTTGACAAGGCTCAAACCTTACTCCAGCAGTTAGAAATGGCAAGGAGATCATTTATACAAGAATATGTACTATGCTATGAGATGTAAGTAAGGCAATAAATATAAGAAATACAGAACAGCTCACCTCACTGCTCAGCCTTTCTCTGTCCATATAGAGCAACAAGCTGAGGTGATGAGTACAAATATGAGGTATACATACTACTTTAAAGTCTGAGGAAGCAAGGAACATAAGTAGAGATGTGCACCATACCTGTAGTATGGTGGTTATGTATGGTGTATATGGATACAGGTCTGTACTGTGGCCAACTTTAATGACTTAAAATACAGCCGTATTCATATGGTTTGAATATGGTCATTGAGGGAGGGACAGATGGCTATCTTATGCTATAAATGTTAGTACCTATGACCTAAAAGAAGCACATAATACTCACTCTTTAGCACCAGATATCCATATATAGATAACCGTACAGACATGGTACAGATATGACATCAACCATACCATAGCATGGCCAATAATTTTCATATGATCTACAGTTGTATTGCTATAGTCATATCTGTAATAGTACAATACACATCCCTAAACATAAGTAATGACTAAAACATGGAAATAAACTAATAGTCATAATGTCCAAGAAGGGGATTGTTGCAATGACAAGCAAGAAGATGGGATGACAGGGCTTTGACTTTAACAATCTTTAACAAGCTGGCTATGATATGCTTATCCAGTTACCATGTCAAAAATGGCCATTGCCATACCATGGTGCAGGCCAGGTAAGTTTCAATTTGCTGCCTTTACCAAGCCTCTACTTTCCCCACAGCACATCATTGGTGTGATGGGCTTCTAACTGAGCTTCAACTGAGACTACTTATCCATGCTATAGCAACAATGTAAGTATCAAGCAATGAGCAATGAATGTCAATGGATGTAAGTCTTATAGAAATTATCAGAGTTCAAATGATGACCATAGCAGCCCACCATGTCAGATATCCAAGTCAGGGACATAAGAACCAGAATATCTCTCTCTCCTTCTCTCCTACCAGTAATTAGGGATGTGCACCATATCCGTACCATGAGCACTTTTGATGACCCAAAATACAGCCATACCCATACAGTTGAAGTACAGTTGTTGAGGGAATAGTAAGGGACCGTTCAATGTCATCAAGGTCAGTAATGATCTCAATGAAGCAAATTACACTTACATTTTGATGACAGTCATTTGCTGTCATTGTGAAACTCTCCATATACAGACAACAGTATGGATACAGTATGGATTTGGCATCAGCTGTACCATACCATGGGTAAGATTTTTTGTACAGTCTATCACTGTATTGTTGTGGTCGTATCTGTAATGGTATGGTGCACATCCCTACCAGTAATGACAGCTATTAACAATGATCACCCAAATCATGGGAGTCCCTACCCATCCATTACATGGCTTACAGAAGTAACAGAACAAAGCTTTATGGCACTCATAAAAATCATTTTGCTCCATTGCAGTGGCTCCAAACAAACAACAGAGATTCAACAAGATATCATAGTAATAAGCCGGGTTTGGGGCAGGCCCCAACAAGCCGAAGTCCCATGTCGCAGTTAGATTGCCGGGACCTGAGGTACGAGGGTCTGGCAATCGTGATGAAGACATGGGGCATAGGCTTGTCTATATAATAAGACAGGTGGATGATGACATAATAAGCTGAGTTTGAATTTTCCGGCCATTGCCAGACCATGGACCAATCTGGCTGAGTTTCAATTTCATTGTACTGCCATTGCTACTGCCTCTCTACAGCAATGAGCTTCAATTTTGCTGTGGTGCTGCCTCTGCAATCCCCCCATGGCACATCATTTGCATGGATGGCACCCAGTAATCACTGAACATAGACTGTTTATCAACTATGCATGCTGTAGGCTACAAAGTGAGTATCAAATAATGAGTATTGAGCAATGAGTAAACAACAAACATCAAATGAAAAATTAGTAGGTAGGATCAGGGGCCAGGAGACCATTCAAGGACAGGTAACACATATACTATTTAATTATGACTGTTAATTCGCATAACATGTAACAGGACTCTATAAAGTGAAGCTCCCAGTAATTCATAATGTGTAACAGGCCCTTCTGAGAGGTAGTATCAGCCCAATTTGGGAATTTCAGTGGCTGGCTGGCACCAGAGACACTATATATGGTACTTTCTCATCATATTTCAGTGAATGAAGCTATGGTAATTTGCCCATAAAGCATAACACATAACACCCCATGAAGCTTTGGTTGAAATCAAATAGTACATGTACTGATTATGCCATGATTTGCTTATTACAAGGCTTTGGCAAGGAGACCATTTATATAAGAATACATGCTATGCTCAGCCTTTCCCAGTCCATGTAGAGCAATAAGCTGATGATACTACCTGTAAGAATATATGCTATGCTATGAGATGTAAGTAAGGCAATAAATACAAGAAATACAGATCACCTCACCTCAGCCTTTCTCTGTCCATGTAGAACATCAAGCTGAGGTGATGAGTACAAAATACAAAGTATATATACTACTCTAAAGTCTGAGGAAGCAAGGGAACACAAGTAGGGATATGCACCATACCTGTTACGATTTATTCTTTTTCCTTATCTAAGCGCCTCTTATCTTATCTAATCTTCAGCACTTAGCTTATCTTATCTTTAGATCCGCAACTCCATGGAGTCTTCACCTTGCGACGCAGTCACACTCGTCAGAGTGGAGTACTACTCTCAGATCACCGGGTACTTGCTGATTCACTTTCTAACACGGTGCATCCATTATTAGACCCTCAGACTTAGTATATAAGTAGCGTACTCAAAGCTGTATATTCCCTAGCTTTGAGCTAAAGTTTATTCATACCGAAACACTTAAAACTCTCAAGCTAAAGCCTTAGTCTTGGCAACTTAACCGCACGGGAACTTAGCAGTGATTGTTCGAACACGAAACAGCTGACTAATTATCTCAGTTAAGAGGTCGGGTCTAACAATTAGCTCAAAGCTTACACTCATGCTCTCTAATAGGAGCATCCATGGAAAGCGACGATGCTAAAATTATAGCCATCTCACTGGGAATACCTAGTGCCACTCTACTCTCTGTAGCCCTTCTCCTTGCAGTCAGGTTTCGTTACAGACCGTGACATCTAATAGAGGCACCCCAGACTCCACCCTCCACAGTCACTACCACTCCTACCCCCGAGCCCGATGGCATCCCGCTCAAGCAGCTCCCACCCCGAGTCTTCGCACCCGTACCACAGAGACTGATCCCAATCGACGAGCTCTCTAGGGCAGGGATCTACGAGGAAGAGGTCGACATTTCTGAGCCGACTGCTCCTGTCATCCCGGAGAGAGCAGCTCCTGCCTCTGCCTGAGGGAGTGCGCCAGTCATCACCATCTCCTCCACCATCTCTTCCTCGCTTGAGTACGTTCGGTACATCCCTCAGACTCCCTCACCCGGCATGTACGCCCGATTCAACGATCGCGTCAGGGGATTTGGCGTGGGCCGCGACACCAGACCCGTCACCCCAACCACCCGTCACGATCCTTGGGAAAATCGGGATCCCACTCCACCACCCAATGCCGACATTCCCGCTGAGGAGTTCTGGGATAATATCACCATCCCCCTCAGTGCGTACTTCATCCGCTCTGGGCGAGAGGTGCTCAGCCACCGCACCCCGACCCCCGTCGCGGCAGGGAGCATTATCCAGTGGGACCAACCTGTCCAGAACCCCGAGTGGACACCCGAGCCTGTACCAGCAGTTGAGGAACCCATCGCCAGCCCTTCCTCCTTATGTCCACCAAGGAACAGTGGCTGGCGAACCGTCACATCCCCAGTCAGGTCCCCACGCCGTCCTCCTAGGGCAGCCACGTGGGAGCGACTCAATCAGCGAGCCCAGCGGATCAGCGAGCAGTCAGAGATCCAACGACACCAGGGCCACGTCGAGACAGAGTCTAGCATGGCCGTTGAGTCGCCACACCAGCCCCCATGCCCCGCGACCCCCTACCCCTCGCTCACGATCGATGGAATCCCAGAGTCATCCACTGAGTCGCCGCGCAAGCGTCCCCCCCAAAATCCCCGTCGCCATGACGCTAACTGATGCCATCAGACTCTATGAAGCGATGTACGATATCCCAGAAATGGGAATACCGGTTATTTTATTACAGGCAAACTTCCAGGAGATATATAATAACTTTGCCTACGAACTTCTGTTTGTTTCAGACTGGGGAACTACCCAAGCCGGGAACGAATATTTTATGAAAAGACAGAAAGGAATCCCAGCAGACAACATACTACAGTACGAGGCGGAGCGAAACACTCGCCTCCTGTGGAACAAAATACACCCAAATGTCAGAATGGAGGAATTCTCCGCCTATGAAGAAGCCACGATCAAAATCAAGATCCAGGAACTGATGCCAGACGAACCACCAGTACCACCTCCTCGGGCAGCGGTAGGAACCTTCTCCTACATCAGGGGACACGAACCACCAGGAACGTACGCACAAGGCTACGCACCATTTGCTGGCGGCGGCCACAGAGCCGCTGGAGGTGGTGCAGCCGGTGGCGCTCCCAGAGCCGTAGTAGTACCCGCGCAACCTGCTCCGATTAGATACGTGCTCCCACGCTATCCCGCACCACCAGCACCACCAGATCCGCCAGTACCCTGGCCACTAGTCGATGGAGCCGTCGCCCCCTATGATGAATTTAAACCCAAAATTCTCAAGGAGGTCGACGACTTCAAAGGTGATTCTAACGACATCACCCGATTCTTCCTAAAGTGCGAGCTGCACTTTGAAGTGTTCAACCGACACTTCCACCACCACCCTCACAAAGTCGTCTTCTGTGTCTCACGACTCGCCGACGATGCTGAGAAGTGGTGGGAGTTATGCGCACAGGTCATAGGGAGGGATCAAGCGACTGGGGACCAGCTGTACCCGTCTTATGAAGACTTTAAGACGGAGCTCAGCACTAGGTTCTGGAAGGATGCTGACGCGCGGTTGAAGTATGCGCAGTGGGAAAAGCTCAGACAGGTAGACTTCAAGGACGGCGACAAGTTCTTCCAGCAATTCAAAGAGCTTGCCTACCACGCCAAAATACGTGACAACGAGCAGGCCATGCTCCATCAGGTCATGAAAGCCGCCCGCCAGACGAGTAAAAATACCATATACTCGGCTGACGGAGACGTGCCGATTGCCTACCAAGGATGGAAGGCACGCCTACTCCGAATCGACTACAACTGGCGCCTCAAACAGGCAGAAGGTATGACAACGACCCCACCAGCACAACCCCAGACGACACAGAAGACCACACCTGCTAAAGGAGGTCAGACAGCAGCTCCAGCGCCGCCTGTATCGTCAACAACGATGGCTACAGGGACGACATACGGAGGACGCGGCAAACCGATGGATATCGATGCCGCTAGGGCAGCCACAGTATGCTTCCGATGTGGCAAAACGGGCCACTTCAAGCACGACTGCCCTCTATCACCTAAAACCCAGGAAGAGGCGTTCAGACGGTTGACAGATTACTGGGACCGGCGGTCGATGGAAGAGACACTCTCCACGATCGAAGAAGTAAAAGAAAGCGCCAAGAAGTAAACGATTCAACTTACTCGGCGACCAGGGACTTAGTTTCGGCTGGTACACCTATCACGCCTCATAATTGTACTTATAAGCCTGTAGTAACCACCGCGCATTCGAATATACCCGCGACTTCGCAATCAGACCAGAAACTAAGCAAGAATCAACACCAGGACCACCCAGACGCCGTGGTAGTACGACTACCAATGGATAAACGTTCGGCAAGTAACCCATTACGGGCAAAAGCATCAGACGATAAGGCACCTACCATAGTGCCACCCATCATAAC
The DNA here is from genome assembly GCA_022818075.1 of Armillaria altimontana. NCBI lineage: Eukaryota > Fungi > Basidiomycota > Agaricomycetes > Agaricales > Physalacriaceae > Armillaria > Armillaria altimontana. The sequence goes on from JAIWYR010000003.1 coordinate 1,052,483, forward strand.
ACCGCACAAGCAACTGGATGGGGCAGGGGAACAAGCGCCTCCTCTGGAGGGTCTCGCTCCCCCCTGACGAAGCGGCTCTACAGGGTCCCAGCCTCGCTGGGAGTTTCAAGGGAATAGCTTCGGCAAAACCTCCCCTGGTAAAAGAGAACACCATACAGCTACCAGAGTCTAAATCCCTTATACACCAAGGGGCTTTGGCGATGGCTACGGATGACCAGAAAATCGAGGACGAACTGGAATCGAGTAAGTGCCCCCAACCAGTTGCCAACACCTGTCGAGACAAAGGGCGACTCGAGGATGGGGGAACAACGAAAGCAACGAGGGATCCGGTGGCCATTGAAACCACCAGCTCGAGGGAACCAGGTGAAGGCAACTGTCAGCCTACGGTGAGAAGCGAAGGCAATCGCAGTATGGCGGCGTCAGCCCAACCTGTTGCCCCTTCACGGGGTGACTCCTTCGAGAAACGCACCTCACATTCCACGACCGACCCGAAAGCCATGGGACAGGAAGCTGCTAGCGCCCAGGCAGTGCAAAGGGGGCATAAGGTAGCTTTCAAGGAAGTACCTGACCATGAGGACATTACCAGTTTCATGATGAGCAAGAAGGCTGAATTAATGACCCCTTTAGACTTAGAAATGGCGGTGACCTCGCCAACGGTAGTCGAGCCCTCATGGGTCGACGCGAAGGCTAGAGAGGCCCCGCAGATCTCGCACGTTTATACAAGCGGCGAGACCTATAGAGAGTGGCTTAAACCATTCGGACCAGAGTGGACTCTGCACGGCATAGTACAAGCCAAGACAGAGTCGGAGGCGAAGGCAATCCTGAAGAATTGGATTCACAAAACACGCGCGGAAGAAGTAGTCGATGAAATGATCGAAGGGATGAGGAAGACGAACCGAATTAATGTGCTTTGGTGGCTCGAAGAATTACGACAACCAAAGCTGTACGCTTGCACACTAAGCGGGAAGGGAAAAGACCTAGTTATCCCCGTCATACTCGGGAAACCAGGAACCATTTTCCAAATTCCAACCACCGCCTTAGTAGATAGCGGATGCACTAGCAGTGCCATAAACCAGGCATTCGTCGACCAACATCACATCCCAACTCATGCAACAGCCGCGCCCATTATAGTCTATAATGCCGATGGAACCAAGAACTCAGGAGGATCAATCACACAATACGCCGAGATCGAATTGACGATCGGAGATCATTTGGAACGAATAGATCTAGCCATCACGGATCTCGGCGATAGACAGATCTTCCTTGGTCACAATTGGTTAGCCCGGCATAATCCGATCATCAATTGGAAGACAGGCGGATTAACGTTTGCACGATGCGAATGCCGCAAGAACCCATTCACATTACCCGATGCAGACCCCGATGACAGGTGGGACGAGGAACTTGAGGAGGGAGATACCATACTTGCAGTAGATTTCACACGGGCTATTCTCATACGCACTCATCACACCAATGACCTAGCTGCCGCAGCCAACGCAGACAAGAAGACCAAGACGTTCGAAGAAATGGTCCCAGAATGGTGTCAGGATTTCAGCGATCTATTCGACAAAGATAGCTTCGATGAACTCCCTGAGCCAAAGACGTGGGACCATGCCATCGAACTCATTCCAAATGCGAGCACCAATCTTGACTGCAAGGTCTACCCTCTCAACTGAACCGAGCAAGAAGAGCTCAACAAGTTCTTAGATGAAAACCTCTCAAGTGGACAGATACGACCCTCTAAATCACCCATGGCTTCCCCCTTTTTCTTTGTCAAGAAAAAGGATGGCAAGCTGCGACCAGTACAAGACTATCGCAAGCTCAACGAGATGACGATCAAAAATCGTTACCCACTTCCTCTCATCTCGGAGCTTATGGACAAACTACGAGGGGCCAAGTACTTTTCCAAACTCGACGTATGATGGGGATACAATAACGTACGCATCAAAACCGGTGACAAATGGAAGGCAGCATTCAGAACTAATCGAGGGTTGTTCGAACCCATGGTTATGTTCTTTGGGCTTACCAACTTGCCCGCCACCTTCCAGTGGATGATGAATGATATCTTTAAAGACCTCATTGCATCTGGCGCCGTCACGGTCTACCTCGATGATATCCTCATCATGTCAAAAACCAAGGAAGAGCACCGTCGTATTACGCGCGAGGTTCTAAAGGTCTTACGCAAGAACAAGCTATTCCTTAAAGCGGAGAAATGCGAGTTCGAGACCTTGGAAACAGAGTACCTCGGAGTCATCATCAGTGAAGGGAGCATCCGCATGGACCCAGTCAAAATCGCAGGGATCGCCCAATGGCCTGTGCCAGCCAAGAAACAACAACTCCAGTCGTTCTTAGGCTTTACCAACTTCTACCGACGTTTCATCCAAGGATATAGCAAAGTCGTCAAGCCAATGACGCAGCTAACAGGAAACGATCCATGGAAGTGGGGTGAAGCGCAACAGAACACATTCCAGGAGCTAAAGAGACTGCTGGCCGAAGAAGTGGTACTGGCAATACCCACGGAGGAAGGAAAGTTCCGCGTAGAGGCGGATGCGAGCGAAGGAGCAATAGGCGCGGTACTGTCACAGGAGCAGGATGGAAAATGGCACCCAGTCGCGTTTCTATCCAAGTCTCTGACAGTTACGGAGCGCAATTATGAAATTTATGACAAAGAGCTGCTGGCAATCATGCTATCGCTGGACGAATGGAGACACTATCTGATGGGAGCGGCTCAGGATTTCGAAATCTGGACGGATCATCAAAACCTCCAGTATTTCAGAAAGCCCCAGAAACTCAACTGACGACAAGCGCGTTGGGTAACTGAGCTAGCCGAATACCATTTCACATTGCACCATAAACCAGGGACTGCCAACAAGAAAGCCGACTTACTAAGTCAGCGAGCAGATCACGAGCAGGGAAAGGAGGACAACGATGAGGTTACCGTCCTCAAACACGAACACTTCTGGGCAATGGTCATGCCGACAATTGAGGAAGTTCATATTAAAATCAAGCAAGCCACGCTCGACCATCACCAATGGGACAAGAACGTCACCGCCTCTCTCAACCATGATTGAGGGATGAAGCTAGATGACGGTTTGATCTTATACGATCGCCGTATCTATATTCCCCAAGACCATGCGTTACGAGGAGAAATAATTGCGATGTCTCACGACCACATCACAGCAGGGCACCCTGGCATTGAAAAGACCAAAGAGCTCGTCTTACAAGAATACTGGTGGCCCAGAATGAAAAAAGACATAGAAAACTACATCCGCGCTTGCAAGACGTGCCAATGAACGAAGTCGAGCACTCAAGCAAAAGCGGCGCCTCTTCATCCCAATGCCATACCCTCCCGACCATGGACCCATATCTCCGTCGACATGGTTACTGGTTTACCACAGTGCAATGGTTACGACGCTATCCTAATGATCGTCGACCATTTCTCTAAGGAAATCATACCAGTAGCATGCACGACAGAGATGTCATCGGAAGAGTGGGCCAAGATCCTACGAGATGAAGTCTACGCCAAACACAGAATGCCACAGGTCGTCATCTCAGACCGAGGCACCGTGTTCGTCTCCAAATTCATGCAGGATCTCTATGACTTGCTACAGATCAAGGCGAATGTATCTACCGCCTACCACCCCCAGACAGATGGACAGACGGAGTGAGCGAATCAAGAGGTTGAAAAATACCTCCGAATCTTCATCAATCATCTCCAGAACGATTGGGTTGAATGGCTCCCACTTGCAGCCTTCACCCATAACAACCGCACTCATTCCGCCACAGGCAAAAGTCCTTTCGAGGTTAACTACGGCTTTCATGCTGACATCCTCCCTGGTGCTAGACCCCGCGCGCCTTTCAGAACACCAGCCTCTACCACTTTCGTTTCAGAAATGCAGAAAATCCATGAGGAAGCAAAGCAATCCCTCGAGAAGGCCGCCGACCAAATGAAAGCCCAATACGACAAAAAGAAACAACCTGCCGTCAAGTACCAAGTAGGAGACAAGGTGTGGCTCGACACGTCCAACCTTAGCCTCCCACGTCCCAAGAAGAAACTTGCAGACAAACGGACAGGTCCATTCCCAATCATCGCAAAGGTCAGAGCATCAGCGTACAAACTGAAGCTGCCGACGGGCTGGCGCATCCACCCTGTATTCAATGAATCACTCCTTACCCCATACAGTCCGCCCGCTTTCCCTAACCAAGAACAACCACCTCCCCCGCCTCCAGATCTTATCAACGGTGAGGAGCACTATGAAGTCGAGAAAGTCCTCGACAGTAGAGAACGCAAAGTTAGAGGAAAAGCAGGCAAACCTTCGCCTTGGGTCACAGACTATTTCGTCAAGTGGAAAGGATACGGACCCGAATCAAACAGTTGGGTATGGGAGGATAACATGGACGCTCAAGAACTTATCAACGACTACCTAGCAGAAAGGTTAAACCACACAGACTCAAACGTAGATTGGCAGACCTATACGGAACCATTCACAGGACGAAGAGTGTGGTACGACCAAGAGCTTATGTGGGATCTACTCGGCAGCAATGACGACCCTTCGACATACTCGAAACCGTCATACAAACCAATAGAGATTCCCTAGACCAGTAGCTACATCGATGGAACCGTCATCTCCACGATCAGGATATGCGCGTGTTTGGCCAACTTCCCCTCTCCTACTTCCACCTAACTGGCAATCCTCCTCTTTGTTCGACCCCCTGCGTGTGGGGGACAAAGAAAAGAGGTCGCACACAGTTGGGCTGTGGCTCTAAAGTTGAGTCCGGCATAGTAGTGACACTTAGAAGGGCGCAAACTCCACAATAAATCGACGAGACGATCCATAACAGCAGTCGGGACGCCTGCCTTAAAGGGGGGTAATGTTACGATTTATTCTTTTTCCTTATCTAAGCGCCTCTTATCTTATCTAATCTTCAGCACTTAGCTTATCTTATCTTTAGATCCACGACTCCACGGAGTCTTCACCTTGCGATGCAGTCACACTCGTCAGAGTGGAGTACTACTCCCAGATCACCGGGTACTTGCTGATTCACTTTCTAACATGGTGCATCCATTATTAGACCCTCGGACTTAGTATATAAGTAGCATACTCAAAGCTGTATATTCCCTAGCTTTGAGCTAAAGTTTATTCATACCGAAACACTTAAAACTCTCAAGCTAAAGCCTTAGTCTTGGCAACTTAACCGCACGGGAACTTAGCAGTGATTGTTCGAACACGAAACAGCTGACTAATTATCTCAGTTAAGAGGTCGGGTCTAACAATACCTGTAGTATGGTGGTTATGTATAGTGTATATGGATATGGGTTCATACTGTGGCAAAATTTAATGACCTAAAATACAGCCATATTCATATGGTTTGAATATGGTTGTTGAGGGAGGGACAGAAGACTATCTTATGCCATAAAGGTTAGTACCTATGACCTAAAAGAAGTGCATAACACTCACCCTTTGGCACCAGATATCTGTATATGGGCAATGGTATGGACATGGTATGGATATGATATCAACCATATCATACTGTGGCCAATAATTTTATACAGTCTACAGTTATATTGCTACAGTCAGATCTGTAATGGTACAGTGCACATCCCTAAACATAAGTACTGACTAAAACATGAAAATGAACCAATAGTTATAATATCCAAGAAGGGGATCATTGCAATGACAAGCAAGAAGATGGGATGACAGCATGTGAGGTGCTCTAGATGGCTTTGACTTTAACAATTCAGCTATGACATGCCTATCAAGTTACCATGTCATAAACAGCCATTGCCATACCACAGTGCAAGCCAGATAAGTAACAATTTTACTGCCTCTACCAAGCCTTTACTCTCTCCACAGCACATCATTGGTGTGACTGGCTCCTGACTGAGCTTCAACTGAGACTACTTATCCATGCTATAGCAACAACACCAGTATCAGGCAATGACCATTAAATGTCAATGGATGTAAGTCTTATAGAAATTATCAGAGTTCAAATGATGACCATAGCCACCCACCATGTCAGATGTCCAAGTTAGGGACATAAGAACCAAAATATGTATCTTCCTCTCTCCTGCCAGTAATGACAGCTATTAACAATGATCACCCAAATCATGGGAGTCCCTACCTATCCATTACATGGCTTACAGAAGTAACAAAACAATACTTTATAGCACTCATAAAAAGCAATTTGCTCCATTGCAGTGGCTCTAAACAAACAACAGAGATTCAATCACATATCATAGTAAAAAGCCGGGTTTGGGGCAGGCCCCAACAAGCTGAAGCCCTGTGTTGCAGTCAGGTTGCCAAGACCCGAGGTACGAGGGTCTGGCAATCGTGATGAAGACATGGGGCATAGGCTTGTAAGGGGATGAAGTTGTGTCGAAGAGTGATTATGTAAGGGGGTGCTGGAAATGGGTGACCCCAACCTTACTTAACAGCAAGGCCAATTCATTTGCCAAGCACGAACAAACACCCACCGGTACCCACTGAGCAGATGATGTAATTATTCTTGTCTCCTAGAATCATTTTCTGCTTGCCTCTGCTTCAATTATTTATAGATTCCTGATTAGCATGAGATTCTGGTGAAGAAAAGGTGTATCTCTCGTTGTGCCACATCTCGCCGGGCATTGTCAGTTTATCGCTGCTGGTTACTCTTTTCTATTTCTTCTCCTGTGTTACACAATCCTGACACAAGAACCTCCCATAGAATGAACACTAACACTTGCTTCTGTGGGCCTCCCAGTATTCCATATTAACATTTGCCATTCTCTCTTACTCCACCTCAGTTTACATTATCTCCAAATGTGATAATCAATCTTTGAGTTCCTGGGACATTGCTGAGCACCAATGTTGCATTTGTCTCTTTTTTCTTACTACATCATAGTTCCTTCCCAGACCTCTACTCCATCATAGTTCGAATGGGCCCAGCTGTAGATTCAAGGTATTCAAATTACTTCTATCCACTGGTGATGGCGACACTTCACCTCACTTTCACTCTTAAGTTCTTGGGAAGTACCCGACGAACACATCAACGAACTGACCTTCGCTTTTCCGGTGCAGGAGGTACAGCTGGAGAACGTTACCCAGCCCTCTGACAATCCGTCCATCAAGAAACCGGTCGAAGAAGCTGCTCACTCTTAAAAGCTGGAAACTTGGACACGAAGCCTTAAGATGGTGTTGAATCTGACGATGACAATTCCTTTGGATTGCCTCCACTACCCAGGGTGAACTTCTGTACTGTTTTCATAATTTATGTTTTGCTGACTTCAAAAACTAGCATAATACCGGAGGGCCCAGTATCACATTCAGCAACTGGCCATGGGGTCAAGTCTATCAATAAGCTTAAAGTCCATCAATGAGCCTGTGTCAAAGCCTGTACCGGGCCCACATCACTGAGCTACTGCCCCATCAGATACTGGTTTCCGCGTTTCTTTTGAGGAAGGTATTATTTTCCTTGACATTCAGAGTGTTTAAATTAGGTCTTTTTTTGATCAATGTATCTGGAATTAAGTACAAAGAGGACAGGGTTGCTGTCTATCGTCGATTTCTATGCAGCATCCTGTCCTACTGGTTTCATTAAATACTACCCCTTCTCAGTTTCATTGCTTCCCTATCTGTAGTACTTATATGCGTGTTCCTTGGTATATTTTTCACTGCATATAGACCTCAAGTTTCTGAAGACAGTCGTTGACACAAATATCCTTTGAAATTTCAGTTATCATGAGAACAGCACAACCATGTAAGATCCTTGACATCAGCCTGAAATTGATACATGAGAACGAGGTCACAGAATGGCCCCATTAACAGGCAGAGATATGTATTATTCTGGACTTGTAAGCTGTACGGAGTATAGGTGTACTCAAATTAAAAAAGTAGTGCGTGATCGAAAATTCAATCGAATCCAATCGAAGCGCTAAGGGCACCGATGAAGTACGATCTAGGATTTGGAAAACTATCGATACAGATAATACTAGTTTTGCAATATAGATAGAATGTCATGATAAACAAGCACCTGTCTCCAGCCCTTCGTCTCTTAATCATACAGCAGATGTGTCAATAGCCGTCTTCTCCGAGTCCACGGAAGGCCTTCGAAGCGGCCAATGTATGTTACTAAGTCTTTCCGCAATGTGCCAATAGATCGTTGGCGCAGGTAATCGACTCCAAATATTGTCCAGAAACTCAAGCGATAACATGTGCCAACGATGGTCCGGCTGCTTGGTTTCCCATGATGTCATGATGCACCAGAGGATGAGAATGCCGATCGCTAACCACGCGCTACCTACGAGCATTCGGACGGACAAGTTGGAGGCGGTGAAACACATAAGACTGAACGCGGCCAGGAATAAGATCATGCTGGGTTCGAGTCAGCGCACATCGAACAAAATTGATTTCAAGAAATACTTACGCCCACATGAGTAGAGCATAAGGCAAGCCATACAAGATAGCAAGCGTTTCCAGACCGGTCTTGTTGCGTTTTTGTGATCGAAGAAATAGCCACTAGAGCGCATCAGAGGAATTTGAGAGGTGACAGGTGTAAGGACTTACTGCCTCCCGGGAGGTATCACGCGCCTTGGAACGATTCTTCCTAATCAGAAGCAAGCCCAGAATGATGCTGCCGATACTTGCGATGATTGAGATATAACTCGTTATTTGGGCGGGTGACCGTCCCGGGTTATCACTAGAATCATCGACGCTCTGAATCGCTATGAAAGCGACGTTAGCGTTGAGTAAGACAGTGGACTGTAGATGTATTAGCCGGTTCTAGGGTCCAATAGATGTCACTCACGTAGAGGATGAACTCCTGCCACTCGGTATTTAGCTTCTCGATGAATATAGTCCAGGACACTTTGCTGACAAGACCATCACCCCATATCTTCTCGAGTGAGGCGAGATGAATATCGGGTGCAAAGAATAGCAATGGCGATAGCAAGGCAATAAGGGCCGTACGTTTGAATTTTCGTCCGTAAACTGACTTTTCACGCTCAGGCCGAGCACCCGGCTGTCCGTGGAAGTCGTAAAATCGTTGTTGGACTATGAGAGATTATAAGTCTTGCATCGACTGTCATACTTCCACGGGCTTACCGAAAATATACATGAAACGACCTATTAAATAGTCAGTTCATGGATGGCTTGTCATGATGCGTGATTGTGACTTACCTATACTGCACACTGAACCCGGGTGACCCTTTTCGCCTTTTTTAACGGATTCTGGGGCACGTTTGAGTAGGCATTTTGAGAGGAAGAATCTTTCCTTACTCCTGATAGCATTCGTGAGAGTTAGCATCGGCTGCAGGTCTATTACACCGTAGGGACAGTTGGCCATCGGTGAAGTCATGGTATCTGTGAAGTCTGGTCAGTCATAGCCTATATAGTTTTATTCGCGCGAATAAAGACCTCCAAGACAGTAGATCAGGATGTCCCTGAGTTCGTCAATGATATCTTCGGTCATCTCCAGGCATGCGGGGAACAATTGACAATGATACCTAGTTGATATAAGCTTCAAATCAAGGATCTAGATAAATGCACACCAGTACTGCGCCTCTATTTCGTGACCAATATGGGATTGCTCAGTGACACCACGAACTTCGTTGCATCGGTCAAGATACGTAGTGTTGAAGTCGTCCAGCCAAAAGATAGACCGATCGTCATGGCTTGCAAAGTAATACCCGCAACAAATATTGCCGTTCTCTGGGTCTCGAATAAGGTCAAACACAAGGTCAACATTGGAATATATGTTGATGCCCTTTGCCCGTATGTAGTCTTCCATGTCGACCATAAACTTCGTAATGAGTTCCAACTTGTCAGAATCGTATAGGTTAATATCCGTGAATATCCTCGGTAGCAAACATCCGGAGGATATCATGGCGTCATGATAGTTACCGATGCATGGGGATATCTTCCTCTCGCGAACAAAGTAACGAGCACCTTCAGGATGCACATGCGTTAACCAATCCTCATGACGATGGTTCCTGCACCGATACAATAAGTAATACAGCACGAGAAGAAAAGGCGACTAACGTACCGACGAAATGAAATTGTCAAAGGATCGATCCAGTAATCTGTCTCGTTGGGGGCTCTGCACGCCATACATATGAGCAGAAGCAAGGAGATATACCATAGGAGCCACAAACACGAGTTCTCTCTCATATCTTTCAACATGTTCAGGCGCCAGGGGCCAGAAGGCAGGATAGGCTGCAGTCAACGTAGTGGCATCGCTTGGTATAGCACAATCCGGTATATCGTGCTGTACAGCAGATGTTAGCTGAATTACCGGAGGTGCAGTACCAGACTTGGGAGAAGGGACTGTTACAATCACTGAGCTGGGTCGGTAACCCGAGAGCCGATGGGAGGATGAGTCTACAGGATGTGTGTATGTAGCTATATTGGATGTCGAATGATTGATATTTTGAGACGACCGCGAGGCATTAGAGCAGGTGTATGTACGTATAGAGCCCTGGTCAGCTGTTGTCTGCGCAACAGATGAAGGTCGGGAACCGTGACGGGGTAGACGTCGGGTCGACAGATTCACATGGGAATAGTCTTCCAAAATTATCTGGGAGCGACTTGTCATGGGCGTAGTAGGGCGCAGAACAGATTGAACAGTAGCATCTAGCGAGAGAAGTGAAGGATTTTCGACAGAAATGCCGACCGGAGATTCTGGGACATGACTGCCGCACACTTCCCCCCAAACCGGCTCCTCGTCGTCCGTCATCGTAGCACAGTTCGTAAGATCCTGGTGGGTGAACTGAAGCAAGGAAGTATCATGAATGCATCGTGGCCCTTTAAATGAGGCTCTGTCGTGTCGAATACATGAAAAACGCCTGAAAGAGCGCACCAAAAAAGACCAGAACACGAGGATGACCTTCAACGGAGAGCGACCGACTGCATGAATACGAATGCGTTTCCGTAGGGACTTCAGCAGCAGCCGAAATAGTGACATGAATCCGGGACTAGCGACAAGGTCGCCGTACATAGGTAAGCTTTGGGTAAGCTTTGCAGAGCGTGGCTCTGGGCTGGTGCATAGCCACTGCCGAGCTTCGATCAAATGATCATCGTTTAGGTTGCTGCCGCGGGAAAAAAAAAAAACATCGACGCCATCCCAGTCTAACGTGGTTGTAGAAATTTTCTCAGGGAGGGGCCAAACCCTAGGTTAGTGTTCTCACTGACGCCCGAAGCGCACTTACGCCATATTAGAATCAGGGGGCTGGACTCAATCGAAGTGAGTAGCAGAATGGCTTACATATGTAGCATACACGTTGTGGTAGCTAACTACAAATATACGACCTTAGACACTACAAAATACCCGCGGAAATGAGTCAACACGTAAGTACTAAATCCGTACGAGAACCCAACGGCGACCAACTGTCTTCACCATGAAAAAGCTCGAACCCACAGGCCATCCTCTGTCCATGGCCCTTTCTTGGTGGATGTATAACGCCCGGAAGTACATAGATTCTCGCAGCAGAGACAACTATTGATACAGAGGTTAGAACTATCTATACAGGGGGGAAATTATCATCACAACATAGTATACGTAATCACCTCTCAATCATACATTGACAACCGTCTCATCCGAATCCACAGAGTGTCTGGTTTTCGTCCAACTGAGGCGATTTATTTTCTCCACAACATGCACAGACGGTGCCCGGGGTAATCTTTGCCAAACCTTGTTTCCAAGCGCGGAGAGCAACGTGTACCAGCGGTCGTCGCTTTGCTTGCCCTCCCAGGAAGTCATGATGCACCAGAAGATAAGAACAGCTATCGCTAGCCATGCGGTACCCACGAGCATTCGAACGGTTACGTCGGAAGCGGTGAAACACATAAGGCTGAATGCCGACAAGAAAGTCACCATGCTGGACTTCGGGGTAAGACGCACGAAAGAGTGAGAGAGAAGACATAGGTACTCACGCCCACATGAGGAGAGCATAAGGTAAACTGTACATAATAGCCAGCGTCTCCAGACCAGTATACTTCTTCTTTTGTGAACGAAGGAATGACCACTAGAGTACATCAGCTGGGTCATAGAAGTCACGGAGGTGGTAGCTTACTGCGTCAGTGGTCGCACCGCCCTCCTTTGAACGATTCTTCCGAATTAGAAGTAAGCCCAAAATGATACTGCCAATGCTTGCGATAATTGAGATGTAACTAAGTATCTGCGCTGGGGACCGTCCCTCCTTATCACTAGAGTCATCGACACTCTGAATGGCAAGGAAGGCGACGTTGGCGTTGAGCAAAACAGTAGACTGTGTATCTGTTAGAAGAGCTTGAAACTCATTATAGGATGCTCACATTGATGATCAAGTCTTGCCAATCAGTATTGAGTGTCTTGATGAAGGTAGCCCAGCTTGTTTTGCTCACTAAACCATCAACCCAGATCTTGTTTAGGGAAGCGAGATGGATGTCGGGCGCGAAGAATAAGAGTGGCGATAGTAAAATGACAAGCGGTGTCCGTTTCACTTCTGTACCATAAACAGACTTTTCACGCTCAAGCCGAGCTGCAGGCAATCCGTGGAAGTTGTAAAATCGCTGTTGGACTAGAAATCATAAGCCTCAATACCAATGATGATGATGTCCTCGTGCGCATACCAAAAATGAACATGAAACGACCTGTGAATTCGTCAATTCATAGACGATTATATGAAGAAGGATCACAATTTACTTGTACTGGACACTGAGCTTGGACTTTGATGATTTCCCGAGAGAACAGTTTCTAGACCAGAAATCAGGGAATATGGGGCTCAGAGTTGTTATTTTCTCACCTTTAATGCTATTCGTGAGGGCAAGCATTTGCTGTAGGTCTGGAATGCCGTAAGCGCAGTTGGCTGTTTCTGAAGTTATCAAATCTTAGTGCAAACCAATCAGCACATGTGGCACAACTTCGGTCGCGAACCATACCTCCAATGCAATGGATCAAGATATCACTCAGTTCGTTGATTATACTCATATCCATTTCCCGGCACGTAGGGAACAGTTGACAATGATACCTGGTTGCCGTCAGCACAAATGTAAATGCCACGACAGGTGCTCACCAGTATTGCGACTCTACCTCATGGCCAACTTGGGATGCGGCAGTTACACCTTTGATCTGATCCCATCTATCGAAATAGGTGGCGTTGAAGTCGTCCAGCCAAAAGATAGACCGATTGTCATGGCTTGCAAAGTAATACGCGCAACAGATATCGCCGTTCTCTGGGTTTCGTCTGAGGTCAAACACAAGATCGACATTGAGATATATGTTGATGCCCTTTGCCCGTATGTAGTCTTCCATATCGACCATAAACTTCGTAATGAGTTCCAACTTATCCGAATCGTATAGGTCAATATCCGTGAATATCCTCGGTAGCAAACATCCGGAGAATATCATGGCGTCATGATAATTACCAGTGCATTCGGATATCTTCCTCTCGCGAAAAAAGTAACGAGCACCTTCAGGATGTACACACGCTACCCATTCATCAGGAACGGTGTCACTTCGCAAGATGCATGATTGACAAGCACAAAAAAGCAGAAAACAACCAACGTACGTTTGAAATGAGGTTGTCAGAGGATCGATCCAAAAATCTGTTTCTTTGGCTTCCCTAAACCATAGATATCAGTATAAGCATAAAGGCATACTCAAAGGATCACAGACACGAGCTCTCTTTCATATCTTTGCACTTGTTCGGGTGCTATAGGCCAGAATAGAGGATATGCGGTCATCAATGTAGTGACGTCGCCCGGGACAGCGATATCCGGACCATCGTGCGGTACGAGGGGAGGCAAAGGCTGTGCTATGGCTGTCAAGGATCCGCTGTCGAAACTGGGACAAGGGGGGGTCGAAATCATGGACGTGGGCCGAAGACGAGAGAGCTCGTGAGAGGATGGATTCCTACGTGTGTATGTCCCCAAGTTAGGCATCGAGTGGCGGACATTTTGAGACGACCGTGATGCATTAGAGCAGGAATATGGATGTAAAGAACTTTGGTCGGTTGGAAGGTGCACGATGGATGAGGGCCGGGAGCCATGACGAGGTAGACGGCGAGTCGACAGATTTACGTGGGCGTAGTCGGCCAAATTCACTTGAGATCGACTTGTCATAGGTGTAGCCAACGTCGCAACGGTGTTCAGCGAAGACTGTGAGGCATTCTCGACAGCAAAACTGTATATGGAGTCTGAGTTATCAGGGGGGACGACACTGCGGCAGACTACCATCGGGACAGGTGGCTGCCATCCGTCGACGGCGCTGTCCACCATCGACACCGTGAAATCATCGGGTCCATTACGTGGAGGGGGGCATGTCTCTCGGCCGTAAATGCGTCGTAGGCCCTTCGCGGAGGCTCCGTTATGTAGAAGGCATGAATATCGCTGAAATTGGCGCCTGAAGAATGACCAGAGGGCAAGGATCGCCTTCAGTGGCGAGCGGCCACCTACGTGGTCGCGAACGAATCTCTGCAGCACTTTCAGTAGCCATTGAAACAGCGACATCAGTTTCTGCCAAGCGACAAGGTGACGGTGCAAAGGCAAGCCAATGCTGTATAGCTCATGTCATCCATGGCGGACTACCACACCCCGTATAGCACCGCCACTGAATTCGACCGAGAAAAAAATTGCTACCGCGGACTCGATCGATAAATGTCTACAAGGAATAATTGCACAGCTAACGCTACAAATTTACTAGCAAATTTCTTCGACGAACGGCGAAACGACTGATTTATGACGTGATTGCCTCGCCCTGTCCCTGCCTCGCTCTCTCCATCATTCTTTCTGCCAGATCGACCCAATCCTGAGGGCCATTCTCACCAACACCTCGAACCCAATCATCAGCCAATCCTTCTTTCACAAGATCGAACCAGACCTTCTTCAGCGCCATCTTGTTGTCGTACATGTCCTTCTCCCATTGTGGAACCACTATTGCATCTCCGCCGAAACTCGGAGCTGTATATGCATACAGCTCATCACGATAATCGAACTGTTCCGAGCCTTTAAATATATGCCAAGCTTTCGCAAGGGCCAACGGATCATCGGTCTGGAGCTCGGCTCGGAGCTGCTCATACCGTGTCACGATATCAGCGGTCGCTTTAACTACATCTAGTTCGTGTGGATGGGCAAAGATATGAATAGCCGCACGTGCTTGGGCTTCAACGAGAGGGAACGGGGCTACCTTCATTAAAAGTCCCAAAAAAGCAATGGTGGTGGCAGGAAAGCGGGATTGGAAGGGGAATAGATGCTGTGCCAAGGGGAAAATGTGATAGGTGGAATTGTACAGCTCCTGGGGAAGCGGAGGCACCGCTGCTGGAAGTCCAGGTACAAGGTCTTCATCTGAAAGGAACGGAAATGACATCTCGAAACCCGTAGCGAGGATGCAGTGGTCGATGCCAGTCTCTGTGGATCCGTCTTCGAAGAGGACGCTTCCGTTATCTTCGTAACGTACAGCATGAGGCCGTATTATCACATTACCCTCTTCTCCTGCTCCGCCCGTTATAGAGCGTACAAGAGTTTTGACATGCCTGCTAAGCTCAGCAGAGATGTCGATTCCACTGGGACCGTTCCCAATGACTAGAATCTTGTTTCCAATGATGTTCTGCGGACGTCTGTACCAGGAGGAATGAGATGCTCGCTTATCGCGCAGCCATTTCGAAAGACCGGGTGTGTCAGGATAACGGGGCTTGTTATAATGTCCAGGACACACGATGACCCAATCAAAGGTATGTGTCTCTCCGGTGGATAACTCGACCTTCCACTTTGAGCTCTCCAAATCAAACTGCAGTGCAATGACTGTAGTCCGTAGACGGATATGAGTGTTGAGGCCAAAATGATCAGCATATGCCTTGAGGTAATCCTCAACTACACGGGCAACAGGGTAAAGCGGGATCGAGGGGGGGAATGGGAGGCTCGAAAATGCCATTGCGGGATGAGGGACATTGGTCGTCAATGAGTCGTAAATGGCCGAACGTGGAGGTTCGTCATCCACAGGTTCTGAGGGTTCCCTTTACACTCGTTAGAATGTGGAAGCCTAGGACCATAACGAAGAACTTGCCATACTCCGCCGACTTGTTCTCGAGCTTCGAATACCGTGGGCTTGTAAGTCCCAGACTTGTACTGCTCGGTATCCAAGACCGTTTTCAATGCTGCAAGACCTGTGGGGCCCGCGCCGATGATGCAGATGGTCTTATCGTCGTGCGCTGAAGTGAACCTAGAAGTTCATTGCCATGAACAGGAGACGATCGTGAGCATAAGGGCTGACCTGGGAGACCCATAGTGATATTCTAATGCTCTAATGCGTCAACAAAAGAAGGGAGAGGAAAGCCTCAGGGCTAGAGACTCGTCTTGAAAGGAGCGGAACGGAAGAATTAAGAAATGACTCTTAAGCAAATCGAGGGGACCCGGTAATCGGTCCGAGACGCCCTAGCCTCAGCCGATCGATTGCACCAGTTCGACGCAAAATTGCGCCTCGGAGGCGACGTCATAGAACAAATAGAATGAAAAAAGTACAGTCAAGGCTTACCCACTATTAGCACAATAGCCATTGAACAGATTCAACCGCAGCCATAGCTGTGAGAATTCACAGCGACGTCGGATGGCATGTTCGAGAACAAAGCATAATGTCTGATACTGCGTCTACACCTAGCTTGAACTCAGTAAGTCAATGAAGTCTTGAGCGGGAGGAAAATCATACCTTCCCCGCACCCTCGGCTACAATTTCAGGCGGTTCATTTTGTTCGAGATTGAACTTGAGCGTACAAATAAGGGAGTTTTTGCGGCGGGCGTCATGCAATTTCGAGTTGTTCGATGGCAGTACCGTGGTAGTGAGAGGTAAACGAGATGGGTTAGAATATTTGCTTCGACAAGGCAAGCGACAGAAAACAAGAACAGCCGAGGTTCGGCTTTTGCCGAACACTTTGTCGTTGCACCACCGTCTCTATTTCTAAGCCTTTACCTATGCTAGCGCTGATTCTATGCCCTGTTTCCGGTCCTATCTGTACAGCTACTTGCCTGAAACATGTCCGGTCACTTACCTAGGTTTGGGGATATAAGTATGACAGACCATGCCCAGGGAGACTGTGATAGCAAATGCGACTACACCTACAGTTGCACTTGTACTAGGACGCTTCGTGCTGGATTAGCCTTGTCAATTCTTGTCAACATCAGATGCTTCGGGTATGCCAATGTAATAGGAGGGTCTTGGCCAAATTCATAGCCACTCGGTCGGGAACGGCAAACACGTCTTGGCGCTCATTTATCTACCTTTGTTATCACCGAACGTCCAACTCGAGGCACAGCAACTTGTATAAAGGTATCGCCTCAAGGAGTGCATGTGATGGCTG
The DNA here is from genome assembly GCA_022818075.1 of Armillaria altimontana. Classification (NCBI taxonomy): domain Eukaryota; kingdom Fungi; phylum Basidiomycota; class Agaricomycetes; order Agaricales; family Physalacriaceae; genus Armillaria; species Armillaria altimontana. The sequence goes on from JAIWYR010000003.1 coordinate 1,069,782, forward strand.
CGGTTTCGGCATAAAACCCATCCTCAGACGCTGGTTTCCCTACGATCCGTATTCAATGGCTACTAATTACCCCCCTCCTGCAGGTAAGTCTGCTCCAGGATATTTGCTTTTTTCCTCTTCTCTAATACCTGATTATCAGGCCCTCCACCAAACTATCAAGGCGGCTATTATCCTCAGGTTAGCCCATTTGCGTCCAAAAGCATTATCTGCCGGAAGTTCATGTAGACAACAGCAACCTCCACAATCGTACCAAGGTGATTACGCGGATAAGGGACAGTACTATGGGCCGCCTCAGGGATATCAAGAGTACCAGGGGTACCAGCCTCAACATCAGTATGCTCCGCAATCTCAACCGCAGACTGTCATAGTGTAGGACGTTCATTATCTATCCGTTCTCCAAGCCCTGAATTCCTCGACAGTACTCAACAAGAGCGACGGAGCGACAATAGCTGTATGGGAGTTTGCTTGGCCTGTTTATCGGGTATTGCATGTTTCTGTTGTTTAGATGGTACGTCTTGGCATACTTATCTGGGTCAAAGCCGCACTTATAACGTTTGCAATAGCTGTATTTTAATTTGTTTCATATGAACACTTATTCGGCTCTGAATTTAAGCTTCAGTTTTTCACCGGGTGTACAGCTGGTTGTACTGGTGTAGATGATACCAGCGAAGAATATTTATTGCTATTATTATTTGTAAGTATACCTCGTCTTGAGGAGCCTCAGGGATACCGAGGGGCATAACGTTGCACGCCGGACTACAGGAAGCCGTGGGAGCGCACTATTTCTACATCGATGTCGGATATCCCCCCCCCTTTCTACTTATCGTCCATTGATATCCACTGAAATTGAGAATCTTATTACCTCCCTCGTACCAGTCTACCATTCACTTTCTTAGAACATATTTCCCGCTGATATAGAGATAGACTCTTTGACATCGGACAAGCAGTAGTAAGCATAGAATACCAAGTTATGAATGCTCACCTATTGTCGACTGGACACTTAGGAACGGACGCTTTCCCTCCAAGTTCTCGAGCGCATGCCAATACAGAATCATACTGGAGACAATTTGATCGGCATAGTCGCAATCCTACTAAGTCCAGCCTTTGACCAATTGTTGACCATGCCCTGACCCTCAGGAAGTTCCAAAATGTAGAGGAGGTAGCTTGAAAATGTTATACGTATCGCGCTCAATAGCATACGCAACGTAGCATCGGAGTCCTCCTCGTTCGATTGGAACAACAATTAGGAAAAGCTAAGTTAATTTGGCGTATCGACAATACCGCCATCATCTCATCGTACCCTGAGGCCTGAACGATCGTTCTAGTGTGAAAGGCGTGTATACATCTATTGAATGATTTTGCAAACTAAAGCGAGTGTCCTCAAATGGAATAAAACTGGTATACATGTACTAAGATAAAGAGACTAGTAAAGCGATATTTAGTTACAAACGCGATCTGATTGGATATACATTGTGAAGCATCAGGCGTGAAAACTCTACAGACTCGGAGTAAAAGAAGGGGTTGCACATCAACATGAGAAGGACTATCACTCCAGGGGCACAAAGGAGTATCGTACTCCACGAGATCAGCGATATCGATTTATCCCGTAGGCCTCGTCGCTAAAGGGTTCAGATGCATAGGCTGGGAATGCGTACTCTGGAATCCCGTTAATATCGTTTGGTGAAGGTCGCATAGAGAAATCCGACACCCAGGGAAGCTGTTCCAGGGCTGTGAACGATACATTGTCCACGGGCTGTTGCGGTGTACCCAAGTCCAAGCCATTCCAAGACGCCGTCTGGTAGGTTTGGTAGGAGGCAGGGCCGGTACAAGAGGGAACCGAGTGCTGCACAGGTACCATACTGTCGAGCCGCGGTTGGTATTGGTATCCGGAGGGACCAGCAGCATTGTATGCGGGGAGGACGTTCGCGTTCGTTGTTGGACCCATAGGGCCGAGGGAACTGTAGGCGGGCATCAAATGCGGCAGTGGCATAGGATGAACCAGGCGGGGATCTTGTTGGTATCTGTAAGGATTACCTGGCACATGAACGGGAGTAGGTACGTCAAATGTGCTCGAGATCGCCGCTACATCCGTGACCGAACCATAGGAGTACATGGCGCCAACGCGGGAAGACGAAACCGTGCCCAAAGACCCATTGACGCCTGACGAGGAGCATCCTCTTTGTGGTAGAATGTCGTTTGATTCGATATCCAAAGGAGGGCCCACGTCCGTGGCAGGATATAAGACTTTCGGTTCAGGAAATACACGCTGGTCGCCATGTTGCAAGCTAGTCTCGACAGGAGTGCAACGGAATTGTTCCATGTTAGTGGCTACCGCCTGCGAGGACACCGACGTGATGTATGGAGCTGGACCCATGTTGAGCGGCGAAGGGCTTGAAAGGGAGGATGGCGAACACTCTTCTAGCAGTGTTTCTTCAAGGCTGGTGGCCGGAGAGACGGAAGTGTACGACAGCGATGCGCTGGAGGATTCTACTGTGCTTTCGCGTTCGTAAACGGGCTCCGTTGGGTTCATGATGACCTCCCATGTAGAGGGTGGCACTTGCTTGTGGTACTTTCTTCGATGACTGGTGATGGCGCCTTTTTTGTTCGCGCCAAATTCGCAACCTGAAGGATCCTTGCATTTGTACCTCTCTTTGCCAGAGCTGAGAAATCGTGTGAATCGGTCGAAAGATAATATAAGATATGTCGAGCGTACTGATGATCCTTGATATGTTTCTCGAGATTCTTTCGCTGTATGGTCCTAAGCGGGCAGCCCCAGCAGTACAGAAAGCTAGGAAAACTCATTTATGTGGTTAAGTAGATAGAATGTTATTGACGCACTCTTGTTCCGCCTTGGTGTGCGTTTTCAAATGCCGTACTACGTCTGCCGCCCGCGAGATTGGTGCCTTACACCCGAGAACAGGGCACCGTACGCGTAACTTCAAGTGAATCATAACAGAAGGGAGAGCTTTTAGAATATAGAAGTGTGGGAGGGAAGCCTGGGACACGTTTTTCTTTCCGGGGGGGAGTGGGACAAGAATAAGGAGGGACCTGAACATGCGGAGCTTTTATACACCCCCGGGCTGATGGATTGATTGAGAGAGTCATGTCAGTTTTCGCCATATAAGCCAACTGTTTAGTGAAGTGGCAACCAATCCGCACCAATAGCCGTTATGGGAAGGTTCCCAATTGGTTTTGGTTCGACCAATTTGATGGTGTTGCTCAATAAAGAAACAAGGTTCGCGCCGGACATAGGCGAGATGCACAGCAATACACAGGAGCCATTCCTCGCTGTTTCTTGCCTAGTAAGGCAGCTTCTGTCCGGCAGCAGAGTCCTCGTGAAGTAGTACCCTGGGCGTTGGCAGAGCTGCTAGAAATTTACTCGCAGACCGAAATTCATGATTTATAGGACAACGTGGAGCATTTGTCATCAGAAAGCATAGGGTAGTCAAAGACGAGTCAGCGCATCCCCAGATGCAGGTTCCAGGTCGGCAGTTGCCAGCATTTGCGAAGACAAACCAAGAAACAAGGACGATCGGTGAAAACCGTAGTATTGAAACATTACATAAGGAGCGCGACGCGTTATTTGGCATATCCCTTCAATCCAAATTTCTTTCTCCTTCTGCACTCCCACCATGATGGGACTTTACTGCTCGGCAGAGGAATAAAGACCATTTCTCTCCTCATGGATAACCGGGCTCGACACTCACCCTGTCATCGGAACATTCAACTCATGAATGCAATGGTCCGGCATCGACGAGCGGTGCACTCACCTTTTGCAACATAGTACAATCTTAGAATTCTTTCGGACGGAGATAGAGCCACTGCAGAAATCAAATGATGATGATGACTTGACGGTATTATAATAAGATCCGGTTCTTATCAATATCAGCGACGAGGACGGAAACGATGCGACGATAACGACATTTTAAGCTTAAACACTAGTGGGGCACGTTTTCCCAAGTCTATCTTCTTCCTATTCTTCTGCTTACCTTCTCTATAGATGAATCCCGCCCACAAACGAATATGTATCATTGGCGCAGGTCCGTCGGGACTAGCGGCACTGAAGGTCATTCGCGATGCAGAAGAGTTCAAGATAGGGATATGGCTTCCAACAGTTTTTGAAGCTCGAGACAAGATTGGCGGGATATGGTGAGTTGACTCTTTCGCAAGCACTGTGACCTTTTCCTAAACGCAAATGCAAGGTATCCTGCACTTCCCACTGAGAGCCCTCCTCTGACGCCTCTGTATGACTCTATGACCACAAACATCCCCCATCCCAGTTTGTTTTCTTCTCTTGTCCTTTTTTGCTACTTCTTCTTATTTTCCTCCAGTCATGGCTTATCCCAGTTTCCCTTTTCCGCCCTCCACCCCTGTATTTCCTCCTGCTGCAACTGTTGAAACTTACTTGCACGATTACGCCACCCACTTCCACCTCATTCAAAACGTTCGGTTAAACGCTCTCGTTGAGCATGTGGAATGGAACCATGCAACACGCTGTTGGAACGTTAACGTGACAGGCGAAACGCTGGATTTTGATTTAGTCGTCGTTTCCAATGGTCACTTTCGTATACCTCGATATCCGGACATCCCTGGTTTGGCGGAATGGCTGCAGAATGGGAGGGCCTCTCATTCGGCCTGTTACCGAAACCCCGGCAGCGTAAAGGATGTCTCCATGGTTATCGTTGTTGGCTCTGGCCCCAGCGGTCTCGATATAACTGCAGAGCTGCTTGCATCCGGATTGAAAGTCGTACATTCCGTGAATGACTGCGTTCCAGAAACAACAGCAAGTTTTAAGAAACGAGGAGCCATCACACATTTTGGCGATGGAGTAACGTTCACTGATGGTACTGTTGAGCGCAACATAGACCATTGCATCCTAGCCACCGGCTACCAGATGCATTATCCCTTCTTCTCTTCCGCCACCTTGCAGAATGAGTCCCCTCCCTCATCGCCGTTGAAGTTGTACAACTCCTCGTACCATGTTTTCCCTCTTGGCAAACACATCTTCCCCCTTCGAGGAGACTTCCCTCATACCACTCTCGCTTTTACGGGCCTCATTCTCCGAGGAACTCCGTTTTCATTATTTGAAGCACAGGCACATGCCATTGTGCGGGTATTTCGGAATCCTGGAAGCCTCGACGAGGACAAGGAGATGGCAGAAATCCTCAAACGCCAGTTGATGATACCTGCTAAGGATTGGCATCGGCTAACGGAAGCAGAAGCTTTTGATTACCGCGACGGACTGTACGAGTTCGGCGGGCTTGGCATCAGAGTGGAGAAATGGGAGAAAAGAATGTGGGAGTATAAAGTGGAGTTGAGACGAGAGTGGATGAACCTGGTGCGATCGGGCGAGTCTCTTTCTTGGGTTCAAGGTGTTGGCCAAAATGGAATCCATGAATGGGTTGCGCTTCTTGAAAGTATTCTTCGAAGAGCATCAGATAGGTGGAAGGAATGAGACCGCAAATTTATCATTTCAACATACAGCTGCGCATGTGTGTCAGAAACCGATATCAGCCAGAAATCGATATAAAATCTTTTCGGTTCAAAACAACTGTCGTGGAGTACAAATACAAGATATAGGCTCATATCCATGTCACTGGATCAGTCCTTGAGCCTATTGAAGTTCCCAGAAGCTATCAAACCCTTCACGTATTCTTCTCCATTCATGTCCTCTCTGTCCGTCGAACGTGATACATGACCCCACTTCTCTCCCTCCGATATCGTCTTCTGCGCCTGCGTTTTGACCAGAAAAAGGGACTCGCTTCCAAACTGGATTCGCAGCGGTAACTCTGGCTCGTCTGCTAACTTGTACAGGGCTCGCCCCATACGAGCAGCGCTGCCCAGAACTGGACGATCACTTTCATGGATTTTGCGGAACATGTGGCACGGATTCGTATCATCCGTGTACGCGGGATGCGGCGGGATATGGTGGGCGGAAGTCCCCTTCCATTCGCTGTCGAAACCTCCTGGCTCGATGATGGCCCCCTTTATGTTCCACTTGGGGTCCATTTCTTTCAGGAAGGATTCTGTGAAAGCTTCCAGTGCTGGAGCAACATAAGTAAGTGACGCCCTGCAACTTTTGGCATAAATGATACTTACCAAATTTACTGGAGCTGTAATATGCGAGAGTGGGATTGGCCATATAACCACCTACGCTGCTGACATTGAATACTCGTCCACCGTCTCCCTTGGGATTCCCCTCTCGGAATATTTTGACAGCCTAGAATACCCTTCAATTAGCAGTCCACGTAAGACAACTCAGGGTTTACCTCTTTCATGATACGCACTGGCCCCCAAAACTGAACCTCGAACTGTTTGCGTGCATCCTCCTCCGGTATGCCCTCTATTTCCCCGAAGACAGCGTATCCGGCGTTATTCACTACAACATCCAGCCTACCAAATTGCTTGATCGTTCTTTCGAATGCAGATTTGATCTGTGTTTCGTTTGTCACGTCCAACGGGAGTACGAGGAGCTGGGTGGAGGGGAATTTATCTTTAAGATAATCAAGGACCTCGGGTTTACGAGCAGTTGCGACGACGCGCTCTCCGGCAGCAAGGATAGCTGCTACGGTGGCTTTACCGAGCCCGCTGGAAGTACCTGTGATGAGCCAGACGCGAGATGAGTTAGGCATGATTAGCAAGTGTGTTTGTATACTGGAAAGGAACGAGTCTTATATATGACACAGGCTCGGCAGAACGCGTCATCGTCCAGATACTCGACTTCTCGTGGTCATACTTGCATAGTCATGGCATTGAATCATGACCGGTTGCCGTTGGCGGCTCGGAGACAACGGCTTATAAATAATCGATAGTGAGTATAGATTGGCTAGTTATACTTATATAAGTACTGAGTACAAGAACATGACACTCGGGCCGACGTGAGAGTGGCTGTGTATTGCCGGTTAATATCATCAGCAGATTGGGAAAAAAGTTTCCGGGGCTTGCGGCGACCACGGTCCGGCGAAATACTTATTCGCCTTGTCAAGGCCTTACAAGTCCATATAACCGGGGCACAGTGTTGCGTCTTTTTCATATGCTATTAGAATCGAGCAGAATAATAACTTTGCCTTCAAGATTACATACAATTGTTTCCAGCTTATATCACTACTATAAGCTCAATAAAATGTAGTCTCCCTCCTGCAGACTGATTGTATTTAAAAGCTTATATGCCCAAAATGAAGTAAATATTTAAATGTACTACGAGCCAGAACGACTTCTACCGGCCCATCAACGTCTTCTTCGGAAAGCTCCTCACCAATGAGTCACCATCGTCTTCATCACTTTCCTCTGAATGTTGTTCCATGGTAGCCTCATCGTCTCGTCTGTTGGTCCCTGTTTTGTGTGTGGAAGGCTGCCTGGATTTATTTTGACTCGTATTTGGATACTGGCTTCACAGCGGTTCTTGCAAATCGAGTCCTTCGAATGTAGTGCTGCACTACTGAATTTTCAGCTAAGCTCTCAGCCCACTTCAGTGGGAATGCTGCAGCAAGGGAGAGGAAGTTTGATCATTAAGAGAACTTAGATGAGGAACGAGACAGGGTGCATGGCGTGACAAAACGAGCATCCGAGTCGGAGATCTCGCGATCACCAGATCAATGCTGAACGTGTCATCTTATGCGATGCACCGTGACGTGACACCGCGCGTTATTAACTCTGTTTCCTTCTCGTCACAGAGCACTATGCGTCCATTCGTCCCACGCTGCTTTCTTCGCGTGGTCTATGCATCAGATCTGCAGACACCGGCCCTACAAGACAGACCGCTTTTCCTCTAGACCCTAATCTCCTCCGATAAGGACGACTTCTTCCGAGCCGGAACTAGAGTGTAGTCAGCTATTTCAACATAAATACAGTCCGAAGTCGCCACCAACGTCTCGAGCAAGATATCATCGCCTGTCTGACCGTCGCAAATTCCTAGCCTATGCAACTCTTCCCAGTCATCGGTGCGTCCAGTTCAGACTTCCAAGGTCTTCTGAAGTGATGTATCAGTGCAGAGTCGGAGGAGGAAATGGCCGTGTTGAAAAGTACTTAAGTCAAGTTAGTCAATCATCACGATCAGTGAGTTAATCTCTTGGAATCAGCTCTGTATAGCATCTTAGGGAATTTCTTAAGCTGTTAGGGTGCGAACTTCTTCCGAGTCCCTCTTTTAATGGTCTGGAGCGCCGTGGAATCGGTTGAGTACGTCCGGCACCAATTGAAATAATTCTTCCGTAGCTTGCAAGGATGTATGCTGATATCCCTTCTACTAGCCGTGTTTTCAAGGCCGAAGAAATCAGTTATCCAAATCCTTTCGGACCTTTCCTGACGGCAGCGAAGAGGGAGAAACGAGGACAACAGGACATTTGTATAGACTGCATTATTTACATAAGAGTACCTGTATTCTGTTTACGGCGATGATAATAAATTTACTATTCCAAGTTTCTATGTCTCCATGAGTGAAAATATTCATAGTATATGATGTGGGCACCCAGCCACCTGAGAAGATAGAGATTATGAACTTGTTTTGCGATAGCGATCATGTTATACCTGCGTATGGCGCCAAGTAATTATACTAGCACCTTTCGAAGCCGGATAGGCATTACCAACATCAGAAACAATCATAATAATACATGCAGATTGTAATTCCTCCACGCTTCATATGGGCATATAAGTTCGCCGCAATTATTTCGGACGTTGTCATGCATTTCGAGCCTTGCCAAGGGCTTATACGGCCATATATATTTCTGTTCAATTCGCTGATGTCATCGTATCCCACCCGCTGCCAATCTAACGGCCGTGCTCTCATGCTTCGTGTCACTTATGTAAGGCCAGCTCAACGTTTACCCTCATGGACTTATCCACCAATATCATCCTCTGCGTACCCAGACCGTCGTCTGGCCAAAGTCCTCATGTGGGGGCCGTAGTTATTTCGACGCCCAAGCCAGCGTATATACCAGATAACCACATTTTACTTCGAGTTGACCGTTTTGGGTTTTCGGCGAATAATATCACTTATCAGGCGTTGGGGGAGCATCCGCGTTATAGGTACGACAGCGCCGTTTTCTGACTCCGTTTCCGAAGCTTAGTTTATCGCAGATACTTTGACTTTCATCCTACGCCTGAGGATGGAGAAGTGAGTCCCAAAAGCCATGGAATTGTGCCTGTCTGGGGATTCGCAACGGTCGTAGCTTCGAAGCACGCAAAAGTTGCTGTAGGCGAACGTGTTTATGGTTACTTGGCGCCGACTAGATATCTCTTGCTACCAGTCTCTCCCTCGGACGTTAATAAATTTGCGTTCTATATTTCCAGGCCCCATCTACCAGCAGGTATGTGGAATGGATTGAAGTTCTACGAGTGTCCATTGATTTTTTTTTGTTGTTAACAGACTATCGACCATATAATCAAATACTTCGGTGCGCAACAGATCCGCAATATATCCCCAATCCACGAGCAGAAGACCTCACCATGCTCTACCGACCGCTCTTCTGGACCGCGTATTGGTTTGAAGACTGGCTCTGGTCCTCAAAATACCGAGGTGGCGCGTCTACCATTCTCCTTTCGTCGGCCTCCTCCAAAACCGCATTTTGCGCTGCCTACCTCATCCGTAAACGACGGACAAGCACTCCGAAAATCATTGGTCTGACGTCTTCGCGAAACATGGAATTTACAAAGGGCCTGGGGCTTTATGATGAGGTGCTTGAATACGGCTCGTTCGCGTCATCTGATTCCTTCCACGGGCGGGAGAAAGATAGGTGGGTGTACGTCGACGTGGCGGGAAATGTGCCGTTCAACCAGCGTGTGTTCAATCACTTCGCTTCGCCATATACTGGAGTTCTTGCAGCTTTTATCACATTGGGGATGACAAACCTTTCCCCTTTCTCCGATGCCTCAAATTTACAGTCAAGGACAGGGCATGCCACACCTTCCTCAGATCCGACGTCAGCGTTTTGGCCCCAGGAGGAGCATTTCTTCACACCAGAATGGTTAGCGATACGACGGCGTCAGCTGAGAGTGGAAGAGATCTTTAGGATGCAGGAAGTAGCTTGGAAGGAACTGATGAGAGACTGTGGCGGATGGGTGGAGATCGAAAGGGTGTATGGACCGGACGCGGTGAAGGCTGAGTATGAAAAAATCGTCAAGGACGGCGTAGGGCCAAGTAAGGGGCTGGTGTGGAGTCTCTGGGATTCGGACGTGCCTGTGCCCAACGCAACTAGCTTATGATTGAGTTGCATGACTTTTCCCTCATTTCATGCTTCACTGTATGGACACTGCCGTGTAATACTACCTACCTTTAAGTCTTGTTCCTAATTGAAAATCCTCACTACAACGTCCGCTGGCGATATATTGGCCTGGCTCTGTCGATTAGCCTTTGAGTAAATACTGCAGTGTTGCTGGTTGTTCTGGACGCACTTATTTCCACAGAGTGTTGAGGCATGCACCGGCATCCTTGAATCTCTGTTCTCTTCTGGAGGGTCATTGCAACGCAACTGCGCTGAGACGTCCTCATGCCGTCGCAAAGCTATTGCTACGACCAGGGAGGGGTCAACCGTCTGAAAGTCTTTAGGCTGGCATTCTCCCCGATATAATTGTTCTTTCCATCGCAAGGCTGCCGCGCTACGACGAAGGGGGGAATCCTATAAGTTCGGTACCGTAGCAGTCGCACTCCTAGCTAGATGCAGTACGCATTAAGTAGCTAGTGTAGATGTACCATCGGGGAACTGTAGTACGGACGCCGGCACGCGTCTGTTGACTCGGAATACCGTCGGGTAGGTAGTAAATTGGCAGTGAACTTCCTTCCATCCTTCCATATCATATGAATAGTTGTGTACGTTTGTCAATAAGGTATAATACAATTTAGGATGTACGTAGTAGAAGTAGCGGGCATAAATATTGTAATTGGAGATGCGTGATATCAACAGAGCATTCAAGGGTAATGTTACAAGATGACGGGGAATATGTACCTATGTCCATTCAGGTCTTCTTTCCAGACCCTCGAATGGCTGTCAGCATTGAAACACTGGAAACAAATGAGCCCACGATACCTTTCTTTATTTGACCACTTTTCGATGACGGCTTAGGTTTTGGCTTTGGCTTTGGTGCACGCCCCGCGTCCTCTTTCCCATCTTCGGAAACCACAAAGGATTTCAAGGATCGCTTCGGCCTTTTGGTCGGCCGGATTGAGTCCTTTGGATCGGACGCCGTTTGTTTCGAATCAATTTCGTCGTCACTATCACCGATAATGATAACGGACGGCGACCTCTTTCGTGGGGTGGCCGATGTGGTAGGCACGGTGATAGAAGTCGGCTTAGTCTGCCGAGGAATCTTGAGGCTCGTTCGCTGGCGCAGGCGGGATGCCGGGATAGGGCTGTCGGATGTCGCATTGTTCGACTTCTTAGGTGAACCTGAAAAAGGTTGACTGGAAGACGAAGCGACTTGAGATGGGGGCAGGGCAGACGATCGGTTAGATTCTTTTCGCTTCAGCGTTGGTGGCGAAGTCGAAATAGACGATGAACACTCGCTCTGTGCGTCGAGCTTCTTTAGCTGAGCTATCGAAAGATTCGGGTCTTTCATTAGCATTTCGAAAACAGGAGAGATAGATATTACTGACATTCAGTCTCCTTTATTTGCTCACTGAGAAGTTGAATCGTATCTTGCTGCAAAATTCTCCCTAAGGAGAGCTCTGTGATTTCCTCTTCCTTGGACAGATGCAGCGCTAATGCAGAGTTGCCAACGGCTTGCGCGACGGCGAACCACTTGCGCATGGAAGCTATGAGAGTCTGGGGTGTGGATAGCTTGGGTTCGGGAATCTGCATAAGCGCCTCGAGGCCGCTGTTAGGATCTTTGGAGCACAGCGTATTTGCCACCTGCGTTAATTCTTCTTTCATTGGCGCGAGCTCCTTCAGGGAGGAGACCAAGCCTTTCGTGAAAACGATAGTGTTGGTGTCCGTATACGCCAGCCCAGCAGAAGCGAGAGTTGATTTGATCTCCGTCCATTCTCTCACAGCTGCGTCCTTGGCTTCCTGCATTCTAGAGAGCTGTGAGGAAAGAGTGTCGCGTTGTTCCCGTAACACGTTCCCCTCCTTCTCCTTCGAACGGCATAGCGCCTCCCAGCCGCTACCAGCAACCGCGACGTCAGAGAGAATGTCTTTTATGATGGTAATGAATGTGGCCAGATTGAAAGGAGATAGAGCGTCGAGAGACAAAGGTTTCTTCGTACTACCAGGCATGTCCTGTATTGACGCCAACGCCTGGGAGATGGCCTGAGCCTTTTGTCCCTCGTTGAAAAGATCCGTTACGTGTGGGCCAATTTCCTCGGAGTAATAAAATTTTGTATCCTCTGAATCTTGAACATACTCTAACCCAATCGTACCCAACGCGTTCTTGAGTCCTGCAAGGGCTCCTCGGGCCTCCGCGGCATTGTCTCTGGCATGTTTTCTTTCTACGTCGACTTTCGCGTAATCTTCTCGAGTAGATGCCCCCTCGCCTTCGAGCTTCCTGATACGCTCAGTCAGCGTTTCATGCTCCAATTTTTGTGCAGCCATCTCACTCCGGAGTTGCTGCACCTCTACCTGCATAGCTGCAGCGTCGGACCTCGCGTCGTCTCGTTCGGCAACAAGCGAAGCAACCTGCTGCTCAGACACCTCGACAGATGTCTTTCTCGAAATATCGGCGGCGCAGCGAAAATCCGAGAATTCCCGCAGAATTTGCTGGTGGGTATGGAGGAGTTCTGCATTTTCCTTTGATACTTGCTCAATCCTCGTCTCCATCTCTGCCAACACACCTTCGCGGTCCGTGAGCGCCTGCTGGAGCTCAGCAACACGAAGGTCCTCCGCAGCTTTTGCGGTTTCTATCTGCTCTTTGTACGCCTTGTGGATAGTAGCCATTGCACTGGCGAGCTCGGTGGAGAAAAGTTCCATGAGTAAGTTGGCGCCATTGTGAATAGATGTAGAACGAGGCGCGTTCTCTTGTTGTTGTTCTGCTGGGCTGTTTGCAGTCGTGTCCGCCATCATCATGGCATTTGCGAGTAAAGTTGCGGAGTCGGCCGAATTGCTCCGAATGCAACACAAGTCATGTCCACGGTACAAATATACCTTGTTCAACTGTTCAAACTTGTCGTCTTGATATCATCGCGCCGACCGCCCCGGGGGGAAGGAGGAAGGGAGGGGGAGGGCGATGGCACAGGCTGATAAGTAACTGTTTTTCTCAAAATGGTCTCGATTGAATCTCTCGTGGCTGTTCCCTATCGACGAGCTTGCAGTGCCGCCTACGATGCCACTCTTCCTCTACCTCTCATCATAACGTATCACACCACGGGTGGTGAGTGTGGTTATGAATTGACATAACGACTACTAATTCCTCACAATTATAGCCTTTTCTACCTGTAAATGGGATGGGTACGCATTCGCACTCGAATATATTGATTATAATAGCGCTGAACGACCAAATTCTTGTCAGCACCATACAGTTTACCAAGTCAGGACCTATAGCTCCAAGTAAATGCACCGTCAGTGCTGGTAGGGTTATTGCATTGATGTTCGGTATACGTGCGTCAAGTACATTGCATGACTACATCGGTTCTTGCCTGATCGCTCATTAGTTGCGGGAATACTTCTCCTTATAATCATCGGTCTTCACTTCAGACAGAGAAGAACCGCCGGACCTCGCGACGTGTCGTTCACTGACGAGGAGGAGCTGGAGCAGCTTCTACCGGATAGTACAGTCGGTGTACCGGACTCAGAGGACGAGTCGCCACTCCCACTTCCGCCGGTGCCGCCTAAAGACAAAGACGGCGCGAAAGGCACATTCCCAGAGGACTCTTTGGGTTACGGTGGGAATAGCGATGAGCCGCCGCCGCCGCCATATATCAAGGAGTGAATAGACCCGTACCAAGGTTACCGCACGGATTGTAATTATGGAAAGCGTCCAAATGCATCTTTTTCTGTCGCACAGTCCTCTACATGGGGACCCGGATCATATACTGCAATGGCTCGGCGGTCTTGTGGAAAATCCAGTTACGTCGGTACACGTCCAGATGGCCGTGGGACCTTGCTGCAGCCAGGAACCTAGCTTCATAAGTCGAATGATTTTCCACGAATAATGGGACTTTTGGCTCATACCCACAGTATCTCACATGACGGTCGATGTTTGGACGTTCCCCGGGCCAGAGAGCTGTTCTATCGACTTGGCATCGGTTTAGCATGTGGTGCATTTTACGTTAGCCTACTGGTACAATGCCGACAAGCCTGCCCAACGTCCATCGTCGTTGTGAACGGAATACTCTCCATCTTCCAGTTTCAAATGTGTCTCTCACTGTTGGCTTTCTTTGGCTTTTCTAAGGAGGCTCCTTCGAGCATCCGCCATCTCCGAATCTTGGTCGTCGTTGAACCACTCAGAAGTCTTGTGATAAGGAAGCGAGATCACCTGCGAACTCTGCCATGCGACCTATATTCCTCGTACCAAGATCAGATGTCAAGACTTATTCATAGTCTTGAGCGAATCTGCATTCGGGCCCTCCTATCGTCTTCTATATATATATCTTTATCTTGGAAGCAAACGTACAATCTGCCACTATGACAGAAGGTCCAGTTGCACTAGTGACGGGCTCAGCTCGCGGAATGGGCCGCGCTATTGCGCTGCGTCTCGCAAGCGATGGATTCAACGTCGCTGTGAACGACATCGCTTCCCAGAAAGATAATCTGGAGGCCCTCCGCGACGAAATCGAGGAACTGGGAAAGAAAGCGTTCATTTACATTGCTGACGTTTCGAAGGAGGACGAGGTAAAGGCTATGGTGGATGAGACCGTAGGAGTGCTAGGTAGGCTTGACGTTGTAAGCTTTCTCTTCAATCCCCTTTCTCTCGTCTAACTTGACTTCTTACTCCAGATGGTAGCCAATGCAGGCATATGTCCTGGTGTCTCTGGTCTCATGAACAGTGAGTTATTGAACGCTTGTTTACGTCTTGGGAATCAGATCTTCTGGAACTCTGATATCAGCCACGGCGGAGCAATGGGACCACATCTTTGCCGTAAACACGCGGGGAATATTCCTTTGCTACAAGTACGCTGCTATACAGATGATTAAACAAGGTCGGGGAGGGCGCATTATCGGCGCATGTTCCGTCACAGGGATGAGGGGTAAGAACGAACCATTTGAACTTCACTTTGCGTCCTGATCCTATTTCCCTCTTAGCTCAAGGGCATGTATGTCCTTATAGTGCATCAAAGTTCGCTGTTCGTGGGTTGACGCAGAGCGCTGGTGTGTCTAATTGTCACGATGAATGAATCTCAACATTTGACTTTGCATTTCTAGCAGAGGAACTGGGACCGCATCAGATCACCGTCAATGCTTATGCACCTGGTATGGTTTCTTGTCCTTGACATTTTTCATATTAATTGGTGTCAGGATTTATTGACACACCCATGACAAGATCTGTGTTTCCTGGAGAAGGATTCGCTGAAAATGTAAAAAATACTTTTGGGCTCTCGTTACCAACCGTTTCCTAATTCTGGTTTTCCTTAAGGTCCGCCAGAGTGAAAACGTGGTTGCATTGAAGAAGATAGGGCAACCCAAGGATTTGGCTAGCTTGGTCTCGTACCTTGCATCGCCAGAGTCGCATTTCATCACTGGACAGACTGTAAGTGTCGCACAATTTGTGTGAATGTTTCTTCTCATATGTATTTCTAGATCTCCGTTGATGGTGGATGGTACTTCAATTAACTGTATCTCCTTGATCGTAGTTCGACTTCTAATGTAGCTCTTGACTGGAACGTAGGCTCAGTCTGAAGTTCAATAAGAATATTTTATACCAACAAATGAATTCCCTCTGTTACCTTACGTATGTAAAAGCCGTTCGACGCGAGATTCGAAATCGCGCCCTAAAATGTCACATGGCAGGATGACACCTCACTCGAGTCCAGGGTCGTCCATTGACGATGCACAGCGAACCTACGACCTTCTCCGCAGAGTCGTATTTTGCTACGCAGGGTCCACCACCCAATCTCGAACATGAAGTCAGCGCCGTTCGCGCCTTTGTCGCCCAGCAAACCGAGCAGAATCGAAATGTAGTCCTGGTTACGGTGAGATCATTCGAACCTTTGTGTTTGACTGCTTTGCTCAGTACTACAAGCATAGAGTGGAGGAACTACTGTTCCCCTAGAGCTCAATGTGTGAGAGCGTTCCGTTGCGCAGCAGTGGGAGACGCTTACGACTCGACGTATAATAGTGTTCGATTTCTGGATAATTTCAGTGCGGGTGCGTCGACCTCTGCAGTGTTCTGTTGGACTTTTTACCCAAGGAATCATAGGTACCAGAGGCGCCACATCTGCAGAGTACTTCCTCAAAGCCGGATATGCCGTTATTTTCATGCATCGCCAGTTCAGTCTGCAGCCATTCAGCCGACATTATTCTCATTCCACCAATCCTTTCCTCGACTTCCTCGAAATAGACCAGACGAACGGCAGCGAACCTCGGATCAGTGTAACGCCAGATAAAAGGACTCATTTGCTCGAGATCTTGACGGCGTACAAGTCGGTTCATACTTCCGGAACGCTGCTCACCTTGACGTTCGTCACTGTCAATGATTATCTCTGGCTTCTTCGTGCTGTTTCGCAGGAGCTCTCCGTCATGCGGAGAAGAGCGATGTATTACTTGGCCGCTGCCGTCAGTGATTTCTTCCTCCCAAGGCAGAAGATGGTGCGTAACACCTTTTGCGTCCTTGAGCCTACATTAACATCTCCTAGTCAGAGCACAAAATTCAATCTGGCAAGGGAAGCCTACACATTGAGATGGACCAAGTGCCAAAGATCCTTAAGTCTATGGTAGACGAATGGACTCATGACGGTTTCATTGTCTCGTTCAAGGTAATGAAGGGATAATTTCATCGGGTTGCCGTTTCTTATCTGCCTTTTCAAAGCTCGAAACGGATCCTCTTTTTCTGATACCAAAAGCGCATGCAGCCCTAGAACGATACGGTCACCAAGTGGTCATCGGGAATGACCTTCATCGACGTAAATTCGAGGTGGTTTTTGTCTCTCGCAATGCTCAGCCTGATGGCGACGCCTCGATCGGCAAGCCACACGAAGCCACCTCTACATTCGTAGAACATTGGCTCCGTATCGATTTGGCCCGCGACCCATCCAAAGAAATCGAAGAGGACATCATTTCAGAACTGGTCAGACGGCACGAAGAATGGGTGAAGAAGAAACAAACTGTGTAATGTATACAATCAGATTAAACGCGGACACATGGATGGAGGGTATCTATATGAAGTTCTAGATTATGCATGATTCCAAAGAAAGAAAAGTGTAGTTGATAAATAACTAGGCAGCTCTAGAGAACGCGTAGGCAAACAAATTGTAGTAGAAGTGTCGAAGTGTATAACAATACTACCTCAATCCACCAACGCGTGCCCAGAACATGTCCTCCTTTATCCGCACCAGCTCTTTCCAAGTCCTCTCCTCCCAAGTCGTATCACCGATATACACCTCTTTATTTTCATCGTCATCGTCAGGCTCCTCCTTCTCGTCATCGGATTCAGGCACAGACTCGACTGGCGACTCAAGCTTTTCGTGCTCGTCATCATAAGCGGGCGGCACGTTCCGATCTCCAAAGTCTACCTTTCCATTTACATGCGAAGGTGTAGGTGAAGAGGGCGCGTCGCTTTCATTGCCTTCGGAGCTAGATAGCTTTGCTTCCTCAACCCCTTCTGGAGCAGGAGCGTTCTCTTCCACAACTGCCACGTCTGATTCAGGTCCAGGCTTTTCAGAGGGTTCAGTCGTTGGAGCCTCGGGAGTGGGAGGTCTCTCCTCAGCTACGGGATATTCGACCTCCTTCTCTGCATTATCGCCTTCTTTTCCTGCCTCCACCTTTGCCTCCTCGTCCCTCTTTGCGCCAGACTCTTCCTTCTCTCGGTCGTTGTCCTGTGCTTTCTTCTCATCCTCCTCTGTTTTCTCCTTGTGTGCTCCTTCAAGCTTCGGTGTACCTGGCCTCGACCCGGGTAAATGGCGGGCCCCGCGTGCAGCAGCTCTTCTAGGGAGCGGAGGAGGCACTGCAGGGGAAGCCGGCGTAGCGGGCCTAGACTCGGGAAGAGGTACGCGTGTCGGCGTTTGAGGGCGGTCCTCTAACGTGGGCGGTTCTGCCTCTTGTGCTGCTGCCGCTGCTGGTGGAGGCGGTGGGACAGGACGCCGATCATGTCGTCGAGGCAGTGGCGGCGGGACTGGTGCTGGAGCGACTACCGAGGGGCTCTTGGGACCAGCGGACAAGGACGGATGCACAGGCGGCGGTGTAAACTTCTTGCCTCGCGGGCTTTCATTCTGCGCTACGGCCTTTGCTTGGTCACGTTCCCACGTATGGTCGAGTTTCTTTTCCTTCTCCTTCTCCAGTTGTAGTTTCTTCTTTTCTTTGTCATCGCCGCTCCAGCTCGCTGCCCTCTCGCCCAGAGCGCTGGCCATACCCCAAAGTCCTCTGCGTCGTGGTGGAACCGGAGGTTTGTCACCATTCGACACGGCTGGTATTGGTGGCGGAGGTAACGACGGGACTTCCTCTTCCCATATCCTTTCCACGATACCCGTACGAACAAATGCCCACAGAGTGCATGTTTGTCTCAACCGCGTAAGGCACCAGCCGCCGGCGCAAAGAGGGTACGCAGCCGTTGACTGGGAACTATTACTGGAGTGGTGGTTGGTCGTAAAATGAGCACCAGTGTTATTTGTCTGTGATTGTGAGGATGTCGATGCGAAAGAAGTCGTAGGGATGGAGAGGCTAGGAAGGGTCGATGATGGAGACGTCGATGAGGAGACTCTGAATATGTGGACTTGAGTAGGTTTCGTCTTTATTGGCGAAGGTGGAACAGAATTTGATCCATTCGAACCATTTAAAGGGTAAGACAATGGCTTCTTGAATAGAGAAGACGACCAGGAGCCACCAGAGCCAGAAGGTCGCAACTCGGATTTGGGAAAGACAGGCTCTCCACATAGAGCACATACGATGTTGTTCCCGGTTAAGCCAGGGATAGTGGGTGCATTTGAGAACGCATCTTGTAATAAATAGCTAGACGAGATGGGTTCAATCGTAAGCTGCCCATTATGGATTGCAGCGAGAACGGAGCGGCGCGATAGCCAATTTAACGAGGGTGCGAGATCAAGACGGACAGTAGGTTCTCTAACGCAGCGTAAGCATTAATGAACATGCAATAAACTGACGGAAATCACTGACGAGTCTTCCGATAAGAGGCGCGCAATGAATGGAAGGGGAAGAAGGGTAGACATTGTTGGCGGTGTCGGGGAGGAGGTATGGAGAGTACGGAGGTGGGCGACGAACAGGAGAAACTCCTGGTACGGGAGGTGAGAACAGATAAGGCGCAATGGGCGCTGCAGGGAGCCGTCTCCGTGTCGCTCTACCCATTTCCCTTTACCCATCGACACCCGTATTGACAGCGCACGTTTGTCGGCCTCTTCCTTGTCGGCCTGGAGCGCCTGCATCTGCTGCTGCATGAGTGCGACGGCCTCTTCAGCACCTTTCAACGCAATTTCAGCTTCCTCGACCTTCCGTTCACTGAGAGCCTTGGAATATCGCGCCTCAGCAACCATAGTATTGGCCTGATCGAAAAGGCTTGCACTGAGGTCATCCAATTCCTTCTCAATCGTCGCTCGCGCCGTCTCAGCCTGGCCACGCTGTGCTGCCTCCTCCGTCGCTTTCTCCATCAGGCGGTTGAGCTCGGCAGTAACATTGCTCTTCTCCACCAGCAGACCCGTATTCAGAGCAGAGAGATGTTGCGTCCTTTCGAATTCGAGCTCTGATACTTTCAGCGTCGACGACCGCAAATTGGTGGAGGTAACGTGAAGGTCGTCCTCCAGATCCGATACTCTGTCGTACGATTTTACGAGCTTCGCATTGAGCTGTGTAACTTGGGAGTACAGATCTTGTGTTTGGGTGCGTAGAGACTGAATGACCATCTCTTGGGCATCAGACTCGGAGCCATGTCGTGGTCGTCCGCCAGCGGGCCTATCGATATGAGTAGAGCTCGTCCCATTCGTCGTCGGTTCTTCATGGCCGTCTGGCGCCATGCTGGGTGTTGCCAGGCAAGGTAATGGTGATGTGGACAGTGGCAATTCGTCGTCGGCGCGTTCGGCGCGTGTTGGAAGGATCAGACAAATACCGTCAAAGTTTGCCTTTTAGGGGTTCGAAGGCGTCTTCAACACTATTCCTACAGATCGCGAGGAATTCGACAAGTGGCCCCCAGACGCGCAGTCCTTCAGTTATCTCCTCCAAGTGTGTTCTCCATTGTAGCGGTTCACGTCAGCTTGGATTTGCGCATACGCGTCCACGACCATCGAATTCACTAAATCAAACGAAACTGGAAGAAGCGAGGATGGGGGCTGACTTACAGATTGGATTGCAAGACCGCGTGTAAGAGTATTCACCGCCCATTGGCACGGCCAGCCGCCACCCACGGGTCGTATACGAAAGGATGAAGATATTAGTCTGTCTGACTACGAAGTTACATAGAATGAGACTCGATTTTTGAGAGATACAACACTAGAAAATTATGCCGGGGATTAAAAACTACATACAACCCGAGTCTGCCGTCTTCTTTCTGTCTCCAATTGTCCGGCCATTATACTCTCGAATTCTGCAAATTATCATTAGTTTTGTTCAATACTTAATAGTCTGTCGCACTCACTAGTTAATAAATCTCTTGAATGCTTCATAACAAGAAAGAATTGTGGCCCTGTTATCCAAGGGTTTCATACCCTCGCTCAGACGACGGGCAGGGCGACGAATGTCGGGGAGATGCGCGTACACAACGGTGGGCACGGCAGGGTAGAGCCCAAGTGCAACACTTTCTGCGAGTTCAGTGGTTACGGGAATCTTGTAGAATATAGGTGAAGAACCCGTTAGGGTAATTCCGGGAACCGTCTTGCCAGGGATAGGATTTTGACCAAGAACATGGGTTCGCCTGGCGTTATTAGACAGGAACGCTGCAATTGCCTCGGCTATAAGCTGCGGTTCGGGATCCTTTGTTTCTTTATGTCGCTTATCCTCC
The DNA here is from genome assembly GCA_022818075.1 of Armillaria altimontana. NCBI lineage: Eukaryota > Fungi > Basidiomycota > Agaricomycetes > Agaricales > Physalacriaceae > Armillaria > Armillaria altimontana. The sequence continues at coordinate 1,090,800 of JAIWYR010000003.1, forward strand.
TGAACGAGGAGCAAAATGTCATCGGCTTCCACGATGCAAACATCGGTTGTTGCGTGGCGACCTTCTCCACAGATGACCAATGGAATAACGGTGCGCGTGCGTAGCATCCTCTCTCGCGGTACAAATCCCAACAGCGACAACAGATGTACGGCAAAATCGACCACAGCAGACTCCTGGTCAGGGACGGGATCCATTGCGAGATCCATGTAGCGTAAGAGTTTATAATTGTCATCGTGTACCATATCGATAGCGTCCGGATTGTTAAGGACTTCATCAGCAACTGCGGGGTGCGGCAACGGGTTAACACCAAAGAAAGTGACTGCGTCTTGGAACTCGACTCGGATGTTATAGGCGTGAAGTTCACTTGGACCCCAGTCGTTTCCCGATCTGGCGGTGCGCAGGAGGTTAGCCATCCTAAGGCTAAGTTGGTTCGATTTCAGAGTAGTATGAGCGTAACGGAACGCAATGCAACTTCCTGATTCACCTAATTCGGCCCGAGGATCCGAGGTCTCAAACCTGTATCTTGTTGACAATTAAGAATGCCGGCGCCTTGTAAGTCCTATAAGTCCGAGAGAATCTCTGCATCTATGTTACTACACATCTGGAAGACGATTCATAATACACAAGGACATCACCTCATCCAATAACTTTGCGTTTGCCAGACATATCTGCCATCATATCTCGCATCATTCCCCATAAAGCATGTCGAGACTCCCACTGCGAAAAACGGTCGGCGGTTAACGAGAAAGCCAGTGTGAAGAAGACGTACAACAGGGTAGATAATGACAATGAATGACGCTATGAATGTCCACAAAAATGCAAGGACAATCCACCAAGTGAAGCCAACCCTTGAGGACGGAGTCAGAGAACGGAACCAGCCTAAAGTAATGAGATTTATGTACCATGAATCATAGTCGTGGGATTACCATCATGCAGGGACTGCTAAATCTTAGTCAAGAGCAAAGACAAATGTCCAAAGACTTGCACGAAAACACAGAGCCTGAGGAGGAAAACCAGTTAGCTTGGGGCGACGCATCACGACGGGAATGGACTTACACCAGGAATAGACCGATGGAGTCGTACCGAGAAAATAAAGTCTTTGTACATACCATCGTCAGAAGCATCGTTATGGACATGCACACCCTTTTCCATGTCGACTCGCTGACATCAGTGTCGATCCTCTTTTCGTGTGCAGAGTCTGTGTCAGCAGCATCAGCGTGTCCTTCAGCGTCCGTGCCTTCCGGCTGAAAAATGTTCATCCTTCTGGTAATCTCAAAGTCGAAATCTTCGGGCCACACATAGGAAATGATGCCTGAAATGATAGCAGCCATGAGGAAAGACCCCGCATTTCCGGCTAGCTGTTCGTACGTTCCTCCGGTTGTTGTGACATCGATGGTGCCCTGTAAGTTGACTTTCGTTAGGAATTTAGATGTGGAAGATAAGTAGATGAACGTACTCCATAACCTGCAGCAGTGGCCAACCACGCAGCAACGCTGCATGCGAAACCAATCCACAAACCAGCAAGACAACCCCATTTGTTAGCATGTCGGGAACGCAGACAAATACCGGTAGGTACAACACCAGAGGAGGCGAAAACACCTGCGCATTGATAGTGATGTCAGTTGTGAACTCTTAGCCAACCGTCACTACAATACAGGCCCGTGAATCCGTCTGAGAGATAAGCTGATGAGCAATCACACAACATAATAGCTGGAATGCTCACAACACCACGAAGACCTGAACCAAAAAGCGAAAGCACAGGGCTCCCTAAGAGGAGGAATCCGAATAGCAGAGAAGCGGTAAGCGAGATTCCAGAGACCGTTGCCTTGTACAGGAACAAGCACCAGAATCCCACCCCTAATGTTCTTAAATTATTGAGTATCTAAACAGCGTTTCCTTGCAATAGGATTGCATGTACAAGCAGCTTCGACGCTTAGCAACTCTCTACACCAAATTCTCCCTCTAGAGAAGGGTTGTTAGGCGTTCCTTAGTAGAATGGCGCACTGAGGGTAAATGTGACTGCGCGTGTTTAAATTCCCAATGGTAGAAGAAACGGGAAAGACACTTCAAACCTAGAGATGGGGATGTTAGACTAATCAGATTGAAGTGACCCCAACCACGTACTGTGCCGACCCTTTGAAGCTATCCACAAGTGCTGATTGATGTCCCTTGAATCCCAGGATCCAAGTTGTGTTTCATCTATGTACGTGGATTGACGGATGCGTCGGACACCATGGCGTATCGTTTCATGATACGACGCCGGGTAGAAGAATGTAGTGCAAAAGAAATATTCAGGGACACCGACTGCGCGCAATTCCTCCAACATCTCAGACCAGCCTAGCGATTCGTGCATCCACGAGCCCGGGTCTATCATGGATATATATATATATGCATTCGTGTCTTCCCCGGACAGTGGCACGAGGGGACATCAGACAAGAACCGGTCGTAGCGGATGTGAATGGGAATACCACTGAACGACGGTACATATGAAGGCTGCCTAATACCGATCCAAACGATCCGGAAAGATACATATGGAACATGCGGAAACAGAGCATCGAAACCACGAATGTTGGGCAGCGCGGTGAGATAACGATACACCTCTTTCGCCGCTCCTTCCCTTTCGTTTGCTCGGAGGTCGGCGAAGCAGGTAATGGTACGAGTAAGCCGAGGGATGAAGTCATGGTAGATGATGGAATTTTGGAACTGGGCTATGTGGCATAAATAGTTCAAAAATGCGAGGTTGGTGATGTACATATCCTGAGAAGTGATAGGGGCATATACGGCTTTCCATGTTCCGTTAATTCGGGGGCAAGCGGTCATGAAAGTTTTCCGGACGTAGGATGGCATTTTAGAGTGCCATACTTCATGTACGATTATCTCTACAAGCTCTGGAGGGAACGTAGTCATGGTGAAAGAGTAAGACGTAGGTCTCAGATCGTACGAGTGTATGCCTTGGCTGCTGCTTGATGTGGCTGTGCCTCGGGCATCGGAAAGGTGCACAGAGTTGTTATTTATTGAGGGTCGCCACCCGGGTCACCTGTCACAGTCGCGACAATACACGTGACTACCGTGACCAGCGTGATCGTGAACTGAACATCAACGCATGTCAACGCTCAATCAAAGACCTTACCTTCACAACATTTCCTTGCCCTTTCTCTCCCCTACGATATGCCCGGCAGGGTCAAGAAGAAGAACAGTCTCTCTGTAGATGAGATGTGTTTGAAAATTCGCCAAATTTTCGACCAAGCTCAGCATTCTCCCACCAGCCACAAGAAGAATGTCGTCGAGCTCTACAAGTACCATACAGAAATGGCCAAGATGAGATTATCTGAAGCCGATCAGCTATCCGGAGAGATGCGATTCCAGAACCTTGTTCGCGAGCTTTTAAACCACATCTTTCCTTTGAAACACACCGAGAAATCTGCGGAGAACATCGTTAAACTGGTGGGAGCCTACGTCAAATTAATTAATGAAAGAGGCGCGTATCCGCCTTGTCACTGATGATTCCAACCTAATGTTCTGTAACAGCGGTCGAGGAATTGCGAGGAAGAGAAGAGGAGGACGACGACGACGACAACGTGAAGGCCGAGGATACATTGGCATCTCGGTTCACGTTCGGTTTTTGTGAATTCTTGCTCGACGGATTCAGAGCGAAGGACAGGAATGTGCGCTTCAGAGTTGTTCAAACTTGTTCAGCCGTGGTCTCGCACTTAGGAGAAATCGAGTGAGTCCTTCATCGTTCGGATTCTTCTCACTCAACAGTATTGACAGTGAGGGGCTGTGGGAGTCTATATGGAAGCATTTGGAGGACCGTCTTCAGGACAAAGATGCTGCGGTGCGAACTCAAGCTGCTCTTGGACTCTGCAAATTTGCCGGCGGAGAGGACCCCGACAGTGAAGATATACCCGTTACACTGACGCTACGCAATGCTCTATCGGCTGATGATTCTGCGTATGTTTCGATGTGTATGTACATCAACGGCCTATTGACTCGTCTATCTAGGGACGTTCGCCGTGCAGTCCTTTGGAATATCCCTACCAACAACAACACGATGGATGCCATACTTGATCGACTACGGGATCGCGATACATCTATCAGGAAAAACTGCTACATTTTTCTCAAACGAAACGCCGCACAGAACAACGAAATGGGCACAACCCACCCTCGCACAATCACTATTGCGCAACGAGAGAGGATTGTGTACAGCGGAATGGGTGATCGTGAAGACTCCGTTTTAGACGCTGCCAAAGACCTCATTGCAACCTGGTTTGATCTTGCTGAAGAAATGCCCGTGAAGCAGGAAGGTCCGGACAAGGACGGGCATGCGGCGAGCAAAGCCAAATTTTTGGCATTTTTGTCTCTATTCGACTTGCTGGCTGCTCCAGAATCGGCAGAGAAAGCGCTTTTAAGCGTCTTTGAAACGAAACCATCTGAAGCCAAGTTGCTGACTTTTGAAGGCAAGTGCCTTGTGCGTCCTGCTATCGACGATACTGATGTCCATTCAGTCCATAAAATGACCCCAGAGTCGGCCTTTCTTGCTCGTGTGTACATCGAAAGTTTAAAGAGATTTAAGAACGAAGAGGACAAGATGGGAAAGCTAGACAGGCTGGAGGATTATCTCCCTTCTGTGAATGACTTCCTCTATCCGTTGCAGGACACGTTCAACAAATGCTTTTCGTACGAATTCCGGAACGAAGACCACAGGGACATGAAGGAGTTTTTCCTTGAGGAGATGTTGAAAATCACGACTCATCTTGATTATGGTGACGAGACTGGGCGGCGTGCAATGTACAAATTGATCAGTGAGTTACTGAGCATACTCCGTTTGGGAATGAACATTGTGCTGACGTCTACTAGAAGCTATGCTTGAACAAGACATCCCCGAAAATCTTCTTACAGGGTGTATGCGGGTTCTTCCTTTTATCACTGCGAGCGAGCGAGATCTTATACGAGTCGTGGTTGAGCTCATCCAGGACTTTAGGGATCCCGGAGACGATATTGATGCTATAGCACGAGAGGCCGAGGTAGGTGCTCATACCCGTGCCAATATTGACCAGCGCTCATGTACCACGAATCACACAGAGGGATCCCGATGCGAGCTTCGAAAGCACGCCCAGTACGCCCATGCGGTCCAAGGCTATCCAAGAAAAGTCTCCCGAAGACAAGGCTAAAATCACCTTTAAATGCCTGACGATGAGTGTCGCAATGCTGGAGCAGGTCAATGATGTGAGTTTTAACGTCCTTCGCGGGGCCGAATCGTTTCATACCAATGTAGACGATGAGCAACAATTCATCGTTAAATGGGCTCTTTAAAGAGCTCATCCTGCCGACTGTGACTCGCCCTTTTGACGATATTTCTCGGGACAAAGCCTGGACATGTCTCGCTTTGATATGTCTCATTGACCAGGTACGTGGACACAATGCATGTGCGTAACATACTCTGACGTTCGTCTTTTAGAAACTTGCAACAATGGAGACAGTCAAGATGTTTCTACAGCAGCACTCAGCCACAACTCCAGAAGAGCTGAAGATAATCATTCTGCAAGGACTCTTTGACATTCTGATGGTTTATCAACGCGCCATTCTGAGCCCAGAGAATGTCGGTGTTACCTGCTTTTGCTAGCTAATCTCTATATTAAAAGTATCTTGCAGGCCCGGGTGGTAGCTGATAGTCTGATTGCAAAGCTAGAGGTCGAAACATCGCCAAAGGCACAGGAAGTGATCTGTCATGGACTGGCGAAACTCGTCATGGCGGGCATTTTCAAAGATAAACTGGTGAATGCACCGTTGTTGTCCTGTCATTCTTGGTTTTGACATTGATCTTGTCAGATTATCGTTCATCTGCTCATGGCATATTTCTCGCCGGACACAGTTGGCAACCAAGGTCTCCGTCAACTTTTATCCCACTTCTTCAATATCTATTCTGCGTCGTCACCAGCTAACAAGCGAGTTATGGCAGAGGTTCTTTCTCTTGTTGTTTCCGTCCTCGCCTGCTGATCTGACCCTTGCTAGGTGTTCACTGACACCTTGCAGGAGCTTCGTAAACACCGAAAAGAGCTCTCCGCCGATGCCACGATTACTCCGGCGCTGATTATCGGACACTTTATGACATGGACAAATCCGTACAAGTTCAGGTTCGCCGTAATAAGACCCCTCGTTGATCGCTCTAACATCTAGTTTTTAGGGTGAATCAAGAGACTGTTATCACCGAGGAACACCCCCTGTATCGCGATGCTGCATCCATTCAGTTCATGATGGCGATCGATATTGTGAAGATCCTTTTACAGGATACGCTTGACAGTGAGAGCTCATGCTGTGTCGTTGAGATAGAACTCATTCTTTCGCAGAGGACGATAAGAAAGCGCTTTGCACAAATATTGGCAAACTGCATGTACCTGACAACGTTGATGACAACGATTTACGCACTATCAAGATGCTATTATTCAGGTTGCAATCGGTATGACTCGCCCTATCGATTTGTTGTAATCGTCTGGCTTATGTTCCCTGTAGCGTCAGCCTGTGAAGGATGCCACAGCAAAGAACGCCATCAACAAGTTCGAGGCAGCCTTGTCGAAGAGGTTCGAATCCCAACTCGCCAACTTCAGTGAAGAGGAATACAGGGAGTTGGATGAGTTGAAGGAGCTCTTCTCCTTCCTTGACGACCTAATTCCATTAGACGACGACGACGAGGTCATCGATGTCAAGCCCAAGAGAACGCGCAAGAGGTGAGCCCTTCCTTTCCTGGTACCCTGGAGATATTGAGCTAACGAGTATTTCAGGCGGTCTCACAGTGTTACAAGCCTTAGTTCAGAGGAAACTGAGACGAGTAGTCGTAAGCCAAAGAACAAAGCCAAGTGCGTCCTTTATGATTTCAGTCACGATGTATTTATTTTGACTCCCTGCAGGAAACGACGCATCTCTGGTTCTTCTGATGGTTCTGATTTTGAAATAGAGCGGACGGAACCGCCGCCTACTCGGACTCGTTCAAATCCTAAGCGAGCAGCGTGAGTCTCGTTGTCATTTGCCCATCTGCTCTACTGATGTACTTGAGCCAGTGCACCGAAGGATACGGTCTTCATCGATCTGACATTAGATTCTGACGATGAGACGGGGTCAACACCTGTTCCCTCCATGCCCACGGCGAGGTCTGTTCTTTCCAGTCAAGCAGGGGTGTCCGATCTGATCCAATCTGTCTTTTGTAGAGTAAAGGTTGAAACAGTGTCAGCGGTTGAAGCTGATATCAGTCAGTTATTGGAGGAGGAGACAGAGGGGATGGATACATCATCCGTCGTTGACGATTCTCTGTTTGGTCCCGCTGATAGCGACTCTGAAGGGGAGGAAGATGAAGTAAATGATTTATTGGCGCACGACGAGGATTAATTATCTTTCCTAGTTATTTTATTATTGTATGATCTTTTGTTTGTATTAGTATACTAGGCAGGTATTTAGTTTTATTACTTTTTGACTCAGTTACAGTTTTCCACGTTGGGGAGCATAGTACCAGGTTATGCAAGAAAGTTGGCTATGCTCTTTGGCTCCCGGGGAGTACCACCAAGAATTTCCTGCTCTGCCAGGGAGTTCAGGGTAGCAATAACACCGTCATGGTTTCTCTAAATCTCTCAAGACTACAGCCAAATTTTCTTAGTCGGTAAATCCCTGGATAAGTAGACCTGGCGTCATTCATTGGACTTTCGATGCACGATGCACGTAACATGAGGGAATTTTGTCATGGTAAGAGTCAATAGATTAGTGGAGCTACTTGCCTACTCCAATGGCATGACCTCTTCGTTCACATGTGAGATGGCTATTTATTAGGACGAGTGGAGGGTTGCGGCGTGGCAAAGGGCTAGCGAAAATGAACGGTGAGCTAATGACATGACGGCATTAGTCCCGCAACATGTGTGTACGACGTCTTTCCTCTCGTCACCGTGCATCGCTACTACATAGGTAGCCACTGGTCGGCCTGGCACCTGGAAATAGCAGACAAAGAAATTTGCCAAGACATTCAATAGAGAAGAATCTCTCCGAGAGTGTACTTGCTCCAAGTCATCATCAGTACGGAGAGTGGCCAGGGCCTAGTACAAGAACATGATGCTACGATGGTATCTAAGATGACTGGGGGAGCAGGATCGACATAACGCCTCTGCGGCCACATCTGTACCTGAAGGGGAGCGGCTGCCCGGGGGAGCCAGATATATTTTTCCAAAGTGGTTTAGTAGCATTAGTTTTCGAGATTACAGTCCAGAAAATTCAATCGACTGGGGAAGACGTCTCCCAGAGACGGCCGGATGTGCCGCAGAAGTTTTCGGAGGGAGTGAACTTTACGGACAAGCTAGTATTTGGCGACAGTTTACGGCGCGACTCAGAAAGGAAGGCGATCTTTTCCTGCAAGTTACAGCAGTGTAAGTGTATGACGTCATTTCATTCCAGTCGGCCCGATCACTGGCATATGCACGCGTCCTACGTGAGCCAGACTTTGTAACTGTCAATCACAATTGGGTTGTTCTTTGTTTTCCGGAGAACATCGAGGAAATGTTTTTGTCTTTTTGTGGAACGTTGTTTCGGAGTCGCATCTGCATGTCAACCGCTTGGTACCATGGACAATGATCTCGTCCCTGCAGTTACCAGTGACCATTGTACCAGCCGTGACTCGGTCGAGCTGAAAAACGTTGATATACTCGGCGAGTACTTACTGGCACTATAAACGGATCCGTAGATGTTACAGTAGGTGTGAGACTAATTTCTTCTTTAGTCCTCTCGGCGGCGGCCTACGCTGACTACTACGTCAATAAATGAGGGAATAAGTGGTTATCTAAATTGGGATGAAGTCTTATGACACGTTTTGGTCCTTTTGTTAGGATCCTACAAAAAGGCGGGCCTGTTCCTATCTTCGAGGACGTTGCCTCCTCTTCTCAACTCCGGCCACTCATGGACTTTCACGACCACATTCCGGACATCCTCGCCGGCCGCTTCAGTTTCGAGGAGGTCACCCAATTTCTCGACGAGCAGGCTCAGCGACATTCCCATGTTCCCATGAGCGACGAAGACGTGGCATTGAGGCTCTTTGCCGAGGATGCGAGAGATAATCTCCTCCGATTTGGGCAGTTTGGTCATGCACCGCTTCCTGAGCCACTGGTTGAACAGCTTTTTCACGACTGGGAGCCGCCTCGATTTCGTGATAGAATTCGGGAGGCAGCAGCCCCGCTACCAAATAGACAACGACAGAGGGCTATTCGGCATTTTAATCATCCTTTTGGACGGGAGATGCCAGAGGACTTGCAATTCAACCCCTTTCCAGTATGGCATGAAGCTCCTCGACGGTGAGTACGATGTCGGTTTATCTTCGCCTCATCTCACACTAGCCGGTTCGCAGACAGTTTCGTCCCGTGATCCCAGCTGCATCATCCTCCAGGGGAGGCCGCAATTTCGGCGAATCAATAGCGTACGTCAGATTCTTCTTCATTTGTCTCTCTCATTCCGCTTATACGGCGCTAGATCTCATTGCTCCGTCTGCCTTGATAACATCGAAGGACATGTAATAACTGCACCATGCGGCCATACATATGATGCCTCCTGTATGGAGGTGCTTATATCTGCAGCAACCAAAGACGAGTCTCTCTTCCCGCCTAAATGCTGCCGTGATCCTATCCCAATCGAATCTGTGCAATCTCACATCGATGCAACTGTCTTAGCTACATTCAAGGAAAAATCCATCGAGTTCTCGACTCCTATACGCGTCTATTGCTCCAATCCCAAATGTAGTCGCTTCCTAGGTCCAAAAAACGATGGCAAGTCACCCTCCGCTCCGCTTACATGTTCCTGTACCACGATTACTTGCAATTCTTGTCGCGGGAATGTCGCGAATGGAGACGTACTTTCGCATAGCTGTGCATCAGATGCTTTAGAACAAGAGGTACGGGCTTTAGCTGATAAGAAGAAATGGGCAACTTGTCCTGGGTGCAGTAATCTCGTCGAGCTTTCCATTGGATGTAGCCATATGACATGCCGCTGCGGTACACAGTTTTGCTATCATTGCAATGCCAAGTGGGGTGCATGCGACTGTGCCGGTCGCACGATGCTAGAGGGACATGGACTAATACCTGTCCGTGGCGAAGCCATTGACAACTGGTTTATGCCTTTCTTTGCACCTCCTCCTGTTCGTCGCCTTCCTACGAGAGCACCTCCTGTTATGGGGGGAAACGCCCCTCTTACGAGACAGAATCTGGATCAGATGAACCTTCGTAATAGAAACGAGAGGTTGAGATCTACCGACACGCTACCGACGCTGCCGCCACTTCCTCCTCATCTACCAGCCCATCGTGCGCGCAGACTTTCGGCTGTGACAGAATCATCTGGCCCTGATCGACACAGCAATATGTCCATGGCTCATCCACGAGCAGACTTAGGACCTATCCGAGTTCACATAGACAGAGGTATGCCGAATCCACCGCCAACACATAATACTGCTGCGAGCCGTTGGGGCCAAATGTTACCAGGCATGAACCATACGTCCCGCTCAAGCAACTACGAGTCTCTACTCAGACCTACACCAACCGAAAATCCTCCGAATCCTGTAACGACCCGACCGCCGCGACCTCCTCGTCCTGATTATCCGCCAAGATCCAATTGGTTCCAATCGCCCCAACCAGACCGGATGCAGGGTGCAGGTACACGCTCATCACCCATCATTTTGGACGACGATGGCGATGCCGTGATGAGCACACCTCCTCCAGCTATACCTCCGTTCCTCCATAATGCTAACATACCCCTACCAAATTTCGGGGGAGCGTGCCCTTCCAGCATGCCATTAGCCGAGATGGTGAACTGAATATGAACGTAGATGAGAATCCATTTGCGACAAATTTAAGACGACCTTGGGAAGAACCATCGCTGCCTGGTTACCCTTCACCGAGGCAGAGCAGCGGTATAAGGCTTACTCCGTCTTCCTCTACTGCTGCTACGACAGGCGCTAGGACATCTTTTGATCGACGGCCTTTTTTGGAGCCACGTACTGTCGTTCAGCCGCCCAATGGGCCATGGTAGACGATATTCTGTACCATATGGATCATAGCATCTCGGATATATATATAAGTGATATATCTCTGTTTACATAGTTGTATATCTATCTGCTACAGCAGTCACTAACCAATATTAACGGTCCTTTCTCCTGCATGAATTTCGAATTCTAGCTCTTCACAACTGAAGTACGCTTAACAGCTCCTCGGATAGCCGGAAATTATTGTATCTTCTCAACCTTACTGCACACGCTGCCTAGTGCAAACCGAACCAACGAATTCTTTCTTGTCGCCTTACATAACAACTTGTTCCCGTATTCGGGATGCTGTTTCGCGATCATGATTTAGGCGCTTAGAATGTCGTTTACTCTGATGGCCTGGCCACGAGGTGTACTACAACTGTATTGGAGTCAGCATATACGAGGCCCCGGCCTACCTGCGATGTATTCTTAGGTAAAGTAATAAGCGCCCAGAGACGACTCTTCGTCTCCTCTTTGATGACTCGCAAGTCACGACCCAAGAAGTCTGTGAGCGTCAGTCCCTCTTCCCCCCGACATTCCTTGACCTGTAGTGACTGAGTTCATATCACAGCAACCTGCCGCTTCCGAGTCGCAAGCTTTAGTTCTAGCATCCTCGGTGGGTATCTTGGTTGCTAGCGCAGAAATGTAAGCCGCTGAACGATGGGTACGATAGCATGATTTCCACTCTCCGGCAGAGGAAGAACCGCCCTTGACTCCCGTTGTATTGGCTCCAGCTATTGTGGTATGCCAGAGCTCCAAGTCGATGCCTGTACGATAAGATCATCTGATACGTCGGTACAGCAGAGAAGCGTTCAACCTTCCGGAAGCTCGAATACAAACAGGGTACTCCTCATCATCGTTCCACGGTCTCTTTTCTAAATCGTATTCAGACAGAGATGAATCGAGCAATCATGCCGCCGCCGCGGGCACCGCCTCCACCTTATGGATCTCGCTCTGAGGACACTCCACCACCTAGGCAGCCCGGCAATTTCATGACGATCATTCGCGATTCGGGTCCTATTAAACAAAGCTTCCTCATAAACCCCACACTCTCTGTTCCGTCAAGTCTTCTACCTCCCCTGACCCCTCATGAAACGGAGGACTGTAGGAACAATCTTAATATTGAAGCAAAGTGGGGAGAAATAGACGCAGACATCGAAGTCATGAAGTCAGGGTGGCTGACCCGATTTCGCGTTGACATACGCGCTTACGGTGACATCATAATCCGTCTAGTACGTTTTCCATTCTCGAATCATTGGACTGTTATTTACCGTCGTGTAGCGTTTACCCGGCACTGTCTCTCCGGATGATCCAACTCGCCCGGGACCGCTGTGTCTCATGGACGTATATGCGAGTTCAGGGAACATCTACCTGTTGATTCCGCGGAAGCGTCTGGAGGGTCCAATGAACGTTACCACTCGTCGTGACGTGTCATTCTCCCCTGCACTCTTGAAGGACTTGAATATTTTTAACGAGAGGGGGAAACGGAGGGAGTGTTTTATAGGCAACTTTGCTACATGGTCGGACGGGATGGGAGACGTGATCAATCTGGAAGCCAAGGCGGGGAAAATTTCGGTCCAGTATAATGACGAGCCGTTTGTGAAGCCGGAACCCGAGGGTTGCATCATTGCTTGATTTTTGGTCACTGCATGGCCCTGTAGTCTTAGAGATAGGTCTTGTCATATATGATTACAGTAACTGTTGCAGTCTTTCAGGAGCTCAGAAATTTTATGACCATAAAATGAGCCAAAAACAGAATACCACGAAGTGAGAATGAGGCGAAGTGTCATTAGGACGGTATATAGAATCGCAATACAGTGAACGCTATACGGAAAGCATGCACTATCAAGTTTGACCGAGGAATTGTAAGCAGAGTGGGCAGATCGATAAGCTAGGCCACTGTGTTCAAGGCAGGAAGGCATTCCAATGTCGGCTTATCCTCGATGCCAAGATCAGGAGGCCAGTCCGCAGCATGAGGCTTTTGGCGGCTTAAGGTGCGAAGTTCTCGAGTCTGGGCGGGTTCCGAGTCGTCCAAGAGGCCCACGATAGACAGAGATACAACATATCAAGTACGCCCAGGACGCTCCAGGGCAAAGTAAGATATCAGGCATGCTGTAGAAGAGTCAGAGTATAAACGAGAGTAAAAGATGAAAAGGGGCCGGCTAATGCCGAGATCGGAGGGCTCGACTAATCGCTACCGCGACTTATCGTAAACTTAACCAAAGAATTCTTTATGTGAAAGTCACAAAAACTGCGATGCACTCTTGCCACCCTAACAACTCGTTCCCGTATTCGGGATGCTGTTTCGCGATCATGATTTAGGCGCTTAGATTGACGTTTACTCTGATGGCCTGGCCACGAGGTGTATTACAACTGTATTGGAGTCAGCATACACGAAGCCCGGCCGACCTGCGTTGTATTCTTAGGTAAAGTAATAAGCGCCCCGAGACGACTCTTCGTCTCCTCTTTGATGACTCGCAAGTCACGACCCAAGAAATCTGTGAGCGTCTGTCCCTCTCCCCCGACATCCCTGACCTGTAGTGACTGGGTTCGTATCACAGAAGCCTGCCGCATCCGAGTCGCAAGCTTTAGTTCTGGCGTCCTCGGTGGGTATCTTGCTAGTGCAGAAATGCAAACCGCTAAACGATGGGTACGATAGCACGATTTCCACTCACCAGCAGAGGAAGAACGGCTCCTAGCTCCCGTTGTATTGGCTCCAGCTGTTGTGGTATGTCAGAGTTCCAAGTCGATGCCTGTGCGATAAGATCATCTGATACGTCGGTACAGCAGAGGAACGTCCAACCTTCCGGAAGCTCGAATACAGACAAGGTACTCCTCATTGTCGTTCTAAGGTCTCTTTCTAAATCGTATTCAGCCAGAGAAGAAGAACCTAGCAATCATGCCGTCGTCGTCTCCACCTCCACCCTATGGATCTCGCTCTGAGGAAACTCCGCCACCAAGGCAGCCTGGCAATTTCATGACAATCATTCGAGATTCGGGTCCTATCAAGCAAAGCTTTCTCATAGACCCTACACTCTCCGTCCCGTCGGAACTTCTTCCGGCGCTGACCCTCAGTGAGCAAGAGGCCGGCGGTACTAGGAACAATCTCAATCTTGAAGCCAAGTATGGGGAAATTGACGCAGATATTGAGGTCATGAAGTCAACCAAGCTGACTCGTATCCGAGTCGACGTACGCTCTCGCAGTGACGTCGTGATCCGCTTAGTATGTCTTTTTCATTGCTCAAAACTCATTCGCAAGCTAACATCATTAGCGTTTGCCTGGCACTGTCTCTCCGGGAGATCTGAACCGCCCAGGACCACTATGTACCATAGACATCTGTGCAAGTTCGGGGAATATCTACCTTTTGATTCCAAAGAAGCGCTTGGTGGGAAAGTTGGTCTCCACCGCTCGCGGCAACGTGACGTTCTCTTCAAAACTGTTGAAGGACCTGAGTGCTTTCAATGAGAAGGGAAAGCGGAGAGAGTGTTTTATAGGGGACTGTAAAATGTGGTCGGAGGGGATGGGAGATGTGATCAATTTGGAAGCCAAGGCAGGAGGGGTTTTTGTCCAGTATAATGACGAACCGTTTGTGAAGCCGGAAAATGGGGGTTGTATCATTTCTTGATTTTTTTCTGTTGCTAATTGACCCTGTAGTCTACCTGTAATCTTAGAGATAGAACTGTTAATCCTCGAGACTCAGAAATATTATGTCCATACAATGAACCAAAATACAGCGTGAACGATTGTTTCAACTTATTGATGCGGTACACAAGAAGACCAGGCCTCATTCTGGAGCTTTCGATGCCGTCAGAGGCGAATCCATATGTACACCTACCTACAGTACAGCTGGAGCAGCTGGCCAGCCCAAACTCGACCACGGGCTATATTTGACTGAAAGTCATAAAAACCTAGGGTGTATTCGGTAGTTAAACTCAAAAGTTTTCTCGTATTCGGTGTTCTATCTTGAGATTGAGGCGCTTAGATTGCTGTTTTCTCTCATGATCAGTCCACGAGACGTACAACTGTATTGGAGCCAGCATACACGAGACCTTAGCCTATCTGTGCCGAGTTCTTGAATGAAAGGAATAGACGCTTAAAGATGATTGCTCGTCTCCTCGTTGAGCTCGATGACCAGCCAGCCGCAATCCAAGAAGTCTGTGAGTGTCAATTCCCGTCGATATCCCTCGGCTTGCATTGACTCTTATTACAGCAGCCTGACGTTTTGGTTCAAGCGTCCTCGCCAGTGGGTGGCTTGTCTTTATGTTGCTAGTGCAAAAGTGGAGGCAGCTGAACAATGGGTATGATAGCACGATTCCGACTCTCCAGCAGGGTTAGTCCTGCTGCCGCATGCCATTGCACCTCTCCTGGTATTGAGTTCCGAGTCGATGCCTCTGCAATAAGATTATCTGATGGTTTCGCTCGTCCAGGTACAGCAGCGGAGTGTTCAGCAAACCGGGGGTTCGAATACAGATAAGGTAATACTCACTGACACTGTCCAAATCCCTTTTCTAAATCGCGTTCAGAACACGAAAAAGAACGGATCAATACCGCCACGGTCTCCGCCTCCGCCTTACAGATCTCGCTCTCAGGCTACCCCTCCACCTAGGCAGCCCGGCAACTACATGACGATCATTCGAGAATCGGGCCCAATCAAAGAAAGTTTTCTCATAGATCCTGCGCTCTCCGTTCCGTCAGGGCTTTTACCTCCGCTGACCCCTTATGAAACGGAGGACTGTAGGAACAATCTTAATATTGAGGCCAAGAATGGGGTAATAGATGCAGATATTGAAGCCATGAGGTCAGGCTGGCTGACCCGTTTCCGAGTCGACATGCGCTCTCGCGGCGACATCGTGATCCGCTTAGTACGTCTTTTCCATTCGCGAACTGTCACGCTGTTAACGCTGTGTAGCGTTTACCCGGCACCGTTTCTCCCGACGACCCGACTCGCCCAGGACCGTTGTGTGTCATGAACATTTATGCAAGTTCGGGGAACATCTACCTTTTGATTCCGCGAAAGCGCTTGGAGGGACCGTTGAACGTTACTTCTCGCTACAACGTGTCGTTCTCATCTGCACTCTCAAAGGACTTGAATACTTTTAACGAGAGGGGGAAGGGGAGGGTGTGTTTTATAGGCAACTTTTCTGCATGGTCGGAGGACTTGGGAGATGTGATTAATTTGGAAGCCAAGGCGGGGAAAATTTCGGTCCAGTATAATGACGAGCCGTTTGTGAAACCGGAAACCGAGGGTTGTATCATTGCTTGATTTTTGGTCACTGCATGACCCTATAGTCTTAGAGATAGGTCTTGTTGTATTACAGTAACTATCATGTTGCAGTCTTTAGGAGCTCAGAAATTTTATGACTATAAAATCAGCCAAAAAAGAGTACCACGAAGTGAGAATGAGGTGAAGTGAGCTATTAGGACGATAGATAGAATCGCAGTACAGTGACCGCAATACGGCAAGCACTATGAAATTTGACCGAGGAATTGTGGGCAGATCGATAAGCTAGGCCACTGTGTTCAAGGCAGGAAGGCATTCCAATGTTAGTTCATCCTCGATGCCAAGATCAGGAGGCCAGTCCGCAGCATGAGGCTTTTGCCAGCTTAAGGTGCGAAGTTCCAGGGTCTGACTGTCTGGGTTCCGAGTAGTTCAAGAGGCTGGTGTTGGGCTGATGGTAAATAGAGATACAGCATATCAAATACACACAGGACGCTCCAGGGAAAAGTAAGATATCAGGCATTTTGTAGAAGAGTCAGAGTAGAAACGAGAGGATAAGTTCGAAATGAGAGCTGAACGAGAGTAAAAGATAAAAAGGGGCCGGCTAATGCCGAGATCATCGGAGTTTGACTAATCGGTACCGTGACTTGTGACACGACGCGCCGTAGCGCGCCGTTCACAAGAACCACAAGCTTGCTTTGATATTCACCGCCGGTCACTGCCCTCGGAACCGTAGAAAGTTGGAAGCTGGATATTTCGGTGATGTCGCTGATTCGGTTTATAATCAAGCCCGAACCTTCTTCGATGAAAAATGGCCCCAGGGCCCAGTGTACGTTGCCTGTAAGTGTGTTACTTATTCCAAGTATGATATGTCCATAACATGCCAGCAGTCCGCGGGCACCGTTCCAAATAGAAACGGTGCCGATTCCAAGCCGGGAAACGCGTCTTGACGTCTTCCTTTAGTGACTATCTACGAGACAGTACCTACTTACTTTCAACGCACAAACACCGTAAGCTTTGTCTTTTCTCAGCTAACAATCGGTTGCTGATGCATTCCATGATGCACCAGACTGCGTGACCCTTTGTCTGCTACCTCACACTCGAGTCTTTCCCCACAATCGCACCAGCCAACTGTCCATGAAAATCTTCCCTCGTCACTGTCTTTGTCACTCTCCTATCTCTCGGACTTCAACGACATCTTACAGTTATCCAGAATCATTGTAAACCCCGAATCTCGTTGGGCATCATCTTTTCTCGTTACCAAGAATGTTATAGCGACTTCTCTCACATGCCAACCTGACTTGCTTATAAAGATAGATAATCGGCGAAAACTTTCCCCCATTCTAGGAAAAGACCGCCCCCGTAACGCAACCCTCATAGATTTTCTCCCCTGGCATGCGCTCCCCACAGAAGCTCCGATCCGAGTATATATGATACTGAATTTCGGAAAGATATCTTCACTACTATCATGTCCCTTCGCGATAAGCACGACATCGACTCTGAGAAGCACGCAGACGACTCTGCACCCAGTGTTATCCTTCAGGAAGATGTTGACCTTGCGACGTTCCACGAACTACACGCAGGTAGACTGGTCATTGATCCAGCGTACGAACTTCTCCTCTTCAACTATTCGTCCCACATCCAACCATTTGACATGTTCACAGAGAAGCCAAAGCCGAGTTCGGCGAGATCTTTGCCTCCAAGCTCAAACTCTCTCGCGATGGGACCAAAGTCTTATGGCCCCAACCGACCGATTCACCGCACGATCCCCAGAACTGGACTGACACTCGCAAGAGTATCCACCTCTTTATCGTCACGCTGGCCTCAATTGTTCCGGACTTTGACGGTGGTATAGGTGAGGGCTTTTGCTTAGTGCTTATTTATTTTTTCGCCCTTATAGCCCGCCTCTTCTCGCAGGAATTGCGGCCATCTTTCGGCTCGCCGAGCAATATAACACTACAACCGGAGTGATCAACAATTTGACATTCAAGTGGGTATCAACTTCTTTCGTTTCGTAAGTCATCATTGCTGGGCTAATAGCAACGCGTTTAGTTGGAGCGTCTTTCTCGTGGGTCCGTCCACAACACATGTCCTCGTCATCAATACGGGCTAAC
The DNA here is from genome assembly GCA_022818075.1 of Armillaria altimontana. Lineage (NCBI taxonomy): Eukaryota > Fungi > Basidiomycota > Agaricomycetes > Agaricales > Physalacriaceae > Armillaria > Armillaria altimontana. The sequence continues at coordinate 1,109,168 of JAIWYR010000003.1, forward strand.
ACCCAATTCAATTCAAAGGATGGGGAGGCATATTCGCTGTCGTACTCATTCGCCGCTATGGGCGCCTTCCAGTTCTATTTTGGTCGCAGGTGAGAATAAGCTTTATTCATGGACGCATTCCGTTCACCAATAAAACAGGTCCTGGCTCTTAGTTTCCTCATGGGGTGTACATTCGCACCGAATCTGGCAACATTTGCTGGTAAGAATTTCAGCTTTGTTGTTAATCTTCTGAATCAAAGATAACTTACCAGGAATGAGATGTTTGACGGGTTTCTTCGGGTCAGTGCGGTGTCTACCTTTTCTTCCTAGACTGAACTCATTCGTATAGAACTGTGCCTCAAGTCACGGTATGGAATATCACTTGATTCTTTTGCTTGCATCCTCTAAGAAATTCTCAAAGGGACTGTATGTCGTCACAGATCTATATCCTTTTCACCTGCAAGCACGGAAGGTGAAGTTACAGAATATCTTTTTTTTGGTTTCTCATCTTTGACCTAGCTCAACTTCTGGACAATGGGATTCATTATCTCCCCATTCCTCTCTCCGTTCGCCCTCGGCTTCCTTGTCGCCCGACAAAGCTGGAGGTGGGCCTATGGAATCGGTTGCATCTACAGCGCCGTCGTATGTGTCCTAATCGCCCTGTTCTTGGACGAAACGTACGCAATGTCTCTATTATTTTCCCATCTGTACTGAATCCCTACAAGAATGTACGACAGAACCGTGAAACCCATCCCAGAGCCTCACACCACAGGGTTTCGCTATAGAATCGAAACACTCGTTGGTATCACCGGGACTAAAATGGCCAGGTACCGAGTATCTTGGACAGAGTCGATTCTCTCACCCATCAATGTCGTATGGCGGCCTCACCTTCTTGGGATTTTGCTCTTCGAGGGTGCCCTATTTGGGTTTTGCATTGGTATCAATGTGCGGAGTTGACCTCGGTCTTTTCGATCTGTTTTGACTGTTTTCTCTTTTAGGTCACGAATGCAGTGTTCTTGGGAAGCCCTGCTCCAGTTGGGTTTGGGTGGAGCCAGGACGCTGTCTCTGGAGCATACGGTACGCCGATCGTAGGTTTCTTTCCTATTCGCCTCGTCCCCGCAACTGAGTTCGTAGGTATCTGTACTTTTGGGTGAATTGATCGGTCGGTATACGAATGATTGGATCATGAACATGAGTATCAGACACAATCATGGTGTTTTCGAGGCTGAGTCGTCTATGGTGAGTCTGTATTCTCAGATATTCTTCTGTTATATTGAGCAGATGAAAGGGCTTGTTATATCGCTCTGCCTCTGTACATATGCGGATTCGTCACCCTCGGCGCATCGATTCAGAACCATCTGAATACGGGTGCTGTTATCATGGGCTGGGGCATTGCAGAGCTGGCTATTATGATCAACACTGTGGCTATATGTAAGCACTTGCTCCGATTTGATTGCTCTACTTGGACTGATATGCTGCCAGATGCGTACTGCAATGACTGCTTCCCGAAGCACCAAGGTGAAATCAGTGCTCTGATAAATTTAGCGCGTGTCCTCGGAGGTCTGTAATATCTCATACTATTCAGTCACTGGTCAGGTTCCTAATCCGGTGTGATAAAGGTTTTGCGGTTGCTTATTTTCAAGTTCCTTGGGCAGAACAATATGGTGCTCTCCAGACCTTTGGTTGCGAAGCCGCGTATGTCCAGTGAAATCAATGAAAAGGAAATCATTCACTCAACTTTTTTCTTTCCCCGCCAGAATCGTAGCCGGCCTCTTCGTTCTCATTATACCTTCAATGCAGATATATGGACGGAGTTTACGAGTACGTCGGTTTTATCTATTTATACCCTTGGCCTCACCTTTTACAGGAACGGTTTTCGGTGGCTTGATTTATAACTAAATATACAGGCTTATGTGCATGTCGATGATCAGAATGTAATCACTGTGTTTACTAGCCTTGGAAGATTGATCCTGCTACTTACTCCAGGAATTAGTAGAAATTCGGAATGTTTTATCTTGACTGGCTGATACAGACATTCACGAAGTAATGGTCAACAGATTCATAACGGCGTAAAGAGGTTTTCCTGGCACACGCATTATCGTTGTAAGGACTCTTGTCGGTGCACTACCGGGTTAAACTTATTGTTATTCTGAGCTTACGTCTAGCTCTCTTTAACATGATATCGCCGACACTTACATACTTACATCGTCTGTTTCTCTGCTATAGAACGGATTCATGTGTACTTGGCCGGAGGTGTTGAGAACAATGACAAAGCACCACTGGACTGGTGGCTGAAAACAGGCCACGTCTCTTCTGGGATCCATTTGTACAAAAGCAGGCCTGGCAGGATGAGGCGGAGCGCTAGGATATCTATGAAAAGAACGACTAGTCGCATACCCAACTCTGGGGTATTGAAGGCGGGAAAGGGAGCCATGCGCCTATATACTAATTTATCCGAACCCTGGGCCCAACCCGGCAAGTTACCGGAATGCGGCCCGGTTCGTGGCGCGCCACCATGTCGCAGACGCGACTACAACAAGACTACTATTGTACTCTGGCTCAGTTGCGGTCCCTAGCACGCCCATCTGCCGTGGCGAAGTTTACTGGTTAATCCTTGTCAAGTAGTATCACCCTACCGGAGCTGCAGACAATCATGGATTCCAAATTCGCTGTTGGCCAGAATCGACCCATGTTGCGGGCCATGATCAGGAAGACTACGGATACCCAGGTCCAGGATTGCAGTCAGCAGGCTCTTGCTCTACCAGAACTACAGCTGGGTGGCTGAGACCGTGTCAAGGAAAGCATGGTCATCTTGTGCGAGCTCAAAGCTGTGGTCCCTGCAACCGCATCCTTGATCTTGAGTCTTGTGTATCCCGAACATATACCCTTCTTCTCCGACGAGGCAACAGCCGATGTCCTTTTCCCTGCTGGAGGACGAAAAGGGATCAAATATACGATAAAGACCTACAAGGAACTCTTCGACGCCCTTGGTATCGCTGGCAGCGTCAATAGCAACAAAGAACAGGATGCCGCATCGGAGGATATATTAGGCAAGAAGTGCTGTCGAGAGAGCGATATGGAATACGGTCAGACTTCAGGAAGACAGCGAGGGTCAGTCTAAGAAGGCGAAGAGACCACGAAGGAACAGCGATGTTGTGATCACAAAGAAGAGGAAACGAATCAAGGCTTAATGTGGGCTAATTTCATCATATATATCATTATTCTGATCTAGTTGCAGGTGCGAAGTCAATGGTGGAGATCAAAAGCATTTCAGTATCTCACTCGAACCCCAGAATACCAGTTTCTTGTGACGAACGAGGACAGCGCCTATCCAAACACCTATGGTGTATGCCTGAAGGAGGAGCTTTAAGTGCTCCACTCTCAAAAATTCTTGCAAAATGTGTTGTTCGATTTCACCCGCTTTTCTGTAATCGATCTCTAATTCTTGCAACTTAAATGTTATAATTCAGGCAATTCAAGCACCGCACTTATACTTGACTGATTGCGTTGCAAAAAACGACACACCCTCTTCAAGTTCGACAGTTACAGCTACCCACTTACATGGTTACATCATTCCACCCTCGTCACTGATTGTACATCGTGTCATATCATGCCCACCCCGCGCCAATAAGCCAGCCACTTCTTTACTTCATTGTCATCCAATTGCGGGAAGTCTGCTGTAGTCAGCAACTCCGTTAAAACCTTGGGTAATCCAAATGCCTCGGTATCCTTCATTAGCAACTCCTCGGCGTTGTGTTTAAAGTATGAGAGAAGTCGCAAGGCTGGCAGCGCTGCCGCATCCGAAGTGGAATTTTCCAACAACTCGAACCACTGCGCGTAAGGCACCAATTCGACGTTCAACTCGTTAGAAACGACACGAGCTAATTGGGGCCACTGAACCGGTTTCGGGTTTACGATATGGATAATGGAGGAAGAAATGTCGAGACGGTCAATGATTGCTTGAGCAGCCACATTTACCGGAAGCCATGATACAGGCTTAATACTATCATCAACAGTGTTTTCGGGTTAAATCATAGAAACTACTCACCTTGTCGTCGTTGGGAAGACATCCGAGGGAAGAAGCACTTTGAACAACTGAAGGGAACCATTCGCTGACTTTCCAGGTGCCATTCAAATCACCACTAAGTTGACCGATGCGGAGAATGAGGTAGCGCAAACCAGGAGTCAAACGGAGGAGTTCCTCTGAGACCCATTTTGACTCGCCGTATCCGTTTCCTTGCGCATCTTCCGCGTTGATGTGGGTTTCAGCAAGAGGACGATCTCCTGTAGCGCCTAGGAAACGATGTTGTTTGCCACCATCCAAATTGATGCATGGAAGACATACCTTGGAAGACCCCGATGGAACTTGCGTACACGAGTCGCGCTTGAGATGCGAGAGCGAGGTCAATTAAGTTGCGTAGTCCCTGAATATTAGCCTCGTATGAAGACAGCCCCATATTGAAGTCCACGAGCCATGCTTAGATACTGTTAGATGATGGCAACATAAAAAAATCGAAATGTTATCGCACCGATATGAATAATATGCGTTATGGTGTCGGCAAACTATAGATTGAGCGATTAGTGATAGTTCATAGGATCAATGTAATGATATATGAACCTTGTCGAGCAGTTGGGTTTCCACAGACAGATCCACCTCCATCATAGTCACCTTCTTCATGCTGACGTGTATATCACGGTCCAGGAATGCCTGCCGCTGTCTCTCTTCGATAGGTATGTCTCCGGGACGATTCGCAGCATAGATATGCAGTACATCGGGATCACAGATCAAGTTGACCAAGATATGACATCCCAAGGCACCAGTTGTACCGGTGACAAGTACAACCTTACCAACGGATGAGGTCGTACGTTTTTTCGAAACTGGAGGGAAGTTCCCGGAATAGGTTTGCACCATCGCGTGCATAGCATCTACATGGGAGTCTGCATCGATGAAGAGCCCCTGGGAGATGGTATCTCCGTTTACGTGCAAATTTCCATTCTCTCCAGGTTGATGGCCGTTGTTCTTCTCGATTAGGGACCAAATGTTTCGAATGCTAACATCACCGAGGAGCTGCAGCTGTGTAATAGTCAAAAGAGGTCGGAGCGCAAGAGAGAGCCGGCTCGCAGAGAGTGAATCCAGTCCGTACGCGGTGAGCGGGACATCAGGGGACATTTCTTCGCTTGACATGTTAAGACACTGACAAACGAGCTTTTCGACCGAAACAGTATAGCTTGTCGCTGTATCCTCAGAAGAGTCGGCTGGCGGCGGTACGAGATGGTTGTATATGGGAGATGATCCGCACAACATTTGTAACTCTTTCCAAGAGAGATCGGGGATGTAGAGCCAGAATGCTTGACTACGCAACCTCTTTAGGCCGTCTTCCAGACACTCGCACAATTCTGTTAGGTGATTTTAGCATTTTCACCTTACTACGAAGAAGTTCATAATGACTCACGTCGGCTGGTCATCCCCCATGGCACCAGTTGAGTCAAAGACGGATTAGGAAGCAAGGTGTCCGGGTCGATGACGGTGTTACTGTCAAGGATAGCCGGAGCTATTAATGCAAACGCATTAGGGTAATCTTTCGTCATAAAGTCGACTGCAGTATTGGCGCTAAAAACACAGCAATGAGTATCTCTCTATCCTTGAGATAAAGCCAATTGACCTAGAGTAATTGGTTTGTCCCGCATTGCCAAATATGATCGCAGACGATAGTGTTACTAAAAAGTCAAGCTTGCTGATCTGAAGAGTCTGTTCCAGGGTCCTAAATGCTTCAGTCTTTGGGGGAAAGGCGTGGTTATAAGTGTCTTGAGTGTGTTTCATAAACGCGCCATCTGCCAGAGCGGCTGAGAGCAGAATACATCCACCGATACGACCCGGAAGCCTGGACAGTAGCCCTTGTGTGTCGGAAACAGAAGTGGCATCGCAGGACTCAAGACGCAATTCTAAGTCTGGCTGTTCTTGAAGATACGACAGGATTCGAAAAGCTGCAGGATTTCTCTTTGATAAGGCCTGTCCTCCACTACGAGATGTCAGTACGATCTTTCGGGCACCTTTCTAAAGACGAAGGATCACTTTTTGTTGTACCAGTCAAGAAACAAGAAAAACGAACCTCATACATCCAAAGAGAAATCTGTAATCCAAGAGATCCGATTCCACCTTGTAACAAATAAAATACATCTGGACGTAGGAGACATGGATCGGGTTTCTGCTCCATAGCCTCAATGATATTGAGAGGAGTCCGGGATGGGGTCAGCGACAGTGATGGAAATTCAAAGTAATCTTTGAAGGCATCGGAAACGACCCATGGATTCCTTCCGACTTCTTCTCTTGTTCCACTCACGGGGTCATCCCAAAAGTACAATGATGCACCAAGAAAATCGCAGATGCTTCGCACACTTTCCCAATGTTCATCATAATCCGAGAGGACAAAGTCGCCTGATTTTACCACGCCCAGAAGTCGGGGAGCTTCGCCAAATGCAAGGACTGTAGAAACACCAAAGAATTCTAACGTTCGAACAAGGCAGGGTCCGAGATCCGATTTTTCGCTGTTTCTGAGTGCGAGAATAACTCGACGCTCTCGAACTCGAGGATGGTCTTTCAGTGACGCGAAACCGATGCAACGGGTGATAATGAGGATTGGGACAAGCGTGTCCAGTCGGTCCTTCCACTGTTGAGGGGTGGGAAGAAGCTGCCCAGTATGGACAACAGCGAAGTTGGATTCCGGCCCGGAGATAATGCCTGCGACATGGGTCTTGATACGATGTTCTGTACTGCGTGTCTCGACGATTTCTCCGTACACCCCCCGTAGGTCACCGATAGGTGCAGATTCGAGCTCAATGGACAGAAGAACGTGGTCTGGTGGGACAAGCGGACGAGGGGATTCGGTGATTTGACCTGAATTCTTCACGATCCAATACTTGGAAGCAAGTTCAGTGAATGAAGTTTCCGGAACTTTGGTCGACGGAGAAAGGACCACTCTGGGAAGCAAGAGCCGGCCATCACTCTCAACGACGAATTCCGACTCGTACTCGAGGCCTTTCATGTGCGACAGCCAACCAATATATCTTCCGCGCTCTGGTGCCGACCATATCTCGTTAAAAAGTACAAGACAAATTCTTGTCCCGAGAATCTCCCTCCTCAGCGATCGACAGAAACCGCGAGCGGCAGCGCCTGAAATATCCATGGTGGACTCGATCCAGATTACGGGTACGTTTGAACTTTGAAGCCGGATGATGTCGCTGCGAATAGCTAACTCTCCGCCCAAAGTGAATGATAGTACCGAAGGTGCCAGCTTATCGTAATCACCACGACTGATGTCGGGAAGCTGTAAGACGATCTTCTGCGCTTCGATCAGGATAGAGTCGCCTGTTGTTAAGACGTTGGAAGAATGAAAGTGTTCCTGTATTGACGTCCGCCATAAATCCTCCAACTTGAGGATGGGTTTCTGTGCCTTTTCCACGACGCTTATGATGACTTTACCCCCGGGGACCAGAAGATCGTACAGGATGTCGATGTGGGAAGGGATTATGTTGGCGTCGACGCCAACAATTATGTCGTAGAAAACAGAGGAGTTGTGTTGGTCGGCCCTAGCTCTATCCCATTCAATTCTGACGTTGTGATAGGCACATCCGTCCGAACTGTCAAATGGCGCTTGCAGTGGTCTAATGCTGGAGTACTCGAGGAAAAGCTGCTTCTCATTCATCAGGTGCAAAACTTGCGACGCGAGCGTTTTGCAAATAGAGTCGTCTGCACTCAGATCTAAGATCCTGAGGACTCGGATACCATCGTCAGCGATCAGGTCTGCAGCGCGATGTAGCCATTCGGTCGTCTGAGAAAGGATGAGATCCAGTGGGCTAGTATCACCGTTAGGTGTTTGACGAGAAGAGTCGTGTTCTGGAAAATGAGGTTTTGGTCCTTTCGCCCCCGAAGGATAATGCAACGGCAGAGTCGGTAGTCCATACGGCTGGTGGACCATGTCGAAACTTCGAGACACTGGTTTCATAGGTGATAGATGATGACGTTCAACTTGAAGGCCTGATAATTCGAGGATGTGTCGGCCATGCTCCCCCACAATGCTGACGTCAAAGACAATGGCGTCTGTTGGTACTGTCAAGCCTTTTTATTACCATCAAGCTTGTAAGATGACGAACCTGGCATCCATTTCTGTCTGATGACTTTGGCATACAGATCGCTCTGGAGGACATCCGGTTCCGGTTTGTCATATAAAGTTACCACCTCCACCCGGGACGGAAGAAAATATGAGTTGGGATTCATATTCCCCGTGATCCGATGGTGCACTGCAGAATGTATGCAGGAATCTAATATTGCTGGATGAAGAATGTATCCTTCCGAGCTAGAGCAGCAAAATATCAGCCTCTATTAAGAGAAAAGGACCTATAAATTGTGACATACATCATCTCTTCATCGGCACCCTTAATCTGGAATAGACCCTCTTGCTCGTTCATCCAACAGGCGATCACTCGTTGATACAGGGTTCCATACTGCGCAAAGTACGATAGCTCTTCATAAAGGTCTAGGAAATTCCTCAACTTCAATTTGGAAAGACTGGTATGAAAGTGACATACTATCCACATTCAGTTGCGTGTTTTGAGATTGAAAGGCACTAATATCTAGGTCGGGTGGGCGTGAAATATTGGATTTCGACATATGTCCCCGAGCGTGGGTCTGCGTTACCTGTCGAAATGTCAGCCGCGATTAAGGAGGATAGAAAATATATCCACCGAGGTTTTTGAGCTATTCACGGTAGACAACACAGTCCATCGGCAGCCATCAATCTGGAATTTTGCCGGCCGTGCGTTCTTAGAGAATGGCATAATTGCTTCGAAAGCGACATTCCATAAGACTCGACCACCGGCTGCGAACGCCTAGGATGCAGTTCACTTAGTGTGCTGTTAAGGATGCCAACACTCGGTGACTCACCATTTCGATGTATCCAGCGGCAGGCATGACCGGTTCACCGCATATTACATGATCAATCAAGCTCGGATGACTTGAAGCACTGATGTTCATATCCTTCTGTCCCAAAGGTCCATTCCGCGTAGCATGTATGCGACTTCGAAAAGTATTTTGGTTCGATAAACCTCGGTAATACGGTATTTCCTTCCGTTGGAATGGGTAGGTAATGGCTGGAACGACTTTCAAGGAGCCGTGATACATATTGAGTCGTCTGAAGTCGACTTCAGAGCGTTTGGGTGCTAAAACTGTAATCCGTCCTAGAGAGTCCAGGAAAGTGTATGCTTCCGAGGGAGATTTGGGAGTGGATGAGCGTGGCCGAAGCAAGGGGCATAGAACTGCTTTGACTTGCGGATCCTCCAGATAGGTAGCAAGCACAGGATGTGGCCCGATCTCCACATAGATGGCATCTGGATAGTCCTTCCTCACACACGCCGCTGCCGAGGAGAACAACACAGGCTGTCTGGCATTTGCCCAGAAATACTGGGACGTGAAAGCTTCACTCTGTCGACTACCAGTGACGGTCGAATAAACTGGTAAAGAGGGTGCCGTCGTCGGATGTTCCTCAAACACCTGCGAAGTAAGCTCCTGGAATTCGTCATGGCATATGTCCATGAGGGTAGAATGAACAGGCACAGAGCTACGCAATTTCGTAGCAAAGATACCCTCACTTCGAGCTATATCGATGGCACGTTCAACCAGGAGTCTGTGACCGCTAATAGTAACGGCGTCGGGCCCGTTGAAGCATGCGATCTCAAGCACAGAGGCGGTAGACAAATCTTGCTTAGCAGATTGAATGATTTTCCCTGCTCGAGCGGAGCTGCAGCTCATAGCAGCCATACAACCATCGACATCTTCAGCCAACGTGAACGCCCTTCCCCTGGCAATGGCGAGTTTGAGGGCCATCTCTTGGCTTGCGAGACCTGCGCCGTAGAGCATGGGAGTCTCACCAGCCGAATGTCCAAATACGGCGTCGGGAACTATCCCAACACTTCGAAGCAAGTCTACGAGTGCCATCTGCAAGATGGCTAGCGAAGGGATAATAATAGAGATAGGCCATGTCCCGCTTTTGAGTGAAGAATTCTCAGCTTCATCCGTGAAGAGACCAGTATGAAGGACCAAAGAATGGCCTACCACACCCTTGTAAATGGCATCCATTCGAATGACGCTGTCCCGGAAAACGGGGAAAGCCTTGAAGAGTTCACGACCCACTATCAGAGTAATTAGTTTTAGAACTAGCAATAAACAGTCAACGTACTGTTGATGTGCTGCGGTCCTTGTCCCGAGAACACAAAAACAATAGGAGAACGACTCGATTGTCGAGGGCATAGAGCCGGAGGGGAGAAGGACAATACGGAGTCTTTGGGGTTGTATATCCCATAGGTACGCCAGGTCATTTGGCGAGCCTGTCTTCCATGAATGGTCGAAATCTCCCGAGCTTGGCTTGGATACTTCTTGACGAGTGCAACCAAGGAGTCAGCATTAGCTGAGGCGGATCGTGGCGATAATCCCCCAGTAACTAGTAGGGTGGGACCATCATCTATCGAAGAGTTCATCGGAAGACCGACTGATGGAGGTGCTTCTAGTAATACGTGACCATTCGCACCTCCAATTCCAGAACTATTGATGGAGACTAAGGGACGACCGGAGGGAGAACGAGCACGGAGATGAGAGACGCTGGTTGGGACTTCGAGTCTGTATTTCTTCCACTCAATGGCCGGATTGAGGGTACGGATACCGACAGTTGGTGGGATAATCCTCGTCTCAAACATTGAGCAGACCTTCGATACTGATGCAAGGAAAGACGTAATCTCCAGATGGCTGAATAAAGGGTAGGGTCAGGAATTTCATTACACACATTGCAATAGAAAAGCACCAACCCGATATTGCCTTTCACACTTCCGACAGGCAAAGCATCGTCTCGCTGGAATGCCTTTCCAACCCAGTTGGCTTCTGTAGGATCGCCTACAGCGGTTCCTGACCATAGTGATGAATATATGAGCGGAAAAAAGATAGACAATAACATACCTGTAGCATGTAGCTCGACAAAATCGACCTCCGAAGGTTTGCGACCAGTTCCGGTAAATGCCCTCCGCATCGCATCAGCCTGAGCATCAGCAACAGGAGCACTGACGGGACCCGCGGATCCAGTTGAGTTAATACCGACACCCAGAATCTGGAGAACGTTATCAAATTTAATTGATGCTTGTTTTTGCGGAGTGAACTCACGGAAGCATAGATGTGATCACCATCAGAAATGGCCTGGTTCAGAAGTTTGACGACTAGGACGGCAACACCCTCGCCCCGAGAAAACCTAATGATTGATGGTGTCAACAAATCAGAAGGATTTCCCATCTCCGAACTCCTTACCCGTCTGCGGAAGCATCAAACGGTTTGCACTCTCCGTCTGGGGATAAGACTTTTCCATCACTATACTGGATCCAATCTTCTACGCTATCAACGATTCAGCGATATTGTTGGGAGTCAAAGAGAGAAAATGAGGCAGTGCCTTACTTGTAATTGAGTTGACAACCTCCGACTACGGCGGCCTCGCAATCCCTGGCTCTGAGAGCCTGAACAGCGAGATATAAGGCAGACGCGATGGAGCTACATGCTGTAGTCGTTGGAATGGTAGGTCCTCGAAGATCTAAATGATAAGAAACTTTATTTGCGGCAGAGTACGGGTATCCGGCAAGTGACCCCGCCAACTCCTCGTTCGCCTGCATCACAGTCAGAATGCTTTCACAGATGTCAGAACTTGGCATACCGAGTCGATTGTGTACATGGTTTCCATGGTGGAAGACATGAAGCATCCGACGTTCTGTCCACGGTAATGGATCCCAGAGTCCAGTAATGCTAGAAAGCTATGTTCGATAAGTTTCCTCGTGGATACTGCCATTGTTGCAACATCTCTAGAGGAAATGCCGAATTCCAAAGGATCGAAAAGGGCTATAGACTTCAAAAAGGATCCCTTTTTCGCGACAACGTTGCCATTTTTCTTCCCATACCAACTAATAGTAGCATTGTTCAGAGCAATGGGTGAATTTCTATGAATAAAGACACTTACGTGTCGATGTCAAATCTTTCAAGGGGGATCGTTTCGTAGGACTGGCACTTGTCCAAGAGAAACTGGAAAAAAGCAGAATGACCCAAGTTTTCAGGCAGTGCTTGGCCACTAGGAAGCTCAGTAGAGATCCCAACCTGGGCTTCATCAGCATGCCGTATGAATGGACGATGTAATTCCTCACGATAGCAACAGCAGGAAGGGTTGTCGACTCCGATTTGGGGGCCATTGAGTGTAAAGTGAATAATTGCGGGTTAAGAGATACTGGTGATAGACCTTTATATTCCACATACCATTACCTGAGTGTAATAAATACTGACTGAAGACCGAATTGGTATGCTTATGTCTTCATGACCGTGACCCCAGAATCGATGTCAAGAATAACTTCAAGTTCATGCGGGGCGCTGATGGGACTGAGCAACGAGCTGGATTTTGTCTAGCTCCCGAAATATCATGATCATCATTCCTAGATGTGATGGAAGATACGCGGAGGAAAATTTCAGTCCCTGGTTAATGCATCCCGAGTCCTATGAATTCTCGGGACAGCGTGCATGCTGTACTTAACACAAAGTCATCAGATAATACTGATAGAAGTCAGAAAAGGAACCGGCCTTCCTGAATAATTGAAAGGATTCGTGTCGCTGCGGTACTGTCCTCGATTATGTTGCGATAATATCATTCGGAGTCATTCCCAGCCAACAGTAGTACTGTGACTAGGAAGGTGATACTCCAGTAGCCAGCTACTCCAAAAGGAGAAGATATGAAAGCTAGTGTCCAATGGATCCCTTTGACTGTACTCCTGGCATGATTCGTGTCCTGGCAGAGCTCTGAACTTTCGCTTGACGAATTAGGTTGACTTGGGAATGTGATCGGCGGCGTCCGGTCCGGGACCTAGTCACCGTGTTCGGACGGTATTGTCTAATCTGCGGTCGGCGGTGACCGTGGGTTTTGCATTTCGCAGGCCGGCCTAGCCGGCGTCTGTGGTTCAGCTCGACGTCTAGTATCTAGTACGCTTGACTTCTGTATTCCCTTCTTCTTCTTCGTCTTCTCCCGTTCTACCGCTATTCTTCAAACGCGTGCCAGTTCCACTGTCCTTGTGAATACACCTTTGGCTTAGCGCTTTAATCCCAAGCTCTTAGTGCTAAGTATATCTGGTATCAGGTACAACAATCTCGACACTTCTCGTAGCACCTCCCGTTGTTCCTCGTATAGCGGACACCCGATGATATTCCCGTGTGTTCACTGATGGCCTCATATGACTTATGAAGGAATTCGCAAAAAAAAAGATTACCCTGTCGTAAGTGGTACCTGCATTCGCCGCTGAACCCAGGAGATCTTGTATATTCGGGTCTGGAGCGCGAGACGCTTAAACTGACCCAGGAAACATGATCCAATGATTGTTTCAGTAGCAGCTTTTTTTATAGGAAGGAAGCTGAAACTGTAGATATGGCGCAGGCATACAGAATAGACCGAGCAAAAGCTACTTTTCATCATTAGTTCCAATATAAAGGGAGCTAGAACTAGCACATCCGCGTGGAAAGTCTTGAGTTCTATGTGTTTTCTCAATGCAAATCAAAATCTTTCGGCTTTGCCGGCCCAGATCAATCGTGAAGCCATCCCGGACCCATACCCGTGAGCCATACAGTCGGTTTCGGCGCGAATTGGAGTCATGATCGGAAACTTATCTCGAAGCCAACACCATCAATGTGACGTCTGAGCGACCGCCCACTCCATTTTCATTCCGGCAAACACCTATCATTCCCCCGCCGTCGTTGCCTATCTTCACCGCTCACACACTATCATAAACAACGGCTTCTGCTTCCATCAATTCTCAGTACATTCATTCTCTTATCCAGTTCCTTCCTCAGATCAACTTGTTTCCCCGTGCAGCGGCTATCATATTTACGGTCAAGAATAACTATACATGGTCACAGACTTGATTAGCAATGTAATCCATCCTTCATCCATCATACTCAGGCCTCCGAACTCTCATAGCCTCTCGACTTGGAAATCAGATTCTTATCGTTTGTCTGACTTTCTCCGCCATCATTGACCATTGACCGCGAAATGTTGATCGCTAATGGACGTAAAGGGAATTCAGTAGCGGGTGCAACGCCACTTCGAGAGCCTGAAGATCCTCCTAGTGTCGATGATGTGCCTGCTTTCTGTGCCCAGCCTAGTCCAACACGAACATTGATCAGGCCGAAGGCAATGCCTGCTGCCGCAGGCCAAAAATCAACAACATTAAATTGAATGTTGGTCTTTGTCAGATAGGTTATCATGAAGAGGATGGTCCATGTTCTGAGGAGTTTGTCAGCCGGTATGCCAATGGACAGGAATCTTCTACTTGCGTGTATATCGCAGCACTCTCAACGAATATGGAAAGCACAGACTAGACATTGAAGTCAGTAAGTATCCTACCGAGATAAAGCAATATTAATGATACCATGAGACTTCGCCCAGTTCCGACAAGCGACGATGAGACCCTGTGTGTTCTGTATATGTACCAAGCAATCAGGCCTGCCGGTATCGTAAGTAATATTTTCCACTCTAAGGTGTATCACGCACTCGTGCTATAGGTGTTGGTCCTGCAAGAATGAATGTCAACTATTAGCCAAAACGATATTAAAAAAACACGCACAGAAGCGTGAAAACGCAGTCGCTCGTGATCCACCTCCCCGCAGCTGTAGCAAAGACATCCTGACCGGGGGTATACTTTGCGAACTGGTACGTGATCCCAGAACCACACACTACATAGACAGAGTTCATCCTTGTCCTGACTCATAAAGTCCAAAATGACTTACCTGTAAGCCCTATCAATGTACCCAACGGGAATATGATGACGTGATAGTTATATCCCCAGACGACCCAAAGGCGATAAATCTGCAGCTTTCATTTAGTCGTGGTTCAAACGATTTCAAGTCGTGGATGCCCTCACAATCATAGTGTCACTAGTTACCAACGATCCTATCAGAAAACCTGTCTTCACGACCTCTGTGATCTGCGAGAGGTTTGCGTAGTACTCCAAAGGTCGGGTTCCACCTTCAAATTTGACGAAAGCGTCGAATAGCCGGATAACTGTGCAAATCCAATGCTGTGTTCATGCCTTGGTTAACAGGAGGCTAAGAAGTGCTAATTCGACTTACCCCCGTGACCGATACAAGCAATATGACCGCCCCAATAAACATGGGCCGTCGGATGACGTGAAAACTAGATGGACGAGCGGCTCTTGAGATGTGACTTTCGCGTGCAAAGAGTAACACGATTGATGTTATGTCGAGTACGAGGAATACTCCATATAAAACACCTTCTACTGCCGCAGTCGCAAGATTAACAGATACCAGAGGAACATCCATATTTTTCACGGCAAACTGAGAAGCGTTCAGAGGGAAATCAGCAGTAACACCGATTGAGTAACATTCAACGTACCATTAAATAGCTGAACCAATCTATGATTGCCTAGACGTGTTTCGAACTCGCGTGTGTATCGACATTCTGATCTCTAGCATGATCAACCTGTTTCCTGGTTTCTCGGAGTTGTCCAATCATCACGAGTTTTGGAGTCAACAGCGGCTGACAGGGCAATGAGGATACATAGATGGTTTATCGATGATTGATGATCAGCCGATAAGTTACCGCCCTTTATTTTCTCCGATCACCGACCCTCACTATCATCATTGGAAAACGACTTTTTCTGTCACGAAAGCTATGGTTCGTTTTGGCCCTGACCGGGGTCCTATGGCTTCTGAAGTTCGCTATGATGGGTTTTCACGGTCCATAAATACCAAGGTAGATGGGCAGTACCGCTAGTATCTGTCATCTGAGATGTCCTTTTCTACCCACAGAGCGATCCCCCCTCTGCCCAACAGACAAGCTGTGGAAAGCGACACATTCCGACCGCCTCCCATTGATGGATCGTTTACCCTCCAACAGATGTACGATTGGCATCTCCAGCACTCTCCTAATCACCGCCTCTTTGTATATTCACGCGAGGACGGCAGCATAAGGACCATATGTTGGTCCGAGGCTGTCACCGCCATATACACTGGTGCTCGTTTGATAAAGAGTCTTGTGCCGTTCAATTCCGACAAGCTTCCCGTCGTTGCCATATTGACGATGTCCGGTGCGAGATTTCAAGACTCGGCACACATTGGGTATACTTACGGATATTGTCAGATTCTATCACTTATTTTACTACAATGATGAGCATTTTACGTGCCAACTACGTGGTCTTCCCCATCTCCCCACGGAACTCGGCGCAGGCGGTCGCACACCTTTTGCACAAGGTGGGCGTACAGCATGTCCTTATCGGCAGAGACGCGTCCATGCAAGCTCTTGCCCGTGATGCTCTCGAGGTTCTGAAATCCCAATATTTAGCGACGGAGCTGCCGGAGACATCTGTGGCTCCGGCCTTTGAGGACCTCTTTCTCCCCGAATGGCAGAAGAATACGAGTGCTGAAGATCTTCCTCTCAAAGAGGTCGATCCTGATTTTACTATGATGTACCTACATTCATCTGGTGACTGCTTTTTCTCATTTTTTCAACCAACCCTACTCACACTTTCATCATAGGTTCAACAGCTTACCCGAAACCAATTCCTTGGAGCGGTCATCGTCTTGTCCAGTTAAGTCTCATACCTTGGTTCGGGGAAAGAGACTTGTGCGACGTCCTTTTCGCCCTTCATGTGATGCCCATGTATCATGGCCTTGGCGTTACGCAGCTTTGCTGGGCGGTAATTCTTTTCTTTGACCTACCATTGGGTCTTTCTCACTGTCACATGTAGGCATCCTCAGGGTTAGTTGTAGGCGTATTCGAACCCAAAACACCTGCCACCCTTCCTACGCCAGATAAACTGTTTGCTTCAGCCAAAGCGACCAGCAGCGACTTGATCTTTTGTGTTCCTTCGTTTGTCGAGGTCTGTTATGCGACCAGATTTTGTTGCATGTGCTAAACTCGTTCCGCAGGCGTGGTCTCGTTATCCGGAGTATGTCGAGTGGCTGGCCAGTCGTTCAGGAGTGGTACGTTCATCTCGCATTAGATAAGATCATGCGATTAACTTGTCTCAGCTCTACAGTGGAGGACCATTGAATAAAGCCATTGGAGACAACCTAACGTCTAAAGGCATTGACATTTTCATTGTCTATGGATTGTGAGTGCATGTTCCAAGAAACCGAATTCATGACTTACCCCAATCTATATAAAGCACCGAAGGCGGTATTCTTAGCACTACGTTACCTGGTGAGTAAGCCCGTAGCAGTCGATGCTCGTGTATTAACGCCACCTTCAAAAGCTAAATCTAGTTACGACTGGGACTACTTCGAATTTCCCAAGTGCATAACCCCAGAAATGGTGCCAAATGGAAATAACCTATACGAGTTTGTGATGGTGGTACGATTTGTCCCCTTATCGTCTTGTCATCGAACTTATTTTCGCATCACAGAAAAATGACTTTGGCGTACCTAGTGTCATCAACACGAAAATCAATGGCATTGACGCGTACACGACATCAGATCTCTTGATGCCGCACCCGACTAAGCCAGGATTATGGAAAATATTTGGGCGCGCTGAC
The DNA here is from genome assembly GCA_022818075.1 of Armillaria altimontana. Taxonomy (NCBI): domain Eukaryota; kingdom Fungi; phylum Basidiomycota; class Agaricomycetes; order Agaricales; family Physalacriaceae; genus Armillaria; species Armillaria altimontana. The sequence goes on from JAIWYR010000003.1 coordinate 1,126,754, forward strand.
GATCAGATTATACATAACACAGGAGAGAAGGTAAGCTCGTCAATATATTTATTACGAGTACTGAAACTTGGCCGTACTATTGCAGACGAACCCTGTACCGCTGGGTACATGTTTCCGACATACATGTATACAAATGCTGACGGCGTTTATGTGTCGACAGAGAGCATGCTCAATCAAGACCCCCATGTATCCGCCGCAGTCATGTTTGGACGAGGGCAATTCCAGGCAGGAGTTCTTGTTGAACCGAAACCTCAATTCGCACTCGATCCTGCTGACGAGACCAAACTCGCGAATTTCCGGAATCTAATATGGTGATTAAATTTTCGTAGGCGGGGTCAAGCAGCCACTGACGCGATTGTCTCTTATTACAGGCCTACTGTGGAAAGGATGAATGAATTCGCGCCACAGCATTCTCGTTTATTCAAAGAGGCAAGCTCAAAAGTCATTTGAGGGATGGTTCCGACTAAATGGCTACAGATGATTATCGTGGCGAAGCCAATAAAGCCTTTCACCTATACGGCAAAGAACACAGCACGGTATGATCCGTTTATTTAATGCAAGGTCAATTTAATGATATGTGCGCCGTGTCCAGACGACAGGCTATTCTTACAGACTACAGTGACGAGATCTTGGCTATTTACGAGACTGTAGCAGAGAGCACGCAAGCTAATATTCCCCCACCTTCGGAATGGGACGATGCATCCACGGAGGAATTCGTCCGTACCGTTGTTCTACAGGTCCTTTCGCACTCGATTTCCGACAACGACGACTTTTTCCAACATGGCTGCGATAGGTACCCCGTATCTTTGTCGGTCCACATGCGTCAATGCTGATTCCTTTTGATAGTTTACAGGCGACGTGGATTCGAAACACCCTCCTCCGTGCTCTCCAGGATTCAGCCGAGTTCGATATCCGTCAAACAACGGATAACTTCGTCTATAAGTACCCGAGTATCGCCCAACTGTCAAAGTTCCTGGCGTCAGTAGCTCAAGGCAAACATGTTGCCGTTTCAGGTTCTCCGGTAGATGCAATGCGAGCGATGGTCAACAAGTACTCCAAGGACTTTGTGGTTACCCCCGAAAACATCTCTGACACCGGGACCAGGAAAGTCGTGCTCATAACTGGCACTACTGGAGCCCTCGGTTCTCACATTCTAGCCAGCTTGGTATTGGATGAGAACGTTCAACATATCTATGCTGTGAATCGACCTGGAGACGCGTCCGTCAACGAGAGGCAACAGCGAGCGTTTTCTCGTCACGGGTTAAATGTCAGCTTGGAGAAGGTTACCATGCTAGAAGCTGATTTATCGGCGAAATCCCAGGCTCTTACCGAGGTACTAACCCTCGCTTTTGGGGGATTGAATAACCATTTACCTTTTCTCCTCTGTTCAGGTCATAGGCTCCGTAACGCACATCATTCACAATGGTAAGACAATATGCTGGCCCTTCGACTATATCGGACCTATCTGATTTTAGCTTTATTCAAGCGTGGCGGGTGGATTTCAACCTAGGCCTTTCTTCCTTCGAGGCTAATATCCGAGGCTTGCGCAACGTGATCGATCTGGCTCTGACCTCCCGGGCTCGACTTATCTACACAAGCTCTATCGCTGTTTTCCAGAGTCAGTCATTTATCCACTTCAGCTTCACATACATTGACCTACTTTTCTAGGTGCCGACGAGGATCGGCCATTAGCAGAAACCCACATTAGCGCAGAAGGCGCCCAAGGAATGGGGTACGGCGAGTCTAAATGGGTATCGGAGGAGCTGTTGCGCTTGGCTCCTGGCTTACGCTACCTCGTCGTTCGAGTCGGCCAGCTCACTGGAGGATATAAAGGGACTTGGAACGTGAAAGAGTGGATTCCGTCGATGATCCATAGTTCTACGGTGCTCGGTTATCTGCCTGATGACGATAAGGTCGTGTCCCCCGGCCTATACTATACCTCTGTTTGTTGACGGTTTATTAGCTCGTATCTTGGGTACCAGTGCATGTTGCAGCACAGGCCATCGTCGACAACGTCGATTCAGCCGGTCCCGTCTTGCATCTTGTTCACCCGGAGCCTATTTCGTGGGCCAGTCTAGCTCGAGTCATTTCACACGAGTTGGCCGTCAAACTCGTTCCTTATAGCCATTGGCTACAAGGGTTGGAGAAATCGTCTTTGAATCCGACGGCATTGCCCGCGAAGCGTATCCTTCCATACTACAAACGCAACGCTGAGGCACTCGGACGAAAGAATAGGGAGGCATTTGGACTGCCCCAACTTTTGGCGGGATCGATTTGTGGGGCGAACCTCCCGCAATTGGGCGGTGAAGATGTGAATAAATGGTTGCAGTGTTGGCGTGAGGAAAATGCGATGTAGGAATCGGAAAATAGGATTGCCCAAGGATGCAGTTTTGTACCATTCTTTAAATCCTTTGAACTTGTACAATATAATTGATAGATAAAAAGCATTTCCCTTGTCGCTACGCCCTTGTACTTGGTGACCAGGATCGAGCTGAATGTCGGAGAAAAGATTTTGACTCCATTCTAAATAATGGCAATCGCCGTATCGTAGGTAATATCTTAATTATCCGGGCCTGAGGATGGTACCTCTCCGGAAACGAAAGTGTGGCTGATCTATTTTGCTCCTACAATGTTGTTTATATAACACCGGCGAGAGGCGTCCAAGAAATCGAGTTAGCCTTACGTCTGCTGCCCTGTTAATCGTGGTGTCTTAACAGATGGAAAGATATTACATACTTCCAAAAGCTTCAGGACTTTCGTTGTGAAACAAGAGCACCAAAAACGACCGCAATCAACGCCGTAAGAAAGGCAAACACGACAAACACAAACACCCGAGCGACAGGAAATAGACCTCGCGTCAGATACGTTTGTACAGAGAAAAATCGAATCACGGCAATGACAAGAAGAATGATGGCGAGTACGATGGTTGCTGCGCCTATTGGACGGGCGTATATTTGGGTGTGTCCTGGATGTATCGAGGAAATGCTGAAGAATTGGACGAGGGCCACGCCTGCCGACGCGAGAGCAAGACTCGTACGGATATACGCCAGGAATGTACGTTCCGATGCAAGGTGGTCCCGGACTACGCTGCCATTGTTCTGTAAGGTAAGGCTGACCTTCATTCCTCCTTTTGAGGGGTCAGTATATTGTTGTCAAACCAGAATATCACTCACGAAATTGCTACCCGTCGTTGTGGTTGTAAATTTGGAGGACATGCTCACCTCAAACAACGTCGAGCAGCATGATGACAATGTGTCACTAAATGAGTGGATTATTGCAGCTTTGATTCCGCGATAATGCGATGCACGTGATCATTCGCCTTCCTTTCCGACCATGACCACTCATCGCCGTGCCAGCGTCCCTCCCATACCGGATCTCCGTTTCGAGACGGCATATCTGAGAAAGATACGGCCTTTTGTTCGCTTTGAAGAGGCGCCCGATGATTTTGAGGCTGTTGGCGACGAGCAGCCGGCAAGAGAGGTCCTCGCAGGCTTGGATGCATCAGACAACAACAGTCTTTGAAAATCACCGGTCACCCTCGGAACCGTAGAAAGTTCGAAGCTTGTGAAAATTCGCGGAAAGAGAAAATTCCGCTTCAACGCACAAACGCCGTAAGCCTGGTCCTTTTTCAGCTAGCAAACATTTGCTGATGCATTCTACGAGGTACTAGGCTGCGTTTGTCATGTAGTACATAATTAAGGATAAGTCTATTTCACATATCGACCCCATGTAGATTGGCATTTGTTACCCCACATTCGATCGAGGGCCATTCCCCACAATCGCACTAAGCAAATGTGAATAAATGTTCTCCCTCGTCCCTGTGCTTGCCCCTTGTAACCTCGTCGCCTATCTCTCGGACTTCCGCGACTTCTTGCAGTTACACAGATTTTTTATAAACCCCGAGCTTCGCCAGGCATTGGCCTTCTTGTTGCCAAGAATATTATAGCGACTTCTCTCACACGCTGACCTGACTTGCTTTACAAAGACACATAATTGACGGGAAATTCCTCCCATTCTAGGGAGAGGAATGCGATGAAACGCCCCATCTGACCTACGTAACGCGGCGCCATGAGATTCTCCCCTGGCGCGTGCTTCTCATAGTTACTTTGAGCCGAGCATATATATCCTCGCTACGGACTCGGCCGTTCTTTATTAGGACCTTGCAACACTAACACCAACACTATCGTGTCTATCCACGATAAGCACGACGCCGATTCTGAGAAGCATGGGGGGGACTCTGCACCTAGTGTCGTTCTTCAAGTTCAAGAAGACGTAACAGACGTCGACCTCGCGACGTTCCACGAACTACATGCAGGTAGATTGGTCATAGATCCAGCGTGCGAGCCTCTCCTCTACAACTATTCTCCCCTTCCAACGATCTAACACGTTCACAGGGAGGCGAAAATCGAGTTCGGCGAGACCTTCACCTCCAAGCTCAAGCTCTCGCGCGATGGGACCAAAGTCTTATGGCCCCAACCAACCGATTCACCGCGCGATCCCCAGAACTGGACTGACGCACGCAAGAGTATTCACCTCTTCATTGTCACGCTAGCCTCCATTGTTCCAGACTTTGACAGTGGCATAGGCGAGAGCCCTCGCTTACTGCTTAGCAATTTCGAGCTCACATCTTCTCGCAGGGATTGCATCCATCTTTCGACTTGCTGAGCAATATAATACTACGACCGGAGTGATCAACAATTTGACATCAAAGTTGGTTCTCTTCCGTTTGATGCATTATTATTGGTGGGCTAAAATAGCAACGCGTTCAGTTGGAGCATCTTTCTCTTGGGTCCGTCCACAATAATGTATGTCCTCATGACCAATACGGGCTGATACCCAGTTCAAAGGATGGGGAGGCATATTCGCTGTCTTCCTCATTCGTCGCTACGGGCGCCTTCCAGTTCTATTTTGGTCCCAGGTGAGGATAAAATTAGCATAAACCTTATTCATTTAAGCGCTTCGCTGATGTGTTGCCCCATCAAAACAGGTCTTCGCTCTTGGGTTCCTCGTGGGGTGTACATTCGCGCCCAATCTGGCAACATTTGCTGGTAAGAAGTTCAGCTTTGTTGTCAATCTTCTAAATTGAAGATATTCTCTCAGGAATGAGATGTTTGACGGCTTTCTTCGGGTTAGTACGTTCTCTGCCTTTCTTCCCGTACTAAACGCATTCCGATAGAACTGCGCCTCAAGTTGCGGTATGTAATATTGCTTGATTCTTGTGCTTGTATCCTCTGAAGATTGAGACGTTCTCATAGGGATTGTATATCGTCACAGATCTATATCCTTTTCACCTACAGGCGCGGAAGGTAGAGTTACAGAATGGCTTGTTTTTTTTCCTTCTCACCTTCGACCTAGCTCAACTTCTGGACAATGGGATTCATCCTTTCCCCATTCCTCTCTCCGTTCGCTTTCGGCTTCCTTGTCGCCCGACAAAGCTGGAGATGGGCCTATGGAATCGGTTGCATCTACAGCGCCGTCGTATGTGTCCTAATCGCCCTTTTCTTGGACGAAACGTATGCAATGTCTTTATTATTTTCCTATCCGTACTAAATTCCTACAAGAATGTACGACCGAACCGTAAAACCCATCCCAGAGCCGCCCGCTACAGGACTTCGCTATAGAATCGAAACACTCGTTGGCATCACCGGGATTAAAATGGCCAAGTACCGAGTATCTTGGACAGAGTCGATTCTCTCACCCATCAATGTCGTATGGCGGCCTCACCTCCTCGGGATTCTGCTCTTTGAAGGTATCCTGTTTGGGTTTGGCATTGGTATCAACGTGCCGCGTTGAATTCGGCCCTTTCGATTTATTTTGACTATTTTTCTTGCAGGTCACAAATGCTGTGTTCCTGGGAAGCCCTGCTCCAGTTGGGTTCGGGTGGAGCCAAGACGCTATCGCTGGAGCATACGGTACACCGATCGTAGGTTCCTTTCCTATTCGCTTCGTCCCCGCAGTTAAGGTCATAGGTATCTGTACTTTTGGGTGAACTGATCGGTCGGTATACGAATGATTGGATCATGAACATGAGTATCAGACGCAATCATGGTGTTTTCGAGGCTGAGAGCCGTCTTTGGTGAGTCTGTATTCTTAGGTGTTCATCTGTCATATTTAGCAGATGAAAGGGCTTGCTATATCGCTCTGCCTCTGTATATATGCGGTTTCGTCACCCTCGGCGCATCGATTCAGGACCATCTGAATACGGCTGGTATCATTATGGGCTGGGGCATTTCAGAGCTGGCTATTATGATCAACACCGTGGCTATATGTAAGTACTTGTTCCGATTTCATTGTTGTACTTGGACTGATATACTGCCAGATGCGTACTGCAATGACTGCTTCCCGAAACACCAAGGTGAAATCAGCGCTTTGATAAATCTAGCGCGTGTCCTCGGAGGTATGTAATATTTAGTACTATACAATTGCTATTTAGGTTCATAACCCGCTGTGATAAAGGGTTTGCGGTTGCTTATTTTCAAGTTCCTTGGGCAGAAAAACATGGTGCCCTTCAGACATTTGGTTGCGAAGCCGCGTATGTCCAGTGGAAACAACGAAAATGAAATCATTCGTTCAACTTTTTTCTTTCCCCACCAGGATCGTAGCGGGCCTCTTCGTTCTCATTATACCTGCAATGCAGATATATGGACGGAGTTTACGAGTACGCAGGTCTTATCTATGGATACCCTTAGCCTCACCTTTTACAGGAACGGTTTTCGGTGGCTTGATTTATAACTAAGTATACAGGGCTATGTGCATGTCGATGATGCTCACTCAGAATGTAATTACTGTGTTTACTAGTCTTGGAAGATTGATCCTGCTATTTGCTCCAGGAATCAGTAGAAATTCCGAATGTTTTATCTTGACTGATACATATATTCACGAAGTACACGAAGTAATGGTGGAAGGGGGGGGCTGTGCGCACGTTTTGCTTTCCATCCCCTTAGGTCTTTCAAGCTGCTCAATTGTACGGTGAAAGTAGCGAATGCAGGAGAATAGGGCAACGTGCATGGACCTGGAGATCATGAAGCCGGATTTTGTGCATGCACTGTAGGACAGCGGGGAGATATTGTAGCCACCGGTGGCGACGCAACCGTTGGTGAGGGAGAAGGTGTGAGGAGGAGTTATTGAGCACCAAGGTCTGATTTATAGGCGAGCCCTATTTGTGCTCCCTGAGTCAAAGCGAGTAGTCGTCGATGCCCTCCGCCCACAACGATCCTCCATTCACGGTATCGACAGCTCATCCGGTATGCATCCAGCCTTTCCGAGCATCAGAAGTGCTGTCATCAGTTGTTGTGAACAAGACCGACTCTGGCTCGAGGATGCGCGTATCTGCTCCTGTGGTCGTCAGAACGCTAGACATGAGAACGTATGCTGGGAGCCCCATCCGTCAAAATGGCCCTCCTTCAGCGATATCGGCGCTTCATCCGGGTACACATCCGTCCTTCCCTGCGACCATCGGAGTCACCATCAGCTCTTGAGCACGAAATCGAATCCGTTGCGATACAGAATCTTGCTGAAAAACCCTCGGATTGCAACTGTTTGATGAGTCTTGAGCAAGCGGTGTAGAAGCCATCAGGATGGTCGGGACAGCAGAGTGTCGACAATGGCCGATGAAATCCCTAGGTGAGATTGAAGCGAGCGGAGAATGAAGGAGAGTCGCTGGCGAGAGTGTGAGACAATTTCGACATTGCCAGAGTGTTGGGCAACAGCCGACGACATCGGCAGGCCAGAGGGCTTCGAAGTACGAGATGAAGTGGGAGACGACGTCAATGGTGTCCTGGGAGATAACGGGGGGAAACAGGACAGATAGAGGCCGGAAACAATGGACATAAGAACATCTGGGTATCGTCCCACATCACTGGAAAAGATGGCACGCAGTCGACTTGACATTGTCGACGGGTATCCTTCGTGGATCATGATGAAGAGGGAAAGTGCCACGGAAGGAGGCCTGATATGCGTAGTGCGTCAGGTTCGCAAAAAGAAATCACGAGGCACCATTTATCCCATCCGATCGGATCAAGATCCTTACCTTGTTGGCTAGGCTACCATCACATCTCCTACATCGTAAATCATGGTGCATCCAGTCTCTATACTGCATCCAATATCTCGTGCTCACCATACAACAGGGTGTTATTCTCGAGACCAGACGTTTAGGATTCGGGCTGTAACGACGTTCTGACAAAGTAACCGGCAGTGCTCAAGACTTTGCCAGGTATCGACTCCAAAGAAGCTCAATGTTCGTGTAGCCACGAGTCTGCCCTGTATCAATGTCACGGACTCGTATGTGCCGTGGCTTGCCAGTGGCCAACCTTCAAGTAGGGAGACGAATGGGATGGAACGCCCCATCTGACCTACGTAACGCAGCGCCATGAGATTCTCCCCGGCGCATGCTTCTCATAGCAACTTTGAGCCGAGTATATATATCCTCACTACGGACCTGGCCGTTCTTTATTGGGACCTTGTGCCGGTACCAATACCAACAACAACACCATCATGTCCGTCCCCGATAAGCACGACGTCGATTCTGAGAAGCATGCAGGCGACTCTGCGCCCAGTGTCGTCCTTCAGGAAGAAGATGTCGATTTCGCGACGTTCCACGAACTACACGCAGGTAGATTGGTCATTGATCCTACGTACGAACCTCTCCTCTTCAACTATTCTCCTCACATCCAACTATTTGACACTCACAGAGAAGCCAAAGCCGAGTTTGGCGAGATTTTTGCCTCCAAGCTCAAGCTCTCTCGCGATGGGACCAAAGTCTTATGGCCCCAACCGACTGATTCACCACGCGATCCCCAGAACTGGACTGACACTCGCAAGAGCATCCACCTCTTCATCGTCACGCTGGCCGCCATTGTTCCAGATTTTGACGGCGGCATAGGTGAGAGCTTTTGCCTAGTGCTTAGCTTTTGCCCTTATAACCTCTTCTCGCAGGAATTGCGGCCATCTTTCGGCTCGCCGAGCAATATAATACTACGACCGGAGTGATCAACAATTTGACAGCAAAGTGGGTATCAACTTCTTTCGTTTCGTAAGTCATTATTGCTGGGCTAATAGCAACGCGTTTAGTTGGAGCATCTTTCTCTTGGGTCCGTCCACAATGCATGCCCTCATCACCAATACGGGCTAACACCCAATTTAAAGGATGGGGGGGCATATTCGCTGTCGTGCTCATTCGCCGCTATAGGCGCCTTCCAGTTCTATTTTGGTCGCAGGTGAGAATAAGCTTTATTTATGGGGGGCGTTCCCTTGACCATTAAAACAGGTCCTCGCTCTTGGCTTCCTCGTGGGATGTACATTCGCTCCCAATCTGGCAACATTCGCTGGTAAGAGATTCAGCTTTGTTGTTAATCTTCTGAATTAAAGATAATCTCCCAGGAATGAAATGTTTGACGGCTTTCTTCGGGTCAGTACGGTGTCTACCTTTTCTTCCTGGATTGAACACATTCCTGTAGAACTGTACCTCAAGTCACGGTATGGAATATCAATTGATTCTTATGCTTGTATCCTCTAAGAAATTATCAAAGGGATTGTATGTCGTCACGGATCTATATCCTTTTCACCTGCAAGCTCGGAAGGTAGAGTTACAGAATATCTTCTTTGTTTTTATTTCACGCCTTCTACCTAGCTCAACATCTGGACAACGGGATTCATCATTTCACCATTCCTCTCTCCGTTCGCTTTCGGCTTCCTTGTCGCCCGACAGAGCTGGAGGTGGGCCTATGGAATCGGTTGCATCTACAGCGCCGTCGTATACGCCCTAATCGCCCTGTTCTCAGACGAAACGTATGCAGTGACCCTATTATTCTCCCATCCGTACTAAATCCCTACTAGAATGTACGACCGAACCGTGAAACCCATCCCAGAGCCTCCCACCTCAGGGTTCCGTTGTAGAATCGAAACACTCGTTGGCATCACCGGGATTAAAATGGTCAGGTACTGAGTATCTTGGACGGAATCAATTCTGTCACCCATTAATGTCGTATGGCAGCCTCACCTCCTTGGGATTTTGCTCTTCGAGGGTGCCCTATTTGGGTTTGGCATTGGTATCAATGTACGGCTTTACCTCGCTCTTTACGATCTGTTTTGACTGTTTTCTTTTTTAGGTCACGAATGTTACGAGTCCGAGTTTACGAGGATTCGTTCTTTTATGCTACATTTTGAACCTGGACCCTGCATCTTAAGTTTTACCTTAGAATTCAACACGACCAAATAAAGGCCCTTTTATAGACAGTTTCTTTCAGAATGTTAATAGTGCTAAGTAAACTGGCGGACAGCCGCTTTTTTCTTACTTTTTGTATGGAATATTTATCAAGGAATGTAGGCCATTAAAATTTGGAATCTCGGAGCGTGAGAATAGACTACAGGATGTGTGTCGAGCATCCATTTGGCTCGCCACGGCCCAATCAACCGAGCACCGGTTGAGTGGCTGTGCTGCTACTTTTCTTGGTCTTTTTACCACAAACCTCCCACTGCCGGGATGCCCATCTGTTCCCCGAATGGCCTTCTGGTGGGTGTAAAAAGGTATGCTATCATTATTTCGATATTTACTTTTCTTTTTAGATACTTTTTACACATCCGGCGGCCCCAAGAGCCCTGGATGGTGACTATTCCACCACCAACCCCCACGCGTAAGCCCTCGAATGAGGCCATACTTTTTGTAGCCCCAGAAGATGAACGATATGGCCTCAGTACTCGACGACGATGCCTGCCACCAACGACACCTGCCAATACCATCAATATGCCCCCCTGTCCCCATTCCAATCTGCCCCAGCACCTGCCACACAAACATCAAGACCAATCGCCTCCGTACACTGATGGAGGGTACATGAACTAGCGACGATGAATCGGTGGATCAATAATTGGCCATCATCTGAAAGTAGGGGCACGGTCGGCCGGAAAGAGCCACAACGACGGCAACAAATTGGACGATGATGACAGCGACGATGAGAGAACTGAAGGATCTCTGAGACAACGCATGGCCATGGTGGAGAATGGGTCTCGAATATGGGGGACGGTCGAGGATGCTGGAGTACGGGAGGTGGCTAGAAAGATCGAGTGGGATGGTGGGAGGAGAGTCGGGACCCAGACGGCTGATGACGATGACGGTGAACGATCCATTTTGGGCATCAATTATCGAATGGATGGCGCACTGAACATGCCAAGAACCATGGCTACGCGACCACCCGGACGTCCGTCGCTGCCCACCCCATCCACTCCAATATCAAGTGGCCCCGCGCCACCTAACTCACCAAATTCACGCATCTCCCATTCTTTGAGTGGGGGATCGTGAATCTGAAGTTTATTTTCTCCCCCGATGCTGCTGTCGCTGCCTGCCTGCAATCTATCCCAACCCCCGCCTTTCGCACCCCATATCACCCCCCTACAGCAGGGCTGTTGTAACCAGGACCTCACCACCCCCGTTTATTACAAGGGGGAATGCAGTGGTGAGGTTTATTCATAGCTCTGACCCCGTCATCGCCATAAAACTGTAGTCGAACCCGCCATGCAACCTCTTCCGCATCCCACCAGCCGAGTAGTACCCTATGCCACCCCGCGACCTTATGTTTCGACGACTACGGTGCCAAGGTCACCAACAATGTTAAACCCATGGCCGCCTGTACCGTCAGTGCCCCGCCGCACCCTGTACAATGGCAGGCTTTTTGTTTAAGTAATAATCTTCATGTCTTTATGAAGCTACACAGACCTTTATAGAAAATGTACCTGCTCCCAATCAATGTCTTCTGCTACGAAATGGACACAAATCCCACGTGCTATGAAAAGGAAGTTTGAGTTGAAAGTAACAAGCATACACACAAATGATGTAGCACGTGGGAGTTGGGATTGCGCACAAAGGTCCATCCCTGAGACGTCTCAACGGAATCTCAGAAGTCAATCTTGGTCGACATACGTGTCAATCATTTTGTGCGGATAAATGTAAGACTTGGCATGTGTATGGCATCGTCTGGTTTTTGAGGTATGTATCTTTTTGCTTGTACGATCTGCGACGTAGTCTCTTGTAGACAGACAACGATACAGACCTGTTGATCAGAGGGAGGGATGGTCTGTATGTCTGCGACGCTCATTTCCTTTATAGATGGATCTCCGCCTGTCAGGGCGGACTAACCAGTGCTTCTGTAAGTTTCTGTATACATATACTATTTCGGGCTCTGCTGATGGATGACAACACTAGCTGTCGGAAGATCACTACTATCTTGTTCTCATTTGACTTTACATCATCTCGAGTTCCATTATATGTAGCAGGTATTTCATGGTGGCTCAACGTCTTGCACAGGTCCATGGACAAACACTTAATAAATGGCAAAGCTAGGCGAGACGCTGTCAGGGATAAGTTACCGATAATCTTGACGACCCCTATTACCATTTCTGTCAGATCCTGCACTCTCTACCAATTGCATGACCGTTATCAGACACCCATCACCATTTCTGTCACTGATGAATACGATGGTGGCCTCCATTTCCTCTCATGAGCTCATCCTAACACTGTAGAGCGTCGTTGGCCTTGATGCTATATCTGTAGAAGAATGGTCAGTTGGGGGTAAACTAACGTGGGTCTCAAGAGTTAAACTATACCTTACAATAGTGCACATACTGCAACCGTAAAAAAGAAAACATATATTCTCATTCCTGTGCTGCCGGTCACTTACTCACTACTGGTCTTCAAAGTTTGGACTCATACCTGCTGTGCTTGCAATGGCCCACTTCGGCTAAGTTGTGTTCTTGGGAAGCCCTGCTCCAGTTGGGTTCGGGTGGAGCCAGGATGCTGTCTCTGGAGCATATGGTACACCGATCGTAGGTTCCTTTCCTATTCGCCTCGTCCCCACAGCTGAAGTCATAGATATCTGTACTTTTGGGTGAACTGATCGGTCGGTATATGAATGATTGGATCATGAACATGAGTATCAGATGCAATCATGGTGTTTTCGAGGCTGAGAGTCGTCTTTGGTGAGTGTATTCTCAGATGTTCTTCTGTTATATTGAGCAGATGAAAGGGCTTCTTATGGGTACTGGCAACTCCCTACTAAATTCGAGCTCCAAGCATTACCGAAAATGGACTGGAATAGCTGAGTTTTATGGATGCACCTGCTGTGGGTCGAAGGAGCGAGATTCAGCAGTACTTTTGCTGGAACAATTTACTCAGAATATAATTTTACATGTTTTCTTCAGGGCAGAATTTTGAATTTACATCATTTTACTTGATTTCTGCAAAACATCTCATGCTTGCACAATATCTTTTTGACTTTTGCCTCAAAGAAAACATGTATTATGGTCAGAAAGGCATCCTCATGAATTTCTGGAGGAATTGGCCCTCTGTGGAAGCCTATACAAGGTGCACAAGTATACACTATAAATAAGTACAAATAGTTGCATCACACCAATTTTGTCACAGCTGACAGTGACTGTTTGATCCCAAATACACTATCTTAGGTGGAAATGAACATAAATTGTTATACAGACATTTTTGGATAGTCCGAGCAAATAGACATGACAAAATATACAGTAGCCCTGTTCTGAGTCCTATATGTATATATAGGTTATTGGTCATTATACTTGTTTTAATTGTGGGATTGATGCTACCCAGACATTGCCGAATAGCTCTTGGGCCAAATTGTGGGAAAAAACGAGCTCGTTCATCAAAAGCCTGGGAATACATTACCACTTTGTCTCAGTCAGGTCCTGGCTATCGTTGCTTCGTCTGCCTTCTCAGTCTGCCTATGAAATCACACTCAATAAGAAAGACGGTATGTTTTATTCCCTCCTAAGTAATGCTTATCTAGATATTTTAGATGTTTTTTTTAGGTGCTTGGCCGGCTCTGAGATCTACTTCTCATGCCATGCATAAGTCCTCAAACGATGCTGCACATCCTGCAAGTGATGTTGAGTCCATCCACGATACCCTCGTGATAGTATTCAACTATTATTTGTCTATGACCAGTCTTGCCTCTGTCCCTTGCCAGTACACCCACTAGCATGTCCACCAGTACGCCTGCCAACCCGCTCCGACCCCCCCACACAAAGATCGGCCTTAATCGCAGCCAACACCAGCAATTCATACACAAAACAATGCTGACTTAACCAGAACATTGAATATTGGATGCCATCTGGGAGCATGGAGCCATATGCAAGCCAGCATATCTGGGAGCTCCCCAACAATGGCATGCACAGTAGGAAAGGTGGTTCGTCTGCGATGGAATGGGAATCATGGGATGCATGAGGGTAGCGCAGCATTGTGAGGGGTTAATGAAGGGCAGGTGAGGCTAGGAAGAGTGGGAGGGTGAGGTGAAAATCAGGACTTCATCGACTAAGGATGGCAACTCTTTTTAGGTGCCAGTTCAGTATACACATGTGATGCCAACCCTTGACAGCATAGTCAATGCTCACTGTAGTATTCGACGTTGCCACGATTACAGGAAAGCTGATTGACACTGTCTCAAGTTGCTGGTGCCTATCCCTGTCCCTCCTCATGACAATGATGACAATGATTATGAAGACAACATACATTTACAGAGGCTCCTTGTCCTCTCCATCATCGCAACCAGAATCCATTCTGTCCTTGTCGTCCTCGCCCTCAGGCCCAAGTTTCAGTGTCGCTCGGCTAGGTGCAATCGCAACGTCATGGAGAATGTAGTTTCTCACTGGCCTGGTGGGGAGTTGCTAGCTCATCCTCCTCGACATCTTCATTGTCTTCATTGTCCCAGTCTTCTGTAGTCAAGCTTACATGATTGCAGATGGAGAGGCGTTGTCGTCATCAGAGCATGGGCCACAGTGATTAGTCCGAGTGGGATATTGCAGCACAAATTAGCTTGATCAAGGCTTGGGAGGAGTCGAGGTTCATTCCACATCAATTTGCCCTATACCTATCTCCTGTGTATCGCATCTTTGTTCAAGATGAGTCTCAACAAAAGCAGAAATTTACCCTCACTTCCTCGTTACCATCTGTTCTCAGTCAACTTGATGCGGCCTTGACGAAGGCATCAGATGGCTCGACAATACCAACAAGAGGTCATCCTACCAGGATACCCGATGGACCAAGATCCTTTCATCAGGACTTTATACATCCTGAAAGTGTCATTCCCACTCATCTGGCCTCCTTCAATGACCTAACTGAGATTCAAAAATCGAGAAAGGGAACACAGCAAGAGTTTTCAATGCCATCGACAAGTATTGTCAGTGACCCATTTCCCAAAACCTGGTTCCTCGACGTGGCCTACGGTGAGTTCTTTTTGTACATAAATGCTTTCCCCCTTTCAAACATTGTGTATGCTTTTCCTCCTGTTCTCCCAGTTGACATGTCAAGACCAAGCTCATCAACAGATGCCCAGTCAAGACATTTTGACTAACCTTGCAGTTGTATTTCTTCTGCTTTTGCCTACGATGGCACGATGAGGAGACCTCAACACAGGCACTCATGTGATGGAATATTGATTAACAGATTTGGATGCTCATTGTCTGTAAGCTACTTTTTTCTTTCTTTGTTCACCTGTTTTGTTTCTTTCCAATGTGTCTCTTTGATAGCTTGGTGATACGTGTTCCTGGTACAATGCTGGATTCAGTAAGAGTTCAATTTGCTGGCACAATGAGGCTAGCTGACATGTTGATCTTATGGGCAATAGGACACGTTGCCCCCGAATACGGACCTGATATATGTAGGCTCAATTTGGCTACATTTCAACTAGCTCATGAATCGTTGCTCATTGTAGGATTTTGTACCTGCTATCTGGACGATGAGCAGCAACTGACACCGCTACCAAGGGTTGGCATTGGTCTTGATGATTGGGTAGGAACACTGGTGTGAAAAGAGAATACCAGTATTTGGCTGAGAGCATGGTAAGCAATGTCACGTTCCTTGACAAGAGAATGACTACTCACCAATCTTGTAGCCTTTGTTTGCTAGCAAAGGCTTGATTGGGGGCAAGCCCTCAGCAGCGGGTGGGTTGTCTCCCTCAACTAATAGTTTAACGGGATACTGACATGTCATATGGTAGATTGATACATACCCGATGAATCCACATAGGTGCTCATCAAACAAAACTTGCGGTGAACCGACCGCTTGCTCTTCAAGATTGCAGTAACTTTGTTGTTAAGCACAAGACTTGGTATGCATGAAGGGCCACTCATAGAGTATTGAGACAATGCATTTATGTTATAGACAAGGCAGGTGAGCTGATTCTGTCTCGTATAAACATGAAACTGATATCACAACTCCAGATTAAAACTAGGGTCCCATAATACACTGATGGCAATGTCCTTTTCTGTGCATGCCAACGAGTGTTCAATTCCCCAAATCAATGCCAAAGCTGATGCTTACGTGGATGAGGTAAGGCTTCCATTGGATGGAATTTGAAAGACGACTAATCATTTATGCTCAAGTTTTCTATATTGCTTGGCTCTGCGATGGCTTCATTGGTGTATGGCATGGTAGTTGCTGGAAGGAGAAATGTGGACAGAGGGGATACCATGCACTGTTGAGAGTTGGCATGCAGAGGGGATGGTGGATTGCAGGAGTATGCACACGAAGGTGAGAGTGCGGGGAGGGATGTCGATGGGCATGAACTATTATTAGCCTGGATAGAGGGACAGTATAGTATTGAGTCAAGGGATGGTTGGAGTGCCCTCTGATGCACATGCAGCTCATACTGTTGCAAGTTTAAACAATCACAAGAAGACCATCTCGTCCACTCATTATTACAGGAATTGTATGGTGGCAACAAATCTCGGTATAGGCATATGTCCTGTTTGCTGGAAAGCTTTGCCCTTATGATCTTTGTCAGAGAGTTGATGGGACACTTTTTGGTGTTAGCAACAGCTGCACATACTTAGGACCATACTCTTCTGTGTATCCCAACTGGAATGTTTAGGAGCACATAAGCATGACCTCTTCCGTTTCAACTGCTTAACTTTGGCCATCTTGAGTTGCTTGTTGGCTGGATATGCTCCTTTCTATACTTACTTTCTGGCTTATGGAAATCTCCAGGCATTTTGATGCTCTCCATCACCATGGTTAGTGGCTTCACCTTTGCCATGACCTTTAGTGTGTATTTTCCCTAGGTACTCCGACAGTGGATTTTTGTGATGGCACATGGGCCATTGTTCACTATCAACAACGACATCACATTCAATGCTGTGGGTATTTGTTCAATGCGATGTCACGCCCGCAGCGTGTCTAAGGGTGTAATTTTGTGGATTCACACACCTTACACGTTAGCAACGCAGAAGCACAGAGAGCGGACTAACAGTGCAAATGGCATGCAAAGGAGCAAGGTCACCGAGGTTGAAAGCTCTATGATAGAAAAAGAAGCAATGGAACTAAAACATAAGGACTTCATTGTTGCACTGTACCTTATGGGCATGCATGGCAATAAGGCCGAAGAGCGAGCTCGCTCGCGCAAATATCTGTCTGCAATAGAAAATTCAACTTTCAGTGGGATGCGCTTGTACACAGGCTGGGACTAATTTAGATAACTACACGTCGGTAATCTATGATGCGTGGTCCCTGGAGATCTGGAGAAAAGATATCACGTGTGGTGGTAATCAAAAGAACCCCGGGCATGGCCTAGAAACAGACTTCAGCCAATGAGAATAGCGAGCGGGCTTGAAATCCGAAGCATTCCTTGGTTACCAAGTCTAGAATATGATGCTGTCACCTTCGGAGCAGAACCGAAGGCCGAATATGAAGTGTGATTGGTGATCAAGGATTAAGCAGCTATTGAGTACAAGTCAGCGAGCTACTCTGCTGCTAGGGCGAGCGACGTCGACATTGCTTAGCTCTTTGAGGATACTAAAAGGAGGACCAAGCGGCACTCTGCCAAGAGTGTTGTAACAGTTTGGATGAAGAATTATCGGCCGACAATGAATTTAACTTACTAAAGGACCGTTTGTAATGATCAATCTCCTGTAGTATAAGTAGGTAGAACTGCACATAGTAGAACAAGGTACCTACCCCCCACGTACAGTAATAAAGTTTCAGTTTGGATCTGGACTTGTTGCGCCGTGTAAGAGTTAGTAGCTTCGAGTTTTGGCTAGAACGCAAGTTTAGCGAGCTCACGAAGAAATAGAACAAGAGAAACATTTTGGATACAAACTACAGTTTACTTGAGATACAAAAGAGATTCGGTGGCAGTGATGCTGCGCCCATCTTGAGAGTTTGCTGCAGATAGATCTGAGAGAAAGCTCTGTTCCTTTTGATTGGTTCAGTGTAAGGAAGAAATTGAGTTGTGTCGGCCTTTGTGTAGGTCTGGAAATAGTTTGCAAGGGAATCAGCCAGATTGGGCTGTTCTAGCTGTTGCACGGAGTGTGACAGGTATGCGCAGTTGGACCTCGTGGCACCGTTGTTAGAGCGAGCACACTGTGTGTGAGGACTTGTGGGGACGGTTTTTGAGAGTAATTGTGACTTGATTGGGAGTGCCGAGGGCCTCTAATCGTGACAAGTTCAGGAGTCAGGTTTAGCAACTAAGAAACAGGTGACATCGCATGCAGATTAGATCTAGCGGTGGTTAGCACTTAGCGAGCTCACTGACCGAATTTGGTCATTTTGCAGATCTGTGAATCCGTGTGTTTCGGCTATAGAAATATCCTTTGCCTTGAGGGTTGCATGGTTCACCGTGCTCTCTTGTAAGAAGCTTCGAGGAGATAGAGGATTTGAGAATGGCTTGAGAAAAATACATTGTTAGGTGTATCGCTCTAGTGAGCTCGCTGAGAGAAATTGGGATATTGTCAGCGCGCAATTGGAATTAAATCCCTTGCTCCTCTCTGCACTTAAGGAGATTGTGTGTAGGTGTGTTTAGTGGGATTGAGTGCAGGTGTTAGTGTGTTCACACTAGGCCGTGCTCAGTTTCACGGGTGCCTGCCAACAGCCTCATCAGCAAGCATTACTTTCTCATTTTCCGGTCTTAATGTTTGCAATAGGGAAATAGTGCCCAGTGTCGACAAGCCTCATCTGTTCTCGAAGTAGGTCCTTTTTATATTTGCGCATGTTTGATGGCCTAGTAATCATGTCCATAGGCTGAACAGAATTCTAAGATCCTCCATCTCCTCCAAGTTTATGGTGAGTAGCTCTCTTCTTTGACGTGGGAGAAAATGTGAGCTGGTGGCAGCCTAAGGCTGCCACCGAGCAAATCTTTTTCAATTGGTGTAGGAAGAGGTGATCCTGGGTGGACTGTGAGGCACAGAGAGTCAGAGAGATACTCAAGAGATACTGTAGTGTGTCAAATGATTGGTGTAAGTATCCTGTAGTCTTGGAGTAATCAGTAATAATATTGGATTATAGGACTTGGTAATGCCACACAAATATGATGGCCCTCAAAGACTAGTCACTCTCTGCTATGGCAGAGAGAGACAGTAGCTATATATATTAACAATAATATATGGTTATCACAGTGATTGCTGCTCTATAGAACACTATTTAGCATAGAACAATGGGACATACACCTCCAAAGGTCCTGTGGAAGGTCATAGACGAATATGGAAGTGATTTGCTGCTGGAAGGCCCAAAAAGGTGCTTACTCAGCTCACAGTCTAGAACCAGGAGTTGCCGGTACCCACTTGTTATAT
Organism: Armillaria altimontana; assembly: GCA_022818075.1. Classification (NCBI taxonomy): domain Eukaryota; kingdom Fungi; phylum Basidiomycota; class Agaricomycetes; order Agaricales; family Physalacriaceae; genus Armillaria; species Armillaria altimontana. Next base: position 1,146,326 of record JAIWYR010000003.1, read on the forward strand.
CACTCTGCCTCTGTACATATGTGGATTCTGTTGGGAATAGACATCGGCAGGCACAAAGGATGTGATGGAGATGGCTTGAGCGAATGTATATTGGTGGACAGATATGTAGGTGGTGGTGGTACAAAGCCAAGAAATGGTAGTGATCGATATGAAAATCAAAATAATGTAAAATAAAAGACGGCTACACCATTGGCCCAGTGGCTGTGAAACCATAATCCTCAACAGATTTGTCACCCTCGGCGCATTGATTCAGAACCATCTGAATACAGGTGCTGTCATTATGGGCTGGGGCATTGCAGAGCTGGCTATTATGATCAACACTGTGGCTATATGTAAGTACTTGCTCCAATTCCATTGCTCTACTTGGACTTATATCTGCCAGATGCATACTCCAATAACTGCTTCCCAAAACACCAAGGTGAAATCAGTGCTCTGATAAATTTAGCACGTGTCCTTGGAGGTCTGTAATGTCTCGTACTATTTAGTCACTGGTCAGGTTCCTAATCTGGTGTGATAAAGGCTTTGTGGTTGCTTATTTTCAAGTTCCTTGGGCAGAAAAACATGGTGCTCTCCAGACCTTTGGTTGTGAAGCCGCATATGTCCAGTGAAAACAATGAAAAGGAAATCATTCACTCAACTTTTTTCTTTCCCCACCAGAATCATAGCTGGTCTCTTCATTCTCATTATACCTTCAATGCAGATATATGGATGGAGTTTACAAGTACGTTGGTCTTATTTATTCATACCCTTGGCCTCACCTTTTACAAGAACAGTTTTTGATGTCTTGATTTATAACTAAATATACAGGCTTATGTGCATGTCAATGATCCACCCCTTCGTGTCCAGAAAGTGTATGTTCTCCAGTAGTTACAGTGCAAGCCAATGTGCACATTTCCCAGTAATACTAGAGCCAAGTGCAATGTGTGCATTGCTGACAAAGGCTTCAGGTGCAGAAATATACACCTGTCATTGATCACTATGTGTGTTTGTTGAATCCTCTCACTCACCCAACCTATCCTGACAGATAAATTTAATTCTCTCAGTAGTTATCGGATAACTGTAAGTACAATTTCTCCAATAAGTATAGTAGGGCTGTCAGCCTGTCTTTCATGTCGCAACTGATGATAGTGTCGTCTCTGATCAATCCTGTCCCCTTTACCTCCCTGGCCATGTATTAATAGGGATGGTCACCGTATCATTATGGATATGGCCATAGATTAGATGGGCAGCAACGGCCATGGATATTCCTGTAACTGTACCATAGGTGCTCCATCAGCTATGGGAATGGTGTGAATGGGTGCATATACAGTCATCACGGCCATAAGTACGGCCGTGTACAGGGACAACTCAAATGATATGAAGATATAAATGAAAGCATACCTAAATTGAGTGTTACATCACCCCTGCATATTCTCTTAATGATTACTGATAGTATGTGTGTGCTGTAGGTAAAATAAATTATATTCATTAACAGGTAGTGTTCCTGCCATCAGCAAAATAATGGAAAGAGCCTCGAAAATGCAATGACATGCACCACCAGCGACTTTCCAGTGACGTGTCACCCTTTCAAGAAGTTTACTGAGTGACATTTTGCCTAATGGAGTTGCATACAGCAAAAGAAAGGGGGTGCTGCTCTTGCCACCCATATACAGTCAAATTTGTCTGTAGAATACAGACTGTAGAGTGCAACCACTGTATGTGCACCGTACTGTAGTGGTGCAGTTGGTGTGCCTCACAGGACAGCACCCGTATCTGTAATGGCTGTCCATATGCACTATACTACAGTCATGGTGCCCATCCCTATGTATTAAGATAATCTTGTATCATTAAATAAATAAATACATGTAGTATTTGAATATATATAATCAATGATAAAATATGTGCCTGTGGGCAGGCATGGCCGGCTGTAGGCATCAATGGTGGTCATCGCTATCAGGTATGGTTGAAAACGGGGACTGTGAGGATGTGGGGATTAATGCACTGCCAAAAAGGGTGAGACATGCCGGAGAATGTGTGCTTCGGGACAGGGAGTAGGTGTGCAATGGTGATGATGCCAAGTGGCAGGTAGTGGTGGGGGTACCTGTGGTCACGTAGCCATGAATTCAGGCATGCTCATCACAACATGATGCCTAAAAAGGCATGCATGTTGTTGGCGTCGCCCGCTGTCCGCATCCTGACCTCGCTTGCACCCATCTGCCCTTCTGCACCTCTCCAGCACATCCTCACCTTCCACTCCATCCCTCGGCTATGACTCTGTAAGACTCTGCTTCATGCTTGAAGCCTCCCCACCCCTCACGCCATCACTGTTGCCATTGTGACTGTCATCATTGTCATCGGCATTGGGTGTGCATTGCTTTCCTGGCTGCAGAAGGTGGTCGATGTTGTTTTTCAGGTTGGACCTAGTATCATTGGTGCATTTGCAAACTGGGGTCAACGCAGATTGGCCCTGATTTCGATGTGGGAATGCTGAGGTGGGTTGTAACAGGAATGGGATTGGGCATCATAGTTGCAGTAGGCATTGGTGGGTGTCGTAATCAATGGCAAATGTGGTGGTAGCATTCCTTGTCGTCTGGGATGGAGCTAATAATGCTGCCTCATGTGAGGGCTTACACATGGCCAGTATGCATGGTATCTGGCTGTTTGGGGGCCACCAATGCATCAAAAGTATCTATAAAGATTGTATTGACATGATAAGTAAATAAAATATACCTTGGGCCCATTGAAATGCGCAAGGGAGGCGGATGGGGAACTATGCGATAGGCATATGGTGAGGGAAAGAAGCAGAAAAGAAGTGACACAGCCACTTGATCACTCTGTGGTTTCACGGACCAGAGCAATTGAGTGAGTGGAATACATGCTTGGGATGCATCCTCTGTTCAATTCATCCCTTCTGTGGCCTCAAAATCATTGGAATATAGTATTATGGCAGTGTAGAGTATATGTATGTAGTTTTCTGTGTATGAAATACATCCCAACCTTGATTAATATGTATTTCATGGTTGATAAACCGCATTTTGGGCCATTTGTTAGAGTATATCCATTCTGTGCGGTTCCATATACCATCACCAAGGTCCGGATGAGATGCATATGCAATATTATGCTTTATGTTGTCCAAACATAGTGTCTGATTTACAGAGATCCACTTGTATAAACCTCGTTATTCACTTCATTGCTTAGAAAATGTATGCTCATATTCTATCTTGGTGCATTTTCATCTGATTGTCTCACCGAAACAAAGTTATTGCATCGGAGGCTCAGGGCAGGTGCCTTTTCAGATATATGCCACCCAGAATAAATGAAATCCATACTTTTACAGACTCTGTATTCTTGTTTGAATGTGTACTGTGGGGTGAAGGATGTGTTGCATTTGCATTTGATAATGTAATTCATATTTATCTTTGAATCAGATACAGAATAGGGACAAAAAAGCTATATATAAAATATGAATAGTAATAGACACCATCTGGTAAAAATTGAGCACTAGAAGAGCTACATTGACTGTACAATTGTGACCCGTTGGTCACTGCAAGTGATTTAGGGGCTGTCCAGCAAATTCTGGAAATCAACTCAAAATGTTCTTCTCTCACTAGTCCTACATGCAGTGAGAAAGAAGCTTACAGAGTCTTCATATATTATACCAGTGCACATTCTATATCTAAAAGAACAGATTATACAAATATTTTGTCCAAGATTCCAAGCCTATCAGATTGGGAATACTATATTCCCATGGTAGGCACATCCTGTTAGGAATCAAACAGCTCAGTCAGTCACACATTGTAGTGGTGATCAACTGATATTAAGTATGCTACCTGTTAGGAATCAAACAGCTGTAGTAATGTAGTGTAAGAAAATGATAATAAGAAAGAATAAACGATATATGCACCTCAGTCAGTCACATGTTGTAGTGGTGATAAACTGAGGTGTAAAAGGAGAAAAATGGTGACGAGGCTGGTGACAGGCACCAGTGAAACTAAGCATGGCCTAGCGTGAACACACACTAACCCTACACTCAATCCCACTAAAACACACACACACACAATCTCTCTAAGTGTGGAGGGGAGCAAGGAATTTAATTCCACTTGCACACCAACAGTATCTCAAAGTATCTCAGCGAGCTCGCTAGGATGATGCACAAAACAACATAGGATTATCAAGCCAATCTCAAATTCTCTACTTCTTCAGAGCTTTTACAAGAGAGCACGGCGAACCCTGCACCCTCAAGGCAAAGGATATTTCAATAGACAAAACACATGGATACATGGATCCACAAAACAACCAAGTTCAGTCAGTGAGCACGCTAAGTATGACCTGCCGCAAGATCTAATCTGCATGCAACACCGCCTTTCTCTTAGTTGCTAAACCTGACTTCCAAACTCATCACAATAGAGGCCCTCGGCGCTCCCAATCAAATCTCAATTATTCTCAAAACTGTCCCCACAAGTCCTCACACACAGTGCGCTCACTCTAACAATGGTGTTGCGAGGTCCAACTGCACACACCTGTCACACTTTGTGCAACTGCTAGAACAGCTCAAGCTGGCTGATTCCCTTGCAACTACTTCTAGACCTACACAGAGGCTGGCACAACACAATCTCTTTCTCTTACACTGAACCAGAAAAGGAACAGAGCTCTCTCTCAGATGTAACCAAGTAAACCTCTCGAGACCGGCGCAGCATCACTGCTTCTGAATCTCTTTCTTATCTCAAGTAAACCGAAGTTTGTATCCAAAATTTCTCTCTTATTCAATTTCTCTGTGAGCTCGCTAAACTGGCATTATAGCCGAGACTTGAAGTTACTAACTCTTATGCGGCGCAACAAGTCCAGATCCAAACTGAAACTTTATTACATTATGTGGGGGGTAGGTAGCTTGGCTTAATACATGAAAATCTACTCTACTTATACTATGGGAGATTGATTGTTACAAACAGATTTTTAGTAATTTACTTCTTTGTCAGCCAAATATTCCTTGTCCAAGGTGGCACAGTGCTCTAGGCAGTGTGCTGCTTGTTCCTCTTTTTAGTAGTCTGAAAGAGCTAAGTGATGTCGACGTCGCTCGCCCTAGCAGCAGAGTAGCTCATGAGCATGCACTCAATAGCTGCTTAATCCTCGATCACCGATCACACTTTGTATTTGGCTTTCAGGTCTGCTCCGAAGGTGACAGCGTCATATTCTAGGCTCGGTAACCAAGGAATGCTTCAGACTTTGAGCCCGCTTGCTACTTCCATTGGCCGAATCCTGTTTCTAGGCCATGCCCGGTGATGAGCCTAGACTTCCATGGCAACAGCAACACCCAAAACTTGGGGAGAGCTTAGGCAATTAACGTAGCAACACAGCAATCAAGGCAATGTGTGTGCGAGTGGTTCGGTGCACCTCCATGTGGTCAATTCCTCTATAATGCAAGATACACTGTGACTTTTCAGTCAGCAAAGTAGTACTCTTGGTCAAGGAGTACTAATAGACGTTGGCTGTAAGCCAGGAAGGATCTCGATAAACGAGATGGGAAGGAATCTGGTATGACGTGAATACCAAGAAACCAGGATAGAGACCACGAAAATGGTCTAGAAAACGTGGGGATGGGCTAAAGAGCACAAAAATAGCTCTAGTAACTGTGGCAATGCTCTAGAAGTCATAGCAACAGGCTAGAAATTGTGGGGATGGACTAGAAAACATGTCCAGATGGTGTACTGTGATGCTGAGTCGAAACAATGGCAATAAATGTGTGGAAACTGCCTTGAAACTGGAAGAAAACATAGCAACTGCGGTGCTGAGTGGGGTGTTGCGGCAATAGATGCATGGCAACTCCGAACAATGATAAAGACAAGGGTGATCCTATGGAGAATGATGCTGAACTGGGCTTACATGGAGGCAATACTGAACTGGGCAATGAAAACGATGGCAATGTAGAAGGTGAAAGTGATGAAACAATCCTATGTGGTGAAGGTGAAGTGATGTTGCAGCATTAAAAGACAAAAGCAAGTTATTGATGCAAGATTTCGTGTATTGGTGCAATATACAAAGTGAACCAACAACGTTAAAAGTAAAGCAAGCGGTGAGGGATAACTTGGAGTAACCATAGCTGACTGGAAATGCCGTAGTCTCATCAACTGGGTAAGAACTTTCTCTAAAAATGTGGTATCTACCTAGTTTTTATACTACAAGTACAATTTTATAAATAGAATATTCATCAGAGCCTTAGTAAGGCTGTAAGTCCTTGGCTTTGTAATAGCCATAGTAAACATATGGAATCGGAGGTTCTAAAGTAACAGCAACTCTTCGATGTTGCCATGTATGGATGGAAACTGTGTGGTTTTATTGAGCGATGAGTGGATCATGAGGTGCTGTTTAGCTACGGATTATTGAGCTGCAGTTGCCGTGCTGAGGTGTACACTTGGGTCAACAATAATTCGAGGTCTTGGCACCGTAACAGCCTTAGTAAATGTGGTCTGTAGTTGCCATGGCTGTAATTATTGTAGCTGGAAGGGTATTTGTGTCAATCGCATCATTTCATTAATGATTGATAGGCACATCAACTAGGTGCTTCTGAGTGATGTGGCAACTATATTGGGATGATTGGAAATCAATGGTGCCTTGCTGTGATGGGGTACGGTAATTATGATGCGCGACGAGCTGGGAAGGATAATGGAGCATTGAAGGAGTATGAAGGGCACGGTTTTAGGATTGTATCTGTGTGTGGGTGGCATATACTGCGAAAATCTGTGGTATTATCGAGTGTTGGCAGTATTATGGAGTGTGTGGGAATTATAATGGCATCATTTCAAAGATATTGGATGATGAATGGGTAAATCCACAAATTCTGAGTGTACAGAGCCTGGAGGCTCATCACCAGGGTTCTCTTGGTTACCCCACACATGATATTGTTTCTCCAGATCTCCAGGGACCATGCATCATAGATTACTGATGCGTAGTTATCTAAATTAGTCTTGGGCCGCATACAAGCACATCCCACTGAGGCTGAGTTTTCTACTGCAAATGGATGGTTTTGCAAGCAAGCTCACTCTTTGGCCTTGTTGCCATGCATGCCCATAAGGTACAGTGCAATGACGAAGTCCTTATGTTTTAATTCCGTTGCTTCTTTTTCTATCATAGAGCTCTCTCTGCCTCTGTGACCTTGCTTCTTTGTGTGCCACTTGCACTGCCAGCCTGCTCACTCTGCCTCTGCATTGTTATCGTGTAAAGTATGACATTTTGCAAAAATCCACCCTTAGACATGCTGTGGGCGTGACACCACGCAATAGTCCTTGTCCCCCATAAATTTCTTGTCTGCATTTGGAATCAGTTGGGGTTGCATTTCCAGATTCATCAGGCTTCCAACTGGCAATGGGGTGGCCTTCGGTTTGCAATCTGTCATTCCAAATGTCTCAAGTGTCTTCAGTATCAAGTTCTTTTGATGGAGTGAGATTTTACCAGCTTCCTCATCAAACTCCACTGTCATGCCAAGCATGCTATTGTGCTTTCCCAAATCCTTTATCTCATATACTTCCCCGATTTCCTTTTGAACGTGTTTCCCTTCTTCCTCAGATGTTGATGCTCCAGATACATCGTCTGTGTAAGTACAGGTATACATCCGTTCTGATCCATTCTTCAGAAGATGTATGCATGGATCCGCTCAGGACTGTTTGTGGCCTTGCACTACCAGGGTATTGTTGAGTTCATGGAACCATGCGTTCCCAGCATCCATTGTTCCGTACATGGCTCTCATCATCTGTAGTATGTACTCTCCTTTGGGATAATCTCTTGTTACAATGTCCTCATATCCTTGGGGTAGTGAGACATAGTTCTCCCCTTGTGGCAGGCCACACTGTAGTCTTGAGTCAAGAGAAGTGGTTAGCCTACATTGTGATTATTAGCCAGTGCCCAAAATGACAGCTGGAAATTTTTTTGCATTTGGACCTTGAAACAGTACCAAATTGGGCATAGATTATGCCAAACCCATTCTGTAGCTCTTTTTCACCTTGACTCGTGATAAATTCAATACAATACCTTCACAACAGTGCAAAATGCCCTTTACCTGCCTTTCTAGTCATGGTCACCCTCGTGCTCATGGCCACATCACTTCAACAAACAACAGCCTGGGTTACTGCCATGTGAGTGTTGGTGAGCTCCTTAAAAAATGCACGAAGACTTGTCAATTTATTACTCATAATGTACTTTACTGTATTCCATGTCATATCCCTTCAAGTACGACAAATAATCATGTTTTATTACATGGACTGACAAGATCATGGGCACATTTCTACTGAGTCAGGTTCTACCTCAATAACCCCACCAATGCAAACTCTAAATCCTCCAGCGCATTCTCCCAATCCATGTTGACATCTCCTCCATCAAGCATCACAGCCTTACCCCACCATGCCAATGCAGCCAAGAACATGAGAATCCTGTTCTGCCCACACTTTGCCATGACTGACCAATCTCCATCACCCGATCTTCCAGCCACAGTTATGGCTCCAGCCCCATCGGACACTCCACGCCAATCTGGCTGCACACCCTTCCACCATTTCCACCAGTGCTCGTGGAACCTTGCGACTTGATCACCTTTCAGAACCGGGTGTGTCATCCGCACATTCTTTATCCATGCCGCCACCTCAACCAGTCAATGGTCCCTCCCAAACAAATTTTTGGCACCTTTAAGAGTGATGAATCCCTGATGCCCCTCAAAAATTGTCACGAGCTTGAACACCATGTCGAAATGTGCACCGAGGGTATACTGGTTGAAATACAACCGCATCTCTCTGAACCACGGCAGCCACACTTTGGAATCCAACAAATCACGGTCCGATGGCCTCAAGGGTTCAGAGACCGTGAATTTGAGCTCGATCTGTACAGGCGACACGTCTCATCGTCTTCCATCATTTATGGCGAAGGGATCGAGATTATTATTTGGACCGCCAATGGGAGATTGCGCAACTGATCTACCAGCACCTGCAATCGGCATTCCTCTGGGCAGTGACTGGAGTGCAGGATTGATGTTCGGATCGTAAAAGAACGGTGAAGGCTCTCTCTCCTCTCCCTCATTGCCATTGTTGGTCACATCAGCAAGTTCAGTATGACGACTGGTGGGCACCATCTCCTTTGCCACTATGGGTACCACGTCTTTCATCTTCTTTGCTGTCCTACCCTTCCGAGCCTTCTTCTTCTTCGGCCATTCTTCTCCCTCTGTATCCCCCTCAGCGTCCTCGGCATCTTTTGACATCTCTGCTGATTTATGCTTACTCCCTTTCCTGACCTCCTTTGTGTTCGCATCATGCGCTGGCTGAGCGTCATCAGGCTTGTCAACATTATCTGCCAGCCTGCCATCATTAGACTTGTCTTGTGGAAGGGCTCATGCTGCGCATTCCTCAGGAGCTGTGACATAGCAATCAGAACTGAGTAGCTAAAGTGACACGCTTGTCACTTACTGTAGGCTGTACATAGATACTCCACAAATGCATTCACAGCAACTTGAAGGAGCCTACCCCCTCTATAATCCCCAAAGTTTGTTGGCCTCACGTTGTGATTTTCGCCATAGTGAATCCTATCAGTCATTCATTATTACATTGAACACGTCAATGAGCATCAGAAAACTTACAATGCAGCGTTCAATCGTCCCCCTTTCCCTGGGTCTGGTCCACCCACGATGATGGTGACATGATGAAATAAACTCTCCCCCAGTTCCTTGATGATGGGGTAGATGATGGAACCAATTCTTTGAAGCACCCTACAGTACTGTTAGCATGTAATACAAACCTAACAGGTAGGAAATGGCCTACATATCTGTCTCGGCCGGCAAAAGCACTTTTGGATTGACCAAGAACAACTGCCCCGCAGTCTTCCCAGATGTCTCTGCCTCGACATCAACAGGCAAAGTGTTGTCGTTGTCATCAGACTCCCCATTGCCATCCATCTCTGGCTCTTCCTTCTGTTTCCCCTTCCCCTTGTGCTGCACTGTGGCCTCCTCCTTCATCTTCAGCACCTTACTTTCATAAGGCTCCCACTGCTCCGCAGGCAGGGACTTGAAGTATGTGGCAGTCCATCTACTACATTCACTAGCACGAACTCCCTCTGCCAATCCCGATGACGCAAACCACACCTGGAATTCCTTGCATACGCCAGAGAAATTATCCTTCGACCAAAGTTGTGATGCCGTCTGGCAACATGTTCAACGACCCTTCCTTCCACATGCCTCAGCCAGTTGCTCCAGCATAGGTGCATTCTTTGAGGCAGTGACAGCATCCATTTTGCCAGCACGTGTCATCCACCACCGGGAAAAAGCCTGTACACAATGCTCAGCTAATTGACTGAACATAATATTAATAACCTGACTCACCCCTTGCATCTGTGTGTAATGGCATGTCTTGTACCACTTTTCCTCTGGACTGAGGACTTCCTTTGGATTCCAACGCAGGTTTTTGACGAGTGGTTCTTCATCCAAGGCCAAGCGGTGGTGACAGATCGTGTAGTATTCCCATAGGTTCTCATCAACAAATTCCCATGTGTCAGGGACTCCTTTGTGCTGAGCCTGAATGAAGCCAGTGAGCCGTTTGTCCATAAATATATGTCTAGAACCTTTGGCCCAGAACCTATGAATTCCAATAACTCTGATGTTATAGAAACATTAGACCAAACAGGAACAACATGATGAGATCAAACTTACTTTTCCAGCAGTTGTCTTTTGTCTCCCACAATCGCTGTCTCAGTGTCTGCTCAAGAACAACCTCAAGAATGGCCGCGAAAGTTGACGTACCCAAACAACATGTTGCTTAGCTCAGCAACTGCACAGGTACCCACTAGCCCTGTCCACCACCAGCTGAATTCGAATCACCTCCATTCTCGGGCCACCAATGCCCCTCTTTTTGGTGGGATCAAGTACCAATCCTTGAATGTGCTCTCCTCCACCCCTCAAGACACCTTCGGAACATCCAGGAAATGATGATGAAACCTAGCACAACCCCCCATTAGCAGTGTTTGATGGTACAATCCCTTTAGCACCTCCCACAAACAACTTTAATTAATATCACATTAAAATCAGTAGATGGACCCAAACTCATTCACCCTTCAGATGCGACTTAATGGTCGATGCTTGTTGGAGATTTCGTTTCTCCTGGCTTTCCACCCTCGCTGGTCTTCCTTCCTCAATCAATACAACTCTGAATCAATGTATGTATAGCAATCATTCACCATGCTCACTTACATTTAGATAATTCCTCTGTTTCTTTCTTTTTCCTAGTCCGTGTCTGCAGGACTCATGGCTCTCCTGCCTTTTTCAGCCCACCACCTCTTGCCATGACCCCTCAACCTGCAGCCACTTAGTCTGGGTCATCTGAACCTCGACAATGTGGCCGCCCCTGCAAGTACCATACTGCCGAAGAGAGAGCTAAGGGTCATAGTACTCATCAGCAAGCCTACTACGAATGGTATGTTCAGATACTTTTTGATTGTCACCTTGTTGACTGATCTCCCTCAGGCATTGTGACCACATCTGTCATACAGTCCATAAGCAGTACCAAGCAGAGCATCCTAATGCATGCGGCTATGCTCACAAGCGCAAAACCAAGCTGAAGAGAGATTGTGGTCATGTTGACAAGCCTGCTGGTGAGAGATATGTCACTTTTGCTTTTCTTCAGCTGGTTCAATCTCATTCCAACTCAGGGAGGATCATTCCAATGACCAATCACACTCCTGGACCACCATTTCGACTCTACCATCCTGGCTTTCTGCATTAATGGGCGACCAGAGCCCATCCTCATTTCTGGAGGAACTTTTCGCTGCGTCAACGCAACCTGACTGCATGGACCCTGCCATCTATCTCAATGACCAACTTTCTCCATTCAACACTCTTGTCTTGCAAGTAGGGACCATAGTGATGAAACTTTACTGTAAAACAGGGGCGTCTCAAGAGTGGAAGCAGGCCAAAGTGGCAGAGGAGTCAGTGAAATCAGTTGTGCACCTCATTGAGGATTTGCTTTGTTCAGCTATGTTGGGATGAGACGAATTGATTTTGGAGCAGTGGCAAGGTACTTTAGCGTATCAACGACTTTAATCACATTTTTGTATTACATATGATATGATTATGTATTCGTACCTACTCGCTCGTCTTGGAGGGACCAGGAATCGCATGCAAACAGTGACAAGTAACAACTGTACAGATGTGACCATTACTTCTTTTTGGTTTTTTGTTTACCCTGCCAAGTTCAGCCACTCCAACAGAACCTATAGCATCAGTGATGAACTTTGTAGGTGACATTCATTAATTTGATTGTGGTTCTATTCTAATTCAACTATTCCTAGATCTTCTCAGTTTTGCACCTCCAAACAGTCGCCTCCCACTTGTTGGAGTATTGCACTCTCACGGCTGACTTGCAAGGTCCCTGGGTGACTGAGTTCACCATGGAGTTTTTGGGATGGCACCCAGAATTTGCCCCAGCATTGCAGGGTTCGGTGCAGGATTACCCTCCCTTAGTGGATGAGGTACGCGGGGTGAGTGAACCAATGGCATGGATTTTTAATCATGATACTGATGTGTTGCACCCTTGACAGAACCTTAGGTGCACATTCCGGGTCCTGGACCAGACTCTGCCCAATGTGGACCCTAACAGGTACCCCAGTCATCGCCCCCCTCCACTCATTGCGGAGGATCCACCAAGCACACCCCCGGCAACCACTGAGATGTTCATTGCTGACTCCAACAATGGTTATTTTTTGGATGACACTCGAGACGATGACGACATGTCAGACCTGCCATCCCTCTTCAGTGCTCAGTTGGTGGTCGGTGCGGCTGCACCTGTGGTGCTGGCAGAGGCTTTGACCTCCCTTGGCAAGGGCCGGGATACCGAGATGGATGTATTCAGCAAGGATGGGGAACCGGTGCATCCTGCCACCCCTGACCCTACTGAAGGGCCAGTTCATATAGATCAGTTGGGCCAGGTGGGAGCCACATGGCCAAGTCCTCACAAGTGGGGGCTACCTGATAGCCCAGTCTGGGGCAGTAGTGATGATCCATGGGGGGTGTCTCCTGGTCAATGGGGATCTGGAGATTGGATCAGGGATAGTTCACAGTCGAGTAATTGGGACTCGGCTGGGTGGGAACAGTCAGATGCAGGGATAGGGTGGGAAGAGTCATCGAGTGATAAGGGTCTAAATGGTGCTGGCATCTCTCCACCCCCAACACCATAAAATCTCCTCATTTTTTGATACCATGCATGTAAATACCCTGTTTCTTACAAAAAAACTTGTATATTTGGCATTCCCTTGCACTCGTCTATTCAAATTAGAGCATTGCATGCAGCATGTTCACATGATCCTGACCTTCCCATATAGATACATATGTTCCTGAACTGTACAGTTCTTCGGATGGACCCAGTACTACCCACATGTTCGTGAGGCCCGGAAGCTTTGCATCTACTCAGCAGAAAATGAAATTGAAAATAGTTCAGGTAACATAATTCTTCTTGCAATGATCAACCCCTGTGACATCTTATTGGTTCTAGGCCCCGTTTGTCTTCCACTACAATGCTGACCAGCGCAAGCTCTTCCATGAGAGAGTGCCTCAATACTTGACAGCAGTGGGAATGAGCCAACTGGCAGTGTCAATCTTCTTGGTTGACTTCCAGCAGGAATGGGATGACTGATGGGCTACATAGCAGGTCCAAGACGCCACCCAATTCCGGTATTTCCAGGTGCGACAGGAGGTATGTTATGTTGTGATCTGTGTTCGCTTGATCTAACATCAACATCATTTCTAGGATATGATTCGGATGCTGAATTGGGTGCTGTGGTCCCGTCCTTTGGTGGATCCACCCCTGCCTCCTCCTCCTCCTCCACTGCCACTGCCTCCCCCACCTCCCCCAGCGCAGTCGATCTCCTGGAGGGAGCAGGCAGTACGTGTACGTGCTGCACGATGTGCTGCACAGGATGCTGAGGCCAGAGATCTCGCATGCAGAGTGCGGATTGCTGAATGGGAGCGCTATCGACATGAGAACCCGGCATACACTCACCCTGGCCCACAGCGCCAAGTGTTGATGATTCCCAGCCCAGAGGTGACGAATTTTGTGGATCAAATGTGGGCAGAGTGGGAAGCAGAAGAGGCCAATCAGATCCCTGAGGATAGTCAGCAGGCTCTCCTGGCTGAGTGGAGAGTGCTGCCTGAGGACGAGTGTCCAATTGTGTAGCATAGTGCTGTTTAGTAGCCAGTACTATTTATGTTTTTCTGCAATCAACGTCCGAACGTGTTTGATGTGATGTGACAAACCTGTGGGTGAGAAACCGGAACCGGTATTCCAATTCCATCATGACTATGACAACCTCCATGCCTTGCACTCCCCACATCTTCATACTGACAAGTATACTACTGCTATGACACCCACACCACGCTTCACGGTCTTTGTTGACTCACACAAACACTCACAAATACCATGTTCTGGCCACCATGAGCCATAGCACCAAGCGCAAAATACCTCAAGTTTACCGCTACAACAATGTCTTGGCTGACAGGCAGACTGAGGTCCCTTCCATGTGTTTCATTACAGTGGTCAACGGGAAAAGAGCCAGGCGCTTTCATGAGGTTTTGGGACCACGGCAGTATCAATACCTGTCCAATTCAATAGAACTGGTGGACAACGATCTGGAGTGGGAGGATGAACCTGAGGCTCCACCACTGCCAAGCGCACAGGAGTCAGACAAGAACCCTGGAGCAAAGTGTTATGCCAACTCGGTAGGTCTTTTTGGCAATGAGAATGAGATACCAATCTGACTTGCCTTTTCTTAGGATATGCCCCTGCTGAAATGGGCAGGAAGAGATGGCCATCCAGGATACTGGGAGGAGTATTTGACGGAGCTTTTGTGTGGCGAAGGTCGAGGAGGGGCACAGGGTTTGACTATATGTCCTACCTGCAAGGAAGACATCATCCCTAACAACAGATGCAAGGATTTCTCTGGCGGGCTGATGGAGTGTGATTCGTGCTTCATCACATGACATGAGAGACTGCTATTACATTGAGTTGAGGTCAGTGATATATCCAATACTAGGGTGGAAGCTGGGCTGACTTGTTTAGGTTTGGAATGGGAGGTTTTTTGAGAAGAGCAGTCTGCAGAAGTTGGGCATACAGATCCAACTAAATCATCTCGACCTCGAGTGTGGCAACCCCCATGCCACGGCGATGGATTTCATGGTATTGGACATCAATGGAATCCACAAGGTGGCTGTTGATTTCTGTGCCTGCAAGGAACATCTCCCCAATCGCATTCAGCTCTTGCAATATGGATGGTTCCCAGCAACTGTTTGCTACCCACAATCTTGCGCTACGTTCTGGTTACTGGAAATTTTCAGACAGTTTCCTTGGCTAGCAAGATCTCAGTGTACAAGTACTACCAAGGTCTAATGTGTATGATGGATGCCACAGGAATGTCTCTCCCAAAGGTGCGTCTCTTTATTCAACGGGTTGGGCTCGACTAAAGTGTGAACAGCCATGCTGATGAGCCTCCAGGCTCTGTATGCTCAGAATTCGTGGATTTTACCTGCTAATTAATGTTACTATCCCTTTAACGGCCTTTCAGCAAACCAATGATTGCACACACCTTGACACCACTTTCATCCTACAGCAACTACTCCTCATGTGCTTTGTTACCCATCCCATCTTGTTACACATCATAATTGCTGTATTTCATCATGGCAAGGCACCTATGATCAACAATCACCCCAAAACGGAATTGCCGCATCACTCAGAAGCACCCAGTGGACGTGCCCATTTGATCACTTAATGAAAATGACATGATTGACGCAAGTACCCTCCCAGCTACGACAATTACAGCTACGGCAACTACAGACCATGTTTACTAAGGCTGTTACTTCGCCAAGGCCTCAAGAAAACATTGCTCCACGCATACTCCTCAGTATGATGACTATCGCCCAGTAATCTGCAGCTAAACAGCACCGAGTGATCTGCTCATCGCTCAATAAAACCATACAGCTTGCATCCATACACGGCAATGTCAACAAGTTGCTGTTACTTTAGAAGACCAAGGACCATATGTTTCCTACAATTTTTACAAAGCCAAGGCCTTACAGCTTTACTAAGTCTCGCATATTTGCTCTATTTATAAATTCATACTTGTAGTATAAAAACTAGCTAGAAAATGTAGTTAAGAAGTTAGTTCATCTCCAGTTGACCACAGTCTATGTCAATTATTGTCACACTCTAGTCTATCACTAGTAAATCACGTTTATTCACCGTTCTATAGCAATATACAGTTTACCCCAGCATATTCTCAATTGCACATCAACTCTCGAACTCACCAGAGTTATTCCATGGTTCTTAACTGTGAAAAGTCTCTTGACATTCGCTCTTTGCTCTTAACACTATTGGTACATGCTCATATTGTGCCAATACATGATCGCCACGCCATACCTCATCCCCGTTATCTTTTATAGGCCATCATTATTTCACTTTCACACCATTGGAGTTTTTACAGTTTCTCTTTCACCATCGTTATCGTTGCCCACTTGGGTAGTCTCCGAGCAGACTTAGGATCAGTATAGGACCAGTTACAGCAAGTTTTCATATAGTATCAGTCCCTCAAGTGGACTTGAAGGTTAGTTTGACATAGGATAGGATTGTTTCAGTACAAGACCAGTTTCGACATCGACTTCAGCACCATCGCACCGTATAGGACCAGCATCATCATCAGTTTTCGTAGATCCACATTTTCTCTCGCCACACGCCATCTCCACTCTGTTTTCTCATCGCCTTGCTCACTCATAGACTATTGTCAACTGTTTAGTCTATCTTCCATTGTTCACCCCGCTCAGATTACTATCGAGCGACGTTTTCTAGTCTCATCTTACGTTTTCTCATATGGATTCATGGTATTCATGTCATACCCACTTCCATTCCCTCTCATCTCAAGAGATCCTTACCAGCTTATAGCCATAGCATCTAGTACTCGACTACCAAGCAGTACTACTTCGCAGACTTAAAGTCGCAGTGTATACTTGCATATAGAGGAATTGATTTACTGCACAGAGGTGCCCCAAACCCACTCGCAAACACGATTGCCTTGATTGCCATGTTACTACGTTAATTACCCAATCTCATTCTGAGTTGGTGTTGCTGTTGCCATGGAAGTCTAGGCTCATCAATGCTATCGCTCCTTCCTTTGCATGACATGTCAGTGGCGTCACCTGAAACTCCTCAAGTGCTTTGGTCGAGGACACATTGAGGATGGTGTCCAAGTTATTCCAGAGGGAGCTTTAGCTCTGAGATGTCCTGCATGCCTGCAACCAAACGAGAATATGCCAGAGGGATGGCAGGAGGCCCCTGCAGAGGAGCAGTGAGTTCATCACGTTTTAATAGGCCCAGCTGATGTACCATACTGCCTAGATATCTCCATCGACCCATCGTGGCAGTTGATGCAAATTTCCATCTCAAAAACCTGTGCAAGTCTATGCAAGAACACAACCCTGGGTTACACACAGGAAATGCTTACATGGTGGAGCATGATAAATATATTGAGCACGTATGATGCTATGCATTACAGAAAGATGTGAGTCATTTGCACTTTACTCAGTCCCAGCTGGTGCTAACCTGGTCGGCAGATTAGTAGCTGTAGTGGGTTTCATACGCTGGTGCATGCAGAATTGAAGAATAATAAAGGACTGCAAGCTACAGGGGTGGGAATGTGTGTCTGTGCTCAACATGAGTGCATCTTACCCACTGCAGTTGGGGATCTCCAGGTTGGAGAACAGTGAGTCATACTATTTGGTTTGTCTGGCACGAGGTGACAATGGTGACAGGTACTGCAACATGGATTACATTGCCATGTCTGCTGCTTCATCGATGACCGGGATCAAGCAGATTTTCTGGTCTTACAATATTGCCTGTCAGTGGAAAGCTAAGCTACCGGAGCATATCACCAAGCTGCCCGAGGCTATCCGGACACCAACTCAAGGACTGGATATGGATTTTGGAGTGCCGAAACTGCACACGAAAGGCCACAAGTATCCATGCCAATGTCAATATTCCATGCATGTCAAGAAAGGGACAGCATGTATGTGTGGGGAGGGAATTGAGTGAACCTGGTCCAAACAAAACAAGATGGTGAGCTCAACCAAGGAGATGGGTCCTGGTTCTCGCCACAGCATCATCAATGATCAGTTGGGCACACATAATTGGGACAAAGTGACAAAAATGGGTATGTCTCTCAATGATCTGACATTGTTAACATCAGTCCCTTACTGTTCTTGTCTGCCAGGGCATGCATTCTCCATCTGTTTAGTGTTTGCAAAGGAACAGGCTCACCGACAAGTGTGTGCATATTCCAGATTCACCCAGGCCCTCCCAACAATTGAAGAGGAGGATGAAACTTGGGAGAATCAGTGGACACAGGAGGTGGAGGCATGGGAGAAGGATCTCAAAGTGCAAAACCCATACTTCATTGAGATGAAGTGTAGGTAATCTCATGGTCTAAACTTGAAATGGTATAGCTAAACACCCAGACAGATGAGAGTGAGGCAACTCTCAAACTTTGCCTGAAGGAAGAGGATTGACACGCATGCAGGAAAGGAGAAGTTCAGTTGCATTTGAGCACTCCATCTGCCTCTCTTGCATTGGGATTGATGATTGAGGAGTTACAGTAAGTCATACTCTCTGTTCTGAAGAATCCACTCATCTGCAACAGTGATATCAGACAACGTTTGAAACAAGATTTCCAAGAGATGGCTGAGAACGTACTCATGCTAACTGAAAGGAATGAGCAACTAGAACACTGCAAGACACTTGAACGGCATATCAAAGATTTCAGAGACATGCAGACGGCGTACATGCCATGCATAGGTCCACTGCTAGCCTCAATGGCGAGATCAGTGTATGAGGATGAGGAGATCAAGGTGCAACAGCTTTGGCTACCCTCTGCTCTCAACAGCAGCCAACGAGAGTCAGGTTGCCATGGTGGTGTGGTGACTATGGAGGCGCAGTTGCGAGAGGCACAGTGTCGTGATGCCCTCGACATTATTGGCAGCATTATCTGATTGAAGAAGGAGTCGCTACTGTACCGTGATGCGTTCATGCGTGGCCAAGCTCAGCAGACCCATGCTGTAACATTTGTGGATCAGATGGAGTGATGACTTAAGTCCTGCATTGTAAAGTATCAGGTTGCTTGTGAGGCCTTGCTGAGTTTGAGGGGTCACAGTGCATGGGAGGAAAACCTACAAGTGCTTCAGGAAAGTGACGTCGTCAGTCTTGAGGGTGCCAAATTTACAGTCAAGGACCCCATGGCATCATGACAGAAGGGGCGCTATGGTACACAGCAGGCAGGAACAAGCTCCACAGGCCAAGGTTATAAGGTTGTTCCATTGTCACACCTGCAGCATGTCTAAGGGTGTATTTTTGCAAAAAGTCATACTTTACACAATAACCATGCAGAGGCAGAGCAAGTGGGCTGACAGTGCAAGTGGCACATGAAGAAGCAAGGTCACAGAGGCAGAGAGCTCTATGATAGAAAAAGAAGCAGTGGAATTAAAACATAAGGACTTCGTCGTTGCACTGTACCTTACAGGCATGCATGGCAACAAGGCCAAAGAGCGAGCTTGCTTGTAAAACCATCTGTTTGCAGTAGAAAACTCAGCCTCAGTGGGATGCGCTTGTACATGGCCTGAGACTAATTTAGATAACTATGTGTCAGTAATCTATGACGTGTGGTCCCTGGAAATCCAGAGAAACAATATCATGCATGGGGTAATCAAGAGAACCCCAGGCATGGCCTAGAAACAGGATTCGGCCGATGGAAATAGCGAGCGGGCTCAAAATCCGAAGCATTCCTTGGTTACTGAGTCTAGAATATGACGCTGTCACCTTCGGAGCCGAACTGAAAGCTGAACATGAAGTGTGATCAGTGATCGAGGATTAAGCAGCTATTGAGTACAAGTCAGTGAGCTACTCTGCTGCTAGGGCGAGCGATGTCGACATTGCTTAGCTCTTTGAGGATACTAAAAGGAGGACCAAGCAGCACTCTGCCAAGAGTGTTGTACCAGTTCAGACAAAGAATTATCGGCCGACAAAGAATTTAACTTACTAAAGGACCGTTTGTAATAATCAATCTCCCGTAGTATAAGTAGGTAGAATTTCATGTAGTAAAACAAGATACCTACCCCCCATGTACAGTAATAAAGTTTCAGTTTGGATCTGGACTTGTTGCGATGCATAAGAGTTAGTAGCTTCAAGTCTCAGCTAGAACGCAAGTTTAGCAAGCTCACAGAGAAATAGAACAAGAGAAACATTTTGGATAAAAACTTCAGTTTACTTGAGATACAAAAGAGATTCGGTGGCAGTGATGCTGTGCCCATCTTGAGAGTTTGCTGAAATATATCTGAGAGAGAGCTCTGTTCCTTTTCTGGTTCAGTGTAAGGGAGAAATTGAGTTGTGTTGGCCTCTGTGTAGGTCTTGAGTTGTTTTGCAAGGGAATCAGCCAGATTGGGCTGTTCTAGCAGTTGCACAGAGTGTGACAGGTGTGTGCAGTTGGACCTCGCAGCACCATTGTTAGAGCAAGTGCACTGTGTGTGAGGACTTGTGGGGACAGTTTTTGAGAGTAATTGTGACTTGATTGGGAGTGCCGAGGGCCTCTAATCATGACAAGTTTGGGAGTCAGATTTAGCAACTAAGAGACAGGCAATGTCGCACGTGGATTAGATCTAGCGGCGGGTCATACTTAGCAAGCTCACTGACTGAATTTGGTCATTTTGCAGATCTGTGTATCCGTGTGTTTTGGCTATAGAAATATCCTTTGCCTTGAGGGTTGCGTGGTTCACCATGCTCTCTTGTAAAAAGCTTCGAGGAAATAGAGAATTTGAGAATGGCTTGAGAAAAATACGTTGTTACATGTATCGTTCTAGCGAGCTCGCTGAGCAAAATTGAGATATTGTTGGTGCACAATTGGAATTAAATCCCTTGCTCCCCTCTGCACTTAAGGAGATTGTGTGTGGGTGTGTTTAGTGGGATTGAGTGTAGGTTTTAGTGTGTTCATGCTAGGCCATGCTCAGTTTCATGGGTGCCCATCACCAGCCTTGTCACCGTGGATCTGGACCATCGAAGGGGCTCTGGGAGATGGATCAGATGAGCAACTGCATGAGAGTGAGAGTTTGCCTAGCATCGATGACAATATCTAACATTCTTCATCACAGGTGTGAGAGTGGAATGGCTTAAAAGCCATGCTCGCATGCAGCGCTGGTCAGAGCAGGTGTGGATGGTAGAGATGGAAATGATGTGGGTGTTAATATCAGTGGAGCGGCGTGCACAGGTCTGGGAGCAATGAGGGGGCGACATACCGGGTGATGCGGAGACTGCAGAGGGTAAGAGGGCCTATGCAGCAAGACAAGCTGTGATGTGGCACTCCCTGGGGTTGACATTTTCGGGATTGTGGGCCTTGCCTCTTGCAAAAGTTAAGGCATGACAGCCTGCTTGGATGGCGGAGGAGGCGCAAGAGGCTGAGGCGCTGGAGGAGGTGGTATTATTAGGCCCAGATTCAGTAGCCGAGATGGATTATGTAAGCAGCAATAATTGATAACCGTATTGGGGCAAGCGATTTTTAAAAATAAAGAATTAGTGCGATTAAATCAGATACAGGTGCCTATTAAGTACAATTGGGATGTATTATGGCTCGTATAAGCTGAGGTGGCCTAAATAAGGTGGTTTGGGGGTTATTTCTGAGCTGTGGTTATTAACCACTCAGTAGCCTAACAGGCCAGTGGTTATAACCACTCCGTTTAGCCTATGGCTACACCCAAGGGTCCTTGTGGTTCCGCATTCAAGTACATGCTGACAAAGTCTATCAGCCAGAATTTAAGTGCATGAGCTGTGACAATAGTGAAGAGCATCCGCAGGGATTCATATCATACGATGGCAGCAAATGAGTCATAGTAATGGAGCCCTTTGATCTGGGTAAAGCCCTTTACCATGAGTCTAGCACATCGTTTAAGGAGCTCCACAGTGATTCCATCAAGTTTCTTGTCGAAAGTCCAATGAGTGTCAATAACGTGCATCCATGGTTCCTTTGGTACAACTCTCCATATGTCCCTCTCTTCCATTCAACAGATCTCAGCATCCATGGCCGGTTTCCAGATTCTAGCTTTGGTCATGGCCTCGTTGTAGTCATCTGGTACCCACATGTCATGCCTGTCAACAATGTTGCTTATTTCTGATGCCTTTAGAGCAACAATATCTTCTACATCATCCTCGTCTGGGAGTAGCAGAACCATGTTATTGTTGGCCCAGCCGTTACCTTGTCTTTTGGCTTTGGCTTCACGTCACACATACTCATTTGATTCGAGTATTGCTTTTGTGGGTTTGGGTATTCGAGATGGACATGCTGACTGGGTGTTCGGGGTTATGCAAGATGGTTGAGCTTGGGCTGGTGGCTTAGGTATGCGAGACAGACGTGCTGATGGAGGTGGTTGTACATGGGCTGGGGTTGATGGTGTTTGGTTTGGGTGAGGTACTCCATTTGTCTGATTATGATCGACGCTAGTGTTGCTGATCAGTGGCTGTGGCTGATCCTCAATCATTTCATTGAGTGGTTCAATGATATCTTCGTACACAATCTCCCCCTCACGAGAAGAAACAGTATGAGTTGGCACTAGCTCTTCAAAGATTACATCACAAGATATGATCACTTTGTTGCCAGGTGCATCATCCAATAGGATTCTGTATGATCCATGACCTGCCAAGCCAATAAAACGACCCTTTTGACCATGTGGAGACAGTTTGCTGTGGCCCTTTGCCACTGGAATTTTTGCATAGCAAGTGGATCCCCAAACTCGGAGATGGGCCACCGTTTGACGTTTTCCAGACCATCCCTCCTCTGGTACTTTGCCTGGGTGGCGCAATGTGGGGAGTAAATTTCCAGCTTTGATCGTGTAATTGCAAGCTTCTGCCCACCAGCCATTGGACATTCTTGCCTCCAGTAGCAATATTCGGACTGTCCCGAAAACAATACCTAGCATTTGTTCAGCCATCCCATTGGCTGCAGACGAGTAAGGTGCAGTGAATTCAATGGTTATGCCCTTTTCCAGACCCCAGTTCCTCCACAGGTCGTTTTTGAACTCGTTATCGCACCGGAGCTTCTTTAACTTCTTCCCTGTTTGGCGTTCAGCTATTACAGTGAATTGATTCAGCACTTCTAAGGTGGTTTCTGCCCTTTGATCTGATAGGTACTGTATCATTTGAATCACTTCAAATGTCACATGTCACAAAGGGTGCATTCGTATTCACAAAATAATCATGTGTCACACATCTCAAGGGCCTCATTCGGCAAGGTTGAATGTCACAAAGTCAGAAAAGTGCCAAATTTGATGAAAAACAGCCCAAAATTAAAAAAATTTCTTCGATATGACGGTTTTAATTCATTTCTAGCCTGTTGCTGGGTGTTCCATGCCTTGAATATTTGAGTAAAATATACCTTAATAGGAATATTATTCGGATTTTGTATGAATGTCACTGTCACTGGCCCCATATTCGATCATTTGGCAAGGTACAAACATGTCCCATGTCACAGGCCATTCAAAGTGATTCAAATGGTACAGTAATATGGGGTATGCTGTGACGTTGCATTATCGGCAAAAATGAGTGCATATTTAGCTCCCCCAATAGATCAGATGCGAGCCAGGCCCCATATATCCACCATAACCCATGCTAGGACCACTGTCTCCAGTTCAATATCAGCATCAAATGGACACCTCTTCTGGTTACCCAGTATGCAAGGCTCGCACTTCCCCCCAGCACACTCCCCATCCTTTATGTTCAAGCCATCTACCAGGGCTCTCTTCTGGAGTTCAGTGATTCGGCTTATTCCCAGGTGAGCAAATCACATGTGCCATGTTTCCATGGGCACTGCAGCCTCCAAGGACCTTACAGCAAGTGCAGTGTACTCCTCACTGTGCAACAGTGTACCATTGATTGTGTATAGGTCATTTACCATCATCGCAGTGAATTGTGGCACCTGGTTTTGGTCCATGAATATTGCTTGGTTCCCTCCAAAAGTGATGAACCATCCCTCTTTGTCCAACCTGCTGATTGATATTAGGTTCACCGAGATGTCAGGGCAGTGGAGGGCCTTGCTGAGAGTGAATACATTTTGAGATCCTGCAATGGATGACTTCAATGCTATGGTGCCAATCCCTTGAATGTTCAACGATGCTCCAGCTTTTGATGAACTTCCTGATGTCTTGCCCAGCAGCATATAATGGAAGAAGCAGTCTCTGTTTTGAATGAAGTGGGTGGATGCCCCCAAATCTCCATACAGCAGTGAGTTGTCTACAGTCCCTTTACTAGCATTATTGACAACTAGTGCTGTTTCTTCTTTCAGGACCTTCTCGATTGCCTCTAGGGTTTCACCATTGACAGTCACGTTTAATGCCATAACATTTGCATAGACAGAGCCAGCCTCAGGTAAAGTCGTGTTGGTGGTTGCCAGGTTTGTGGAACTAGGCACAGGTGTGTCCCGTTTTCCTTTCCACCAAGGCAGGTACTGACCCTGTCTCCCTCCCCCTAATTTCCAGCACTTGTTGAGTATATGGCCTATTCCTTTGCAAGCATCATTTGGGGTGTGCACCTTGTCTGACCTCGGGGCCATATTCTTCTTCGAGGATAGGCTTTGAACTTGGAGGGTTAGGGCCTGGATAGATGCTTGGAATGCCTGGACAGTTGACTCCTGAGTGGATGATGGACTGTTTGCGGGGTTCCTTCTGACAACACATTTGCCATAGGCAATGAGACGACTGATAACAACAATGAGGTTAGTTTTGGCATAGAGAGTGCTGACAACTGAGTCCCAGGACTCGAGGAATAAATTGAGCAGGGTAGTTTTGAAGCTCTTGTTGTCTATGCCTGCTCCAGCATTGTTAGCTTCCTTGCAAAGCTTCTGCATCCTTTCAATGTATCCACTGTCCCTGCTAACCTTTTCTCCATCCTGATATTTCATTGCTTTCAGGGTTTTCTCCCTATGGTTGCGAATGAGGTCTGAGTATGCGCCGTATTGGGTCTTGAGAATAGTCCAGGCTTCGTGGGATGGTTTACTGGGGTTAATCCTGACACCGAATACGTCTTTGACATTGCGGACGATTGATGCGAGTGCGATGCTCTCACATTGAGCATATTCAAGTAGGTTGGGAGTTAGACTGTTGATTGGGGTGGATGGTAGTGGCACAAGTGTTTGACCAGGAATTCATACTTTGTTTTCCCAATAGTTGACAAGTCCACGAGTGTTTCCTTCAGTCAGCATGATCATTTCAAAAGCTGCCCAGTTCTCACCATTGAACTTCTCATCGTCATCTAGTTTAATGGGTATGGTTTGCTGTGAGGTAGTCATCATGATAGGGGAATACGATGTTTTGTTTTGCACTGTCTGTGTGGTTTATTGAGTTGACCGATATGAATGTGTGTGTTGTTAACCCAGAGGAAAGAGCATGGGAGCTTAGAACCTGTTAGGAATCAAACAGCTCAGTCAGTCACATGCTGTAGTGGTGATCAACTGATATTAAGTACACTACCTGTTAGAAATCAAACAGCTGTAGTAATGTAGCATAAGAAAATGATAATAAGAAAGAATAAATGATATACGCACCTCAGTCAGCCACACGTTGTAGTGGTGATCAATTGAGGTGTAAAAGGAGAAAAACAGGTAGATATGTATGGCAAAGTAAAGGAGTTACAAGTCTATATTTAGTAAGTAAGTTCATATAAGGAACGGTAAGCATGATTAGACAGGCTAGGATGAGTACTCAACACATCCAAGCACACGTTGATGCATTCACCCATGGGTGGGTGTTGAGCTGTGCATGGAATATTATTTTTGGGCCTGCGTTTCTTTTTTTGGGACCCAAGCGATGTCGATGAATGGGAGGGCAGGGAAACACGGGAAATTCGGCACCAATCTGGTACACTTGCGTGCACTGATGATGTAGCTGAGAGTGGACTGATGGGATTAATACAACACATACAAAGGGCATACAGTGGCCAAAAATCAATCTGAAATATATTTCACCGAGAACACATCAATATAAATACAATTTTACAGACTGTATGAATTGTATTTTTGACAGCTTCAGTAATTACTGGGTAAATTGTATTTGATGTTCCTCAGTAGTTACTGGGATAAATTGTATTAAATGGACAGTACAGCCTCAGGTGGCAGGTGGAATCAATATCTGAAGCATGGGAAATAGCTCCCAGGAATGTGCAAAGCCATGATTTGATCATGATGCCATGTGTATGTCGATGTGTGCATTGATAGACAGAGAGCAACTACCGGAAAATGTGTGCATTGGCTTGCACTGCAGTTACTGGGCAAATGTGTGCAATATGGACACTATGGACTTGGTGATCAGAATGTAATTACTGTGTTTACTACTAGTCTTGCAATAGCCTTGGAAGATTGATCCTGCTACTTGCTCCAGGAATTAGTAGAAATTTGGAATGTTTTATCTTGACTGACTTAGCCGAAGTGGGCCATTGCAAGCATGGCAGGTATGAGTCTGAAGTCCCAGATGGCATGGGTGAGAGAGTTGAGCACTTTTTCAAAACACAGATATTGACTTGGATTACTATCAAGGTCCCACTTGGAATGATTCAACACCTACACACCTGACCTTGATGGGGAAAGATATTATAGGGATCAGAAACTAAGACTCAATTCTCTTGCCTTTGTTCTTTTTGGATTTGCAATGTAGCATTAATGTAGCATCCATGACATTTGAAACCTCCACCTACAAACACCGACATCAAACTTTACTGACACGAAAGATATTGCAAAACCAAGCTCATTGATATACAGCCTGAGTGTTTGCTGAACCATCTAACAATGCTTCTGACCTTCAATCAAGTCCGCCGCCCTTTCCGTGACCACATACAACAGCACCTGAGTATGCTAGTATGCCTAGCTGGTACATATGGCTAAAAATTACATGTTAGTACCCCCAAAATACGATGAACAAAGTATGAAATTTTGCCAAAACTAATGTGTCCACAACCCTTCCCCCTCTCACCCACTTGAGCCTCAAATCCAGATCAACGACTCGCCAATGTACATTGGATGGGGACGTACTCACATAATGCCATAACCCAAGTCTAACAAAAACTCATCTGGGAGCTCCTTGATTGCTTGGATGATGCAACCATTGATGGTGCTGGGATATTCAGCCACCGACACAGAGTTGACACCATCAAACCGTGCACTGTGGGATCATGGTGGTGCAGCTGGTGCCTTCAGATGAACCTGGCTCACTGAGTCAGAATAAGTACATTGCTTTCATATACATGTGTACAACAGTCATCACGTGAAAGATCTGTCACATGTACAGTCTCATTTGTCTCCCTATACCATCATGTCAACTCTCTCAAGACTTGTGCCTCCTTCAACCCTCTTCTGCCTTCCAACATGACTTCCATGAAAATGCCTGTCTCTATGAACTTGGGGGTCTCACCACCAACTTCGATTCCTGCCCAGAACTCCTAGTCTACTGCTGTCTCTCCGTGTATCCGCACTCTCCCATGCCTGCCTGTGTGCTCAAAACGTAACTTTTGAGGAAAAAAAGATTAGTCTAGTTTTGTCTAATGGAAGTTTCGCTTACCATTGATTTCTGATTTACTCAGTTATTGACCTCAGTGCCAGTAGACAAGATTCATGAGCCATGAAATCCTCAAAAAACAGCTCCTCTTCATTGGCTGCACCAGCATCCCCAAAGGCCAAATTACTCACCAATTCTGTGGGGCAGCAGTAATGACTGTCATACATTCCCATTGTCTCGTTAGTCAGTACTAAATAAACGGTGCATGAGCTAGCACAATCATAACAAAACTGAGTCTACGTATGCATTCTCTGACACTCCGAGTCTGCCTAGTCTGTGTCTTGATCAATGTGTGTACCTCACATATCATAAACTCCATTGTATCAATCAGCGTGCTAGAAGACATGTTAGAAATGCCATACCAAGAGGTATAGATCAACACCTAACTAAGAATCGAGCACAGACACCGTGGTGATGAAAGACAGACTATTTACATGACACTGAGGCCTTTGAGAAAAATCATATTCACCAAAGAAGGAATAGCCTCACCAATACATTTTTGATATGAGATGCAGTGGGGCAGGGCATTTGCAGACCATGCAAATGCTCAAGACTGGAACAGCATTTCCATCCGAGTTGATGATCTCCGTGGCAATGAAACTGAGCCCACAGTAAGAGCTGCGTTTTGTGGGATCATTGTGGCAATAGTCAGGATGGTCGATAGTGATATGCTGCAGCATTCTAAGAGACAATTCAGTGGAGTCATTTGAGGAGGAAGAAAGGGATGGGAACAAACAAGAAAATTTCACCACATATTGGCCCCATAAAAATAGGCGCAAACATAGGGAAGGCTGCAGCCATGCATAATGCTGGAGGGATCAGTCATTGGCAGTAGCAAATAGTAGCATTGGGATTTCCTTGCGAATTTGAAGTGATTGTCACATATGGGAAAGTGGCTGTGCGAATCTAACCTTAAGGATAACCAGGAGAACAGCCATTTACTTGAAATACGTAGTGCTGGGATGCTTCAAAAGTAGTGGTGTTGCCCCCATGGAAACAAAAGGATTTTTGTACATTATTACACCCATACATTGAATACCTGGGAATCAGATACACAATAGGGCATACTGGGGAGTTCCTCACCAGGGTTTAGTTACTAAATTCATGTCTTTGAACTTTGGCCTTGCAAACAAAACATAGTAGCAAAGCACAACTAAAAAGCTGGTAATGTTGTTCAAATGTAGGTTATTATATTATGATACTACGGATAAATACAAAAGGATTTTTTTAAATAGAAAAAACCATGCAGCGAGCATGGCAGGTACATGAGTCAGCGGCAGTCACTGCAGGAGGTGTCGTTTGCTGGAACAGCAACTTCTGAATCGGTTTGGGGAGGTTGTGAGGTCGTATAGGGTCACGGCACATTAGGAAAATGAATGGAAAGAGGCCAAAACCCTGTCAACAGCAATGAGGGGGTTGGAGGAGGAAACAAACCTCACCACTAAATTCCCCGATGTCGAAAACGGGGATGGTGAGGTAGTCATCATGGTGGCTGGGCTGTAGGGGAGGATATGCAGGAGGGAGCCTGGGTATGGGATGGGGTGTTGATACATGACAATGGGGGCATCGTTGTAGCTAGCGAATGGAGGAGTCATGTTCCCCCATCAAAATGATAGGGGATGTATGAGTATGGGGTCCCTGGGATGGCTACATGGGATGGGGAACGTCCATGTTGGTGTTTGGCAGGGCGGGCAGTGGTGGGTGGGCAAATTGTTGTATGGCAGTGATGCTGGGCACATTTGTTGTGTTCTCAATTCTCTATTGAAGCCTAAAATCATGTGGCCATCATCGTCGTCGTCATGCACCATTGGCATCCCAGTCTTGGTCCTGCCCTCCTCCTCGACATCTCCTGCCCTCTTGTGCTTCCCCCACGCAATCTCATTACCTAGCAGCCCTCCCCCCAAGCATTCTCAAGGTCCTGCATCACAGAAAATTTGTCCCCCATCCCTGCTGCCGCCGTTGCCATTGCTGTCCTATTGGCCATTGTTGTTGTTATTGGTGCTCACTTGTTCGGGTCCCACAGGAGCAGATGGGCACCGATATCAAATCTTTGGCTATATTCGAGATCTTTAAGGGCCACGAACCTAGTACATGGGGGCAATTGACACCAATATCATTGTGAGAGGTGGTGGATTGGTTGGGAGAGGGTGTTTCCGACTGCATTTTGTGCCACGGCGAGTATTGGTCATTGTCGTTGTCACCATTGACAGTGGGAAAGTCGTTGTAGTCGTCATTGGAGGAGACAGGGTGCTGCCTTGTTCGAGGGCTTACGTGGCTGGTGGGGGTGGGATGCACATAATCCAGGGCTCTTGGGGCCTCCGGATGTGTAAAAAGTATCTAAAAAGAGGAGTAAACATAGAAATGCTGATAACATACCTTTGCATGCCCATGAGAGGGCTATTCGGGGAGTAGATGGGTGTCGCGGCGGAGGGAGGTGGTGGTAAAGGACTACAAAAAGTAGTAGCACAGCCACTCAATTGGCGCTCAGTTGATCGGGCCATGGTGAGCCAAATTGATGCTCCACATGCATCCTGTAGTCTGTGCTCACCCTCCGAAGCCCCAATTTTGAGTGGGATACATTCTTTGATATGTATTCCATACAAGAAGTAATAAAAAAGCAGCTGCCCGCCAGTTTCTTTAGCACTATAAGCATCCTGAAAGTAGCTGTCTATAAAAGGCCTTTATTTGGTCATGTTGAATTCTAAGGTAAAACTTAAAATGCAGGGTCCAGGTTCAAAATGTAGCACAAAAGAACGAATCCTCGTAAACTCGGACTCGTAACTGATACAGACATTCACAAAGTAATGGTCAACAGATTCATAGTGGCGTAAAGAGGTTTTCCTGGCACACGCATGGTCGTTGTAAGGACTCTTGTCAGTGCACTACCGGGTTAAACTTATTGTTCCGAGCTTACGTCTAGCTCTCTTTAACATGATATCGCCGACACTTACATACTTACATCCTCTGTTTCTCTGCTATAGAATGGATTCATGTGTACTTGTCCAGAGGTGTTGAGAGGATAAGTCACAATGACAAAGCACCAGACTGATGGCTGAAAACAGAGCCTCACACCACATCTTGATTTCTGGGATCCATTTGTACAAAAGCAGGACTGGCAGGATACGGTGGAGCACTAGGATAGCCATGAAAAGAACGACTAGTCGCATACCTAACTCTGGGGTATTGAAAGCGGGAAAGGGAGCCATGCGCCTATATGCTAATTTATCCGAACCCCGGGCCCACCCCGGCAAGTTACCGGAACGCGGCCCGGTTCGTGGTGCGCCACCATGTCGCAGACGCGACTACTATTGTACTCTGGCTCAGCTGAGGTCCCTACCACGCCAGCCCGACTCTTCTCCCTCCCGGCAAGCTTCCATCTGCCGCGACGAAGTTTACTGGTTAAGCCTTGTCACGTAGTATCACCCTACCGGAGCTGCAGACAATCATGGTTTCCAAACTCGCTGTTGGCCAGAATCGACCCATGTTGCGGGCCATGATCAGGAAGACTACGGATACCCAGGTCCAGGATTGCAGTCAGCAAGCTCTTGCTCTACCAGAACTACAGCTGGGTGGCTGAGACTGTGTCAAGGAAAGCATGGTCATCTTGTGCGAGCTCAAAGGTGTGATCCCTGCCACCGCATCCTTGATCTTGAGTCTCGTGTATCCCGAGCATATAACCTTCTTCTCCGACGAGGCAACAGCCGATGTCCTTGTCCCTGCTGGAGGACGAAAAGGGATCAAATATACGATAAAGACCTACAAGGAGCTCTTCGACGTCCTTAGTGATATCGCTGGCAGCGTCAATGGCAACAAAGAACAGGATGCTGCATCGGAGGATATATTAGGCAAAAAGGGCTGTCGAGAGAGCGATATGGAATACGGTCAGACTTCAGGAAGACAGGGAGGATCAGTCTAAGAAGGCGAAGAGACCACGAAGGAACAGCGATGTTGTGATCACAAAGAAGAGGAAGCGAATCAAGACTTGATGTGGGCTAATTTCATCATATATATCATTATTCTGATCTCGTTGCAGGTGCGAAGTCAATGGCGGAGATCAATGGCATTTCAGTATCTCACTCGAACCCCAGAATACCAGTTTCTTGTGACGAACGAGGACAGCGCCTATCCAAACACCTATGATATATTGCCTGAAGGAGGAGCTTTAAGTGCTCCACTCTCAAAAATTCTTGCAAAATGTGTTGTTCGATTTCACCCGCTTTTCTGTAATCGATCTCTAATTCATGCAACTTAAATGTTATAATTCAGGCAATTCAAGCACCGCACTTATACTTGAACGACACACCCTCTTCAAGTTCGACAGTTACAGCTACCCACCCACACACTTACATCATTCCACCCTCGTCACTGATTGTACATCGTGTCATATCATGCCCACCCCGCGCCAATAAGCCAGCCACTTCTTTACTTCATTGTCATCCAATTGCGGGAAGTCTGCTGTAGTCAGCAACTCCGCTAAAACCTTGGGTAATCCAAATGCCTCGGTATCCTTCATTAGCAACTCCTCGGCGTTGTGTTTATGGTATGAGAGAAGTCGCAAGGCTGGCAGCGCTGCCGCATCCGAAGTGGAATTTTCCAACAACTCGAACCACTGCGCGTAAGGCACCAATTCGACGTTCAACTCGTTAGAGAAGACACGAGCTAGTTGGGGCCACCGAACCGGTTTCGGGTTTACGATATGGATAATGGAGAAAGAAATGTCAAGACGGTCAATGATTGCTTGAGCAGCCACATTTACCGGAAGCCATGATACAGGCTTAATACTATCATCAACAGTGTCTTCGGGTTAAAATCATAGAAACTACTCACCTTATCGTCGTTGGGAAGACATCCGAGGGAAGAAGCGCTTTGAACAACTGAAGGGAACCATTCGCTGATTTTCCAGGTGCCATTCAAATCACCACTAAGTTGACCGATGCGGAGAATGAGGTAGCGTAAACCGGGAGTCAAACGGAGGAGTTCCTCCGAGACCCATTTTGACTCGCCGTATCCGTTTCCTTGCGCAGCTTCCGCGTTAATGTGGGTTTCAGCAAGAGGACGATCTCCTGTAGCACCTAGGAAACGATATTATCTGTCACCGTCCAAATTGATACACGGAAGACATACCTTGGAAGACCCCAATAGAACTTGCGTACACGAGTCGCGCTTGAGAGGCGAGAGCGAGGTCAATCAAGTTGCGTAGTCCCTGAATATTAGCCTCGTATGAAGACAACCCCATATTGAAGTCCACGAGCCATGCTTAGACACTGTTAGATGATGGCAAGATAACGAACATCGAAATGTTATCGCACCGATATGAATAATATGCGTTATGGTGTCGGCAAACTATAGATTGAGCGATTAGTGATAGTTCATAGGATCAATGTAATGATATATGAACCTTGTCGAGCAGTTGGGTTTCCACAGACAGATCCACCTCCATCATAGTCACCTTCTTCATGCTGACGTGTATATCACGGTCCAGGAATGCCTGCCGCTGTCTCTCTTCGATAGGTATGTCTCCAGGACGATTCACGGCATAGATATGCAGTACATCGGGATCACAGATCAAGTTCACCAAGACATGACATCCCAAGGCACCAGTTGTACCGGTGACAAGTACAACCTTACCAACGGATGAGGTCGTACGTTTTTTCGAAACTGGAGGGAAGTTCCCGGAATAGGTTTGCACCATCGCGTGCATAGCATCTACATGGGAGTCTGCATCGATGAAGAGCCCCTGGGAGATGGTATCTCCGTTTACGTGCAAATTTCCATTCTCTCCAGGTTGATGGCCGTTGTTCTTCTCGATTAGAGACCAAATGTTTCGAATGCTAACATCACCGAGGAGCTGCAGCTGTGTAATAGTCAAAAGGGGTCGGAGCGCAAGAGAGAGCCGGCCCGCAGAGAGTGAATCCAGTCCGTACGCGGTGAGCGGGACATCAGGGGACACTTCTTCGCTTGACATATCAAGACACTGACAAACGAGCTTTTCGACCGAAACAGTATAGCTTGTCGTTGTATCCTCTGAAGAGGCGGCTGGCGGCGGTACGAGATGGTTGTATATGGGAGATGATCCGCACAACATTTGTAACTCTTTCCACAAGAGATCGGGGATGTAGAGCCAGAATGCTTGACTACGCAACCTCTTTAGGCCGTCCTCCAGACACTCGCACAATTCTGTTAGGTGATTTTAGCATTTTCACCTTACTACGAAGAAGCTCATAGCGACTCACGTCGGCTGGTCATCGCCCATGGCACCAGTTGAGTCAAAGCCGGATTAGGAAGCAAGGTGTCCGGGTCGATGACGGTGTTACTGTCAAGGATAGCCGGAGCTATTAATGCAAACGCATTAGGGTAATCTTTCGTCATAAAGTCGACTGCAGTATTGGCGCTAAAAACACAGCAATGAGTATCTCTCTATCCTCGAGATAAAAGCCAATTGACCTAGAGTAATTGGTTTGTCCCGCATTGCCAAATATGATCACAGACGATAGTGTTACTAAAAAGTCAAGCTTGCTGATCTGAAGAGTTTGTTCCAGGGTCCTAAATGCTTCAGTCTTGGGGGGAAAGGCGTGGTTGTAAGTGTCTTGAGTGTGTTTCATATACGCGCCATCTGCCAGAGCGGCTGAGAGCATAATACATCCACCGATACGACCCGGAAGCCTGGACAGTAGCCTTTGTACGTCGGAAACAGAACTGGCATCACAGGACTCAAGACGCAATTCCAAGTCTGGTTGTTCTTGAAGATACGACAGGATTCGAAAAGCTGCAGGATTTCTCTTTGATAAGGTCTGTCCTCCACTGCGAGATGTCAGTACGATCTTTCGGGCACCTTTCTAAAGACGAAGGATCACTTTTTGTTGTACCAGTCAAGACACGAGAAAAACAAACCTCATACATCCAAAGAGCAATCTGTAATCCAAAAGATCCGATTCCACCTTGTAGCAAATAAAATACATCTGGACGTAGGAGACATGGATCGGGTTTCTGCTCCATAGCCTCAATGATATTGAGAGGAGTCCGGGATGGGGTCAGCGACAATGATGGAAATTCAAAGTAATCTTTGAAGGCATCGGAAACGACCCATGGATTCCTTCCGACTTCTTCTCTTGTTCCACTCACGGGGTCATCCCAAAAGTACAATGATGCACCAAGAAAATCGCAGATGCTTCGCACACTTTCCCAATGTTCATCATAATCCGAGAGGACAAAGTCGCCTGATTTTACCACGCCCAGAAGTTGGGGAGCTTCGCCAAATGCAAGGACTGTAGAAACACCAAAGAATTCTAACGTTCGAACAAGGCGGGGTCCGAGATCCGATTTTTCGCCGTTTCTGAGTGCGAGAATAATTCGACGCTCTCGAACTCGAGGATGGTCTTTCAGTGACGCGAAACCGATGCAACGGGTGATAATGAGGATTGGGACAAGCGCGTCCAGTCGGTCCTGCCACTGTTGAGGGGTGGGAAGAAGTTGCCCAGTATGGACAACAGCGAAGTTGGATTCTGGCCCGGAGATTATGCCTGCGACATGGGTCTTGATACGATGTTCTGTACTGCGTGTCTCGACGATTTCTCCGTACACGCCCCGTAGGCCACCGATAGGTGCAGATTCGAGCTCAACGGACAGAAGAACGTGGTCTGGTGGGACAAGCGGACGAGGGGATTCGGTGATTTGACCTGAATTCTTCACGATCCAATACTTGGAGGCAAGTTCAGTGGAGGAAGTTTCCGGAACTTTGGTCGACGGAGAAAGGACCACTCTGGGAAGCAAGAGCCGGCCATCACTCTCAACGACGAATTCCGACTCGTACTCGAGGCCTTTCATGTGCGACAGCCAACCAATATATCTTCCGCGCTCTGGTGCCGACCATATCTCGTTAAAAAGTACAAGACAAATTCTTGTCCCGAGAATCTCCCTCCTCAGCGATCGACAGAAACCGCGAGCGGCGGCGCCTGAAATATCCATGGTGGACTCGATCCAGATTACCGGTACGTTTGAACTTTGAAGCTGGATGATGTCGCCGCGAATAGCTAACTCTTCGCCCAAGGAAAATGATAGTACCGAAGGTGCCAGCTTATCGTAATCGCCACGACGGATGTCGGGAAGCTGTAAGACGATCTTCTGCGCTTCGATCAGGATAGAGTCGCCTGTTGTTAAGACGTTGGAAGAATGAAAGTGTTCCTGTATTGACGTCCGCCATAAATCCTCCAACTTGAGGATGGGTTTCTGTGCCTTTTCCACGACGCTTATGATGACTTTACCCCCGGGGACCAGAAGATCGTACAGGATGTCGATGTGGGAAGGGATTATGTTGGCGTCGACGCCAACAATTATGTCGTAGAAAACAGAGGAGTTGTGTTGGTCGGCCCTAGCTCTATCCCATTCAATTCTGACGTTGTGATAGGTACATCCGTCCGAACTGTCA
This sequence comes from Armillaria altimontana, assembly GCA_022818075.1. NCBI lineage: Eukaryota > Fungi > Basidiomycota > Agaricomycetes > Agaricales > Physalacriaceae > Armillaria > Armillaria altimontana. The sequence continues at coordinate 1,182,358 of JAIWYR010000003.1, forward strand.
AATGGCGCTTGCAGTGGTCTAATGCTGGAGTACTCGAGGAAAAGCTGCTTCTCATTCATCAGGTGCAAAACTTGCGACGCGAGCGTTTCGCAAATAGAGTCGTCTGCACTCAGATCTAAGATCCTGAGGACTCGGATACCATCGTCAGCGATCAGGTCTGCAGCGCGATGTAGCCGTTCGGTAGTCTGGGAAAGGATGAGATCCAATGGGCTAGTATCACCGTTAGGTGTTTGACGAGAAGAGTCGCGTTCTGGAAAATGAGGTTTTGGTCCTTTCGCCCCCGAAGGATAATGCAACGGCAGAGTCGGTAGTCCATACGGCTGGTGGACCATGTCGAAACTTCGAGACACTGGTTTCATAGGTGATAGATGATGACGTTCAACTTGAAGGCCTGATAATTCGAGGATGTGTCGGCCATGCTCCCCCACAATGCTGACGTCAAAGACAATGGCGTCTGTTGGTACTGTCAAGCCTTTTTATTACCATCAAGCTTGTAAGATGACGAACCTGGCATCCATTTCTGTCTGATGACTTTGGCATACAGATCGCTCTGGAGGACATCCGGTTCCGGTTTGTCATATAAAGTTACCACCTCCACCCGGGACGGAAGAAAATATGAGTTGGGATTCATATTCCCCGTGATCCGATGGTGCACTGCAGAATGTATGCAGGAATCTAATATTGCTGGATGAAGAATGTATCCTTCCGAGCTAGAGCAGCAAAATATCAGCCTCTATTAAGAGAAAAGGACCTATAAATTGTGACATACATCATCTCTTCATCGGCACCCTTAATCTGGAATAGACCCTCTTGCTCGTTCATCCAACAGGCGATCACTCGTTGATACAGGGTTCCATACTGCGCAAAGTACGATAGCTCTTCATAAAGGTCTAGGAAATTCCTCAACTTCAATTTGGAAAGACTGGTATGAAAGTGACATACTATCCACATTCAGTTGCGTGTTTTGAGATTGAAAGGCACTAATATCTAGGTCGGGTGGGCGTGAAATATTGGATTTCGACATATGTCCCCGAGCGTGGGTCTGCGTTACCTGTCGAAATGTCAGCCGCGATTAAGGAGGATAGAAAATATATCCACCGAGGTTTTTGAGCTATTCACGGTAGACAACACAGTCCATCGGCAGCCATCAATCTGGAATTTTGCCGGCCGTGCGTTCTTAGAGAATGGCATAATTGCTTCGAAAGCGACATTCCATAAGACTCGACCACCGGCTGCGAACGCCTAGGATGCAGTTCACTTAGTGTGCTGTTAAGGATGCCAACACTCGGTGACTCACCATTTCGATGTATCCAGCGGCAGGCATGACCGGTTCGCCGCATATTACATGATCAATCAAGCTCGGATGACTTGAAGCACTGATGTTCATATCCTTCTGCCCCAAAGGTCCATTCCGCGTAGCATGTATGCGACTTCGAAAAGTATTTTGGTTCGATAAACCTCGGTAATACGGTATTTCCTTCCGTTGGAATGGGTAGGTAATGGCTGGGACGACTTTCAAGGAGCCGTGATACATATTGAGTCGTCTGAAGTCGACTTCGGAGCGTTTGGGTGCTAAAACTGTAATCCGTCCTAGAGAGTCCAGGAAAGTGTATGCTTCCGAGGGAGATTTCGGAGTGGAAGAGCGTGGCCGAAGCAAGGGGCATAGAACTGCTTTGACTTGCGGATCCTCCAGATAGGTAGCAAGCACAGGATGTGGTCCGATCTCCACATAGATGGCATCTGGATAGTCCTTCCTCACACACGCCGCTGCCGAGGAGAACAACACAGGCTGTCTGGCATTTGCCCAGAAATACTGGGACGTGAAAGCTTCACTCTGTCGACTACCAGTGACGGTCGAATAAACTGGTAAAGAGGGTGCCGCCGTCGGATGTTCCTCAAACACCTGCGAAGTAAGGTCCCGGAATTCGTCATGGCATATGTCCATGAGGGTAGAATGAACAGGCACAGAGCTACGCAGTTTCGTAGTAAAGATACCCTCACTTCGAGCTATATCGATGGCACGTTCAACTAGGAGCCTGTGACCGCTAATAGTAACGGCGTCGGGCCCGTTGAAGCATGCGATCTCAAGCACAGAGGCAGTAGACAGATCTTGCTTAGCAGACTGAATGATTTTCCCTGCTTGTGCGGAGCTGCAGCTCATAGCAGCCATACAACCATCGACATCTTCAGCCAACGTGAACGCCCTTCCCCTGGCAATGGCGAGTTTGAGGGCCATCTCTTGGCTTGCGAGACCTGCGCCGTAGAGCATGGGAGTCTCGCCAGCCGAATGTCCAAATACGGCGTCGGGAACTATCCCAACACTTCGAAGCAAGTCTACGAGTGCCATCTGCAAGATGGCTAGCGAAGGGATAATGATAGAGATAGGCCATGGCCCGCTTTTGAGTGAAGAATTCTCAGCTTCATCCGTGAAGAGACCAGTATGAAGGACCAAAGAATGGCCTACCACACCCTTGTAGATAGCATCCATTCGAAGGACGCTGTCCCGGAAAACGGGGAAAGCCTTGAAGAGTTCACGACCCACTATCAGAGTAATTAGTTTTAGAACTAGCAATAAACAGTCAACGTACTGTTGATGTGCTGCGGTCCTTGTCCCGAGAACACAAAAACGATAGGGGAACGACTAGATTGTCGAGGGCACAGAGCCGGAGGGGAGAAGGACAATACGGAGTCTTTGGGATTGTATATCCCATAGGTACGCCAGGTCATTTGGCGAGCCTGTCTTCCATGAATGGTCGAAATCTCCCGAGCTTGGCTTGGATACTTCTTGACGAGTGCAACCAAGGAGTCAGCATTAGCTGAGGCGGATCGTGGCGATAATCCCCCAATAACTAGTAGGGTGGGACCATCATCTATCGAAGAGTTCATCGGAAGACCGACTGATGGAGGGGCTTCTAGTAATACGTGACCGTTCGCACCTCCAATTCCAGAACTATTGATGGAGACTAAGGGACGACCGGAGGGAGAACGAGCACGGAGATGAGAGACGCTGGTTGGGACTTCGAGTCTGTATTTCTTCCACTCAATGGCCGGATTGAGGGTACGGATACCGACAGTTGGTGGGATAATCCTCGTCTCAAACATTGAGCAGACCTTCGATACTGATGCAAGGAAAGACGTAATCTCCAGATGGCTGAATAAAGGATAGGGTCAGGAATTTCATTACACACATTGCAATAGAAAAGCACCAACCCGATATTGCCTTTCACACTTCCGACAGGCAAAGCATCGTCTCGCTGGAATGCCTTTCCAACCCAGTTGGCTTCTGTAGGATCGCCTACAGCGGTTCCTGACCATAGTGATGAATATATGAGCGGAAAAAAGATAGACAATAACATACCTGTAGCATGTAGCTCGACAAAATCGACCTCCGAAGGTTTGCGACCAGTTCCGGTAAATGCCCTCCGCATCGCATCAGCCTGAGCATCAGCAACAGGAGCACTGACGGGACCCGCGGATCCAGTTGAGTTAATACCGACACCCAGAATCTGGAGAACGTTATCAAATTTAATTGATGCTTGTTTTTGCGGAGTGAACTCACGGAAGCATAGATGTGATCACCATCAGAAATGGCCTGGTTCAGAAGTTTGACGACTAGGACGGCAACACCCTCGCCCCGAGAAAACCTAATGATTGATGGTGTCAACAAATCAGAAGGATTCCCCATCTCCGAACTCCTTACCCGTCTGCGGAAGCATCAAACGGTTTGCACTCTCCGTCTGGGGATAAGACTTTTCCATCGCTATACTGGATCCAATCTTCTACACTATCAACGATTCAGCGATATTGTTGGGAGTCAAAGAGAGAAAATGAGGCAGTGCCTTACTTGTAATTGAGTTGACAACCTCCGACTACGGCGGCCTCGCAATCCCTGGCTCTGAGAGCCTGAACAGCGAGATATAAGGCAGATGCGGTGGAGCTACATGCTGTAGTCGTTGGAATGGTAGGTCCTCGAAGATCTAAATGATAAGAAACTTTATTTGCGGCAGAGTACGGGTATCCGGCAAGTGACCCCACCAACTCCTCGTTCGCCTGCATAACAGTCAGAATGCTTTCACAGATGTCGGAACTTGGCATACCGAGTCGACTGTGTACATGGTTTCCATGGTGGAAGACATGAAGCATCCGACGTTCTGTCCACGGTAATGGATCCCAGAGTCCAGTAATGCTAGAAAGCTATGTTCGATAAGTTTCCTCGTGGATACTGCCATTGTTGCAACATCTCTAGAGGAAATGCCGAATTCCAAAGGATCGAAAAGGGCTATAGACTTCAAAAAGGATCCCTTTTTTGCGACAACGTTGCCATTTTTCTTCCCATACCAACTAATAGTAGCATTGTTCAGAACAGTGGGTGAATTTCCATGAATAAAGACACTTACGTGTCGATGTCAAATCTTTCAAGGGGGATCGTTTCGTAGGACTGGCACTTGTCCAAGAGAAATTGGAAAAATGCAGAATGGTCCAAGTTTTCAGGCAGCGCTTGGCCACTAGGAAGCTCAGTAGAAATCCCAACCTGAGCTTCATCAGTATGCCGTATGAATGGACGATGTAATTCCTCACGATAGCAACAGCAGGAAGGGTTGTCGATTCCGATTTGGGGGCCATTGACTATAAAGTGAATAATCGCGGGTTAAGAGATACTGGTGATAGACCTTTGTATTCCACATACCATTATCTGGTTGTATTAAATACTCACTGAAGACCGAAATAGTATGCTTATGTCGTCATAACCGTGACCCCAGAATCGATGTCAAGAATAACTTCAAGTTCATGCGGGGCGCTGATGGGACTGAGCAACGAACTGGACTTTGTCTGGCTTCCGAAATATCATGATCATCATTCCTAGATGTGATGGAAGATACGCAGAGGAAATTTTCAGTCCCTGGTTAATGCATCCCGAGTCCCATGAATTCTCGGGACAGAGTACATGCTGTACTTAACACAAAGTCATCAGATAGTACTGATAGAAGTCAGAAAAGAAACCGGCCTTCCTGAGTAATTGAAAGGACTCGTGTTGCTGCGATATTGTCCTCGATTATGTTGCGATAATATCATTCGGAGTCATTCCCAGCCAACAGTAGTACTGTGACTAGGAAGGTGATACTCCAGTAACCAGCAACTCCAAAAAGAGAAGATATTAGAGCTAGTGTCAAATGGATCCCTTTGACTGTACTCCTGGCATGATTCGTGTCCTGGCAGAGCTCTGAACTTTCGCTTGACGAATTAGGTTGACCTGGGAATGTGATCGGCGGCGGCCGGTCCGGGACTTAGTCACCGTGTTCGGGCGGTATTTTCTAATCTGCGGTCGGCGGTGACCGTGGGTTTTGCGTTTCGCAGGCGTCTGTGGTTCAGCTCAACGTCTATCTAGTACGCTAGTCCTCTGTATCCCCTTCTTCTTCTTCTTCGTCTTCTCCCGTTCTACCGCTGTTCTTCAAACGCGTGCCAGTTCCACTGTCCTTGTGAATACACCTTTGGCTTAGCGCTTTAATCCCAAGCGCTTAGTGTTGGCTTAGTGCCAAGTATATCTAGTATCAGGTACAACAATCTTGACGCTTCTCGCAGCACCTCCCGTTGTTCCTCGTATACAGTCATCCACCGGTCCTTGATACGGTGAAATCGAAAAGAGCCTCGGATAATCTTGTATGACATCAGGAGACCAATCGGACTGTGCCAATTACTGCATCTGTATCTAATGTATATATCTAATTGCATTTCTGAGCATATGCAGAATGGGTAGCATGATATCGGACAAGATCAGTTGCAAAAGTCCTTATCAATGGGTTCACAGGTCCTTGATACGAGTCACGACATGCATGATATGCCGGTTTTGGATGCCATCATCACTCCCATCACTGAGCTACTGTCTCCCATTTCCTCATCTTTGTCGACTTCCGCAGCCTCATTATCTTCAATGCCTTTATTCCGGATACCTGAGCCTTGTGAGTACCTGTTTCACATCTGGAAATATTGTAGGGCATGCCAAAGAAATTTACCTATTCTCGATTTGGTAATCACTCTGTGACACTTTGGTGACATTTTCAAATCAGTTCTGCACAGAATCTCAAAAACCAAGGGTTCACATACCTGCTTCGCCCTTCAGAGCTGGGATTGTTGGACCTTCATGTTACTGAAATAATACGTACTGAAAAGAATCAGGATTTTTCCCACCGAACTGCATTGAGATGCAGATTAAATTTCATCTTATTTGTAATTGGTGATAATTTCGAAGATTGCTGGTCGTAGACTTTGGGGCTGTCTTATATAGTCATAGAAGATGTAGATATGATGTCTATGCATACAACAAAAAAAGTCCGAAGCAAACAGGTATGATCTTGAGGAGGGAAGGTCCAACATATCAAGGAGTGGTGCCGGATCAAGGACCGGTGGATGACTGTAGCGGACACTCGATGATATTCTCGTGTGTTCACTGATGGCCTCATATAACTCATGAAGGAATTCGCAAAAGCTAGTTTTCATCATTAGTTCCAATATAAAAAGAGCTAGAACTAGCACATCCGCGTGGAAAGTCTTGAGTTCTATGTGTTTTTCTCAATGCAAATCAAAATCTTTCGGGTTTGCCGGCCTAAATCAATCGTGAAGCCATCCCGGACCCATACCCGTGAGCCATACAGTCGGTTTCGGCGCGAATTGGAGTCATGATCGGAAACTTATCTCGAAGCCAACACCATCAATGTGACGTCTGAGCGACTGCCCACCCCATTTTCATTCCGGCAAACACCTATCATTCCCCCGCCGTCGTTGCCTATCTTCACCGCTCACACACTATCATAAAAAACAGCTTCTGCTTCCATCAATTCTCAGTACATTCATTCTCTTATCTAGTTCCTTCCTCAGATCAACTTGTTGCCCCGTGCAGCGGCTCATCATATTTATGGTCAAGAATAACTATACATGGTCACAGACTTGATTAGCAATGTAATCCATCCTTCATCCATCATACTCAGGCCTCCGAACTCTCATAGCCTCTCGACTTGGAAATCAGATTCTTATCGTTTGTCTGACTTTCTCCGCCATCATTGACCATTGACCGCGAAATGTTGATCGCTAATGGACGTAAAGGGAATTCAGTAGCGGGTGCAACGCCACTTCGAGAGCCTGAAGATCCTCCTAGTGTCGACGATGTGCCTGCTTTCTGTGCCCAGCCTAGTCCAACACGAACATTGATCAGGCCGAAGGCAATGCCTGCTGCCGCAGGCCAAAAATCAACAACATTAAATCGAATGTTGGTCTTTGTCAGATAGGTTATCATGAAGAGGATGGTCCATGTTCTGAGAAGTTTGTCAGCCGGTATGCCAATGGACAGGAATCTTCTACTTGCGTATATATCGCAGCACTCTCAACGAATATGGAAAGCACAGACTAGACATTGAAGTCAGTAAGTATCCTACCGAGATAAAGCAAGATTAACGATACCATGAGGCTTCGCCCAGTTCCGACAAGCGACGATGAGACCCTGTGTGTTCTGTATATGTACCAAGCAATCAGGCCTGCCGGCATCGTAAGCAATATCTTGCACTCTAAGGTGTATCACGCACTCGTGCTATAGACGTTGGTCCTGCAAGAATGAATGTCAACTATTAGCCAAACCGATATTAAAAATACACGCACAGAAGCGTGAAAACGCATTCGCTCGTGATCCACCTCTCCGCAGCTGTAACAAAGACATCCTGACCGGGGGTACACTTTGCGAACTGGTACGTGATCCCAAAACCACACACTACATAGACAGATTTCATCCATGTCCTGAAGAAAGTCCAAGAAAGTCCAAAATGACTTACCTGTAAGCCCTATCAATGTGCCCAACGGGAATATCATGACGTGATAGTTATATCCACAGACAATCCAAAGGCGATAAATCTGCAGCTTTCATTTAGTCGTGGTTCAAACGATTTCAAGTTGGGGATACCCTCACAATCATAGTGTCGCTAGTTACCAACGATCCTATCAGAAAACCTGTCTTCACGACCTCTGTGATCTGCGAGAGGTTTGCGTAGTACTCCAAAGGTCGGGTTCCACCTTCAAATTTGACGAAAGCGTCGAATAGCCGGATAACTGTGCAAATCCAATGCTGTGTTCATTCATGCCTTGGTTAACAGGAGGCTAAGAAGTGCTAATTTGACTTACCCCCGTGACCGATACGAGCAATATGATCGCGCCAATAAACATGGGCCGTCGGATGACGTGAAAACTAGATGGACGAGCGGCTCTTGAGATGTGACTTTCGCGTGCAAAGAGTAACACGATTGATGTTATGTCGAGCACGAGGAATACTCCATATAAAACACCTTCTACCGCTGCAGTCGCAAGGTTAACAGATACCAGAGGAACATCCATATTCTTCACGGCAAACTGAGAAGCGTTCAGAGGGAAATCAGCGATATCACCGATTGAGTAACATTCAACGTACCATTAAATAGCTGAACCAATCTATGATCAGTGCCTAGATGTGTTTCGAACTCGCGCGTGTATCCACATTCTGATTTCTAGCATGATCAACCTGTTTCCTGGTATCTCGGAGTTTCCAATCATCACGAGTTTTGGAGTCAACAGCGGCTGGCAGGCCAATGTGGGCATACATAGATGGTGTTGGTGTTGATGGTTGATCGATGATTGATGATCGGCCGATAAGTTACCGCCCTTTATTTTCTCCGATCACCGACCCTCACTATCATCACTGGAAAACGACCTTTTCTGTCACGAAAACTGTGGTTCGCTTTGGCCCTGACCGGGGTCCTATGGCTTCTGAAATTCGCTATGACGGGTTTTGGTCCATAAATACCAAGGTAGACGCGCAGTACCGCTAGTATCAGTCATCTGAGATGTCCTTTTCTACCCACAGAGCGATCCCCCCTCTGCCCAACAGACAAGCTGTGGAAAGCGACACATTCCAACCGCCTCCCATCGATGGATCGTTTACCCTCCAACAGATGTACGATTGGCATCTCCAGCACTCTCCTAATCACCGCCTCTTTGTATATTCACGCGAGGACGGCAGCATAAGGACCATATGCTGGTCCGAGGCAGTCACCGCCATATACACTGGTGCTCGTTTGATAAAGAATCTTGTGCCGTTCAATTCCGACAAGCTTCCCGTCGTTGCCATATTGACGATGTCCGGTGCGAGATTTCAAGACTCGGCACACATTGGGTATACTTACGGATCTTGTCAGATTCTATCACTTATTTTACTACAATGATGAGCATTTTACGCGCCAACTACGTGGTCTTCCCCATCTCCCCGCGGAACTCGGCGCAGGCGGTCGCACATCTTTTGCACAAAGTGGGCGTACAGCATGTCCTTATTGGCAGAGACGCGTCCATGCAAGCTCTTGCCCGTGATGCACTCGAGGTTCTGAAATCACAGTATTTAGCGACGGAGCTGCCGGAGACATCTGTGGCTCCGGCCTTTGAGGACCTCTTTCTCCCCGAATGGCAGAAGAATACGAGTACTGAAGATCTTCCTCTCAAAGAGGTCGATCCTGATTTACTATGATGTACCTACATTCATCTGGTGACTGCTTTTTCTCATTTTTTCAACCATCCCTGCTCATACTTTCATCATAGGTTCAACAGCTTACCCGAAACCAATTCCTTGGAGCGGTCATCGTCTTGTCCAGTTAAGTCTCATACCTTGGTTCGGGGAAAGAGACTTGTGCGACGTCCTTTTCGCCCTTCATGTGATGCCCATGTATCATGGCCTTGGCGTTACGCAGCTTTGCTGGGCGGTAATTCTTTTCTTTGACCTACCCTTGGGTCTTTCTCACTGTCACATGTAGGCATCCTCAGGGTTAGTTGTAGGCGTATTCGAACCCAAAACACCTGCCATCCTTCCTACGCCAGATAAACTGTTTGCTTCAGCCAAAGCGACCAGCAGCGACTTGATCTTTTGTGTTCCTTCATTTGTCGAGGTCTGTTATGCGACCAGAGATTTTGTTGCATGTGCTAAACTCGTTCCGCAGGCGTGGTCTCGTTATCCGGAGTATGTCGAGTGGCTGGCCAGTCGTTCAGGAGTGGTACGTTCATCTCGCAATTAGATAAGATCATGCGATTAACTTGTCTCAGCTCTACAGTGGAGGACCATTGAATAAAGCCATTGGAGACAACCTAACGTCTAAAGGCATTGACATTTTCATTGTCTACGGATTGTGAGTGCATGTTCCAAGAAACCGAATTCATGACTTACCCCAATTTATATAAAGCACCGAAGGCGGTATTCTTAGCACTACGTTACCTGGTGAGTAAGCCCGTAGCAGTCGATGCTCGTGTATTAATGCCACCTTCAAAAGCTAAATCTAGTTACGACTGGGACTACTTCGAATTTCCCAAGTGCATAACCCCAGAAATGGTGCCAAATGGAAATAACCTACACGAGTTTGTGATGGTGGTACGATTTGTCCCCTTATCGTCTTGCCATCGATCTCATTTCGCATTACAGAAAAATGACTTTGGCGCACCTAGTGTCATCAACACGAAAATCAATGGCATTGACGCGTACGCGACGTCAGATCTCTTGATGCCGCACCCGACTAAGCTAGGATTATGGAAAATATTTGGGCGCGCCGACGATCAGATTATACATAACACAGGAGAGAAGGTAAGCCCGTCAATATATTTATTACGAGTCCTGAAATTTGGCCGTACTATTGCAGACGAACCCTGTACCGCTGGGTACATGTTTCCGACATACATGTATACGAATGCTGACGGCGTTTATGTGTCGACAGAGAGCATGCTCAATCAAGACCCCCATGTATCCGCCGCAGTCATGTTTGGACGAGGGCAATTCCAGGCGGGAGTTCTTGTTGAACCGAAACCTCAATTCGCACTCGATCCTGCTGATGAGACCAAACTCGCGAATTTCCGGAATCTAATATGGTGATTAAACTTTCGTAGGCGGGGTCAAGCAGCCACTGACGCGATGTCTCTTTTTACAGGCCTACTGTGGAAAGGATGAATGAATTCGCGCCACAGCATTCCCGTTTATTCAAAGAGGCAAGCTCAATAGTCATTTAAAGGATGGTTCCGACTAAATGGCTACAGATGATTATCGTGGCGAAGCCAACAAAGCCTTTCACCTATACGGCAAAGAACACAGCACGGTATGATCCGTTTATTTAATGCAAGGTCAATTTAATGATATGTGCGCCGTGTCCAGACGACAGACTATTCTTACAGACTACAGTGACGAGATCTTGGCTATTTACGAGACTGTAGCAGAGAGCACGCAAGCTAATATCCCTCCACCTTCGGAATGGGACGATGCATCCACGGAGGAATTCGTCCGTACCGTTGTTCTACAGGTCCTTTCGCACTCTATTTCCGACGACGACGACTTTTTCCAACATGGCTGCGATAGGTAATCGCATCTTTGTCGGTCCACATGCTTCAATATTGATTCCTTTTGATAGTTTACAGGCGACGTGGATTCGAAACAACCTCCTCCGTGCTCTCCAGGATTCAGCCGAGTTCGATATCCGTCAAACTACGGATAACTTCGTCTATAAGTACCCGAGTATAGCCCAACTGTCAAAGTTCCTGGCGTCAGTAGCTCAAGGCAAACATGTTACCGTTTCAGGTTCTCCGGTAGACGCAATGCGAGCGATGGTCAACAAGTACTCCAAGGACTTTGTGGTTACCCCCGAAAATAACTCCGACACCGAGACCAGGAAAGTCGTGCTCATAACTGGCACCACTGGAGCCCTCGGTTCTCACATTCTAGCCAGCTTGGTATTGGATGAGAACGTTCAGCATATCTATGCTGTGAATAGACCTGGAGACGCGTCCGTTAACGAGAGGCAACAGCGAGCGTTTTCTCGTCATGGGTTAGATGTCGGCTTGGAGAAGGTTACCATGCTGGAAGCTGATTTATCGGCGAAATCCCAGGCTCTTACCGAGGTACTGACCCTCGCTTTTGGGGGATTGAATGACCATTTACCTTTTCTCCTCCGTTCAGGTCATAGGCTCCGTAACGCACATCATTCACAATGGTAAGACAATATGCTGACCCTTCGACTGTATTGGACCTCTCTGATTTTACATTTACTCAAGCGTGGCGGGTGGATTTCAACCTAGGCCTTTCTTCCTTCGAGGCTAATATCCGAGGCTTGCGCAACGTGATCGATCTGGCTCTGACCTCCCGAGCTCGACTTATCTACACAAGTTCTATCGCTGTTTTCCAGAGTCAGTCATTTATCCACTTTCAGCCTAACAGACATTGGCTTACTTTTCTAGGTGCCGACGAGGATCGGCCATTAGCAGAATCCCACATTGGCGCAGAAGTCGCGCAAGGAATGGGGTACGGCGAGTCTAAATGGGTATCGGAGGAGCTGTTGCGCTTGGCTCCTGGCTTACGCTACCTCGTCGTTCGAGTCGGCCAGCTCACTGGAGGACCTAAAGGGACTTGGAACGTGAAAGAGTGGATTCCGTCAATGATCCATAGTTCTACGGTGCTCGGTTATCTGCCTGATGACGATAAGGTTGTGTCCCCCGGCCTATACTATACCTCTGTTTGTTGACGGTTTGCTAGCTCGTATCTTGGGTACCAGTGCATGTTGCAGCACAGGCCATCGTCGACAACGTCGATTCTGCTGGTCCCGTCATGCATCTTGTTCACCCGGAGCCTATTTCGTGGGCCAGTCTAGCTCGAGTCATTTCACACGAGTTGGCCGTCAAACTCGTTCCTTATAGCCATTGGCTGCAAGGGTTGGAGAAGTCGTCTCTGAATCCGACGGCATTGCCCGCGAAGCGTATCCTTCCATACTACAAACGCAACGCTGAGACACTCGGACGAAAGAATAGGGAGGCATTCGGACTGCCTCAACTTTTGGCGGGATCGATTTGTGGGGCGAACTTCCCGCAATTGGGTGGTGAAGATGTGAATAAGTGGTTGCAGTGTTGGCGTGAGGAAAATGCGATGTAGGAATCGGAAAATAGGATTGCCCAAGGATGCAGTTTTGTACCATTCTTTAAATCCTTTGAACTTGTACAATATGATTGATAGATAAAAAGCACTTCCCTTGTCGCTACGCCCTTGTACTTGGTGACCAGGATCGAGCAGAATGTCGGAGAAAAGGTTTTGACTCCATTTTAAATAATGGCAATCACCGTATCGTAGGTAATATCTTAATTATCTGGGCCTGAGGATGGTGCCTCTCCGGAGACGAAAGTGTGGCTGATCTATTTTGCTCCTACAATGCTGTTTATATGACACCGGCGAGAGGCGTCCAAGAAATCGAGTTGACCTGGCGTCCCATGTTAATCGTAGTTTCTCAGCAGATGGAAAGGTCATACATACCTCCAAAAGCCTCAGGACTCTCGTTGAGAAACAAGAGCACCAAAAACGACCGCAATCAACGCCACAAGAAAGGCAAACACGACAAACACAAACGCCCGAGCGACAGGAAACAGACCTCTCGTCAGATACGTTTGTACCGAGAAGAATCGAATCACTGCAATGACGAGGAGGAGGATGGCGAGTACGATGGTCGCTGCGCCTATTGGACGAGCATATTTTTGGATGCGTCCTGGATGTATCGAGGAAATGCTGAAGAATTGGACAAGAGCCACGCCTGCCGACGCGAGAGCAAGGCTCGTACGTATATATGCCAGGAATGTACGTTCCGATGCGAGGCGGTCCCGGGCTACGCTGCCATTGCTCTGCAAGGTAAGGCTGACCTTCATTCCCCCTTTCGAGGGGTCAGTATACTGTATAATTTCGACCAAGTGTTCATAAATTTGGAAAATTTTGGTCGAAAAAAATACAAAAGAAATCGGAAAAATCGAAAGAAAATTATTGGTACCAACTGTTTTTTGGGAGCGTTACCCGTTACTGAACACTTGGTCGAAATTATATAGTATTGTCGTCAAATCAGAATATCACTCACGAATTTTCTACCCGTCGTCGTGGTAGCAAAGTCGGGGGTCACGCTCACCGCAGACGACGTCGAGCAGCACGATGACAGAGCGTCACTAAATGAGTGAATTATTGCAGCTTTGATTTGGGAGGACGCATCGTCGGTTCCAAAAACGTGAGATGACTAAGCATCAAATTGCGGCAAATGTGAATCCAGACGGCCTCACACACAAGATGTATGTGTATGCAGAGGGTAAAATGGTCAGTGGGCTTCCTATACCTTGTACAAGTAGTTTAGCACTTTTATCATAATAAAAATAGTGCGATCCTGCTTTGATAGTCTCCTCAGAGCACTGTTCGACTCTGTTTACATGTGTTTATTAGCACCACCATAGCCCATTTTAGCCCAAAGACTACTGCTCGGTATAGACCCGCTGTGTCCTAAAAATCGTCGGGATACCCTTAGTTGGCCATTTTATTTGTAATAAACGGAGAAAATCTGGCATAATGGGGTGTCTTGGTGAGATATATCACTCAGCACAAGGACTTCGAAGAAAATCTCGATTTTTCTCCATTCATTACAAATAAAATATGTTTTTACAGCTATCACCCAGCCAAAGTTATGACAGAAGGTGGCTCGTTCAGTATTTGCTAGTCATTGCCATATGCCCTGAAGATTTTGGCTGAAGTTCCCAAAAGGGAAGTAACAAAGCGGAGTTTAAATTACCTTGCTTGTCAAGGTCTCTGTGGGTCTAAAATCCGTGATTACCAAGCGAAAATTATCACATGATCTGATGTAATGTGAGCGTAACCCTGCGTAATCGCTCTGTCATCCAAACCTCCCCTATTTTTCTCCTTCTCTGCATCATGTTGCTACAAAACGGAACTGTTATAGCTGAATTGCTGGATAACATTGATCTAGTGACCATAATAAACATTCTCCACCAATGTGATGTTGGTTGTTTGCTTTTGTAATGTGTGCATTGACCATGACTACATTTGGCAGGATGACTCCGGTTGATTTTTGCACAATAACACAGTCATCCACCATCCATGTATGGCACTGTCACATCGGTCCATGTGTTCCGCATAATTTTGAACCTCATGACAGTGCGAGGGCACCCTACAGCCCAATTTCCATAGTGTCCTGAAGGCACAATACTCATCAACTTGGACAGCAACAAAGAAAAATTGGGAATGACATCCACATGCTCACCAGTACACAAGCATAGACCTCAACATGATTGCAGGGTGCGTCTAGATTTCATATGATTAACAACAACCTGATTGCTTCTGGTGTACTAGCCATCTTTTGCTGACATGAATTGCTATGGGACCGTCCATTCATCTGCATCAATCTTAGAAGAGTTGTCACATGTGTCTGGTTTGCAGCTTCAGATACTGCAAACCAGACACGTTGACAAGGTCTCTTCATATTTTCCTATGCAGGACTTCAGTAAACAGTGAGAAAATATGAGTTAGAACACACCGACACTTGTTTCCAAGTTGTTCCTTGAGAATGATTTGCAATCTAGATCATCCTTCTCCTCTTTCATGTCCTGAACGGCGTCGTCTCACACACTGGGAAGACTTCGATGGGTCGTACTTTATTCTATATGGCCCCAAGTTCCACGTCTTTGATATCCTGCCTTGTTGGCCAGGACCTCTCGAAGCTAACTGATACAATACTTGACTTGAGGGGATATTGTTGAGGATTCAGCCTATCTCGACGGTCCGTTATTTCACATATTGAACATGCTTACCATAATTAGATTACGACTCCTTTCTTTCGTCGGATATATCTACCGTTTTCCCCTTTCTTTGCACCTCAGCTGTTCACGACGACTACGTGACTGACTGAGGTGCGTATACTGTTTATATTTATCACCATTTACATATATCTTATGCTACCTTTGTATAGCTGTTTTAACTCTAACAGGTTCTGGGCTCCCGTTGCTCTTCCACCTCTTAGTCGATAACACACGTAGCTACCGAACAACTCAATAATCCGCACCAAACGTGCAAACCACTTAACTCCTATCATGACGACGACCTCTCACCAAGTCCTCCCCATTAAACTGGATGATGATGAAAAATTCAATGGCGAGAACTGGGCAACCTTCGAAATGGTCATGTTGACCGAAGGAAACACCCGTGGCCTCGTAAACTACTGGGAAAACAAAGTCGCAATCCCTGGTGCAACCCTGGCACCCTTACCATCCACTCCCATTAACAGTCTTACCCCGAATCTACTGGAATATGCCCAACGCGAGAGCGTCGCACTTGCATCAATCATCCGCAATGTCAAGGACGTGTTCGGCGTCGGAATCAACCCTCATGAGCCATCCCACATGGCTTGGCAGATTCTCAAAACCGACTACGGCGCCTACTCAGACCTAATCCGTAACCGAAGGGAGAAAACCTTGAAGGCGGTGAAATACCAAGAAGGAGAAAAGGTCAGCGGCGACGGTGGATACATTGAAAGGATGCGGAAACTCCGAAAGGAAGCCAACGACGCAGGCGCAGGCATTGATGACAAGAGCTTCAAGACTACATTGCTAGACTCATTCCCTGAGACGTGGGACCCAGTTGTCAGCACACTCTACGCAGAGAAGAATCTCACAGTCGTTATCACACGCCTTATTGCCCATGGCGAACGAGTGGTCGGACGGAACTCCGTTAATAATCCCTTATCTACACAGGAGTCCACCGTACAGGCACTCCAAGCGTCGATCCAGGCTCTAACCCTACAAGTCCAATCCCTATCCTCGAAGAGGAACATGGCACCTAGAACAGACAAATCCCATATGGCAAATGATAACTGCAAAGGGATAGGCCATACCCTCGACGAATGCTGGAAATTAGGGGGAGGAAGACAAGGCCAATATCCCCCCTGGTGGAAGGGAAAGCGGGACGCACCCGTGCCTAGTTCCGCAAATCTAGCCACATCCAACACGTCATCATCCGAGGCAGGATCCGTGTACACGAACGTTACTGCCCTGAGCGCACATGTCGATGACGAGATGTTGAAGTCTATCGAAAGGGCCCTAGGATCCAAGGAGTCTGCAATGGTGGTCAATAATGATAACGAAGGACGCGTAGACACTTCACTCTTGTACAGGGACTCTGGAGTGTCCACCCACTTCATCCAGAACAAAGACTGCTTTTTCCATTATATGCCATTAGGTGAAACGACGGGAACATCATCGAAAGCTGGCGCTGCATTGAACATTCAAGGAATCGGCACTGTAGCATTGAAATCAACCGTGTCAGGCGTCCAGAATGTCTTCACCCTTAGCAAGGCTCTACACTGTCCAGACGTCTCAGCAAACCTGATATCAATCAGTAGACTCGACAAAGAAGGGTGGTTCGTTACCTTTGGAGGCAGTCAAGCGACCTTTGTAGACCAAAAAGGTATTCCACAGTTCACTGCGACCCTCGTAAACGACCTATATGCAATAAATGGGACACTACTACTCAGCAAGGAATACACTGCTCTAGCAGCAAGATCCATGGATGCAGCTGTGCCTATTGAGACATGGCATATGCGGTTTGCGCACCTTGGGGTCGACCGTATCAACGAACTGCAGAAACGGGCGCTGGTAGATGGGTTGAACATAGCCAAAGTCGAACGTGCTGGAGGAAGATGTGAGCCGTGCATTCTGGGGAATCAAAAGAGACGACCTTTCGACGCTGACGTGGTACCAGAGAAAGTGCCATTAGCGCGGGTAATGGTGGACATTTGGGGCCCAGCCCGAGTCCGATCCATTGGGGGAGTGAAATACGCCCTCGTGTTTGCTGATGATGCGACTTCTCGAAGAACCCCATATTATATCTCGGATCGAAGAGCCGAGACTACCATTGTGGCACTAGATCAATTCACAGTGATGGCAGAGTGCCAAACAGGGAAGAAATTGAAGAAAATCCGATGTGATAACGAGTTCTGCAACGAGTTATGGAAGGAATGGGGGATAACAAAAGGTGTGATCATTGAATTCACAGCCCCTTACTCGTCAGCAGCCAACGGGATGGCTGAACGAACACTCGGTATTGTCTTTGGGACAGTGAGAATCTTACTCCTAGAAGCCAGGATGTCCGATGGCTGGTGGGCCGAGGCTTGCGACTACGCAATCAAAGCGGGCAATCTATTACCAACGTCACGACACCCAGGGAAGGTGCCAGAGGAAGAGTGGTCGGGTAAACGGCAAACTGTCAATCATCTCAGGGTTTGGGGATCAACATGCTATGCGAAAATACCTGCGGCGAAAGGCCATAGCAAACTATCTCCACGAGGACAGAAGGGTCGCTTCGTGGGCTTGGCAGGGCATGGATCATATAGAATCTTGCTGGACGGCCCTGGCAACAAAGTGATTATATCTCGTGATGTCATCTTCGAGGAGCTCAGTCCTACACATACCGTTTCTCTTCGTGAGGGGGAGATTGCATATGAGGAACTCATCGAGCCACTCACAGAAACGATCGAGGATCATCCACAGCCACCGATCGATCCTACAGACCATGATCGCGATCAACCAAATCAAATACCTACCGCACCAGCCCAAGCACAACCAATCCAACCATGTACGATTCCAAATCCCCCATCGAAGCGCCCATCCCGCATTCCAAAACCCACTAGAGCATTGACTGAGTCAAAAGAATATGCTCAACGTGAGGATTTAGCCAAACGACAAGGAAAAGATTGGGCAAACAACAACACTGTCCCTCTACTCGCTGAAGAAGACAACATTGAAGACATCGTAGCCCTAAAGGCTTCCAAAATCAGCAATATTGTTGATAGGCATGACTTGTGGGTACCAGATGATTATCATCAGGCGATGACCAAAGCAAAGATATGGAGACCAGCTATGGATGCGGAAATTCAGCGTATGGAAGAGAGAGATGTCTGGAGAGTCGTACCAAGAGAGCCCTGGATGCAAATAATCGACACTAGATGGACGTTTGACAAGAAGCTCGATGGAGATACAGCAGAACTCCTCAAACGACGTGCCAGACTTGTGGTTAAGGGATTTACCCAAATCAAAGGCCTCCATTACTATGACTCATTCACAGCCGTAGTTCGATACGAATCTCTGCACATGTTCTTCGCTGTTGTTGCCGCTCATGGATTGGACTTCTGGCTCATAGATTTTGTTGGTGCATACCTGAACGCGGAGCCACAAGGAGAAAATTACGTCTCGTTGCCCCAAGGATATGAAGACATAGTTACGAGGGATTATCCAAAGGGAGAGTATGTCCTACAGATGCTGAGGGCGATGTATGGAACGATGGACGCAGGGAATGCATGGTTCCACGAGCTAAATGATACTCTCACAGTGCAAGGTCACAAGCAGTCACGAGCGGACCCATGTGTACGACTTCTCAAGAATGGAGCCAAGCGGACGTACACATGCACATATACAGATGATGTTTCTGGTGCGTCTACATCCACAAAAGAAGGGGAACACGTCCGAAAGGAAATCGGGAGCGTGTACGAGATCAAGGACTTAGGAAAGCACAATAGTGTCCTTGGAATGACGGTGGAGTTTGACGAAGAAACTGGTGCCATTTCGCTTCATCAAAAGAACCTGATACTAAAAACCCTCGAGACCTTTGGAATGTCTGATTGCAAGCCGAAACCAATGCCGCTTCCTGTTGGAAGTTTGATGAACCTAGACACCCAACCCCAACCGATTCCAGATGCGGATAAAGAGTTCATGGGGGATAAGGATTATCGTGGGGTTCTCGGATCGTTGAACCATGTTGCCAACGGAACTAGGCCTGATATCGCGTTTGCTACCAACTATCTTCAGCGGTATGCCTCAGACGCTCGACCAATACACTGGAGTCGTGCGATGCATGTCCTTGCATATCTAAAAGGAACCATCGAGTACAGGATAACATATAATCGAGGAAACACCGAGGATGATGGACTTACTCCCATTGGGTATGTGGATTCATCCCACGGCGATGACAGGACCTCTGGAAAGTCAACGATGGGTTATGTATTTACTATGGCTGGTGGGCCAGTTGCATGGAGCTCAAGGTCGCAAAAACGAGTCGCGCTTTCAACGTCAGAGGCAGAATACGTTGCAACAGTACATGGAGGACGACAGTCATTGTGGATGGGCTCTTTCTTAGACGAAATCGAGTTATCAAAGGACTGCCCATACCCACTGAACTGCGACAACAACTCAGCCATTAACCTCACCCAGAGCACCAAAGGACACGGCAAATCCAAGCATTTTGCCATGGATTACCACTGGATTCGTGATAGCGTTCAACTTGGCGAACTCGATGTCCGTTACATCGCATCTGAGGATAACTTAGCCGATCTATTCACCAAGAGCGTACCTAAGCCGCGAGCGACGGAGTTACTGAGGAGGATGGGCATGACGAGGTTATAGAGATATACGAGCGTAGGCTTCAGGGGGAGTGTTGAGGATTCAGCCTATCTCGACGGTCCGTTATTTCACATATTGAACATGCTTACCATAATTAGATTACGACTCCTTTCTTTCGTCGGATATATCTACCGTTTTCCCCTTTCTTTGCACCTCAGCTGTTCACGACGACTACGTGACTGACTGAGGTGCGTATACTGTTTATATTTATCACCATTTACATATATCTTATGCTACCTTTGTATAGCTGTTTTAACTCTAACAGGTAGTGTGTATAATACAGCTGTTCACGACGACTACATGACTGACTGAGGTGCGTATACTGTTTATATTTATCACCATTTACATATATCTTATGCTACCTTTGTATAGCTGTTTTAACTCTAACAGGTAGTGTGTATAATACAGCTGTTCACGACGACTACGTGACTGACTGAGCTGTTTTAACTCTAACAGATATTTTGCATTGCCAGCAGAGAGAAAAGATATTATTATGGATATTTTCCTCAGAATACACACATCAAGACGATGGAAGAGCTCAAGTAGTGCTGGTTGGAGTTGCAGCTGTGACATTCAACATCAAATTTCACCAAGCAGTACTTGCATCTGTTATGATTTAACCACTTTTATTCTTTTTACTTACATAACCCGGGTCACCGGACCGTCCGGACCGCTTATCATACAGACACCGAGCAGTGGCTTCGACACTACGCACTACATGGCGTAGTAGCCACTTCCACCTTGCACCCTATCATGTGACAGTGTGCCAGGTTGAAGTGTCTATCGCTTCGATATTGCATGCTCAAGCTTTCCACTCTCACGAACGGTTTATATTTAGACCCTTACCTTTAGTATTTAAGTAGCTAAGCTCTCGCTAGATATACCCTAGCTTTGAGCTAACGTTTAATCTATACCGAAACTATCGCTTTATCTATCGCTAAGACTAAGAACTTAGCCTTTGCTCTCAATCACTTAAAGAACTCAGCGGTGACTGCCCGAACGCAAGACAGCCGTTGTTTATCTTTGATTGGAGTTCGGGTCTAACAATTAGCTCGAAGCTTCCCCTGGTTCCTTAACCAGAACCTTCATGTTGACAACACTCCAGGCAATCTTAATTGCAATCTTTTTCGGTGTTGGAACCGCCCTCTTTGCAGCAGCAGTAGTGCTAGCAGTATTGCATGAGTATGGACTATACCCTCGCCCTCGACGAAACCAAATACGCTATCCCCCACCCGCTATAAACCATGTCTTCCCACAGCAGCCACCACTGTTCCACTTCTACCCACCCCTACCTAGGCGAAGAACCGAGACAGTCGACGAGTACCCTCATGTCATCAACGAGCGAACCATGCAAGTTGACGTTCCTAGGGAAATGGAAGTCAGTGTTCAAGAAGGAAGCGCTAGAGACACTGCCAGAGCAAGGCACTCTCTTACACAGGATTCTGCAACCGGCTCCGCCGGCCATACCCCCCATCCCTATCGACCAGCTCCCGCCGCTAACGCAGCAGACCTGGCAAGATACCTCGTTCGACTCGGCTTGGGGGAAGTCAGCGACGGAACAACTCCAGTTTCAAAGCAACCTGCCAGCGACGGTCTTGGGAATTCACCAGCCAACCCCATACCCGATCTTACCGAGCTATGGAATAACGTCAACCTTCCACCCACAGCCTTTTACCCCAGAAGAGGAAATCCATATCAACGAAGAACTCCAGAGCCAGAGTGTCTACCAGAGCAGCCTGTCCAGATCACAGAGCAGCCACCGACACCCCCAATCTCGCCCAGAGAGTCGATGCCAGAGTTCGAGCAGCGACCAGAGAGCTCGAGCCAGGCAAGACTCCGTCCACCTCATCCACCACGAAGAAGGTACAGATGAGAAGAGAGCATCGGCTACGACTCTGCTACCGGCCTCAATTCAGCCGATAGAAACCGGATCGACGACGCGTGGGCACGGTCAGACACCCCCAGGCCAAGATACAGGTCAGAGGAGAGCGATGGGTATGACCCCGTCACCTTCCTCAACCAGCATGACAGGGACAGGAGAAGACGAGAAGCAGAGTGAGCCGCAGCGTTCAGAGCGGTCGACGTCGCCGCGGGACGAATCAGCGAGGATGAGGACAGCGGCACCAGTACAGAGGTACTCCCCGAGGCAGAGCATGTCAATGGGAATCCCTGGGGAAGTCCCGCCGCCTCACCAACTCCCCCGACTCCACAGCCCCGAAACACTCCGCCGGCCGATCACCCCGATAACCATGCCCCGGGCTCTCTATCTCCTCGCCACGGGTAAATTAACCCGAATTCCCGAAATACTTTTATATGCCCTGTTACTCGACTTATTTAATCATTTCCAAGAAGAGCTATTAGCGGATCAAGACTGGGCCAGAACCCCAGCCAGAGTTGATTACGCTCATTTCGGATATAGCTATATCCTAAAGGAAGAGGCCAGGCACTTCGCCCATCAGGCTTATAACATGATCCACCCGGATCAACCCATCCAGGTCCCCGCTTGCTACCAGCGACCAGACTACTCATACCCAGAAGCGGACACTCCCGAACCCATGCTGGACGAACCACCAGTACCACCTCGACGGGCCGAAATACCCACTACCTACCATTCGGCCCCGAGCTACGTTTATCCCCGGGGATACGGACCGCCAGGCACGCAAGCGCCGCCTAGACTCTTCGCTGCCACAGACGACAACGCCGGACCACCAGGCCCGCCACAGCAGCCGATTCCCGGCCCTGTACAGCCGGTAGCCCCACCCGTAGCAAGGAGATGGGCGCCACCACGATACCCACCACCGCCAGGACCACCAGAGCCACCCGCTCCCTGGGTTCTCGCCGAAGATGCTCAAGGACCCTGGGCGTCGCTAAAGCCTGAGATGGTCAAAGTCCCCGAAAACTTCAACAGCAACTCCAACGATATTGCCCGGTTCTTTTCCCAGTGCGACATGTACTTCTCCGTATTCAACCAATACTTCCGATATCATCCGCATAAAGTCATCTTCTGCGCATCATGGTTCGGAAAAGACGCTCAAGTCTGGTGGGAACTATGTGCAAGGGAACTTGGAAGGAACCCCGACGGAGATCAGCTGTACCCAGAGTATGAGAACTTTGTGGGCGAAGTCAGACAACGGTTCTGGAAGGATGCCAATGCGGAGATCAAGTTCGCACAGTGGGAACAACTGCGACAAAGCACCTTCCCTGACGGCGACTTGTTCTTCCAGCAGTTCGACTCGCTTGCATTCAAAGCGGGGGTTATCGGGATCGACCAGATGATGGTGGCACAAGTAAAGAAAGCATGCCGTTCATCTACCAAGGACATCATCTATGCGTCGGACGCCAATCCCCCACGAAACTATCCCGAGTGGAAGCGTCGCATACTCTGCATCGATCACAACTGGAGGACGAAGAAAGCAGAGTCTAGCGGAGGGATTAGAGTGACAGACTGGAAGCAGCAGGCGAAGACAACCCTGCCATGGAAAGGAAACCAGCAGCAGCAG
The DNA here is from genome assembly GCA_022818075.1 of Armillaria altimontana. NCBI lineage: Eukaryota > Fungi > Basidiomycota > Agaricomycetes > Agaricales > Physalacriaceae > Armillaria > Armillaria altimontana. Next base: position 1,206,150 of record JAIWYR010000003.1, read on the forward strand.
CAGGCCAGCACCCCGGAAAAGAAAACGGGCACTGGCACCACGTATGGAGGCGGAGGGAAGCCAATGGACATCGACACCCTACGCGCCAAAGCAAAATGCTTCGGCTGCGGGGAGGTCGGACATTTTAAGCGGGAGTGCCCCAAATGCGCCAAGACGAAGGAGGAACATTTACGACGGGTCAAATATTACTGGGACCACGTCGCGACAAAGGAAAAGACAGACTCGAAGATTGAGGAGGTAAAAGACAGGGCCGAGCAGTAAACAATTTGACTGCATCGGCCAAGGACTTAGTTTCATCCGGTACGCATTTGTTGCCCGCTAGTCAGGCTCATTGTACTTCTGTAGTTTCAAACGTGCATTCGAATATACCATTTTGTGACTTCACTACCGAGACAGAAACCAAGAAAGAATTGAAACAGAACGTTGGGACTTCACCACCAACTAAGCGTTCGGCGAGTAACTCATCACGAGCGAAAGCGGCAAACAAAAAAGCACCCACCATAGTGCTACCCGTCATAACAGCGCCTAACAAGCGACTGGATGGGACAGGGGAACAAGCACCTTCATTGAAGGGACACGCCCCCCCTGAAGCAGAGGAACCGGTTTCCCCTGAGGCGGCTCTACGGGGTCCCAGCCTCGTTGGGAGCTTCGAGGGAATAGCTTCGGCAAAACCTCCCCTGGTAAAAGAGAACACTGCATGGCTATCCACAGTCACGGACAACCTGAACACCGTGCGCAGCGGGCGAACCCGACAAGAGGGCCCCAGGAGCGTGACCCAGCGACAAGACAAAGACTGGGACCAGGTTGGCAGAGGCCCCGGGACAGGTGAGCGGAACGATTTGCATAGTCCCGAGGAGGAGGGTGAGGCTGTTCCGCATTCTGCTACGGTTCAAGTGCAGCCCGTCGTCGTTATCGGCGACTCCTCGGTCAGGACAAACTTGCCGCTAGAAACCAACACACCACCGGGCGATCCCAATGAAGGCACACATGTGGCAAGAACCGTTGGATGCGCAACGGCCCCGACCAAGACAGCCGAACGGAAGGAAGCTGCTAGCGCCCAGGCGGTGAAAAGGGGGCCTCAGGTACAGTTAGAAGAGATTCCAGATGAAGAAGATGACACGAGTTTCCGTCGAAGTCAAGAAGCTAATCGAACCCCCTCTGTAGCCCCTGAGGTGACCCAGTCGATGGTAGCTGAACCAACAAGTTCCAGCGCGAAGACTGAGAAGGTCCCACATGAATGGCTCAAACCGTTTGGAGCCGAATGGACGCTACGCGGGATTAAACACACTAGAACAGAATCGGAGGCAAAAGCAATCCTAAAGAACTGGATTCACAAGGCACGAGCAGAGGAAGTGGTGGATGAATTGCTAGAAGGACTGAAGGGAGCCACACGCATCAACGCGCTAGATTGGATGGAAGAATTGCGGGAGCCCAGACGCTATATCTGCCGAGTAAGCGGAAGCGAGAAGGCTCTAACAACCGACGTCCAAATCAAAACGCCCGACCGCGTTCCCCGAATCTCCTCCTTGGCCTTAATCGATAGTGGCTGTACCAGTAGCGCTATTAGCCGAGCGTTCGTCGAGAAACACAACATTCCTACCCGCACAACGGCAGCGCCCATCACCGTTTACAATGTGGATGGATCAAAAAACAGTGCGGGACGGATCACCGCCTTCGCTGAATTACGCATCATCATCGGAGACCACGCCGAGCGCATAGATCTAGCCGTCACTGACTTAAAAGATCGTGACATATTCCTATGACATGATTGGCTAATCAGGCACAACCCATTGATCAATTGGCGGACCGGAAAAATGACATTCGCCCGATGCCAATGCCGTCATATTCCACTCCCCTTACCTGATGCAGATCCGTATGACAAGTGGGATGAAGAGCTGGAGGAAGGTGATACTATCCTAGCGATAAGCTTTGAAGAGGCTATTCGCATTAGGGCAATGCGACATGTGGCCAATGACCTAGCGGCTGAGGCAAACACGAAGAAGAAAGCCAAAACGTTTGAAGAAATGGTTCCCGAATGGTGCAGAGACTTCAAAGATTTATTCGATAAAGAAAACTTTGATGACCTACCAGAACCCAAACCATGGGACCACGCCATCGAACTCATTCCCAACGCAAACGCCAACCTCGACTGCAAGGTATACCCACTCAACCGAGCGGAACAGGAAGAGCTCGACAAATTCCTTGACAAGAACTTGTCTAGTGGTAGGATATGCCCATCCAAGTCGCCCATGGCATCACCCTTCTTCTTCGTTAAGAAGAAAGATGGCAAGCTAAGGCCCGTCCAAGATTACCGGAAGCTCAACGAGATGACGATTAAAAACCGCTATCCTCTTCCCTTAATCTCCGAACTCATGGATAAACTGCGCGGCGCCAAATACTTCTCCAAACTCGATGTGCGATGGGGATATAATAACGTCCGAATCAAAACGGGAGATGAATGGAAGGCAGCCTTCAGAACAAATCGTGGCTTGTATGAGCCAACGGTTATGTTCTTCGGGCTTACCAATTCGCCCGCCACCTTCCAATGGATGATGAACGATATCTTCAAGGATCTCATCGCATCAGGAAAGGTGACCATTTATCTGGATGACATCCTTATCATGTCCAAAACCAAAGAGGAGCACCGCCGTATCACAAGGGAAGTGTTGGCAACTCTAAGGAAGCACAAGTTGTTCCTTAAAGCCAAAAAGTGCGAGTTCAAAGTCCTAGAAACGGAATACCTAGGCGTCATCATCAGCGAAGGGAGCATCCGCATGGACCCGATCAAAATCAAAGGCATTGCCGACTGGCCGATACCTACCAAGAAGAAGGAACTTCAATCCTTCTTGGGATTCACCAATTTCTATCGACACTTCATCAAGAACTACAGCAAAATCGTGAAGCCCATGACCCAGTTAACAGGGAACGACGCGTGGAAGTGGGGCGAGGCTCAGCAGGAGGCCTTTGATCAACTGAAGAAGCAATTAGCAGAAGACGTCATACTCGCAATACCAACGAACGAAGGGAAATTCCGAGTAGAGGCCGACGCCAGCGAAGGAGCCATTGGCGCAGTCCTCTCTCAAGAACAGGATGGCAAATGGAGACCCGTGTCATTCCTATCGAAATCACTCTCGGTTACAGAACGTAACTACGAAATTTACGACAAGGAACTCCTCGCAATCATGCTCGCTCTCGAAGAATGGAGGCACTACCTTATGGGCGCATACCAAGACTTCGAGATCTGGACAGATCATCAAAATCTCCAGTACTTCCGAAAGCCCCAGAAAGTGAACCGACGCCAAGCTCGATGGATCACCGAGCTGGCAGAATACCATTTCACCCTCCATCACAAAGCCGGTACCGCCAACAAAAAGGCTGACCTTCTCTCGCGGCGCGCAGATCATGATCAGGGACAGGATGATAACAATCAAGTAATAGTCCTGTCTCCAGAACATTTCAGAGCAATGATCATGCCCACCGTCGAAGAAACCCATCAAGACGTACTAGTCGCCACCAAGAACAATCGCCTTTGGGATCGAGCTGTCGCCAGTTCCCTCGACCACGACTGAGGTATGAAAATGGCAGACGGACTCATCTGGTACGACGGTAGGATCTATGTCCCCCGAGATCATACACTCCGCAGAGAAATCATCGCTCGATCCCATGACCACATCACCGCTGGATATCCAGGTATCAAAAAGACCAAAGAACTCGTCCTACGAGAGTTCTGGTGGCCGAAGATGAAGAAAGACATCGAAACCTATGTACGAGCCTGTGAAACTTGCCAGCGAGCAAAGAGCAGCAATCAGGCTAAGGCAGCACCACTACACCCCAACGAAATACCGTCCCGCCCATGGACTCACATCTCCGTAGACATGGTTACTGGATTACCGAAGAGCAACGGACACGACGCCATCATCGTAATCGTTGACCGCTTCTCGAAGGAAATCATCCCTGTTGCATGCTCCACGGAATTATCCTCCGAAGGATGGGCAAAGATCCTACGCGATGAAGTATATGCCAAACACGGAATGCCCCAAGTCGTCATCTCAGACCGGGGAACCGTATTCGTATCTAAATTCATGAAAGACCTCTACAATCTCCTCCAAATCAAAGGAAACGCCTCTACTGCCTATCATCCCCAGACGGACAGCCAGACCGAACGCGTAAATCAGGAGGTTGAAAAATACCTTCGCATGTTCGTCAACCATCTCCAAACCGATTGGGCAGAATGGCTCTCACTCGCTGCGTTCGCACATAATAACTGAAAACACTCTTCCACCGGCAAAAGCCCATTTGAAGTCAATTACGGTTATAATCCCGCTGTATTACCCGGAACGAAAACCACCACCCCTTTCCGCACCCCCGCCTCTGACTCCTTTGTCTCCAAAATGCAAAAGATCCATGCTACCGCCCAGAAATCACTCGAAAAGGCTGCATCACAGATGAAAGCACAGTATGACAAAAACAAACGACCAGCCGTCGAGTACAAAGCAGGCGACAAGGTCTGGCTTGACACAACCAACCTCCACCTTCCCCGGCCAAAAAAGAAACTTGATGATAAACGCACAGGTCCCTTCAAAATAAAAAGCAAAAAGGGCGCCTCGGCGTACACCCTAAAGTTACCAGTCAACTGGAAAATCCACCCTACCTTCAATGAATCGCTACTCACCCCTTACATCCCGCCCACATTCCCGAACCAAGAACAACCTCCTCCACCACCACCAGACCTGATCGACGGCGACGAACTTTACGAAGTCGAAAAGGTCCTAAACAGCAGACAACGAAATGTTCGAGAGAGACAGGGAGAACCATCGAGAATCGCAACGGATTATTTCGTCAAATGGAAGGGCTATGGACCAGAGTCAAATAGCTGGGTACGGGAAGGCGACATGGATGCGGATGAGTTAATCGAGGAATTCCTGGCAGAACACGTCGACGGGGTAAACACCAAAATCGTAACTCCGAACAAAGCCATCACTATGATCTTAGATCATGAATACGACAGTGACGGCAATGTCCGGTACCTCGTTCAGCGAACGGATGGATTCCAAAAGTGGGTCAACGCCCTCAAAAGTTACAACTTTCAGTGGCGCAAACTCCTACAAGACTACTGGAACAACGAATCCGACAACGGAGAACCACCAATCGGAGACGAAGATCTCATCGACGACCCATATGGAGGAGAGGCTAGAGGGATGCACCAACCGGACTTCGAAAATGACTGGAGCGGACCATAACAGCAGTCGGGACGCCTGCCTTAAGAAGGGGGTAATGTTACGATTTAACCACTTTTATTCTTTTTACTTACATAACCCGGGTCACCGGACCGTCCGGACCGCTTATCATACAGACACCGAGCAGTGGCTTCGACACTACGCACTACATGGCGTAGTAGCCACTTCCACCTTGCACCCTATCATGTGACAGTGTGCCAGGTTGAAGTGTCTATCGCTTCGATATTGCATGCTCAAGCTTTCCACTCTCACGAACGGTTTATATTTAGACCCTTACCTTTAGTATTTAAGTAGCTAAGCTCTCGCTAGATATACCCTAGCTTTGAGCTAACGTTTAATCTATACCGAAACTATCGCTTTATCTATCGCTAAGACTAAGAACTTAGCCTTTGCTCTCAATCACTTAAAGAACTCAGCGGTGACTGCCCGAACGCAAGACAGCCGTTGTTTATCTTTGATTGGAGTTCGGGTCTAACAGCATCGAACTGGGCAAGACAGTTAAACTACCCATAAAGACCATGAAAGCCTAGCGAGGCAGGAGCCAGTGGCAAACATCGAAGGAAATCACAAGTGCAAACGGCGGTGGCATGCCAGGAGATTCCATGTTACAGACACCCTAGGCTTCTGGGACTGGGAGCAGGACAGAGTGTTAGACCCGACCTCTTAACAATGGTAAATAGTTGGCTGTATCGCTTTCGTACAGTCATCGCTAGGTCCACGTGCAGTTAAGATGCCAAGACTAAGGCTTTAGCGCTTAGCGAGAGTGGATGTGTTTCGGTATGAATAAACGTTAGCTCAAAGCTAGGGAATATACAGCTTTGAGTACACTACTTATATACTAAAGTTAAGGGTCTAATAATGGGTATACTGTGTTAGAAAGTGAATCAGCAAATACACAGTGACCGAGAATAATACTCCACACTGACAAGTGTGACTGTGTCACAAGGTGAAGACTCTGTGGAGTCGCGGATCTGGAGATAAGATAAGATAAGCGCCGAAGATTAGATAAGATAAGAGGCACTTATGTTAGAAAATGAATAAATCGTAACACAGAGCCTATGGTTAAAGGTGGCGGTGGGACCGCAGTAGTTGTGGAGGGATTCGGGAAGCCCAGGAAGTTGTGGCAACCTTCACTCTTGCGTTTGCTGGATTTACCACCTTTTCCATCGGATTTCACTCCCTCCCCGTTTCGACTAGGCGCAGTCGTTTTGCCTTGATTAGCAGTGCTGCCGCTCACAATCTTCATTTCTTTCATGTCTATGTTTATTTGTTCAGCGTTGCATTGTGCGATGTAATAATTCAGTGTGCACCGTTGATTCGCAATGGCAACCGGTAAATGAACCTAAGAGTGAAGGTGATGGGGGGGGAATCCAGCAAAAGGTCCACATTTGAACGGCGGGTGATGATTGGGAACTATGTACAACCTAAGCAGCAATGTAAATCAGTTTTTCTCTAAATAAAAAAAAGGCTTGTTCTTTGCAGATTCTGTGACATTGATGTAAACCGTGAAAGCAAGGTATCATAGGCGTCGACCGACGACCGCTAGTTAGCAGGAGCTTGCGCCCTCCCATTTGATTTCGCGATAGAGCGATGCACGTGATCATTCGCCTTCCTTTCCAACCATGACCACTCATCGCCCTCCCATACCAGATCTCCGTTTCGAGACGGCATACCTGAGAAAGATACGGCCTTTTGTTCGCTTTGAAGAGGCTCGCGATGGCTTTGAGGCTGTTGGCGACGAACAGCCAGCAAGAGAGGTGCTGGAGATTGACTGGAAGAATGTATTTTGGGTGACATTCCGGGACCAGGTTATGATTATGTGGATCCAGGGTGCGCTCTGGTGCGTCTATCTCAGTATTTTGCTGTCTTTCTTTCTGATTTTCTCCAGGGCTGTCGTCGGCTTTTACCTACGGCCAATATACACCCAGGCAGGGCGGAGATTCAAGCGCAAAGAGGGCGGAGCGGTGTCGTGGCTGAGGAGCTGGGTGAAGGCGCTGGGCCTGTCGACGAGCACCGACCGAGCAAGATAGACCGTCTCCTACTTCCAAGTGCTGTGGGCAGGCAGACGCGGTGCAATACAAACGCGGCTGCAAGGCTGTGTATGTACATTGGAAGCATAAAACGAGAATCTTCCACTGATATTTACTCTTGATCCAGCGTCGTGGCAGGGATCTGCTTCTTGATTGTGCCAGCAGACATACGGACATACTCGTTAACTCTCGTCAGTCTTATCTGTGGAATTTCTTGTCTCATGGCGGCGCCTATACAGAAACCTTTTTCTGTGGTGTAAATAATGTATCCTTTCGAGCCTATTCATGATTACTTACTAGTTCAAACCAACATCTACATGACTAGAGCTTTCCGCCGTCTTAAGCGGGTAGTTTTACCACTTCGGACTACAAATATTTCGAGCATTCACGGCTCCCAACTTCAGCTTCTCGCAAAGCAGTTCCTATGGCAGATCATTTCTATTCGTTTCTACCTGATTGCTACTTGTGATTCCAGGATGGATGTACCAAGTCTTTAACGTTTGACTGTTGTAAGCAAAGCACGACGAAGCTTTGATTTAGGCACAAGTCAGTCTCTTGCGTCCGATTCCGTTTTAGCTCGATGGCAGTCGGTCGAGGTCTTTGTGTACCTGATTGGTTGTCGGCCGAACTAGTTGTAGTAGGGTTCACGTCGACGACTAGCCCCCGATAACAATGGTTATCACCGCGCCTAATCAGCCACTTGCCAATCAGCCTTCTGTCTCTTCCCAACGCTGCTATCGAATCGACCAGGGTCCTCGCAAGCTTGGATGTATCAGACAACAACAGTCTTTGAAATCCACTGGTCACCCGTAGAAAGTTCGAAGCTTGTGAAAATTCGCGGAAAGAGAAAATTCCGCTTCAACGCACAAACACCGTAAGCCTAGTCCTTTTTCAGCTAGCAAACATTTGCTGATGCATTCTATGAGCTACTGGGCTGCGTTTGTCATGCAGTACATAAGTAAGGATAAGTCTATTTCACATATTGCGACCCCATGTAGATCATTTGTTACCCCACATTCGACGGCCATTCCCCACAATCGCACTGAGCAAATTTGCACAAATGTTCTCCCTCGTTCCTGTCCTTGTCACTTGTACCTCGTCGCCTATCTCTCGGACTTCCGCGACTTCTTGCAGTTACACAGATTTTTTTATAAACCCCGAGCTTCGCCAGGCATTGACCTTCTTGCTGCCAAGAATGTTATAGCGACTTCTCTCACACGCTGATATGACTTGCTTTACAAAGACACATAATTGGCGGGAAATTCCTCCCATTCTAGGGAGAGGAATGCGATGGAACGCCCCATCTGACCTACGTAACGCGGCGCCATAGATTCTCCCCTGGCGCGTGCTTCTTATAGTTCCTTTGAGCCGAGTATATATATCCTCGCTACGGACTCGGCCGTTCTTTATTGGAACCGTGCAACACCAACACCAGCACCATCATGTCCGTCCGCGATAAGCACGACGCCGATTCTGAGAAGCATGGAGGCGACTCTGCACCTAGTGTCGTTCTTCAAGTTCAAGAAGACGTAACAGACGTCGACCTCGCGACGTTCCACGAACTACATGCAGGTAGATTGGTCATTGATCCAGCGTACGAGCCTCTCCTCTACACAACCTACTCCCCTTCCAACGATCTAACACGTTCACAGGGAGGCGAAAATCGAGTTCGGCGAGACCTTTGCCTCCAAGCTCAAGCTCTCTCGCGATGGGACCAAAGTCTTATGGCCCCAACCGACTAATTCACCGCGCGATCCCCAGAACTGGACTGACGCACGCAAGAGTATTCACCTCTTCATCGTCACGCTGGCCTCCATTGTTCCAGACTTTGACAGTGGCATAGGTGAGAGCCCTCGCTTACTGCTTAGCAATTTCGAGCTCACGTCTTATCGTAGGGATTGCATCCATCTTTCGACTTGCTGAGCAATATAGTACTACGACCGGAGTGATCAATAATTTGACATCAAAGTTGGTCTTCTTCCGTTTGATGCGTTTTTATTGGTGGGCTGAAATAGCAACGCGTTCAGTTGGAGCATCTTTCTCTTGGGTCCGTCCGCAATAATGTATGTCCTCATGACCAATACGGGCTGATACCCAGTTCAAAGGATGGGGAGGCATATTCGCTGTCTTGCTCATTCGCCACTACGGGCGCCTTCCAGTTCTCTTTTGGTCCCAGGTGAGGATAAAATTAGCATAAACCTTATTCATTTAAGCGCTTCGCTGATGTGTTGCCCCATCAAAACAGGTCTTCGCTCTTGGGTTCCTCGTGGGGTGTACATTCGCTCCCAATCTGGCAACATTTGCTGGTAAGAAGTTTAGCTTTGTTGTCAATCTTCTAAATTGAAGATATCCTTCCAGGAATGAGATGTTTGACGGCTTTCTTCGGGTTAGTACGTTCTCTGCCTTTCTTCCCGCACTAAACGCGTTCCGATAGAACTGCGCCTCAAGTTGCGGTATGTAATATTGCTTGATCCTTGTGCTCGTATCCTCTAAAGACTGAGATGTTCTCAAAGGGATTGTATATCGTCACAGATCTATATCCTTTTCACCTGCAAGCGCGGAAGGTAGTTACAGAATGGCTTGTTTTTTTCCTTCTCACCTTCGACCTAGCTCAACTTCTGGACAATGGGATTCATCCTTTCCCCATTCCTCTCTCCGTTCGCATTCGGCTTCCTTGTCGCCCGACAAAGCTGGAGATGGGCCTATGGAATCGGTTGCATCTACAGCGCCGTCGTTTGTGTCCTAATCGCCCTTTTCTTGGACGAAACGTATGCAATGTCTTTATTATTTTCCCATCCCTACTAAATTCCTACAAGAATGTACGACCGAACCGTAAAACCCATCCCAGAGCCGCCCACTACAGGAATTCGCTATAGAATCGAAACACTCGTTGGCATCACCGGGATTAAAATGGCCAAGTACCGAGTGTCTTGGACAGAATCAATTCTCTCACCCATCAATGTCGTATGGCGGCCTCACCTTCTTGGGATTCTGCTCTTTGAAGGTATCCTATTTGGGTTTGGCATTGGTATCAACGTGCGGCGTTGAATTCGGCCCTTTCGATTTATTTTGAATATTTCTCTTACAGGTCACGAATGCTGTGTTCTTGGGAAGCCCTGCTCCAGTTGGGTTCGGGTGGAGCCAGGACGCTATCGCTGGAGCATACGGTACACCGATCGTAGGTTCCTTTCCTATTCGCCTCGTCCCCACAGCTGAAGTCGTAGGTATCTGTACTTTTGGGTGAACTGATCGGTCGGTATACGAATGATTGGATCATGAACATGAGTATCAGACGCAATCATGGTGTTTTTGAAGCAGAGAGTCGTCTTTGGTGAGTCTGTATTCTTGGGTGTTCATCTGTTATATTGAGCAGATGAAAGGGCTTGTTATATCGCCCTACCTCTATACATATGCGGTTTTGTCACCCTCGGCGCATCGATTCAGGACCATCTGAATACGGCTGGTATCATTATGGGCTGGGGCATTTCAGAGCTGGCCATTATGATCAACACCGTGGCTATATGTATGTACTTGCTCCGATTTGATTGCTCTACTTGGACTGATATGCTGCCAGATGCGTACTGCAATGACTGCTTCCCGAAACACCAAGGTGAAATCAGCGCTTTGATAAATCTAGCGCGTGTCCTCGGAGGTATGTAATATCTACAACTGTTTAGTTGCTATTTAGGATCTTAATCTGGTATGATAAAGGCTTTGCGGTTGCTTATTTTCAGGTTCCTTGGGCAGAAAAACATGGTGCTCTTCAGACATTTGGATGCGAAGCCGCGTATGTGCAGTGGAAACAACGAAAATGAAATCATTCGCTCAACTTTTTTCTTTCCCCACCAGGATCGTAGCGGGCCTCTTCGTTCTGATTATACCTGCAATGCAGATATATGGACGGAGTTTACGAGTATGTCGGTCTTATCTATTCATACCCTTGGCCTCACCTTTTACAGGAACGGTTTTCGGTGGCTTGATTTATAACTAAGTATACAGGGCTATGTGCATGTCGATGATGCTCACTCAGAATGTAATTACTGTGTTTACTAGTCTTGGAAGATTGATCCTGCTATTTGCTCCAGGAATCAGTAGAAATTCCGAATGTTTTATCTTGACTGATACATATATTCACGAAGTAATGGGGGGTCAACAGATTCATAACGGCGTAAGGAGGTTTTACTGGCATACTCATTGTCGTTGTAAGGACTATTGTCGGTGCACTACCGGGTTAAGTAAACTTGTTGTTATTCCGAGCTTACGTCTAGCTCTCTTTAACATGATATCGCCGACACTTTGCGCGCTGGCGAATCGTTCAGCCTGTGCGCACGTTTTGCTTTCCATCCCCTTAGGTCTTTTAAGCTGCTCGATTGTACGGCAGAGGTAGCGAATGCAGGAGAATAGGGCAACGTGCATGGACCTGGAGATTATGAAGCCGAATTTCGTGCATGCACTGTAGGACAGCGGGGAGATATTGTAGCTACCGGTGGCGACGCAACCGTTGGTGAGGGAGAAGGTGTGAGGAGTTATCGAGCATCAAGGTCTGATTTATAGGCGAGCCCTATTTGTGCTCCCTGAGTCAAAGCGAGTAGTCGTCGATGCCCTCCGCCCACAACGATCCTCCATTCACGGTTCGACAGCTCATCCGGTATGCATCCAGCCTTTCCGAGCATCAGAAGTGCCGTCATCAGTTGTTGTGAACAAGGCCGAGTCTGGCACGAGGATGCGCGTTTCTGCTCCTGTGGTCGTCAGAACGCCAGACATGAGAACGTATGCTGGGAGCCCCATCCGTCGAAATGGCCCTCCTTCAGCGATATCGGCGCTTCATCCGGGTACACATCCGTCCTTCCCTGCGACCATCGGAGTCACCATCAGCTCTTGAGCACGAGATCGAATCCGTTGCGATACAGAATCTTGCTGAGAAGCCCTCGGATTGCAATTGTTTGATGAGTCTTGAGCAAGCGGTGTAGAAGCCATCAGGATGGTCGGGACAGCAGAGTGTCGACAATGGCCGATGAAATCCCTAGGTGAGATTGAAGCGAGCGGAGAATGAAGGAGAGTCGCTGGCGAGAGTGTGAGACAATTTCGACATTGCCAGAGTGTTGGGCAACAGCCGACGACATCGGCAGGCCAGAGGGCTTCGAAGTACGAGATGAAGTGGGAGACGACGTCAATGGTGTCCTGGGAGATAACGGGGGGAAACAGGACAGATAGAGGCCGGAAACAATGGACATAAGAACATCTGGGTATCGTCCCACATCACTGGAAAAGATGGCACGCAGTCGACTTGACATTGTCGACGGGTATCCTTCGTGGATCATGATGAAGAGGGAAAGTGCCACGGAAGGAGGCCTGATATGCGTAGTGCGTCAGGTTCGCAAAAAGAAATCACGAGGCACCATTTATCCCATCCGATCGGATCAAGATCCTTACCTTGTTGGCTAGGCTACCATCACATCTCCTACATCGTAAATCATGGTGCATCCAGTCTCTATACTGCATCCAATATCTCGTGCTCACCATACAACAGGGTGTTATTCTCGAGACCAGACGTTTAGGATTCGGGCTGTAACAACGTTCTGACAAAGTAACCGGCAGTACTGCTCAAGACTTTGCCAGGTATCGACTCCGAAGAAGCTCAATGTTCGTGTAGCTACGAGTTTGCCCTGTATCAATGACACGGACTCTTATGTGCCGTGGCTTGCCAGTGGCCGACCTTCAAGTAGGGAGACGAATGGGATGGAACGCCCCATCTGACCTACGTAACGCAGCGCCATGAGATTCTCCCTGGCGCATGCTACTCATAGCAACTTTGAGCCGAGTATATATATCCTCACTACGGACCTGGCCGTTCTTTATTGGGACCTTGTGCCAGTACCAATACCAACAACAACACCATCATGTCCGTCCCCGATAAGCACGACGTCGATTCTGAGAAGCATGCAGGCGACTCTGCGCCCAGTGTCGTCCTTCAGGAAGAAGATGTCGATCTCGCGACGTTCCACGAACTACACGCAGGTAGATTGGTCATTGATCCAGCGTACGAACCTCTCCTCTTCAACTATTCTCCTCACATCCAATTATTTGACACGTTCACAGAGAAGCCAAAGCCAAGTTTGGCGAGATTTTTGCCTCCAAGCTCAAGCTCTCTCGCGATGGAACCAAAGTCTTATGGCCCCAACCGACCGATTCACCACGCGATCCCCAGAACTGAACTGACACTCGCAAGAGCATCCACATCTTCATCGTCACGCTGGCCGCCATTGTTCCAGACTTTGACGGCGGCATAGGTGAGAGCTTTTGCCTAGTGCTTAGCGATTTTTTTGCCCTTATAACCTCTTCTCGCAGGAATTGCGGCCATCTTTCGGCTCGCCGAGCAATATAATACTACGACCGGAGTGATCAACAATTTGACAGCAAAGTGGGTATCAACTTCTTTCGTTTCGTAAATCATTATTGCTGGGCTAATAGCAACGCGTTTAGTTGGAGCATCTTTCTCTTGTGTCCGTCCACAATGCATACCCTCATCACCAATACGGGCTAACATCCAATTTAAAGGATGGGGGGCATATTCGCTGTCGTGCTCATTCGCCGCTATGGGCGCCTTCCAGTTCTATTTTGGTCGCAGGTGAGAATAAGCTTTATTTATGGGGGCGTTCCCTTGACCATTAAAACAGGTCCTCGCTCTTGGCTTCCTCGTGGGATGTACATTCGCTCCCAATCTGGCAACATTCGCTGGTAAGAAATTCAGCTTTGTTGTTAATCTTCTGAATTAAAGATAATCTCCCAGGAATGAAATGTTTGACGGCTTTCTTCGGGTCAGTACGGTGTCTACCTTTTCTTCCTGGACTGAACACATTCCTGTAGAACTGTACCTCAAGTCACGGTATGGAATATCAATTGATTCTTATGCTTGTATCCTCTAAGAAATTCTCAAAGGGATTGTATGTCGTCACGGATCTATATCCTTTTCACCTGCAAGCTCGGAAGGTAGAGTTACAGAATATCACATTCGTTTTTATTTCACGCCTTCTACCTAGCTCAACATCTGGACAACGGGATTCATCATTTCGCCATTCCTCTCTCCGTTCGCTTTCGGCTTCCTTGTCGCCCGACAAAGCTGGAGGTGGGCCTACGGAATCGGTTGCATCTACAGCGCCGTCGTATGCGCCCTAATCGCCCTGTTCTCAGACGAAACGTATGCAATGTCCCTATTATTCCCCCATCCGTACTAAATCCCTACTAGAATGTACGACCGAACCGTGAAACCCATCCCAGAGCCTCCCGCCTCAGGGTTCCGTTGTAGAATTGAAACACTCGTCGGCATCACCGGGATTAAAATGGCCAGGTACCGAGTATCTTGGACGGAATCAATTCTGTCACCCATTAATGTCGTATGGCAGCCTCACCTCCTTGGGATTTTGCTCTTCGAGGGTATCCTATTTGGGTTTGGCATTGGTATCAACGTGCGGCGTTGACCTCGGTCCTTACCACCTGTTTTGACCGTTTTCTCTCTTAGGTCACGAATGCTGTGTTCTTGGGAAGCCCTGCTCCAGTTGGGTTTGGGTGGAGCCAGGATGCTATCGCTGGAGCATATGGTACACCGATCGTAGGTTCCTTTCCTATTCTTCGTCCCCACAGCTGAAGTCGTAGGTATCTGTACTTTTGGGTGAACTGATCGGTTGGTATACGAATGATTGGATCATGAACATGAGTATCAGACGCAATCATGGTGTTTTTGAAGCAGAGAGTCGTCTTTGGTGAGTCTATATTCTTAGACGTTATTCCGTTATATTGAGCAGATGAAAGGGGTTGCTATATCGCTCTGCCTCTGTACATATGCGGTTTCGTCACCCTCGGCGCATCGATTCAGAACCATCTGAGTACGGGTGCCATCATCATGGCCTGGGGCATTGCAGAGCTGGCTATTATGATCAACACCGTGGCCATATGTAAGTACTTGCTCCGATTTTATTGCTCTACTTGGACTGATATACTGCCAGACGCGTACTGCAATGACTGCTTCCCAAAACACCAAGGTGAAATCAGCGCTTTGATAAATCTAGCGCGTGTCCTCGGAGGTATGTAATATTTAGTACTATACAATTGCTATTTAGGTTCATAACCCGCTGTGATAAAGGGTTTGCGGTTGCTTATTTTCAAGTTCCTTGGGCAGAAAAACATGGTGCCCTTCAGACATTTGGTTGCGAAGCCGCGTATGTGCAGTGGAAACAACGAACATGAAATCATTCGCTCAACTTTTTTCTTTCCCCACCAGAATTGTAGCGGGCCTCTTCGTTCTCATTATACCTGCAATGCAGATATATGGACGGAGTTTACGAGTACGTAGGTCTTATCTATGGGTATTCTTGGCCTCACCCTTTACAGGAACGGTTTTCGGTGGCTTGATTTATAATTAAGTATATATGTACATGACGATGATGCCCACTCAGAATGTAATTCCCGTGTTTACTAGTCTTTGTAGATTTACTCTCCGAATGTTTTTATCTTGACTGGCTGACACCGATATTCAGAAGGACACGAAATAATGGTCACCAGATTCATAATAGCGGGGGCCGTAAAGAGGTTTTCCGATCATTGTCGCTGTAAGGACTCTTGTCAGTGAACTACCCGGTTAAATTTGTCGTTGTTCCGAGCTTATGTCTAACAGTCTCTTTAATATGATATGGCCGGCATTATTTGTACATCGTATATTTTTCTGCTATAGAGCGGATTCGCGTGTACCTGTGCGGTCGCGTTGAGAGGACGCAGCTCAGAACGGATATTTTCGTCGGGCCGACAAGCCGCCTACTCGTTGTTTCTCACTCTCATGCGCATTCTTAGCATGGGTGCTTCGTTTCCATAGAAAATCACCTGGCCTATCACCCGATGTTCATCCACGTCCGTCGAACGCGTAGCGACGGTCCCATGGCAGGGGGGTGATCTCCGTTTCCACTTGCAGGGCTAAACCTCTGGACTCTTAGATATCCGTTCCTCAGCTCTCTTTTGACAGAGAGTATTTCTGTATCTGCATCTAGACGAGAAACTTGGGCAGGTTGAATACGAACCTAGTAGGACATATTATTCACCGCTTCACCGCTTACTAGATGTCCGACATTCAGACTGTCTTGGAGGACTTATCTGACGACCACGGTTGGTCTTTTCTACTGGGAGCCCGGTTGGATTGGCAATGCTGGTTAGTCATTCGAATCGTCATTTTATCTTAACCTTACAAAACATCCTCCCAGCTCTTGGTTCGTCTTGCGAAGTGAGTATTCTTGAATCTTTACCACCGGCTTATCCGTACTGACTGCTCTTCTAGGACAACCTTTTAGTGAATGGCTCAGGCCCAGCCAGAGATTCTATGTCGGTGTTTGGTAGCTAAAATTACTAGACATATCTGAGATCCGCAGACCACAACACTTGAGTCCGACGTCAGATCGGGAAAGGTCTAATGACGATCCAGGTGATGTCATAACTGCAAACTACTTATAATATAAGCGAAGCGACACTGGTTTGAACGGGACACAATTCTCGACCACCGAAGACCTTCAGAATGGCTAGCAAAACGAGACCTGGATTAGCATGTCACGCCATTCAGTCATCACCTGTCATTTTTACCTACAAGTCCACTAGGCATTCGCAGTCGCTGGTGGTATCACACTCACAGTCGCAGCTATGCTTATGATGCAGCAGGATGCAAAGGCAAAGGAAGGCCCCGCATCCATATATAGTGAGCTACTCCGATTCCAAGTTTACGGCTGCAACTCATGGTCTGATAGAACCCAATGAAACACATGGCCCGAATGGCTCGGACCTCAAGTTGAACTCTACAGACATAAACCAAGTCGTTGAAGGGAAGTCTAGAGGAGATCAAGCCCCGCAAGCAGTGGGAAAACCGCGCTGAACAAACCTCTCTTTATGTCAACTATATCACTACAGTAACGTGTCATTAGTGCGGGCGATGCTACATGTGTGATAGTGCTATAAGTTCACCTGTTATGAGCTCACTATATTTCTCGGGTGTCGAATGACACACAACCTACTTCCTGAATATAGATGAGTCTACCTTTGGAGCAACTTCTCCAAGTCGTGATTCGGGTCAGGATACTTAGAATCCAGGTACCTCAACGGAACTTCTTAGGCGATGAACAAGGCCTTCTCTTGCAAAGCATTTGTCTGTATCAGAATCTGGATCGCAGTGTAAGTACTACCGATGGTTCGGCACAACGGTCCGATCATCCGATCAATCCTTTTTTTGGGACACAACGCCGTGACAATTGCCAACAAGGACTGAACATTGCATGTTGGGCTCATCACCCTCGCACTTTCAATGAAACGCAGATCATTACTTTTCGTGGAGCCTGATTCTTCTTCACGCGTTTCTCTAGGTACCAAATGTTCTGATAATGGCGACTTCTAGAAACTTGACTCCAAGTTTCCAACCTTGCGCTGTTTGTCGCCCCGTTTTCCACCATTTTTGCTGTTTGTGAGTCTCACATTGAAGCTCGCACTAGTATGGCAAACAGAATCCAACTAGCACCATGTAGCCTGCCTATCATCGGCTAACATAAGATGTTATCTATTGGCGGCCCGTCCGGGTCGGCCACAACTTGCTTCCAGAAGCATGTAGAGTCACGGAAACCTAGGGATACTATCTGCAGACCTTGGAAAAGAACGACATGTACCGACTTTCGCTCCTGTGCCTCGCCGGCGTTGTTGCTAGTCTTCAAACGAATGTCGACTTGACACCCTATCTCAACAACAAGGCTGCATCGACAGAGGGACACCTTGCAAGCTTTGATGGGCATAATGGATCGTATCCGGCAGAATATCTACCATCTGGGACCCTGATCGATCAGTCCATACTTGTGCGTAAAGTGCTTCCACTATCATCTGCAGCAAACTGACTGTTGACCAGTATGCTCTGCCTAACTTTTCTGATATCACCGCTAACGACAACATCAACTGCAGCGGACAAACAATCAGTGTCCCTCCAGGGAAATACCACTCGTTCAACTTTCTCGGTGCAACCGATGGAACATCCTATGTCAATGGCGAATTTACGGCCCTGTATGACGACAGCACCACGGAATCTCTAGGTTTCGTCGTGGCGCCGTGGTGGTTTCAGAATCCTTCCAATGGGTACGTGCATTATCTCGGCGTCAATGCGTGTAAACAATGAACTATGTTAGACCCATAACTGCACCCTTCTTGAATATGGGCTTGTCGAACGGAACCACGTTCAGAAACTGTGTGTCCAAATCGTATCTGGGGTGAAGAACCGGGAGGTATCTGACTTAACCTAGATAACATCACGCGAATGTTCACTTTTCAGCACCATACTGATAACGCTAAGGTTCTCACCGGTGTAGTCTTGCCGAAGTCAGTGACCTTCGTATTTTCTATAGGCACCTATTTGAGATTCCTCCACGCAGTGACACGGGAACTTCACAGCTTACTGGTGTTGTCAGTATTCACGTGTTCGCCATAACACTCATCTCTGCAGACAAGTCTTCCTCTGTTCAACGTCCTTCTTTATACATTCAAAACGTGCGAAGCACAACCAAGTAAATCTTCGCCTTCTTCTCTGACTCGTATCGAGGGGACTAATTATGTACTAGATTTCGAATCGTGGATGATAAACAAATTCAACTTTTCGAAATCACACTTAACAACTTTGCCCCTAGTACAGCGGGCGTCGAGGCTTGGATTACACGCGATACGAGTATAGTGGTTGCCTCCGATTCTTTGGATACGGTTATTCCAGGCAGTGTTAGGCGCCTGCGGGGAGGTGATCAGGTTCGCATTTTGGTGGGTGTAGTAAACAAGGACGGTGTCAAGCCAGGCACCCCAATCTCTGACGTCCAAATCCTCATCGACGGCCGACCTGTGGGTAAACAATGGGATGTCATCGCTGGTATCCCTGATTTCTACACCGGAGACGACAGCTTGATGACCCATGAGAGCGCCGAGTGGTTCGATAATGCAAAATTCGGTCTTTTTGTCCACTGGGGTACGGTTCAAGTTTTTTGTTCTGAACCCTGTCATTGTCTGATAACAATGAATGTTAGGCATTTATTCCGTCCCCGCGTGGACTGTATCCGGGACACAATACGCAGAATGGTATTGGTATTGGCAGCATAATCCCGCCAATGAATCCTCTGCGGTGTGGACCCATCACAAAGAAGTATACGGAGAGGACTTCCTCTATGACGACTTCTTCCCAGATTTCACTGCAAGTGAATTTAATGCGACAGACTTTGTCCAGTTCGTCGTCGATATAGGTGCCAAATATTTTGTATGCTTTCTTTACTGATCGCTTGTTTTTGGCTGTCTGCTCATCAAAACGGCCCTGTGAAGGTCATCACTACCAAGCACCACGATGGCTTTGCGTTGTTCGACACCGGGAATTCTTCAAATAGGGACGCTCTCTTGTATGGACCAAAGTACGTCAAAGTTCGTACGTCGAATGACTAGTCCCTTCTGATGTTGCTTCGAGACGCGATCTTATCGGCGAGATCGTGAATGCAACTAAAGCAACGCAGCCACAGTTACACACTGGAGTACGTCGGCAGCTTCAACTGTTACTGATCTTCCTTCTCATTGGTCCCCCAGTTGTACTTCTCCCTCCCGGAATGGTTTAATCCCGCTTTCGCAAAGTACGGTCATGCTGATGGAGGCGACGATCTGTATCACAGGCGGGACGCGGAGGGTACCGTAAGACCCGAAAAAAAGACTATTGAGTTGTACGCTGAAAACTTGAATAGCCCGGTTACAACATTCTTCAACGCACTGGGTTTGCCGGAGGTCTCGCGCAGTCCGTGCATCGCCTCTAATACACATAACGATAAAACCTCACACATTTCTAGAAATGCGTACAATTCAAGCGAGTATGAGCCATACACAGGTTATGTGGAAGTGGAAGACTTCTTGCAAGATATTATGAGACCACAGATGGAAGCGCTGTTCTATCAGTACGAGACCGATATTCTTTGGTGTGACATTGGTGGGCCCACTGTTTTCCCGGATGTTGGTAGGGATGGGATATGCTCTTTTGTCCTTCTACGCTAAGCCAAGAAACGGTAGCCCCAAGGTGGTTTAACTGGGCAAAAGAGAACGGCAGACACGTAATCGCAAACGCTCGATGCGGAGCGAACTATTCTGACTTTGATGTAAGTGATGCCTACCATTCGCGCAACTAATGTTTGCTGATTTTTCAAATAAATAAAAAGAACCCGGAATACACTGATACAACCCACCTGAGTACGTGCTCCCATTCGTGAGAAGATGTAATCATCAACAATTCCTAGAACTACGAAAATGGGAATCGAGCGAAGGTTCAGATCCATACTCGTATGGTTACAACCAAGATACCCCCGATGAGAATTACCGGAATGAATCTTATATTCTTCATTCGTTGGTTGACATCGTGTCGAAGAATGGGAACTATCTCATCGATATTGGGCCTACGGCAAACGGAACCATCGTGTCCCCGTCGAGGACTTCTTTGCTCAAAGTCGGAGAGTGGCTTAGGTTTGCGTAAGCTTTCATTTAAGCACGATGGTATCCAGTACTTATTCCATCTTGCTAGGGGGGAGGCAATCTACGACACCCAGTATTGGTATGTGACTGCCGAGGAAGGCGACCTCCGCTTTGTGAGCTGTTCATCCGCAAGTTTACACACTGCCACTGAGCCCAATAAAGACTACAAAGCCTGACGCTTTCTATATCATTTCTCTTTCTTATCCAATAAACGAGGTGCTTCGCTCGATGTCTCCCCTTCCTTTGAAGGAAGGCGACATAGCGACATTTCTAGGGCCCGATCAGAGTCAGAAGGAGCTAGCCTGGTCGTGGTCCGAGAACGGAGTTTTTGAGCTACTTGTTGACGAAGAAGAACTGGCGATGGTGCAAGACGTATGGGCCTTCAAGATCAGATATACCTAGCTGATCGTGTAAATGAACTACTTAGTATTCCGATGAGATGAGTAATATTAATAATGTTACAAGCCTAATCAATACAATCATCTAAGATAATGATGTCTTTCCCTGCGTTACTCGATACTCAAAGATATCTATGTACCCTGAACGTGCATCGTACGCTGAGCACCCAACAGCATCGAGCCACTTCGTCCGTTGCTGCTCTATATTGCAAAGAAGGGCGCCACAGCATTTCCCTGAGGCACATCCGCCAGTGGCACCACGCACTTTCCAGACTTTGTTCTCGCACTCAGGTAGCCCTAAGTTGAATGGATCTGGTAGACACATCTCGAGTTCGTCTCCGTTCAATTTGGGAAGTAGCGGAGGTAGCGTCGTGCACGTGGAGGCATAAGTGCACACATTGATAAGCTGAGCTGACGATAGATGCGGGGCGAGAAAGGAAAGAATGTGAAACCGGAGTTCAGTAGGTAGCATGTAGAGGGTGGAGGATTTCGCGGGAAGAAGGAGGGTTCGAGAGTAACGGAGTAGGCCTAGAGCTTCTTCCTTGGCCTTGCGTTTGTAGTACATGTTCCTTGAAAGGATTAGCCGCAAGCTGCCTTCCAATTCCTTCCAATCGGTGTCATCGGACGATGTATCGTCATCATCCGACTCTGTGGCCATGCGGTTAGAGTAGAGCTCCACGTTGGAAAGAACAAAATTGCTCTCTTCGATAGCACCGATGATGCGCTTCACTGCACTGTGTCCGAGTGCGTTGCCGTTGCACTTGAATGTGTGTAGGTGACACCGTTCGGGAGAGGAGATGTAGGAGATAATATGTGGTGCTGAGCGACGCGTGATACCGGTAGCTGAAACATGGAGTTCCTTCAAACATGTTGACCGTAGGCTTGAGAAGAATGCACCGACAAAATTGTCAGAAAGAGTGGTATTGGTAGTGAGAGACAGCATTTCGAGATGCGAGGAGTTGATACTGTTCGTGAAAGTCTCAATGACTGAGAGGTCTCCTGAAAATAAGTTCTAACAATGATGAAAATAGGTCCTTGAAAGTATATAGAGCTCACATTTTGCAGGAACAATTCGGTCAAATGTTGGTTCCCGTTCAGGTACGTCGCGATAGCCAACAATCCGCGATCACCAATCTCATTCGAGTTCAAGCTGATTTCCGTTATTCGATATTTCCTCCCTGCTGGAGATCCTAAGAAACGAAAGAGAATGATGCATCCGTCATCGGACAGTTTGTTGTGTCCAAGAATAAGCTTCGTGACTTTTCGTCGTGAAGTTATCATGGATATCACATCCTGGGCACCTAAATCACTTCAGCACTAGAAATAGGAACACATTTCGATTCATGTACCTTCCACACCGGTTAGCCCGTCGTCCATACGGTCGATGAATCCTCTCGTTGAAAGTAGAGCCTTTGCTGGTCCACCTGTACGACGACTTCGACCTTTGGAGGTCATCGTAAGAGAAGGGAAGATATGCGTGGATCCGGCGCAGTCCAGCGTAAGGACCGCCTAGAAGCTAGAGCTGACGGTGATGGGCCGCGGCGAGAACAAGCAATGCTGCCGCCGTTCGCGGAAATGATGATGTGGCGTTACGTAATCAGCGGCCGTCTCCGAGTCGGACAGGGGCTTCGGAGTTTGCTCTTCAGAAAAGTTGAACTCTCTCACCAACCACAAGTTTATAAAAAACAATGTCGGTCACACGTCCCCAAGGCGCAATTCGAACAAGGAACTGCGTCAACGATCCCAAATATACGCGTAACTGTGGCCCTTTCCTTCAGCGAGGTTTAAATCCTGATTCTTTTGCAGACTGACAGACCGAAGCAAAAGTTCGTTCCTAAGTTTGACAGCAAATTAGAAGGATTTTGTTCTGTGTTTCCCCTGCAGGGAATCGCTGTTGAGCTTGCCCCAGACGGTAATGGGTAGTTGGATGACCGGTCTTCGAAGTCTTCTCTTACTCCACAAGTCACCGACCCTGCCGTCCATTCTCCGCAGAATCTGAGTCGCTATCGTTCCACCCAACGGCCTTGGACCTGCACAAGATTCGTGAGTCGAAGCCGTCCCCACTCCATGACACTCACATGCTGACATTCAAATTCATCAGAAACAATGAAAATACGTCTTGTACTGGCAAACAATGGCAGCGTAGCTCGGGACCACCTCTCGTTAGAACGCACCTTCCTATCTTATGTTCGCACCAGCTTGGCACTCGCCTGTGCTGGCGTGGCTGTGGTTCAATTCTGCACCCTCGCTACAACGGGCTTGGGGAATATACAGGCTTTTGCCCGTCCATTAGGCGCATCCACCGTGGTTCTAGCCATCGCTCTTCTTGTGGTTGGCGTCATTCGGTTCTACACGGTGCAGACACACCTAACGCGAGGCTTGTTCCCCGTCTCGCGAATATTCGTCTATGTCATATCCACCTTTCTCGTGGCTCTGATCGCTGTTGTTTTTGGGGCGCTCGTATCCGAGCAAAAATCCTACTAGCTAGGAGGGGGGAAGGTGAGCATACGCTATAGTTTATTCAACCATAGTTTTTGACATTGCTGGTACCAGTGTTCGTTATCGCGCGACAAAAAGATCGTGGCTCTCGCCGGCGAGCGAGCAGTGTATCGACCCACTTCTTTCAAAATTGATCGGCGGAGCTCTGTCTGTATTTCTAGATTATGTTGATACCCATCTTGAACCACATCGCATCAAAGATTTCCTTGTCACCATTTCAGAATTTCTGTCAAATTTATCCAACAATCCCAAATTACCCCCGTCAATTCTGATGCACGACATATTGCAGTGAAAACATTGTGCTTGGGCCTAAAGCCGAGCCGTCCTTCCTAAAGTCACAGTTTTATTAAGTTGTTAAGTAGATGGATAGGATTACCTCGTACCGACCGAAATGCGGGGTGATTTCTTTTCTTTTGGCTTCGCCTCGAGTCTCAGAAGTCTCATACTCTCTGGAGCTTTATATTCGAGTGCCATAAGTTATACTGAACATACCAAAGATTTGAAGGGTATGTATCTCTCGAGTCATGAGGTAAACAATAATGCTACTAAGCCATGCGCTATCGCGCCACCGGTCGACTCGGTCCGAGACCCTGCTTGCTCAAGCTTCTGTTCGGACCGCAGAGTACAAGTCATGTTGACCACCAACACCATTCTCATTGCTCTGATTCCCTTGCTATATGCTATCTTATACCTTCCTACAGCAACTGAGAATGCTTTGAATCTTCCTTCGCTTAACAAAGAAAACGTCCTATTACTTACAGCCCACCCAGACGACGAATGCCTGTTTTTTGCGCCCACCATCATTTCTCTGCTGCCTTTTGTTCAAATCCACGTCCTTTCGCTGTCTACAGGAAATGCCGATGGTCTGGGAGATAATCGGAGGATGGAGTTGATGGAAAGTCTGGAAGTGCTTGGTGTAAAGGAAGGAAACAGACATATTGTTGATCACCCGTACGTTTATTGGACGCTATATTCGTTCTTATTTCTTACCGTCCGTCAGCGCACTCCAGGACAACATTACTGCATCCTGGGATCCCAATGTCGTCTCAGATATCTTGGGCGGCTACGTATCGGACTTGGACATCACGACGGTGCGTTGCTGGACCGGTATTTTCTTACAGACTCTAATCCAACCGTAGATACTGACGTTCGACCGAACGGGCGTCTCTGGGCACCCAAACCACCGGTCGCTCCCAGAGGGAGTGAAGCATTTCATCGAGACGACAGCCTCGCAACCTCCTCCCAAATTCTTCGCTCTAATCAGCGTTCCCACGTCGACGAAATATGTCGGGATTCTCGCTCCTCTGCTGGCCAAGTTTGACTTGTACAGCACGAAACTTTTGCATGATATCTTGGGAACGCCAGGACGGACGGATACTATGCCAGTCTTTGTAGCAGGGGTGAAAGAGTATTTGACTGCTCATCGAGCGATGCGGGCACACAAGAGCCAGCTGGTCTGGTTCAGGTGGCTGTATGTGCTGTTTTCGAGGTATATGTGGGTGAATGAATGGAATCTAGTACGACTTGGATGATAATGATACACTGTCGGTGCTCGTGGATAAGCCCAGCACCTTGACCCAGTTCCTCAGCCACGACACCGCTCCGCCCTCTTTGCGCTTGAATCTCTGCCCAGCCTGGGTGTATATTGGTCGTAGGTAAAAGCCGACGATGGACCTGAGAGAAATCAGAAAGAGAAACAGCAAAATATCGAGATAGACGCACCAGAGCGCACCCTGGATCCACATAGTCAGAACCTGGTCCCGGAATGTCACCCAAAATACATTCTTCCAGTCAATCCCCAGCACCTCTCTTGCCGGCTGCTCATCGCCAACAGCCTCAAATCCATCGGGCGCCTCTTCAAAGCGAACAAAAGGCCGTATCTTTCTCAGATATGCCGTCTCGAAACGGAGATCTGGTATGGGAGGGCGGTGAGTGGTCATCGTCGGAAAGGAAGGCGAATGATCACGTGCATCGCATTATCGCGAAATCAAAGCTGCAATAATTCACTCATTTAGTGACTCTCTGTCATCATGCTGTTCGACGTCGTCTGCGGTGAGCGTGCCCCCCGACTTTACTACCACAACGACAGGTAGCAATTTCGTGAGTGATATTCCGGTTTTACGACAATATACTGACCCCTCGAAAGGGGGAATGAAGGTCAGCCTTACATTGCAGAACAACGGCAGCGTAGCCCGGGATCACCTTGCATCGGAACGCACATTCCTTGCCTATATCCGTACGAGCCTTGCTCTCGCGTCGGCAGGCGTGGCCCTTGTCCAATTCTTTAGCATTTCCTCGATACATCCAGGACGCATCCAAATATACGCTCGTCCAATAGGCGCAGCGACTATCATACTCGCCATCATTCTTCTTGTCATTGCAGTGATTCGATTCTTCTCGGTACAGACGTATCTGACACGAGGTCTGTTTCCTGTCGCTCGGGCGTTTGTGTTTGTCGTGTTTGCCTTTCTTATGGCGTTGATTACGGTCGTCTTTGGTGCTCTTGTTTCCCAACGGAAGTCCTGAGGCTATTGGAGGTATGTATTATCTTTCCATCCGCTGAGACACCACAATTAACAGGACTGAAGAGGTCAGGCCAACTCGACTTCTCCGAAGTCTCTCGTCGGTGTTATTCAAACAACCTTGCAGCAGCAAACCAGATAAGCTACACTTACAGTCTCAGAGCGGTGCATCCTGAGGCCCGGATAATTGAAATAATACCTACGATACGGCGATTATCATTAAAACGAAGTCAAAATAGTTTCTCTCGACATTCTGCTGGATACTGATCACTAAGTGCGAATGTATAGCGACAAGGGAAGTCCATCTCATCTATGACTCGTTTTTACAAGTTCAAGGGTTTTAAAGAATGAATTCAAATGTTGCATGAGTCGGTGTACAGTCGGTGTTGACACTGAAGGGCCCGTACAGCATAGTATTGCCCGACGGAGCTTATATATGATTTCCCGATCGTGGATATGAGTCGATCCTGCTTGTCAGAGCTCCCAAAAAACTTTGATACTGGCGACACCGTGACTTGCGCTGTTTCGCTGCTTCTGCTCGCTCGGGGGACTTGGAACAACTCAGTTACTTGAGCCATCACTCTAAGGAGTACATCTCAAAGACCCCACCATTTGAACTCATCCATATGCTGCCCTACTTGCCCCTTGTCCAGCGAAACTAACCGGGGGCGTTAAGAAGCAGTCTTACAGCATCCCCTCGCTTCACAAGAGGACAATTTCATCAGGGTCCACTTCCGCACCCCAAATCTGGTCCGGCTCGCCTTTATTCCGGCAAATACCAGAACCAATTCGCTCTGCCTTCCCAGAACGGATATTTCTGAGAATTGGTTGCCACTCGACTGCACACTACGCATATAAGGAAGAAAATCGTCAACCAATTCGACACCAATTCGTCAGCCCCCGATGTATAAAAGGCCTAGATGTCGAGGCTCATATCTCAACATCGACCGCCCACTTTGCCACCCACCAACCGTCCTCCCTGCCGCTGTAACCTCTTCTTCCTCGCCGCTTTATAAACATGACCTTCCGTTCCACCCCAGCCAAACGTCTCCATTATCCCTCACTCTCTTCGAGGCGAGCTCGCCGTGCCCCCATTGACGAGAACATGTGCGACCTCTTTATATCCTCTCACTCTAAACTCCCCGCTCATCGTTTTCCACAGACGCTATCATTGCACACGCTGCTCCTACTCCACAAACTACCGAAGTTGCTTCTTGGCGCACGAACAAAAATTCCAGTACGTTCTCCGTCCCTATCTTGACAGTGTCTCTCACCAATACGCCCACTCAGCCCCGCCCGCCCGAGGGTGGTGCGCACCTGCAAAGACGCACCGTCCTGCTCTTTCCGGAGCAGCGACCCAAGTGCAATGATCCGCCATCGACGTCTCTTTCATCGTTCTGAACCGCGCCCGTTCGTCGTTATTACGCCAGAGTCCATTGCTCTTGACGAGGTCATTGCGGGCCTCACCAGTCTGGCAGTAGGCCAGGCCGGGCCCTCCTTACACGATTCAGTCTCTTCGATGGCTGTAGATGAGAACTTCAACAGCCATAACGCGCAGCAGAACGTGCCGCCACCGTTCAACTTCGACAGCATGGAGTAGTAGTGGCAGCCGGCTGTTTTGGTTCGCCGCTCACTGTCTGTAACGTCCTTCAGGCGGCATGTCAAGGTCTCGGAGAGGACGAAAAAAAATTATAAGGACTAATAAAGTTATGTTACTCTTACTTATCTTCAAGCATGCCCCCTCTCTTCTTCTCTTACACCTCCGCCATCGCCATCACCGTTACCTGCACAATGAGCACTCATGCAGCTCGATATTCTTATTTTATCTCTCTCTCTCTATTTTATTTAGATGCCTTAGCGGCTCAGTTGTATTGTTACCCTTGTAAATGGGCATAAACCCCGGAAATCTCTTGTTCTTGGCTGACAATCAGATGAAGTGTGATAGAACTCGTTGCTAAGCCCTTCACGCCAGTCCGCACCGGTCCTACGATAACGGAAAACTACCACAACCTGAACTTCGCTCGGTTTGAGACGTCGATTAGTTCCGGCGTTGAAATGATGGCGAATATTGTCTGCTGTGTGCCATCGACCAGAATGTTCTCCTTACCGGCTGTGTTTCTGCCTAGCCCTTACTTATAAGGCTAGTACTTACGATGTCTGAGCCACACCAACGGAGGAAGTCGAACTTCATTGCCACTGAAAAGTCAATGAAAAGTTGAAACCTGTTCAAGGAAATTGGTTGAAAACTCTAGTTCAAGCACGAAGTTGAACGAACACCATCCGATACTACTAAATTTGATACTAGGACTTTCACGCATGTTCCCACAAGAAAGGATCGGCGATCTAGGTTATAAGATAAGTAGGAGGCGCGCAAATTCGAACAACGTTCTCGGGAGCGGCGCGACGGGCGCGTCGCGTCACAGGTCACGGTACCGATTAGTCGAACTCTCCGATCTCGGCATTCGCCGGCCCCCTTTTCACCTTTTCGTTTCAAACTTATCTCCTCCTTTATACTCTGCGGCATGTGCATCGAGGGTTCGAAGGGTGATCACCGAAAATTCGACTTGGTCATAACGCGAAGTTTCTGCGCTAATCTCTGCATCGTTATATTGTTCAGCTCAATGGCATGCCGCTTTCACCATTTCTATCCTCCTGCGTCTTCGTCGTGTCCATCACTTTCCTCGTACCTATAAAATCTTCCGGAGGGATACGGTATCATCGATATCATTGGCACAATCAAAGCCGGTCCTGTTGAAGCAATCATACCTGGTGATGACCAGCTTACCATCCGGTTTCTCAGTGAAGAACTGGCGAGAAAATACGTAAAGAGTCGTGGCGCTGGCCTTGGTAATCGACGTTGGATGGAGAGCCTTTGCCGTAGATCAGTGTCTACGTCGTCGCAGCTATTGAATACCCCCATTCGCCACGCTGGATGATACTTAGAATTTTGCCCCTTTGCCCTAGGACCTTCGTGAAGAAGACTTAAGGAGAAAAATGTGGAGTACGTCCGATTTGATCCCATCAACCAGCAGGTACGATTCCTTGATATATGGCAATGCGTTATGGCCCGCTCATCGACAAATATTCAGTCATTCCTACTTCAAAGAAGCGGGACTATCTTTTGAACAACCAGACGGGGACGAATCTCTGTTCCCGACTTATAACCCCAGGAGGACGTTAATCAGAGAAACATGGAGCATGTATTTCGGATATGCAATGTCGCTAGTTTTGACATGGCTCGTACTATTCGGAATTGGCCCTGTGGCTTCGAAGAGAGCGGGGCACATCGTGCTCTGGTAGCGGCCAGCGCTATAGTCATCCATCCTTGCCTCCCCATCTCCTTGTTCTAATTCGACTACTGAATCCTTGAATCTGCTGCACTACGTCTGGTGAAATTATTGAACAATTCGATCACATGCCGATTCTCCATGCTGCGTGGAGGCCCTGCTCTTCATGAACTCCCAATATCGTATGCTGAACACCGATATCTGTTTCTTCCAACCTTTGTGCTGACCCGCAGTAAAATTTTAACAAAACAGAATCGCAGGCTGAACCATTGCCTGATTGTGAGATCCTTTCGGGCTCTCGGCTCCGTGACCTTCCAATTTTGCGTGCGCTGAGCGCTGAGATGTGCTTACACTCCCAATGGGAACAATTGCCGCGCGATCATCCTCCTTGATCCCCAATGTCTGTCTCCCACAGCGATTTTTCTACCACCTGTCGCGGCCAGATTGTACAGTTCCAGGAAAATGTCGACAGGGCCTGAGGTCGCAATGAAAAATGGTCCATGTACCGACCCCGTTAAAGGGCTGCAGATAGCGGCTACACCCTCTCAACCTCCAGATAGCTGTGAGTCTATTCTATACAACTAGCTTCGGCTATACATTATTGAAGAGGTCTGGGCAAAGTTAGACGTAACCTCTGAACAACAATAAGTCTAACCGAGTAGTGCACTGACAAGAGGCCTTACAACGACGACGGACAATACCAGGAATAACTCTTGACGCCGTTATGCTGACCGTCACTTCGTGAATATCGGTGTCGGCTGGGTGGCGGTGAGTTAAGATAGATACATTCGTAATTGCTACCGATTTTTGAGCGGCGAATCTTCTAAGACTATTATACATAATACCATATCGTTTGCGCAGTATCAGCATGTGTATACTTAGTTATAAATCAAGCCACCGAAAACCGTTCCTGTAAAGGATGAGACCGAGAATATCGAGAGATAAGGCCGGCGTACCCGTAAACTCCGTCCATGTATCTGTATAGCGGGTATAATGAGAACAAAGAGACCCGCTACGATTCTAAAAAAGATAAAAAGGAAAAAGGTAGGTGAATGGTTCCTTTCGTGATTGCTACTGGACATACGCGGCTTCGCAACCAAATGTCTGAAGAGCACCATGTTTGGTCGCCCAAGGAACTTGAAAATAAGCAATTGCAAAGCCTGTATTAAAATGGATTAGAAAATTAAATACCAGCTGGATAGTACTAGATATCACATACCTCCGAGAATGCGCGCTAGATTTATCAGAGCGCTGATTTCACCTTGCTGCTTCGGGAAGCAGTCATTGCAGTACGCGTCTGGCAATATGTCGGTCAAAGTAAAGCAATGTAATCGGAGTAAGTACATACATATAGCCACGGTGTTGATCATAATAGCCAGCTCTGCAATGCCCCAGCCCATGATGACAGCACCCGTATTCAGATGGTTCTGAATCGATGCACCGAGGGTGACAAAACCGCATATGTACAGAGGCAGAGCGATATAGCAAGCCCTTTCATCTGCTGAATATAACAGAATAACTTTCAAGAATACAAACTCACCAAAGACGACTCTCTGCTTCAAAAACACCATGATTACGTCTGATACTCATGTTCATAATCCAATCATTCGTATACCGACCGATCAATTCACCCAGAAGCACAGATACCTATGAACTCAGTTGTGGGGACAATGTAAATAGGAAAGGAACCTACGATCGGTGTACCGTATGCTCCAGCGATAGCATCCTGGCTCCACCCGAACCCAACTGGAGTAGGGCTTCCCAGGAATACAGCATTCGTGACCTAAAAGAGAAAACAGTCAAAACAGATCTTAAAGACCGAGGTCAACACCGCACAGTGATGCCAATGCCAAACCCAAATAGGGTACCCTCGAAGAGCAGAATCCCAAGAAGGTGAGGCCGCCATACGACATTGATGGGTGAGAGAATTGATTCCGTCCAAGATACTCGGTACCTGGCCATTTTAATCCCGGTGATGCCAACAAGTGTTTCGATTCTATAGCGGAACCCTGAGGTGGGAGGCTCTGGGATGGGTTTCACGGTTCGGTCGTACATTCTAGTAGGGATTTAGTACGGATGGGGGAATAATAGGGACATTGCATACGTTTCGTCCATGAAAAGGGCGATTAGGACACATACGACGACACTGTAGATGCAACCGATTCCATAGGCCCATCTCCAGCTTTGTCGAGCGACAAGGAAGCCGAAGGCAAACGGAGAGAGGAATGGGGAGATAATGAATCCCATTGTCCAGAAGTTGAGCTAGGTCAAAGATAAGAAATCAAAAAAAAAAGATGCGCTGTAACTTTACCTTCCGTGCTTGCAGGTGAAAAGGATACAGATCTGTAACGACATATAATCCCTTTGAGAAGTTCTCAGACGATGCAAGCAAAAGAATCAAGTGATATTCCATACCGTGACTTGAGGCACCGTTCTATAGGAATGTGTTCAGTCCAGGAAGAAAAGGTAGACACCGCACTGACGCGAAGAAACCCGTCAAACATCTCATTCCTGGGAGATTATCTTGAATTCAGAACATTAACAACAAAGCTGAACTTCTTACCAGCAAATGTTGCCAGATTGGGGGCGAATGTACATCCCACGAGGAAACCAAGTGCGAAGACCTGTTTTAATGGTCAACGGAACGCGCCCATAAATAAAGTTTATTCTCACCTGCGACCAAAATAGAACTGGAAGGCGACCATAGCGGCGAATGAGCACGATAGCGAATATGCCCCCCCATCCTTTGAATTGAATTAGGTGTTAGCCCGTATTAATGACGAGAACATGTATTGTGGACGGACCCACGAGAAAGATGCTCCAACTAAACGCGTGCTATCAGCCCTGCAATAATGACTGATCAGACGAAAGAAGCTGATACCCACTTTGATGTCAAATTGTTGATCACTCCGGTCGTAGTGTTATATTGCTCGGCGAGCCGAAAGATGGCCGCAATTCCTGCGAGAAGAGGTGGGCTATAAGGGCGAAAAAATAACTAAGCAAAAGCCCTCACCTATACCACTGTCAAAGTCTGGAACAATGGCGGCCAGCGTGACGATGAAGAGGTGGATACTCTTGCGAGTGTCAGTCCAGTTCTGGGGATCGCGTGGTGAATCGGTCGGTTGGGGCCATAAGACTTTGGTTCCATCGCGAGAGAGCTTGAGCTTGGAGGCAAAAATCTCGCCGAACTCGGCTTTGGCTTCTCTGTGAAGAGGTCAGATGGTTGGATGTGGGGAGAATAGTTGAAGAGGAGGGGTTCGTACGCTGGGTCAATGACCAATCTACCTGCGTGTAGTTCGTGGAACGTCGCGAGGTCGACATCTTCTTCCTGAAGGACGACACTGGGTGCAGAGTCGCCTGCATGCTTCTCAGGGTCGATGTCGTGCTTATCGCGAAAAGACATGATAGTAGTGAAGATATCTTTCCGAAATTCGCTACCATATATACTCGGATCGGAGTTTCTGTGGGGAGCGCGCGCCAGGGGAGAAAATCTATGATAGTTGCTTTACGGGGGCGGTAACGGTCGGTCCTCTCTTTAGAATGGGGGAAGTTTTCGCCGATTATCTGCCTTTATAAGCAAGTCAGGTTGGAGTGTGAGAGAAGTCGCTACAACATTCTTAGCAACGAGAAAAGCCAATGTCCAGCAAGATTCGGGGTTTATAATGATAATGGATAACTGTAAGATGTCGTTGAAGTCCGAGAGATAAGACAGTGACAAAGACAGTGACGAGGGAAGATTTTCATGGACAGTTGCCTGGTGCGATTGAGGGGAAAGACTCGAATGTGAGGTAACAGACATAGGGTCACGCAGTCTAGTACATCATGGAATGCATCGGCAATCGCGTGCTAGCTGAGAAAAGGCAAGGCTTACGGAGTTTGTGCGCTGACGCTAGCTAGTGTCTCGTAGACAGTTATTAAAGGAAAACGTCAAGACGCGTTGCCCGGCTTGAAATCGGCACCGCTTCCATTTGGCACAGTGCCGGCGGACGGCTAGCATGTTATGGACATGGTCGTGCTTGGAATCACGTACTTACAAGCAACTTGCAGGGGCATTTTCACGAAAGAAGGTTCGGTCCTGATTATAAACCGTCTCCGAGTCATCACCAAAATAGCCAGTTTCCCATTTTATACCGTTATACGGTTCCGCGGGTGACCGGTGAATTTCAAAGACTGTTGTTGTCAAGCTTGGGAGGTCGATTCAGGCAGGCTAAACGTGAACGCTACCACAACTTTCTCATTAACAATCAATCAGATAAAGGGAAGAACTCAATCAACAGTCGAGCTAAGGATAACCGGATGTAAGAGACCGACTTGAGCCTAAGTCAAGGCTTCGCCGTTCTTACAGCAAATAAATGTTAAACACTTACATTCACCCAAGAGACAAAGATATATGTACAGACTTTCGTAACTAGTAATCATGAAAAGACGTCGAAACCACATTAATTACGCCATTGAGAAGCGTTTCTATAAAGGCGCCGCTATGAGACAAGAAGTTGAACAGATAAGACAGACGTACTCGTAAACTCCGTCCGTATATCTGCAGGGCTGGCACAATCAGGAGGAAGATCCCTGCCACAATGCTGGATCAAGAACATCAGAGGAAGAGTCTCGTTTCATCTTTCCGATGTACATACGCAGCTTCGCAACCAAACGTTTGGATTGCACCATGTTTTTCTGCCCACGGCACTTGGAAGTAGGCGACGGCAAAGCCTTTATCAGGGCGCGTTGGAACTTAAACGGCTATCTGCATAGAAGACATCGACGTACCTCCGAGAGTTCGCGCTAGGTTAATCAAAGCGCTAATTTCACCTTGGTGTTTCGGGAAGCAGTCATTGCAGTACGCATCTAGTAGCATGTTGGTCTGGAAAGCAGTGGAATCGAAGCAAGTACACACATATAGCGACAGTGTTGATCATGGTAGCCAGCTCTGCAATACCCCAGCCCATAATGATACCAGCGGTATTCAGATGTTTCTGGATCGATGCGCCAAATGTGACAAAGCCGCAAATGTACAGAGGTATAGCGATGTAACAAGCCCTATCACTGCACTCAGCATTATGAACTGATGCCCAAGAAGACAGACTCACCAAAGACGAGACTCAGCCTCGAAAACGCCAGAGTTGCGTTTGATGCTCTTGTTCATGATCCAATCATTGAGATAGCGACCGACGAGTTCACCCAGAAGTACGGATACCTGGGTGTACAGCGTGCGAATTATGCAAATGTTTAGGGAAAGAGGAAGACACTTACGATCGGGGTACCATATGCTCCGGCGATAGCATCTTGACTCCACCCAAATCCAACGGGAAGTGGGGTTCCCAAGAACACGACATTGGTAACCTGTGCCAAAGGAGTCAGTCCAAAATATCAAGCTGCGTTGAAGGCGCCGTACGTTGAGACCAATGCTAAACCCGAACAACATACCCTCGAATAGAAGTACACCTAAGAGATGGGGACGCCAGACTACGTTGATTGGTGAGAGTATTGATTCCGTCCAAGATACGCGGTACTTGGCCATTTTGATTCCGGTAATACCGACGAGGGTCTCGATCCTGTAGCGGAGACCTGTGCTGGGTGGTTCTGGGATGGGTTTCACGGTTCGGTCATACATTCTAGGATGCGTCAGTGAAAGCTGAAGATGAATTTTGGTCAGGTTGCCTACGTTTCATGCATGAAAAGGGCAATTAGAATGCAAACGACGGCGCTGTACATGCAACCAATTCCATATGCCCACCTCCAGGTTTGCCGCGCGACGAGGAAGCCGAAGGCGAACGGAGAGAGGAATGGGGAGATGATGAACCCCATGGTCCAAATGTTGAGCTAGACAAGAAATTAAACATGAGAAACAGTGTATTCTATGCCACTACCTTTCGCGCTTGAAGATGGAAAGGATACAGATCTGTGACAATATACAATCCCTGTGAGAATGTCTCAGAGAAGGCACTAACCTATTAATTAAGAGATATCACATACCGCAACCTGGGGCGCAGTCCTGCCGAAACAATATTATCAGCACGGGAAGAAAACACCAACATCGGACTAACGCAAAGAAAGCCGTCAAACATCTCATGCCTGAAACGCTATCTTTAACTCTGAAGGTTAACAACGAGACGAAAGTTCCCACCAGTAAAAGTTTTCAGATTTGGCGCAAAGGTACATCCGACAAGGAAGCCAAGGGCAAGAACCTGTTCAATGGTAGACAACATCAATGGAGGCGCCCAAATTTAGACTATGCACTCACTTGTGACCAGAATAAAATTGGAAGACGACCGAATCGGCGAATGACCATCACCGCAAAGATGCCTCCCCATCCTTTGAGCAAGAAAATTAGCTAGAGTGTGCAAGTTCATGATGCAAACTAACCTAAGAGAAAAATACTCCAACTGAAAGGGTTGCTATTTTAGCACAGCACCGGATGATATTTTGATGAAAGAGGCCTACTTAGACGTTAGATTGTTAATCACCCCGGTGGTAGTATCGAATTGCTGAGCAAGCGGAAAGAGGGACGCAATTCCTGTGAGAAAGGGGAAAACCCATCAGGCAACGAGTTCTCACGAGTACTAAGCAGAACTCTCACCTATACCACTGTCAAAGTCAGGAACAATAGCGGCCAGCGTGATGATGAAGAGGTGGATGCTCTTGCGAGTGTTACTCCAGTTCTGGGGATCGCGTGCTGAATCAGTTGGCTGGGGCCATAAGACTTTGGTCCCGTCGCGAGAGAGCTTGAGCCTGGAGGCGAAGGTCTCGCCGAATTCGATTTTCGCCTCCCTGTGAACGTGTAAGCTGGTTGGATGTGGGGAGAATAGTTGTAGAGGAGGGTCTCGTACGCTGGATCGATGACCAATCTACCTGCGTGTTTTTCGTGAAACGTCGCGAGGTCGATTTCTGTTGCGTCTTCCTGAAGGACGATGCTAGGAGCAGAGTCGCCTCCATGTTTCTCAGAGTCGATGTCGGGCTTCTCGCTGGCGGACATGATGGTTATGGGGGATACTTTTCCTCCAGAAAATCCCCATCATTATATATACTCTGTTCGTTCGCTATGAGAAGACCACTCAGGGCAGAATCTCACGGGGGTCCATTAAGCAGGTCAGACGGACGTTCCGTCGCAGTCCCTCTTCCCATTGTTGGAAGATAGTGGACACCTGTTTTGCATTTCTCATGCCGGTAACAAAATGCTCAAGGTTTGGTTGTTCCATCGCTCTCAGAGTGGACGAATGTTTTACCTGATCCTTCAAGAACTTGATGATGGACGACTGCGGCAAGAATGCCGCCAGAAGCAACGGTCTACGTGGAAGAAAGTTATTGTTATGACATTCGGGCACAAAACATCGCGCTTAGAATGTGATAGCAGGCTTCTAATAACTCATTAGATTCCAGGCGGACGGTGAGCATCTCATACTATACCTCTATAGTATGGGCTAACGATATTGACTGTTCCATGGCAGGTCCACACCAACGGTACGCGAAAATAAGTCTCAAGACATTCGAAGAACGCGAGCATCCCTAGCGTAATGGGGTAAACTGGGTAGTCGACTTGACAAAAGGCGGCAGATTCTGAGGTGTGGTGTGTGTTGGTGCTGTTACCGGCACAAGGTCCCAAATAGGAACAGAGCCTCCCTGACATGGCAAACCATGCGCTGTGGCCACGAAGGCTTATACCGTTGTGATCACACTGATGAGTGTGTCGCGCGGAGTAGAGACTCTTCGTAGGGTACGTTGAAGACAACGGACCATGACACTTGCAAGCTTGAGCCTGAGAGCGGGAAGGCCATGAGAAGTAGATGATGGAGTCCGCATTGTATGGACCTGGGATCGCAGTTGAACTGCATTTTCAGGCACTAGTCGCGCTGGATACCAGGAGCGGGGTATACCAAGAATTCGGTTGCGAAATGGCTGGAATACCCTCAGTACGTCGATACAAAGATGCCAACATTGTATCCGACAGGGAAATTTCCTACGTCGAGATGAGCTTGATCCAAAAGTCGAAGATGAATGGCTTGATGCTCCCTGAAAAAAATGCTGGTAGTCGAAGTCCTTCATACCAGTAGAGAAGTCGACGAAAAGAGCGGGCGATTTGTAGCACTACCCGTCAACGGCTCCAAGGATACGAAGTAGCATTAACGCCAGGCCTGCGGGTGCCATCCATGGTCTCGACAATCCTTTGCGCAGCGGTGGTAATGGTAATTGAGTGGTAAATCGTGAGCGTTGCAATCTGTCGTGGTGGTGGTGGTACAGGAGGGTCTCTCAGCTTAGTCAGCAGCCCTGGACCGGATTGCCACTTCAGAAAATTTCTTTCCAACGCAAGTCCACCACGAACCGAATCGCTCTGGATGCTGGGATGAACACGGAGCCTCCAACGAGCAGCCGTCAACCTCCCGTCCCGCAGGAAAATGGCTGCCCTTATAACTCCGCCGTCTCTATAAATAACCACCCCTCCCCCGAGACGACCTCTTCCCTCCAAGACGCCCCCGTCCATTTCCTGTCGCTCCCTCCTCCGCTCCGTCCGCGCATGCTATCCCGCGCACACATAACTCCGTGTAGACTCCCCCCGTATACGCCCGCGCCCTGCGTGTCTTCGACTCCTATGAGAGCGGGTCAGATAAAGCTAATCCACTCGAGCCTACATACCTTGTGTTTGGTACTTCCGTATTCTGTCACTCCATACCTTCGCCGACTCTATCACTCACTGCGCCTTCAAACAGCTGGTATAGCCGCCGGTAAGCATCCTTCTACCGCCTTGCTAGCTCCTACGATATTGTACCTTGTAATCAGCATCAATGCAATAAGAAACAGTCTACGTACCTGTGCTTTGAAGGTTCCGTGTGAACTTTGGAGTATCAGTCAACGAGCTACATAGGAAACCAATCAGAATAGAATCAAATGAACATATAGAATGCCGTACCTGGCATAGCGTGGCCTTGGGGTCCAAAATAATCCTATACTTCTGTGCCAGACTATCTGGTCTACCGCCGAGTTAGCTTGCACAGCAACGGAGAGAGGGCGTACACGTGTCTGACTACCCAGTTCATACTCTTTACCATCCGATTCTCTGTCGTGCTGCCAGGTTCGAACGCCATTGACAGAATCTGAGAGCAGATATAAATCAAGATCTGTCAGTTATCGTACTGTTCAGAGTGCGATCCGGTCCTCACCTGGTACGGCCGACGAGTCCTTCAGTGACCGTGAGTTTATGCGAGTCAGACCTCCTACACCGTCACTCTGCCGCCGATGACCTGGGTCAGAGCAGGTCAAACGAGGATGTAATTCGACTGGCTTACCTTGATATCATGGCAGAGAGCGCCTTCCGACTCCTGGCCGCCATAGCGCATCGCATCTCTCCCATCTGAGCCATGCATGAGCTCGAAGAGTAGTAGAGAAACGAGCCCTATATGCCGACGCGTGATGCTTGTCGTGCAGCCGTCGTTTGTAGTCCTACGAAATGCTACAAAGAAATTGTTAGTACGCTCGGAGAATGCGATATTGTCAACTATATACCTAGGGCGTGTATAGGTCATCGAGTTCGTTGGCCTGCGAGACTGGATTAGCGAGGCGTTGATAGTGAGAGCCAAATTTGCTATGGAGGAAACGGAGCGTATAACAAAGATACCAGGAAGATGATGAATGACCAGAGACGTAAGAGGAAGACGCTTTGGAGCGGAAATAGCCGAGAGTGATGGTTGTTTTCTCTTCCGTCATATCTTCGCGGTTCACTGCCTGCTAACGTTTACGACTGCCGGGCGAACGTTCAGTTTGAAGCAAAAGCCCTCAGATAAAATTACAAGCGCAAAATTCCCTGAAAATCGTGTTGCACATATTCTCATCGTCACTCCGGAGTCAGTACTTCAGTGCCCGCCTACCTACCCGATGATTCATTCACCGATCCAACCTGCTGTCCAAGAAAGGAGAAGAAAGGCCAGCAGAGCGAGGGCACCTTTAGAGCAGCCATATTTTCAAAGAAATGATTGGATTTTTTCGTCACTACCGGTATGTATGATTATAGCCTGCCCACTGTGTCATCCTTATTCACAATTTCAATGCAAGCCGCGCCCGTCTTCAAGCTTAGTTTCATTGTCGCAGCATTCAGTAAAATTTGAAGCTATCTTAAAGCTTGATAGCCGATGTAGGGAGTACTGAGGAGAGCGTACGGTGCGTCAAGCGTCCTATGTGTCCGCTAGGCTCAAATCCATGTCCCCTCGAGGAACCTCGAAGTTGGACCCAGAGTCTCCACATGCGAGGTCTAGGATAGGTCTCATATGTTAAGGCGCTGGAAGACGTACCCAGGCTGTCTTCCCTTCTCGGACGTTATCCAATGACGGCTCACGTCAAAGGTCTCAGAGGATGTTGTCATTTCCTGGCTATATTGCAGGAAAAGAGACGACTGCCCCCCCCGGCCCCCATACAAGCATCACAGCGCATCTATTGACCTATCGCCGTATCGTTTCCGACAAACGTGTTTCTGGTGCTTCACCGAATGAACATCAATCTCCTCCAGAAATCGTCGGCTCTCCTATACCCCAGTCACCGTGGCGGGTTACAGTCTCGTTGTAACCCGTAATATTCTCTCTCTCGGTCGCCCATCCTCCCAATTACGCGCTTTTCCAATCATTAAATAAAGGTGGATATCGATCATCGCTATGAGAGGAGACACGCTGTGCTGACAACTACATCCGATAGGATGACCCTGGCCTTGACGATCTGTGCAGTTCCCTACGACCTAACATGATGATTCTCAGGATCGTCGACTCATATCGATAAGAAAGGGGATGAGCTACGGGTCGCTGAGTATCGAGTCACAGTTGGGAAGATATGAAGTCCGGGGAGAAGATTTATCCGTATGATCCTACTTGTAAGTGTAACATTCGAGGACCGTCGCTGCACCTCCCTCTTTTCCTGATGTTATTCTGATTGCCGCTTTATCTCTCAGAGATTTTTACGTCGCTTCATATGCCCAATAATGCAAAGACTAGATAAATCGTCACCGAACTCGTAACTTGTCTGCCTTGCCGTATTCCCTCGCAGTACCTATGATATATTTATTATGTTTCGGCTTTCTTTATTCGTTCAAGCCGCATAATCTCGCTCATCAACGTTCAAAAGTGATGTCTAAAACGAGGAGGGAGGCTGCCGAAGTCAGGAGATCGCTTGTATCTCGTTACCTGGGCCCATTCGTCTCTTATAGATTTCCACCTGATACATCAGACCTCGGCTGATGATGTACGTCCCATTCAATAAGTATCGGTGCTCAACTCATTGTTCTTCACTAGAGCCTCTTTGAACTGCTCTACACGCTAATATGTTCATTCTACGCAGTCCGTTTGAGTCAGCATACGCAGTGTGAAATCTTCACCGTACGGTGATACCTCGGCTGGCCTCGAATCAAAGACGAAACCATCCATTGCTCCAGAACAGAACTGACCATTATGGAGGCATTCAGAACCAGATGCGGGAGGTACAACGAGGAGGTTCTCTCCGTCAACGTGCGGTGCACGTGGATAATGGTGCGTGCTCACCACTCGTATTCAATGAAAGCAAGAAATGTACTCATACAGATATCAACAGATATGCTTATGTTTGCCGTCGATTTTCCTGTCGTCGTCTACGATGGGGTCTTGGGGCCTAAATGTTACGGATAGCTTAGCGCTGAGAAGTACGCGGTAGCTCAACATCACTGCGATTGATCCTTATCATCTTCTGTAGGTCCTGAGCACTGGATATGATATCGATCAGCGATAATGCTGCCTTCGTACGTTCGACTTATCCGGAACGATCTCCTGCGGAGGTCAACATTGGAATACAGGCTCAAATTAACGCGGCACGAGACCTAGGATTCCGACCATGTGCCTCCATTAACGACGACGAAGAATGCTCATTCGAAGACGCATCGATCGGTTTGTCGCAAGGACGTTAATTTTCCAAGAACGTGTTCGCAGAGTTGGCAGCTGCTGTTGCTTGTGGATTCGGCGAACAGGAGAGCGTAGTGAAGGGTTTTTGCACTGCCAACGGTACGTTTGTTCCTATGGATTCTTACAGCCGTTGTTGACTTGTGACACAGAACATCAACAACCATGGGGGAGGAGAGGCTATTTCGGAGGACTGCGTGGATTTGGGATGCCGTTAGCACCTCCAAGAACGGCGAAGGAGACAATGGAACCAGACGAAATTTGTTTCCGGATATGATCGGGCCCTGTCCATTTACCGACTCTTACAGACGACATCTCGTCGTCAGACATGCCCTTTCGTGACACAGCACATATATAATCTCTCAGTCTTCATGAAAAGCTGCCGAAATCACTTCACTGGCCCCGGGCCTGTATTCAAGATACCACGGTCTCCATCTCTAAACTCAAGCAACAAGCCGAGTATGCTGCGATGGTCTGTCCCTATGAGCACTTAGTACTTACCGCTCACTCCAATCTCATTTACTTTACTCAGCTTCTCTCCAGTAAAACTGCCGAGGCGCAGGCAATCTCTGATCCTGTCCCTCTTTCCAGAGTCTCTACTTCGTCGCCGTTACCGCTGCCCCCCATTTGTAGAGCTCCACTTCCTGGAATTTTGGCGCCGTCTTCGGAGAAAGCTCAGAAACGGAAAAATGTCTTATTCCTTAGATCGATATCGTTACACGTAGCACTGTCCGCATAGCAAATCCTGCTGTTGATATGAGAAGAACGAACAGCAACACACTCGTTACACGTAAGTTTTCGCCTGGGTCCGAATATTGAGCATTACGGTTGACGTCGAAGCTCGTTGAAGGCTGTCAAGAAGCGTCATCCTGTCGTACCCGGTATGGAGATTTTACGACTGGGCCGCCTTTCCGTGGATGACTGTACAGGACGCTCGCTTTTGCTTCGCATCAGGTCGATTTGGAAACACGTGCGCTCCGCATTCACAACACCACAGAGACCAATGGATCCAGCTCCGAGCGTAGCCGTTACTTCCAACCAGAATACGAACATAATCTCGCCTTCAATGATGGTAGAGGAGACGCAATGCTCGACGGGGAGTGATCTTTCAGATAGTGGAAAATCCGCGTTGGAGGCGAAACCTGGTTTGTCGACTGCCGCACGACCAGGAGTACCCGCAGCATCGTCGGTGGCGGGTAGTCAGATTGATCCTGCGGATGTCAATGAGGACTCAAACAGCGAATCTGATTATGCTTCTGACGATATCAATGACCCATTGCGCAATGTCTCTTCAACTCCACAGACATCGCCTCCGAGCGGGGCGTCTGTTTCGGACGGGAATCCCAATTTTACCACACCTTCAGAGACGGTAGAGGAAACTCAACACCCGACGGGGAGTGATTCTTCAGAAGGTGAGGACCCCGTGTTGGAGGCGATACCTGATTCGTTGGGCGCCGTGCTAGCAGAAGTACCATCAACCTCGTCGGAGGCAGGTTCTCAGAGTGATCATGTGGATGATGAGGAGTCAAGCAGTTCTTCTGGTCTTGATTGCTACGATGGCTTTGACTTGAACAGAGAGTATTATTCTGAATATTATACACGTAAATGGGTATGTCAGTCAGCAAAAGAGAGAGAAGAAATTTGATTATATTTCCAGGGCATCACTCTCCCCAAAGTCACCCTTTCCGCATTCACTGAGACCGGCCAAGCGGAAACGTCTATCAAGGTTCCCAAGCAGCGGTCGTACACAGGTCGAAACCCTGTTATATCATCCTCTCTTGCCGACACTCCCTGTGCTACGCTGGGCATTCAGGTGGTCTTAGATCGACTGAATGCCACGCTCGGAACAGCACATACCCTCGACACGCCATTTCTCTCCTCACTTCTCGAAGACTGTATTGAGAAGAACTACGATTTTGGAACAGCTTATGCCTGGCTTCGCCCAGTATGGAACAGACATAGGGATAGCAACGTGCAAGACGAACTCCACTCACGTGAAAAATGGAACACTCAGCAGCGACGAGATGCACTGGTAGGGAATCGGATTGTCAAACCCCATTTGGGGCCTCGGCGTGTATGGGACCTGTATAGTAATCGCGTGGTGCCCGATTGGATCCAGCATTCATGCACATGGGGGACATGCCCAATCTCGCACGCATGGGTGGCTTCGACAGATCGTGTGGATGTGTGGACGCCTATTAATGGGAAGGAGTGGCCTGTGCCTATACCAAAGGATGCGGATCTCAATCTCATCCGGATCGAGATGCTGAATCTGGGAGCGCAGTACGCGTGGCTGGACGTGCTGTGTTTAAGACAGAAAGGGGGGCTGAGGGAAGATCTGCGTGTGGAGGAGTGGAAGCTGGATGTGCCTACAATTGGATCGGTGTATGCTACATTCAGGGTTATGATCTACCTGAGTGGGCTGGGGCGGCCGATGAGTTTGAAGGACGGCGACTTGGACAGCGATCAGTGCTGGTTTCGACGCGCATGGACACTCCAGGAGGTCGGGGGTGAGTGGAGGATCTTTGCAGGGGATACACCAGATGGACCGATGCATACCAAGCCAATAGATGACAACAGTAACTATGAGACTGAGCTGCTGATCAGGTTTCACAAGCA
The DNA here is from genome assembly GCA_022818075.1 of Armillaria altimontana. NCBI lineage: Eukaryota > Fungi > Basidiomycota > Agaricomycetes > Agaricales > Physalacriaceae > Armillaria > Armillaria altimontana. Next base: position 1,250,187 of record JAIWYR010000003.1, read on the forward strand.
GCTGAAGTTGATGTCACAATGGACGGACGGTCGGTGGAAACCATTTACTGCACTGGCGGAGATGCAGAAGCGAGTGTCAGCCAACGAGGTGGACAAAGTCGGGGGACTCGCATTCACTCTGCGGACCACTTGGATACCCGCATACCATGAGAGCGAGACTCTCGAGGATGCGTGGACGGCGCTAGTGGACGCAATGCACCCTGAGATGCAACTGCAATTCCTCTTTGCGTATCCCAGAGAAGGACTTGGGCACAAGAAATGGAGACCATCATGGGACCAGGTCATGACGCTGCCTCTACCCGTAGATATCGACCAAGATCTTGAGCATATTAACCATGATACCAAGACGGGTGAGGACTCTTATTATGGGCCTTGCATAGAAAACGGGCTTGTGCGGGGATTGGATGCGGGATTGGCAGAAGGGTATATTCGACATGGGGAGTTGATTGTCGAAGGCACACACGGGGTCACTGACAAGCACACATTCAAAATCTACGTCACCCACCAATTTCCGATACCTGATGACACGTACACACTACTTGGTAGTGATACCTATCAATCATTTTTCTGCAGTGACTCAGAGAGAGAAGCAAGACAGAAAAGGCCACAGTACTGGGCTGTTGGACAACGAGTATCAGGAAACCGATTTCAGAAGATGTCGGTGTTTGTGATAGATGGCGTGGCAGGAGTACAAAGGCTGGTGAATCTCCCATACTCTCGCAATGTACTAGTTTGATTGGACTACTGGTCAACGAGGCGTTGCACTGGCAACGGTCCCTATCAAGGGAGCACCATGTTTTCTGCACTGTTGTTGACAAACAAGGCAATATCGCAGACTGCAAAGAACCCAATCGTTGGTTTTCCAGACAAATACATCTCACGGAGTTGGATGACTTCAAAGGGACATGATACATATACAATAATATTAGTCCTGTGTTACATATTGCCAATGGAGCTACATATACACTGGAACACCGTGAGCATACAAACATGGGAACGGGAACAGGACACAAAAACGGGACAGGGAAGAAAAGGCTTAGTGAAGCAGAGGAGACAAAGAGAGGAGGTGTACGATGAACTTGATCCAAAGTTCGAAGAGGAATAACTTGTGCTCACTGGAAAAATACTGATGATTGAGGTCTTCATACCGTTAGAGAAGTCCAGGAAAAGGCTTGAAGCACTACCCATCAACAGAGACTCGACTAGTTGTGGTTCCCACCCATGATACCGAAATACGGCAAGGTGAGATGAACATCTGGTGCTCTGAAAGTAAAGATAAGAAACCGAGGTGACGGCGGTGCAGGGAAGTGAGACGGCGAAAGGTCATTGATATCTCGAAGTAGGCAATCAATGATTGCTCTGTCCATTCCATTCCAGAACCCTTCGTTTCCGCTCAGCTGGAGACTCTTCTGAGGAGGGTAGGGCGGGTCCTGAGTAAATGTTGGTTATTGCAGAGCGAGGGATGGGAGCTTGGCCTATGGGGTGAATGGGTTCGCCTGGCACTGACAAGATGAATACGGTCGGGACGGGGAGTGTGGACCCGCAGTATAGGCGTTGTATACTTCATTGTCGTCGTTGACAACATAGTCATTTGCCAGGTAAAGTTGTGAGGTGAGTTGGCATGAGCTTCTTGTGGGTTGCGAACAGCCAAGTAGGTGCTCTCCTTGTCGTAGTAGTGATAATCGTCGGGATATGCCTGATATGTCTAGGTATGAATTGTTGTCTTTTGGTGACCTTGTCGCCGTAGAGCCACGAGAGAAATGCAGGGAATGGGTGGGTAGTGTGGTTGCTGTCCTGGGGGCGTCATTGTGTGATTGCTGGATGAGCTCGAAGGATTCTGAGTAGAAGAAATGAACTGGGGATTCAATCTGGAGACTGTTCACCATGCTGCACCATGATAGACTGTCTCCACCCACGACATACAAACTCCTACCAATGAACTGAGGAGCCCTCGACACACTACCCTCTGACTGGTTTCGGATTCAGTTGTCGACATTCAAGTTGGCGGTCTGAAGCTTGGTGGAACTTTGCCTACTATGGAACCCACTATGGGCTGGTTTTATGGGCCACTCTGGGTATTGGTCATTCCAGGAAAAGTCAGTCTGATAGAGTTTGCGCTCTTTGCCCCTAATGATGACTATACAAGAAGGAGTAGGCACCTGTTTTTTCATTCCATGGACATCAGTCACAGCTGTTGAGTCCAACTGCGAGGTTTCCATCAGCTCTGATTCCTCCTGTTTCTACAGATCCTCCTCCCGTCCCCTAAAATACCATACATGGATGCATGGGTTGATAACAAGTTTGAGGAGATCGTAGGTCTACGAGATTGAGGAGGTTGTTCGTGGAAGGGAGATATAACCACACACGCACAGTCACTGGTCAGTCTCACAGACAACCTATATGGGAAGCTAGTCAATGTGATTACATGACATAGGTGTTAGACCCGACCTCTTAACTGAGATAATTAGTCAGCTGTTTCACGTTCGAACAGTCACTGCTAAGTTCCCGTGCGGTTAAGTTGCCAAGACTAAGGTTTTAGCTCGAGAGTGTAAGTGTTTCATTATGAATAAACTTTAGCTCAAAGCTAGGGAATATACAGCTTTGAGTACGCTACTTATATACTAAGACTGAGGGTCTAATAATGGATACACCGTGTTAGAAAGTGAATCAGCAAGTACACGGTGACTGAGAATAATACTCCACTCTGACGAGTGTGACTTGTGGTGCAAGGTGAAGACTCCGTGGAGTCACGGATCTAAAGATAAGATAAGCTAAGCGCCGAAGATTAGATAAGATAAGAGGCACTTAGATAAGGAAAATGAATAAATTGTAACATTACCCCCCTTTTAAGGCAGGTGTCCCGACTGCTGTTATGGATCGTCTCGTCGATTTCTTTATGCTGAATTTGCACTTCTTAAGCATCACCACTATGCCGGGCTCAACTTTAGAGCCACAGCCTAACTGTGTGCGACCTCTTTTCTTTGACCCTCATATGCAGGGGGCCGAACGAAGAGGAGGATTGCCAGTTAGGTGGAAGTAGGAGAGGGGAAAGCGAGCCAAATATGCGCATATCCTGCTATCATTGAGATGACGGTTCCATCGATGTAGCTACTCAGCTAGGGGATCTCTGTCGGTTCATACGGCGATTTCGTGTATGTCGAAGGGTCATTGTTGCCGCCAAATTGGTCCCAGTCTAGCTCTTGGTTGTACCAAACTTTCCGTCCCGTGAATGGATCTGTATAAGACTGCCAGTCTACGTTTGGTTCGTTTGTTCGATTTATCTGTTGAGCTTGGTACTCGTCGATGAGTTCTTGTGTGTCCATGTTATCCTCCCATACCCAACTGTTTGATTCGGGTCTGTATCCTTTCCACTTGATGAAATAGTCTGTGACCCATGGTGAGGGTTCGCCCGCTCTTCCTCTGACCTTGCGTTCTCTACTGTCGAGGACTTTCTCGACTTCGTAGTGCTCTTCACCGTCGATAAGATCTGGAGGTGGTGGAGGTGGCTGTTCTTGGTTAGGGAAGGCGGGTGATGTGTATGGGGTAAGGAGTATTTCGTTGAATATGGGGTGGATGTGCCAGCCCGTCGGAAGCTTCAGTTTGTATGCTGATGCTCCGACCTTTGCGATGATTGGGAATGGACCTGTTCGTTTGTCTGCGAGTTTCTTTTTGGGACGTGGGAGATTAAGGTTGGTCGTGTCGAGCCAGACCTTATCTCCTACTTGATACTTGACTGCAGGTCGTTTCTTTTTGTCGTATTGGGCTTTCATTTGGTCGGCGGCCTTCTTGAGGGCTTGCTTTGCTTCTTCATGGATTTTCTGCATTTCTGAAACGAAAGTGGTGGAAGCTGGTGTTCTAAAGGGCACGTGGGGTCTAGCACCAGGGAGGATGTCAGCATGAAAGCCGTAGTTAACCTCGAAAGGACTTTTGCCCATGGCGGAATGAGTGCAGTTGTTATGGGCGAAGGCTGCGAGTGAGAGCCATTCAACCCAATCGTTCTGGAGATGGTTGACGAAGATTCAGAGGTATTTTTCAACCTCTTGATTCACTCGTTCCGTCTGTCCATCTGTCTGGGGGTGATAGGCGGTAGATACGTTCGCCTTGATCTGTAGCAAGTCGTAGAGATCCTGCATGAATTTGGAGACAAACACGGTGCCTCGGTCTGAGATGACAACCTGTGGCATTCCATGTTTGGCGTAAACTTCATCCCATAGGATCTTGGCCCACCCTTCCGATGACATTTCCGTGGTACATGCTACCGGTATGATTTCCTTAGAGAAACGGTCGACGATCATTAGGATAGCGTCGTAACCGTTGCAATTTGGTAATCCAGTAACCATGTTGACGGAGATGTGAGTCCATGGTCGGGAGGGTATGGCATTAGGATGAAGTGGCACCGCTTTTGCTTGAGTGCTCGACTTGGTTCGTTGGCACGTCTCGCAAGCGCGGATGTAGTTTTCTACGTCTCTTTTCATTCTGGGCCACCAGTATTCTCGTAAGACGAGCTCTTTGGTCTTTTCAATGCCAGGATGCCCCGCTGTGATGTGGTCGTGAGACATCGCGATTATTTCTCCTCGTAACGCATGGTCTTGGGGAATATAGATATGGCGATCGTATAAGATCAAACCGTTATCTAGCTTCATCCCTCGATCATGGTTGAGAGAGGCAGCGACATTCTTGTCCCATCGGTGGTGGTCAAGCATGGCTTGCTTGATTTTAATATGAACTTCCTCGATTGTCGGCATGACCATTGCCCAGAAGTGTTCGGGTTTGAGGACGATAACCTCATCATTGTCCTCCTTTCCTTGCTCGTGATCTGCTCGTTGACTCAGTAAGTCGGCTTTCTTGTTTGCGGTCCCTGGTTTATGGTGCAGCGAGAAATGGTATTCAGCTAGCTCGGAAACCCAATGTGCTTGTCGTCGGTTGAGTTTCTGTGGCTTCCTGAAATACTGGAGGTTCTGATGATCCATCCAGACTTCGAAGTCCTGAGCTGCTCCCATTAGATAGTGTCTCCATTCATCCAGCAACAGCATAATTGCAAGCAGTTCTTTGTCGTAAATTTCGTAATTGTGCTCCGTAACTGTGAGAGACTTGGATAGAAATGCGACTGGGTGCCATTTTCCATCCTGCTCCTGTGACAGTACTGCGCCTATCGCTCCTTCGCTTGCGTCCGCCTCCATGCGGAACTTGCCTCCTTCTGTGGGTATTGCCAGTACCACTTCTTCGGCCAGTAATTTCTTTAGCTCCTTGAACACGTTCTGTTGCATTTCTCCCCACTTCCACGGGTTGTTTCCGGTTAGCTGTGTCATAGGTTTGACGACTTTGCTATATCCTTTAATGAAACACCGGTAGAAGTTGGTAAAGCCTAAGAACGACTGGAGCTGCTGTTTCTTGGCTGGCACAGGCCATTGGGCGATCCCTGCGATTTTGACTGGGTCCATGTGGATGCTTCTTTCACTGATGATGACTCCGAGGTACTCTGTTTCTAAGGTCTCGAACTCGCATTTCTCCGCTTTAAGGAATAGCTTGTTCTTGCATAAGACTTTTAGAACTTCGCGTGTAATACGACGGTGCTCCTCCTTGGTTTTCAACATGATGAGGATATCATCGAGATAGACTGTGACGGCGCCAGATGCAATGAGGTTTTTGAAGATGTCATTCATCATCCACTGGAAGGTGGCAGGTGAATTTGTAAGCCCGAAGAACATAACCGTGGGTTCGAACAACCCTTGATTAGTTCTGAATGCCGCCTTCCACTCGTCACCACTCTTGATGTGTACGTTATTGTATCCCCATCGAACGTCTAGCTTGGAAAAGTACTTGGCACCTCGTAGTTTGTCCATGAGCTCCGAGATGAGGGGAAGCGGGTAGTGATTCTTGATCGTCATCTCGTTGAGCTTGCGATAATCTTGTACTGGTCTGTTAGACCCGACCTCTTAACTGAGATAATTAGTCAGCTGTTTCGTGTTCGAACAATCACTGCTAAGTTCCCGTGCGGTTAAGTTGCCAAGACTAAGGCTTTAGCTCGAGAGTTTTTAAGTGTTTCGGTATGAATAAACTTTAGCTCAAAGCTAGGGAATATACAGCTTTGAGTACGTTACTTTTATACTAAGTCCAAGGGTCTAATAATGGATGCACCGTGTTAGAAAGTGAATCAGCAAGTACCCGGTGATCTGGGAGTAGTACTCCACTCTGACGAGTGTGACTGTGTCGCGAGGTGAAGACTCCGTGGAGTCGCGGATCTAAAGATAAGATAAGCTAAGCACCGAAGATTAGATAAGATAAGAGGTGCTTAGATAAGGAAAATGAATAAATCGTAACATTACCCCCTCTTTAAGGCAGGCGTCCCGACTGCTGTTATGGTTGCTCTTGAATGATTTATGCTGAGTTTGCGCCCTTCTAAGCGTCACTACTATGCCGGACTCAACTTTAGAGCCACAGCCCAACTGTGTGCGACCTCTTTTCTTTGTCCCCCACACGCAGGGGGCCGAACGAAGAGGAGGGATGTCAGTTAGGTGGAAGTAGGAGAGGGGAAGTTGGCCAAACACGCGCATATCCTGATGATGGAGATGACGGTTCCATCAATGTAGCTACTGGTCTAGGGAATCTCTATCGGTTCGTATGGCGATTTCGAGTATGTCGAAGGGTCGTCATTGCCGCCGAATAGATCCCACATGAGCTCCTGGTCGTACCACACTCTTCGTCCCATGAATGGATCCGTATAGGACTGCCAATCTACGTTTGAGTCTGTGCGGTTCATCCTTTCTGCTAGGTAGTCGTCGATAAGTTCTTGAGCGTCCATGTTATCCTCCCGTACCCAACTGTTTGATTCGGGTCCGTATCCTTTCCATTTGACGAAGTAGTCTGTAACCCAGGGTGAGGGTTCGCCTGCTTTTCCCCTAACCTTGCGATCTCTACTGTCGAGGACTTTCTCGACTTCGTAGTTCTCCTTGCCGTCGATAAGATCTGGGGGCGGTGGAGGTGGTTTTTCTTGGTTAGGGAAAGCGGGCGGATTGTATGGGGTAAGGAGGGATTCGTTGAATACCGGGTGAATGCGCCAGCCCGTCGGAAGTTTCAGTTTGTACGCTGATGCTCCGACCTTTGCGATGATTGGGAACGGACCTGTCCGTTTGTCTGCGAGTTTCTTCTTGGGACGTGGGAGACTAAGGTTGGTCGTATCGAGCCACACCTTGTCTCCTACTTGGTACTCGACGGCAGGTCGTTTCTTTTTATCGTATTGGGCCTTCATTTGGTCGGCGGCCTTCTCGAGGGCTTGCTTTGCCTCTTCATGGATTTTCTGCATTTCTGAAATGAAAGTGGTGGAAGCCGGTGTTCTGAAAGGCGCACGGGCTCTAGCCCCAGGGAGGATGTCAGCATGAAAGCCGTAGTTAACCTCGAATGGACTTTTACCCGTGGCGGAATGAGTGCGGTTGCTATGGGCGAAGGCTGCAAGCGCGAGCCATTCAACCCAATCATTCTGGAGATGGTTGACGAAGATTCGGAGGTATTTTTCAACCTCTTGATTCGCTCGCTCCATTTGTCCATCTGTCTGGGGATGATAGGCGGTAGACACATTCGCCTTGATCTGCAGCAAGTCATAGAGATCCTGCATGAATTTGGAGACAAACACGGTGCCTCGGTCTGAGATGACGACCTGTGGCATTCCGTGCTTGGCGTAGACTTCATCCCGTAGGATCTTGGCCCACCCTTCCGATGACATCTCTGTGGTGCATGCTACCGGTATGATTGCCTTAGAGAAACGGTCGACGATCATTAAGATAGCATCGTAACTGTTACACTGGGGCAAACCGGTAACCATGTCGACGGAGATATGAGTCCATGGTCGGGAGGGTATGGCGTTGGGATGAAGTGGCGCCGCCTTTGCTTGAGTGCTCGACTTGGTTCGTTGGCACGTCTCGCAAGCGCGGATGTAGTTTTCTACGTCTCTTTTCATTCTGGGCCACCAGTATTCTCGTAAGACGAGCTCTTTGGTCTTTTCAATGCCAGGGTGCCCCACTGTGATGTGGTCGTGAGACATCGCGATTATCTCCCCTCGTAGCATGTGGTTTTGGGGAATATAGATACGGTGATCGTATAAGATCAAACCGTTATCTAGCTTCATCCCTCGATCATGGTTGAGAGAGGCGGCGACGTTCTTGTCCCATTGGTGGTGGTCGAGCGTGGCTTGCTTGATTTTAATATGAACTTCCTTGATTGTCGGCATGACCATTGCCCGGAAGTGTTCGTGTTTGAGGACGGTAACCTCATCATTGTCCTCCTTTCCCTGCTCGTGATCTGCTCGCCGACTTAGTAAGTCAGCTTTCTTGTTGGCGGTCCCTGGTTTATGGTGCAACGTGAAATGGTACTCAGCTAACTCAGTTACCCAACGCGCTTGTCGTCGGTTGAGTTTCTGAGGCTTTCTGAAATACTGGAGGTTTTGATGATCCGTCCAGATTTCGAAGTCCTGAGCCGCTCCCATTAGGTAGTGTCTCCATTCGTCCAGCGATAGCATGATTGCCAGCAGCTCTTTGTCGTAAATTTCATAATTGCGCTCCGTCACTGTCAGAGACTTGGATAGAAATGCGACTGGGCGCCATTTTCCATCCTGCTCCTGTGACAGTACTACGCCTATTGCTCCTTCGCTTGCGTCCGCCTCCATGCGGAACTTGCCTCCTTCTGTGGGTATTGCCAGTACCACTTCTTCGGCCAGCAGTCTCTTTAGCTCCTGGAATGTGTTCTGTTGCACTTCTCCCCACTTCCACGGATCGTTTCCTGTTAGCTGTGTCATAGGTTTGACGACTTTGCTATATCCTTGGATGAAACGTCGGTAGAAGTTGGTAAAGCCTAAGAACGACTGGAGTTGTTGTTTCTTGGCTGGCACAGGCCATTGGGCGATCCCTGCGATTTTGATTGGGTCCATGCGGATGCTTCCTTCACTGATGATGACTCCGAGGTATTCTGTTTCTAAGGTCTCGAACTCGCATTTCTCCGCTTTGAGGAATAGCTTGTTCTTGCATAAGACCTTTAGAACCTCGCGTGTAATACGTCGGTGCTCTTCCTTGGTTTTTGACATGATGAGGATATCGTCGAGGTAAACCGTGATGGCTCCTGATGCAATGAGATCTTTAAAGATGTCATTCATCATCCACTGGAAGGTGGCGGGCGAGTTAGTAAGCCCGAAGAACATAACCGTGGGTTCAAACAACCCTTGGTTAGTTCTAAATGCCGCCTTCCATTCGTCACCGGTTTTGATGCGTACATTATTGTATCCCCACCGTACGTCGAGTTTGGAAAAGTACTTGGCCCCTCGTAGTTTGTCCATAAGCTCCGAGATGAGAGGAAGTGGGTAACGATTTTTAATTGTCATCTCATTGAGCTTGCGATAGTCTTGTACTGGTCGCAACTTTCCGTCCTTCTTCTTGACAAAGAAGAAGGGTGAAGCCATGGGTGATTTAGAGGGTCGTATTCGTCCGCTTGAGAGGTTTTCGTCTAGGAACTTGTCGAGCTCTTCTTGCTCGTTTCGATTGAGAGGGTAGACCTTGCAGTCAAGATTGGCGTTCGCATTTGGAAGAAGTTCGATAGCGTGGTCCCACGTCTTTGGCTCAGGGAGTTCATCGAAACTATCTTTGTCAAATAGATCGCTGAAATCCCGACACCATTCTGGGACCATTTCTTCGAACGTCTTAGTCTTCTTGTCTGCGTTGGCCGCGGCAGCTAAATCATTGGCGTGATGAGCGCGTATGAGAATAGCCCGCGTAAAATCTACTGCGAGAATGGTATCTCCCTCCTCAAGTTCTTCGTCCCACCTGTTGTCGGGGTCTGCATCGGGTAGTGTGAATGGGTTCTTGCGGCATTCGCACCGCGCAAATGTTAATCCTCCTGTCTTCCAATTGATGATTGGATTATGCCGGGCTAACCAATCGTGACCGAGGAAGATCTGTCTATCACCGAGATCCGTGATCGCTAGATCTATTCATTCTGAATGATCTCCGATCGTTAGTTCGATCTCGGCATATTGTGTGATTGATCCTCCTGAGTTCTTGGTTCCGTCGGCATTATAGACTATGATGGGCATGGCTGTTGCATGGGTTGGGATGTGATGTTGGTCGACGAACGCCCGGTTTATGGCACTGCTAGTGCATCCGCTATCTACTAACGTGGTGGTTGGAATTTGGCCAAGGGTTCCTGGCTTCCCCAGTATGACGGGGATAGCTAGATCCTTGCCCTTCCCGCTTAGTGCGCAAGCGTACAGCTTTGGTTGTCATAATTCTTCGAGCCACCAAAGCGCATTAATTCGGTTCGTCTTCCTCATCCCCTTGATCATGGTATCGACCACTTCTTCCGCGCGTGTCTTGTGAATCCAGTTCTTCAGGATCGCCTTCGCCTCCGACTCTGTCTTGGCTTGTACTATGCCGCGCAGAGTCCATTCGGGTCCGAATGGTTTAAGCCACTCTCTATAGCTCTCGCTGCTAGTGTAAATGTGCGAGATCTGTGGGTCTTCCTCAGCCTTTGCATCGACCCGTGAGGGCTCGACTACCGTCGGCGAGGTCACCACAGTTTCTAAGTCTAAAGGGGTTGTCAATTCAGCCTTCTTGCTCATCATGAAACTGGTAATGTCCTCGTGGTCAGGTACTTCCGTGAAAGCTACCTTATGCCCCCTTTGCACTGCCTGGGCGCTAGCAGCTTCCTGTCCCGCGGCTTTCAGGTCGGTCATGGAACGTGAGGTGCGTTTCTCGAAGGAGTCACCCCGTGAAGGGGCAACAGGTTGGGCTGATGCTGCCATACTGCGATTGCCTTCGCTTCTCACCATAGGCTGACGGTCGCCTTCACCTGGTTCCCTCGAGCCGGTGGTTTCAATGGCCACCGGATCCCTCGTTGTTTTCGTCGTTCCCCCATCCTCGAGTCGCCCTACGTCTCGACAGGCATTGGCAACTGGTCGGGGGCACTTACTCGAGTCCGGTTCGTCCTCGATCTTCTGGTCGTCCGTAGCTGGCGATAGCCTTGCAGTGTTCTCTTTTACCAGGGGAGGTTTCGCCGAAGCTATTCCCTCGTTACTCCCAGCGAGGCTGGGACCCCATAGAGCCGCTTCGTCAGAGGGGGCGGAACCCTCCAAAGGAGGTGCTTGTTCCCCTGTCCCATCCGGTCGCACATTCGTCACTGCGGCGGTTCCCTCTGGGAAGTGCCTCGACTGGTGCTGCGCCGTTAAGATAGGTGGCACTATGGTAGGTGCCTTATTGTCCGCTGCTTTCGCCTGTAATAGGTTACTTGCCGAACATTTATCCGTCGGTAGCCGAACTACCACAGCGTCTGGGTTGTCCTGGTGTCGATTCTTGCTTGGTTTCTGGTCTGGTTGCGAAGTCGCAGGTATATTCGAATGCGCGGTAGCTACTACAAGATTATAAGTACAATTATGAAGTGCGGGGGGCGTACCAGCCATAGCCAAGTCCTGGATCGCCGAGTAAGCTGAATCGTTTACTTCTCGGCGACTTCTTTTACTTCTTCGATCGTAGAGAGAGTTTTCTCTTCAGTCGACCGCCGGTCCCAGTAGTCTGTCAACCGTCTGTAAGCCTCCTCCCGGGTTTGAGGCGATAAAGGGCAGTCCCGCTTGAAGTGGCCTGTTTTGCCACATCTATAGCATATGGCGGCTGCCTTGGCGGCACCGATATCCATCGGTTGTCCGCGTCCTCCGAATGTTGTCCCTGTAGCCGTCGTCGTCGACGGTACAGGCGGCTTCGGAGCGGTTTGACCTCCTTTAGCAGGTGTGGTCGTCTTGGGGTCTCGCTGGGGTAACTGCTGTCGTCGTACCTTCTGCCTGTTTGAGGTGCCAATTGTAGTCGATGCGGAGTAGGCGGGCCTTCCATCCCTGGTAGGCAATCGGCACGTCTCCGTCAGCCGAGTATATAGTATTTTTACTCGTCTGGCGGGCGGCTTTCATGACCTGATGGAGCATAGCCTGCTCGTTGTCACGTATCTTGGCGTGGTAGGCAAGCTCTTCGAATTGCTGGAAGAACTTGTTGCCGTCCTTGAAGTCCACCTGTCGAAGCTTTTCCCACTGCGCGTACTTTAACCGTGCATCGGCATCCTTCCAGAACCTATTACTGAGCTCATTCTTGAACTCTTCATAGGATGGGTAGAGCTGGTCCCCCGTCGCTTGGTCCCTCCCTATGACTTGTGCACATAGCTCCCACCACTTCTCAGCGTCTTCGGCGAGTCATGAGACACAGAAGACGACCTTGTGAGGATGGTGGCGGAAGTGTCGGTTGAACACTTCGAAGTGTAGTTCACACTTTAGGAAGAACCGGGTGATGTCGTTAGAATCACCCTTGAAGTCGTCGACCTCTTTGAGAATTTTGGGTTTAAATTCATCATAGGGGGCGACGGCTCCATCGATTAACGGCCAGGGTACTGGCGGGTCTGGTGGTGCGGGTGGATCGGGATATCGTGGGAGCGCATATCTGATCGGGGCGGGAGGCGGTGCAGGTACTATGGCTCCGGGAGCGCCACCGGCTGCGCCACCACCAGCGGCTCTGTGGCCGCCGCCGGCAAATGGTGCGTAGCCGCGTGTGTACGTTCCTGGTGGTTCCTGTCCCCTAACGTAGGAGAAGGTTCCTACCGCTGCCCGAGGAGGCGGTACCGGTGGTTCATCCGGCATCGGTTCCGGCGCCTCGATTTCAATCGCGGCTTCTTCATAGGCGGGGAATTCATTCATTATGGCATCCGGGTGTATTTCGTTCCACAGGAGGCGAGCGTTTTGCTCCACCTCGTACTGTAGTATATCGTCTGCTGGGAGTCCTCTCTGTATTCTCATTAAATAATCGTTCCCGGCTGGGGTAATTGTCCAGTCTGGGACGTAGGGAAGTTCGAGGGCGAAGCTATTATATATATCCTGGTAGTCCGCCTGTCGTAGAATAGCCGGTATTCCCATTTCTGGGACATCATATGTTTCCTCGTAGAATCTAATGGCGCGGGTTAGCGTCATTTCTACGGGGATTTCGGGGTGGACGCTCGCGCGGCGACTCGGTGGACGACTCGGGGATTCCATCGATCGTGAGCGAGGGGTAGGGGGTCGGGACACGTGGGGGCTGGGATGGCGACTCGACGGCCGTGCTTGACTCTGTCTCGAAGCGGCCCTGGTGCCGCTCGATTGACTGCCGCTCGCTGATTCGCTCGGCTCGCTGATTGAGCCGCTCCCAAGCGGCTGCCCGAGGAGGACGACGCGGGGACCTGACTGCAGACGTAACACTTCGCCAGGCGCTATTCCTTGGTGGACGTAAGGAGGAAGGGCCGGCGACGGGTTCCTCAACGTCAGGCTCGGGTGTCCACTCTGGGTTCTGGACAGGTTGGTCCCACTGGATAACGCTCCCTGCCGCGACTGGGGTCGGGGTGCGGTGGCTGAGCGCCTCTCGCCCTGAGCGGACGAAATACACGCTGACGGGGAGGGTGATGTTATCCCAAAACTCCTCAGCGGGTATGTTGGCGTTGGGTGGTGGAGTAGGGTCCCGATTTGCCCAAGGATCGTGACGGGTGGTAGGGGCGATGGGTCTGGTGTCGCGGCCCACGTCGAATCCCCCAACTCGCTCGTTGAAACGAGCGAACGTACTGGGTGAGGGAGTCCGAGGGACGTACCGAACGTACTCAGGGTTGGAAGAGATGGAGGAGGTGATGGTGATGACTGGCACGCTGCCTCTGGCAAGGGCAGGAGCTGCTCCTTCCGGGATGACGGGAGCAGACGACTCAGAAACGTCAACCGCTTCCTCGTAGATCCCTGCCCTAGAGAGCTCGTCGATTGGGATCGGTCTCCGTGGTACGGGTGCGAAGACTCGGGGTGGGAGCTGCTCGAGCGGGATGCCATTAGGCTCGAGGGTAGGAGTGGTAGAGACTGTAGAGGGTGGAGTTCGTGGTGGAGTACGGGGTGCCTCTATTAGATGTCACGGTCTGTAACGAAACCTGACTGCGAGGAGGAGGGCTACAGAAAGTAAAGTGGCACTAGGTATTCCCAGCGAGATGGCTATGATTTTAGCGTCGTCGCTTTCCATGAGTGCTCCTGTTAGAGAGCGTGAGTGTAAGCTTTGAGCTAATTGTTAGACCCGACCTCTTAACTGAGATAATTAGTCAGCTGTTTCGTGTTCGAACAATCACTGCTAAGTTCCCGTGCGGTTAAGTTGCCAAGACTAAGGCTTTAGCTCGAGAGTTTTTAAGTGTTTCGGTATGAATAAACTTTAGCTCAAAGCTAGGGAATATACAGCTTTGAGTACGTTACTTTTATACTAAGTCCAAGGGTCTAATAATGGATGCACCGTGTTAGAAAGTGAATCAGCAAGTACCCGGTGATCTGGGAGTAGTACTCCACTCTGACGAGTGTGACTGTGTCGCGAGGTGAAGACTCCGTGGAGTCGCGGATCTAAAGATAAGATAAGCTAAGCACCGAAGATTAGATAAGATAAGAGGTGCTTAGATAAGGAAAATGAATAAATCGTAACATGGTCGCAGCTTGCCATCCTTCTTCTTGACAAAGAAGAAGGGTGAAGCCATGGGTGACTTTGAGGGTCGTATTCGTCCACTTGAGAGGTTTTCGTCTAAGAACTTGTTGAGCTCTTCTTGCTCGTTTTGATTGAGAGGGTAGACCTTGCAGTCAAGATTGGCGCTCGCATTTGGAATAAGTTCAATAGCGTGGTCCCATGTCTTTGGATCAGGGAGTTCATTGAAACTATCTTTGTCAAATAGATCGCTGAAATCCTGACACCATTCCGGGACCATTTCTTTGAACATCTTAGTCTTCCTGTTTGCGTTGGCCGCAGCAGCTAGGTCATTTGCATGATGAGCGCGTATGAGAATAGCCCGCGTAAAATCTACTGCAAGAATGGTATCTCCCTCTTCAAGTTCTTCATCCCACCTGTCGTCGGGGTCTGCATTGGGTAATGTGAATGGGTTCTTGTGGCATTTGCACCACGCAAATGTTAATCCTCCTGTCTTCCAATTGATGATCGGATTATGCCGAGCTAACCAATCATGACCGAGGAAGATCTGTCTGTCGCCGAGATCCATGACGGCTAGATCTATTCGTTCTGAATGATCTCCGATTGTCAATTTGATCTCGGCATACTGTGTGATTGATCCTCCCGAGTTCTTGGTTCCGTTGGCATTATAGACTATGATTGGTGCGGCTGTTGCATGAGTCGGGATGTGATGCTGTTCGACGAATGCTTGATTGATGGCACTACTAGTGCATCCGCTGTCTACCAATGCGGTGGTTGGGATTTGGAAAATGGTTCCTGGTTTCCCGAGTATGACGGGGATGACCAGGTCCTTTCCTTTCCCACTTAGTGCACTGATGTATCGCTTTGGTTGTCGTAATTCTTTGAGCCACCAGAGTGCATTGATTCGTTGCGCCTTTCTCATCCCTTCGATCATTTCATCGACGACTTCTTCCGCGCATGTCTTGTGAATCCAATTCTTCAGGATCGCCTTCGCCTCTGACTCTGTCTTGGCTTGAACTATGCCACGCAGAGTCCACTCCGCTCCGAATGGTTTGAGCCATTCTCTATAGGTCTCGCCGCTCATATAAACGCGCGAGATCTGCGGGGCCTCTCTAGCCTTCGCGTCGACCTGTGAGGGCTCGACTACCGTTGGCGAGGTCACCACTGTTTCTAAAGGGGGTATTAATTTAGCCTTCTTGTCCATCATGAAACTGGTAATGTCCTCGTGGTCAGGTACTTCCTCGAAAGCTACCTTATGCCCCCTTTGCACTGCCTGGGTGCCAGCAGCTTCCTGTCCTGTGGCTTTCAGGTCGGTCGTGGAACGTGAGGTGCGTTTCTCGAAGGAGTCACCCCGTGAAGGGGCAACAGGTTGGGCTGATGCCACCATACTGTGATTGCCTTCGCTTCTCACCATAGGCTGACGGTCGCCTTCACCTGATTCCTATGAGCCAGTGGTTTCAATGGCCACTGGATCCCTCATTGCTTTCAGTGTTCCCCCATCCTTGAGTCGCCCTGTGTCTCGACAGGCATTGGCAACTGGTCGGGGGCACTTACTCGATTCCGGTTCGTCCTCGATCTTCTGGTTGTCCGTGGCTGTTGGTAGCCGTACAGTGTTCTCTTTTACCAGAGGAGGTTTCGCCGAAGCTATTCCCTCAAAACTCCCAGCGAGGCTGGGACCCCGTAGAGCCGCTTCGTCAGGGGGGGGCGAGACCCTCCAAAGGAGGCGTTTGTTCCCCTGCCCCATCCGGTCTAGCTGTTATGATGGGTGTCACTATGGTAGGTGACTTATTGTTCGATGCTTTCGCCTGCAATGGGTTACTTGCCGAACGTTTATCCATCGGTAGTTGAACTACCACGGCATCTGGGTCCTGGATTTGATTCTTGCTTGGTTTCTGGTCTGATTGCGAAGTTGCGGGTATATTTGAATGCGCAGTAGATACTACAGGATTATAAGTACAATTATGGAGCGCGAGGGGCGTACCAGCCAAAACCAAGTCCTTAGCCGAGTAAGTCGAATCGTTTACTTCTCGGCGTCCTCTTTTACTTCTTCGATCTTGGGGAGTGTCTCCTCCAAAGACCGCTGGTCCCAGTAATCTGTCAACCATCAAAATGCCTCTTCCCGGGTTTTAGGCGATAGAGGGCAGTCACGCTTGAAGTGGCCCTTTTTGCCACATCGGTAGCATATTGCTGCTGCCCTGGCGGCGTCGATATCCATCGGTTTGCCACGTCCTCCATATGTCGTCCCTGTAGCTGTTGTCGTCGATGATACAGGCAGCGCTGGAGCTGCTGTTTGACCACCCTTAACAGGCGTGGTCGTCTTCTGTGTCATCTGAGGTCGTGCTGGGGTCATTGTCGTGCCTTCTGCCTGTTTGAGGCACCAGTTGTAGTCGATTTGGAGCAGACGTGCCTTCCATCCTTGGTAGTCAACTGGCACGTCCCCGTCAGCTGAGTATATAGTGTTTTTACTCGTCTGGCGGGCAGCCTTCATGACCTGATGGAGCATGGCTTGCTCGTTGTCGCGTATCTTGGCATGGTAGGCAAGCTCTTCAAATTGCTGGAAGAACTTGTCACCGTCCTTGAAGTCTACCTGCCTAAGCTTTTCCCACTGCACGTACTTTAGCCGTGCGTCAGCATCCTTCCAGAACCTCTGACCTAGCTCTGTCTTGAAGTCTTCATAAGACGGGTAGAGCTGTTCTCCAGTCGCTTGGTCCTTTCCTATGACCTGTGCGCATAACTCCCACCACTTCTCTGCGTCGTTGGCGAGTCGCAAGACGCAGAAGACGACCTTATGAGGGTGGTGGCAGAAGTGTCGGTTGAACACTTCGAAGTGCAGTTCGCACTTTAGGAAGAATTGGGTGATGTCGTTAGAATCACCCTTGAAGTCATCGACCTCTTTGAGAATTTTAGGTTTAAATTCATCATAGGGGGCGACGGCTCCGTCGACTAGCTGCCAGGGTACTGGCGGGTCTGGTAGTTCCGGTGGTGCGGGATAACACGGCAGTACATATCTTATCGGGGGAGCAGGAGGCTGCGCCGGTTGCGCAGGTTGAGCGCCACCTCTAGCGGCTCCATGACCGCCGCCGGCAAATGGTGTGTAGCTGCGTGTATACGTTCCTGGCGGTTCCTGTCCCCTGACGTAGGAGAAGGTTCCTACCGTTACCCGAGGAGGCGGTACCGGTGGTTCATCCGGCATTGGTTCCTGGATCTCGATCTTGATCGCGGCTTCTTCATAGTCGAGAAGGGTCTTCATTGTGGCTTTTGGGTGTATTTCATTCCACAGGAGGCGAGTGTTTCGCTCCGCTTCGTACTGTAGTATGTCATCTGATGGGAGTCCTTTCTGTCTCTTTATAAAATAGTCATTCCCAGCTGGGGTAGTTCCCCAGTCTGGAACGAAAGGGAGTTCATAGGCGAAATTATTATATATGTCCCGGTAGGTCACCTGTAATAAAATAGTTGGTATACCTATACTTAGGTCATTGAACGTTTCCTCATAGAATCTGATGGCATCAGTTAGCATCATGGTGACGGGGGTTGCGGGGCGGGCGCTCGCGCGCTGACTCGGTGGACAACTCTGGGACTCCATCAATCGTGGTTCGCAGGGGGTAGGGGGTCACGGCTCACGGGGGGTAGGGTGACGACTCAACGGCTGTGCTTGACTCTGTCTCGATGCGGCCCTGGTGTCACTCGATTGACTGCCGTTCGCTGAGTCGCTCGGCTCGCTGATTGAGCCGCTCCCAGGCAGCTGCCCAAGGGGGGCGACGTGGGGACCTGACTGGGGACGTAATGCTTCGCCAGCCACTGTTCCTTGGTGGGCATAAGGAGGAAGGGCTGGCGACGGGTTCCTCGATAGTTGGTACAGGCTCGGGTGCCCACTCGGGGTTTTGTACGGGCTGGTCCCACTGTATGATGCTTCCTGCTCCTGCGGGGGTTGGGGTGCAATGGCTGAGTGCCTCGCGCCCGGAGGAGACAAAGTACGCGCTGATGGGGAGAGTGATGTTATCCCAAAACTCCTCAGCGGGAACGTCGGCATTGGGTGGTGGAGTGGGGTCCCTATTTGCCCAAGGATCGTGACGGGTGGTTGGGGTGATGGGTCTGGTGTCGTGGCCCACGTCAAATCCCCTGACGCGCTCAGAGAATCGGGCGTACATGCCGGGTGAGGGAGTTCAAGGGGTATACTGAACATACTCGGGAGAGGGAGGGATGGTGGAGGCGATGGTGATAACTGGTGTGCTCCTTCGGGGAGCGGCAGGAGCTGCTCTCTCTGGGATGATGGGAGTAGTCGACTCAGAAACGTGCTCCGCTTCTTCGTAGATCCCTGTCCTAGAGAACTGGTCGATTGGGATCGGTCTCTGTGGTACAGGTGCGAAGATTCGGGGTGGGAGCTGCTTGAGCGGGATGCCATCGGGCTCGTTTGTAGGGGTAGTAGTGACTGTGGAGGGTGGAGTTTGTGGGGGAGTACGGAGTGCCTCTAGTTGCTGTTGTGGTCGGTAGCGAAACCTGACTGCGAGAAGGAGGGCAATAGAGAGAAGAGTGGTGCTAGGTATTCCTAACGAGATGGCTATAATTTTAGCGTCGTCATTTTCCATGGATGCTCCTGTTAGAGAGCATGAGTAAGCTTTGAGCTAATTGTTAGACCCGACCTCTTAACTGAGATAATTAGTCAGCTGTTTCACGTTCGAACAGTCACTGCTAAGTTCCCGTGTGGTTAAGTTGCCAAGACTAAGGTTTTAGCTCGAGAGTGTAAGTGTTTCAGTATGAATAAACTTTAGCTCAAAGCTAGGGAATATACAGCTTTGAGTACACTACTTATATACTAAGACTGAGGGTCTAATAATGGATACACCGTGTTAGAAAGTGAATCAGCAAGTACACGGTGACCGAGAATAATACTCCACTCTGACGAGTGTGACTTGTGGTGCAAGGTGAAGACTCTGTGGAGTCGCGGATCTAAAGATAAGATAAGCTAAGCGCCGAAGATTAGATAAGATAAGAGGCGCTTAGATAAGGAAAATGAATAAATCGTAACAATAGGTGAGCAAGTGCATGGGTGTCAGGCAGGAAAGCTGGGAGAATCACAGGTTGATTCCAGATAGAATCAGCTATCAGCGAGTGATTTATCTTCCATTACAGGATAACCAATAGTCTGCACCCCCCATTAATGAAACGAGGATGAAAGGATGAGAGACCCGACAGACTGTAGAAAATTGGTTTGTTCGAGATGTTGTCCAGAGCGACCACGGAGAATGAGTGTACACGTCCAAGCCAGGAGTATTAAGATGTCCAATAACAGGAGCAGCAAGATGGCCAAGAAGTGGAGAAGATACAAGGTCACTAGTGGTAGTCGAGGTGCAGGTACGGTCCGTAGTCCGAAAGTCTGAAATGTCGACCGTGGGAACACCTTTTGCCACCCTCTCGCTCATCCTCCAACCGCATCGCAGGCGCTATCGACCCACCTGAATCGGCCACGACTTCTTTAGACCATTCCGGCAATAGACCTCGTCGACATATACCTCCCTGCCGGCTCTCTCTGGAGTACAATTGCCATGGAGCCTTTGGAAGAGCAACTCGTATAGCGAGACTACTGCCTCCAGACAACCAGTCGTTGTTGATATTGGCATTGACCACCATCTGGGAGTGCAGACTAGGTTTAACGGCTGCCCAAGTCACTTTGAGCCAGAGCAAGTGCCGACTACCAAGCGATTCATGGCTCCGTCGCACATAGACACTTTTTGGTGCGTTATCCATTCTCAAGCGCTTATATCCTGCTGATACAATCTTTAGTATGCATCATCAGCTCGCCTATTTAGCACGCTCTTGCACTGTCAGCACAAGACTTGGATTCCAGACATCACATCCGCGGACTCGATGAATGCTCTTCGGCTCTCGAGCTACAATCCTTCACATAGACCAGGATGGCCACTGAAACCATGGCTCAGGACATCGGCAACCGGTATGAAAGAGCATCTCATTCATCGTGAGTGTGTCCTTGGTCTACTGGCATATTTTCATTGACCCATTTCTAGACGGTTTTTGATTGCCTTCTCATGGTTCTCCTCCCGTTAGCCTTCGTCTTCATCTTCTTATCATATCTATGATATCCGCTGGTGTCCGCCCATGTGGTTGATTCTGGATCTCATCATTTTTGGCGTGCACGGAAGAGTGGACTTGGGATTGCGGAAGGTGTGCCCTCTTTTTATTTACACAGAAATTTCTCGTCGACTATGACATGTCATCCAGGATACGTGGCTCATACATGTCATGAATGCGTATGTCAAGAATCGGCATCAACTGGCATACTACACAGACCATTCGCACTCAATTACGACACAGATGGCCATCTAGTAGATTCGAGGTGCATCAATTCTCCTCTGAAAATTTTATTTACAACTAATCAATGTCACTGTTGGTAGACTCGTAGTCATTGCCCATTCCTTCATCGACAACCCATCGCGAAGTAGAACACGCCTTCATCGACCATACTCACCTTACCACCGGATGCTACCATTGACCTGCAAAGCACGACCATGAAGCCTATTCGTTCATCTTGCAGGACGGCGACTATATGCTCGTCTTGCTGGATGACGACAGTTGCGGCGGCACTCCACTGAGAGTCGTCAGAGTCAACTTAGCCGATGAATATCCAGGAGGGTCGCAGAAATGTCACTGCGCTTGAAGCTCAGAGAGGGAAGACTGATGTCCGAAAGGGAGTACATAGATTCTGCGATGAACGTATCTCCAGCGGCGTAACATGCTGCCCTACGCGTACAGAATATCCGATTGAGAGGATTAGTTTGCTACAGACACATAAGCATACTTGAATTGACAATTAGCGGTCGGTTCTCTGAGTATCAGAAGGCACGCACAGAAAGAAGTGGTGAGGCGAGTCTGGGATGCGGACCGGATAAACCCGGACTTCCTTGTTGATCAACGTCACTTTCACTGGCATTCCATTCTTCAGCCTCTTACGACAGGTCAGCACACTGTACCACCGCTATACTCGTTCAATACTGGACAAGGAACCGCAGAGAGAGGAGAAAACCGATGTTATTCTTCCAACAAGTACAAGCTTCTTTCCGTTCTGCATCGTCGTACGAACGCTGCTATTCTGATAACTATGACAGTCAGGGTCTGACACTTTGCTAGGTGTCTCGAAGTATCATTCGAATATCCTGGACCCGCGATGATGTATGTTTGTTGTGGGACGACATATCGCGTTCCGGCAAGCAAGGGCAGGATGTGCATTTACAGGTGCGGGGATTCGGGGAGGTCGAGGGCCGGCGAGCTATGGAGGTTGCGCGCTTGGATCGTTAGGAGGCACAGAATTGTTCCACTTGTCTGAACGTGAGTTCTATATTTTCGCTCAGTTTCTTGCTGGCTAATCTACTTGTAGTAGTCCCCATACGACGGCTTTCCGTTCGCCAAAGGCACATTCTGCGGTGAACTACCTAGGAAACGAGTTTTGCCGTGAGACGACGCATCGGCTTCGGGCAGGCAAGGGAGACGCAAGGAAGGTGACAGAAGGTGTAAGCGAGAATAGAGTGGCGCCATGGGTTAGGGAAGTCCGCGCTTGACAGGGGAGGACGACGATCCGCCGATCACACAAGACCCATCTCCCTCCGCACGGGCTGGGTCGTCCGCGCCCTCTCCCCTATACTTCCTTCGAACGTAAGGTCCGCGTTCACCTTCAAACCGGACGTATCGAAGCAAAATCAAGAAAGGAGGGTCGGGCGCCGAGAGACGTAGCCTCGATGTGTTGTGGAGTTGATGAAAGGTATGTCTTCAGAGACCGAGTTTTGAATTTGGCGGCTGATGCTCTTCCTGCAGGATGTTGACGATCCGCCTTAAGTCAAGTGAGTTTTATTTCCTTGATCACTTTGACAACGACTGAGGCGCAGGCGTAGAGATTACTTTGTCGTATCAAGACGACGACGAGGTCGACGAGGGAGTCAACCACGGGACGCCTTTGCTCACCCCCGTCGAACCCCGTCGCGGCTGATTAAATAGCCGCCGTCCGTTGAGGGTGACTCGGGGTTGGCCAACGGCGTCTTGTGATTAACTCGTTTGGCGTTTCTGGGTATTGAGAGGGTGAGCCGACTTTTCCTAACCTTTGCACGAGTTTCTGACTTGCCTATATTCTAGCTCGATGCCGTTTCTCCAAAGGTAGGTCTATCGGGGGTTAGGGTTGCTGACAGCAGGTGCACGAGTCCTTCGGGACTCGTACTCTTTTTTGGGAGGGCAAATCGGACCCACAACGGCAAGCCTCGGTTTCCCGTTGGAACGATTTCAGCGGGAGACTACGCTTGACCGGCGCACAAACGGGAGGATTGCATTTTGCGAATACCTTCGGGGCGAGGAGATTATGATCCTACGAGGCAGAATGGCTGCTGACTGACGTGTTAATTTTGTGTTAGGAGAATCTTCGGACAAATTTATTTCACTCGATCCTCTTATATTAGTTACATCCTGTACAGTAGTAGTATCAATAAACATATTCTGCTCTTTCTTTGCTTATCGCCCCCTCCCTCGTCGAGAAATCGGCCTTTTCATCGTCGTCCTCCTTATCATTGATGGCCATCAGTGATCTCGCCAAACTCGTCATCGTAGGCCTCTTTCATCACCGCAGGATGTGCTAAAATAGCAACATTAATGAACGGACCTGTGACAGACTCACCAGAGACGAGACTCAGCCTCGAAAACGCCAGAGTTGCGTTTGATGCTCTTGTTCATGATCCTCCAGTCATTGAGATAGCGACCGACGAGTTCACCCAGAAGTACGGATATCTGGGTGTACAGCGTGCGAATTATGCAAATATTTAGGGAACGAGGAAGACACCTACGATCGGGGTACCATATGCTCCGGCGATAGCATCTTGACTCCACCCAAATCCAACAGGAAGTGGGGTTCCCAAGAACACAACATTGGTAACCTGTGCCAAAGGAGTCAGTCCAAGATATCAAGCTGCGTTGAAGGCGCCGTACGTTGAGACCAATGCTAAATCCGAACAACACCTAAGAGATGGGGACGCCAGACTACGTTGATTGGTGAGAGTATTGATTCCATCCAAGATACGCGGTACTTGGCCATTTTGATTCCGGTAATACCGACTAGGGTCTCGATCCTGTAGCGGAGACCTGTGCTGGGTGGTTCTAGGACGGGTTTTACGGTTCGGTCATACATTCTAGGATGCGTCAGTGAAAGTTGAAGATGGATTTTGGTCAGGTTGCCTACGTTTCATTCATGAAAACGGCAATTAGAATGCAAACGACGGCGCTGTACATGCAGCCAATTCCATACGCCCACCTCCAGGTTTGTCGTGCGACGAGGAAGCCGAAGGCGAACGGAGAGAGGAAGGGGGAGATGATGAACCCCATAGTCCAAATGTTGAGCTAGACAACAGATTAAACATGAGAAACAGTGTATTCTATGCCACTACCTTTCGCGCTTGAAGATGGAAAGGATATAGATCCGTGACAATATACAATCCCTGGGAGAATGTCTCAGAGAAGGCACTAACCTATTAATTAAGAGATATCACATACCGCAACCTGGGGCGCAGTCCTGCCGACACGATATTATCAGCACGGGAAGAAAACACCAACATCGGACTAACGCAAAGAAAGCCGTCAAACATCTCATGCCTGAAACGCTATCTTTAACTCTGAACGTTAACAACGAGACGAAAGTTCCCACCAGTAAAAGTTTTCAGATTTGGCGCAAAGGTACATCCGACAAGGAAACCAAGGGCAAGAACCTGTTCAATGGTAGACAACATCAATGGAGGCACCCACATTTAGACCATGCACTCACTTGTGACCAGAATAAGATTGGAAGACGACCGAATCGGCGAATGACCATCACCGCAAAGATGCCTCCCCATCCTTTGAGCAAGAAAATTAGCTAGAGTGTGCAAGTTCATGATGCAAACTAACCTAAGAGAAAAATACTCCAACTGAAAGGGTTGCTATTTTAGCACAGCACCGGATGATATTTTGATGAAAGAGGCTTACTTAGACGTTAGATTGTTGATCACCCCGGTGGTAGTATCGAATTGATGAGCAAGCGGAAAGAGGGACGCAATTCCTGTGAGAAAGGGGAAAACCCATCAGGCAACGAGTTCTCACGAGTACTAAGCAGAGTTCTCACGAGTACTAAGCAGAACTCTCACCTATACCACTGTCAAAGTCAGGAACGATAGCGGCCAGCGTGATGATGAAGAGGTGGATGCTCTTGCGAGTGTTACTCCAGTTCTGGGGATCGCGTGCTGAATCGGTTGGTTGGGGCCATAAGACTTTGGTCCCGTCGCGAGAGAGCTTGAGCCTGGAGGCCAAGGTCTCGCCGAACTCGATTTTCGCCTCCCTGTGAACGTGTAAGCTGGTTGGATGTGGGGAGAATAGTTGTAGAGGAGGGTCTCGTACGCTGGATCGATGACCAATCTACCTGCGTGTTTTTCGTGAAATGTCGCGAGGTCGATTTCTGTTGCGTCTTCCTGAAGGACGATGCTAGGAGCAGAGTCGCCTCCATGTTTCTCAGAGTCGATGTCGGGCTTGCCACTGGCGGACATGATGGTTGTGGGGGATATCTTTCCTCCCGAAAATCACCATCATTATATATAATCGGTTCGTGTTCGTTCTGAGAAGACCGCTCAGGGCAGAATCTCACGGGGGTCCATTAAGCAGGTCAGACGGACGTTTCGTCGCAGTACCTCTTCCCATTGTTGGAAGTGGTGGACACCTGTTTTGCATTTCTCATACCGGTAACAAAGTGCTCAAGGTTTGGTTGTTCCATCGCTCTCAGAGTGGACGAATGTTTTACCTGATCCTTCAAGAAGATGATGGGATGTTTGCGGCAGGAATGCCAAACGACGATTGCACCGTAAACATAAACACATCAAATCAAAAAAAGACGCGTACCATTGCACCCAGAAATCTCCGCCAAGTCCGCCCCTCCCTTAAAGAAACTCATACAAACTTGAAGAGCTTACGGCCCAGGGCCCACAGTCCTGTACATTTGTGATGATAATCCGACTCGGAAATTGAACATTGAACCCAGAAAGTCTGATCCTGGAGATCTTATCAAGGCTAGCGTTCGCGCATTTTGGGTACCTGAAACTTGTATGAGGTGGTAACAACCAAGGATTGTATCGTTGAAAAGTCACCTGCATAGACTTCTAGATCTTGAGAAAGTTCAAGACTCGAGACTGGTTGGAGTCTTCGATCACGGACAGCGGCTTTGAATTCTTCAAATCCGTATGTAGTCTGCATTATAAGTGATGGGGGAAACGGAGCGTATAACAAAGATACTAGGAAGATGATGAATGACCAGAGACGTAAGAGGAAGATGCGTCGGAGCGGAAATAGCCGAGAGTGATGGTTGTTTTCTCTTCCGTCATATCTTCGCGGTTTACTGCCTGTTAACGTTTAGGACTGCCAGGCAAACGTTCAATTTGAAGCAAAAACCCTCAGATAAAATTACAGGCGCAAAATTCCCTGAAAATCGTGTTGCATATATTCTCATCGTCACTCCGGACTAGTCAGTACTGAAGTACTTCAGTGCCCGCCTACCTATCCGGTGATTCATTCACCGATCCAACCTGCTGTCCAAGAAAGGAGAAGAAAGGCCAGCAGAGCGAGGGCACCTTTAGAGCAGCCGTATTTTCAAAGAAATGATTGGATTTTTTCGTCACTACCGGTATGTATGATTATAGCCTGCCCACTGTGTCATCCTTATTCACAATTTCAATGCAGGCCGCGCCCGTCTTTAAGCTTTAAGCTTCGTTGTCGCAGCATTCAGTAAATCTTGAAGCTATCTTAACGCTTGATAGCCGATGTAAGGAGTACTGAGGAGAGCGTACGGTGCGTTAAGCGTCCACCTATGTGTCCGCTAAGCTCAGCTCCATGTCTCATCCAGGAACCTCGAAGTTGGACCCAGAGTCTCCATATGCGAGATCTAGCATAGGTCTCAGATGTTAAGGTGCTGGAAGACGTACCCAGGCTGTTTTCCTCGAACATTACCCAATGACGGCTCACGTAAAAGGTCTCAGAGGACGTTTTCTCTCATTTCCTGGCTATATTTCAGGAAACAAGACAACCGACCCCCCGGCCCCCATACGATCATCACAGCGCATCTATTGACCTATCGCCGTATCGTTTCCGACAAACGTGTTTCTGGTAGTTCACCGAATGAACATCAATCTCCTCCAGAAATCGTCAGCTCTCCTATACCTCAGTCACCGTGGCGGGTTACAGTCTCGTTGTGACCCATAATATTATCCAGTCTCTCTCTCGGTCGCCCATCCTCCCAATTACGCGCTTTGTCAATCTTTGGATATCGATCATCGCTATGAGAGGAGACACGCTGTGCTGACAACTACATCCGATAGGATGACCCTGGCCTCGACAATCTGTGCAGTTCCCGACGACCTAGCATGATGATTCTCAGGATCGTCGACTCATATCGATAGGAAAGGGGATGAGCTATGGGTCGCTGAGTGTCGAGTCACAGTTAGGAAGATATGAAGTTCGGGGAGAAGATTTATCCGGTATGATCCTACTTGTAAGTGTAACATTTGAGGACCGTCGCTGCACCGCCCTCTTTTCCTGATGTTATTCTGATTGCCGCTTTATCTCTCAGAGATTTTCACGTCGCTTCATATGCCCAATAATCCAAAGACTGGATAAATCGTCGCCGAACTCGTAACTTGTCTGCCTTCACGTGTTTCCTCGCAGTACCTATGATATGTTGATCATGTTTCGACTTTCTTTATTCCAGAAAACTGTTCAAGCCGCATGATCTCGCTCATCAACGTTCACAAGTGATGTCTAAAACGAGGAGGGAGGCCGCCGAAGTCAGGAGATCGCTTGTACCTCGTTACCTGGGCCCATTCGTCTTTTATAGATTCCACCTGACCTCAGCTGACGATGTACGTCCCATTGAATAAGTATCGGCGCTCGACTCATTGTTCTTCACTAGAGCCTCTTTGAACTGCCCTACACGCTAATATGTTCATTCTTCGCAGTCCGTTTGAGTCAGCATATGCAGTGCGAAATCTTCACCGTGTAGTGATACCTCGGCTAGCCTCGAATCAAAGACGGAACCATCCATTGATCCAGAGCAGAACTGATCATTGTGGAGGCATTCAGAACCAGATGTGGGAGGTACAACAAGGAGGTTCTCTCCGTCAATGTGCGGTGGATAATGGTGCGCGCTCAAGCGCTCACCACTCGTATTCAAAGAAAGCAAGAAATGTACTCATACAGATATCAACAGATATGCCTATCTTTGTCATCGATTTTCCTGTCGTCGTCTATGATGGGGTCTTGGGGTCTAAATGTTACGGATGGCTTAGCGCTGAGAAGTCGTCGGCGTGGGAACCCAGTGTATCCGGCGGTAAACCCCTTCCACACCTATCCACGGTGACTTGAGCATCTCTCCTCTGCATTCCCTGGGACGATATCTTGAAAGTACTGAAAGGGGAAATAGTGGGTACAGTTCAGCTACAATCGTTTCGAGTACTTACCTACTTCAACGATGTTAGTGCTCTCATGGTTTACAGGACGCTCGCTTTTGCTTCGCATCAGGTCGATTTGGAAACACGTGTGCTCCGCATTCACAACACCACAGAGACCAATGGATCCAGCTCCGAGCGTAGCCGCTACTTCCAACCTGAATACGAACATAACCTCGCCTTCAATAATGGTAGAGGAGACGCAACGCCCGACGGGGAGTGATCTTTCAGATAATGGGAGATCCGTGTTGGAGGCGACACCTAGTTTGTCGACTGCCGCGCGACCAGGAGTACCCGCAGCATCGTCGGTGGCGGGTAGTCAGATTGATCCTGCGGATGTCAATGAGGACTCAAACAGCGAATCTGATTATGCTTCTGACGATATCAATGTCCCATTGCGCAACGTCTCTTCAACTCCACAGGCACAACAGGATTTGCCTCCGAGCGGGGCGTCTGTTTCGGATGGGAATCCCAATTTAACCGCTTCAGAGAAGGTAGAGGAGACTCAACACTCGACGGGGAGTGATTCTTCAGAAGGTGAAGACCCCCGTATTCAAGTTAGAGGCGATACCTGATTCGTTGGGCGCCATGCGACCAGAAGTACCATCAACCTCGCCGGAGGCAGGTTCTCAGAGTGGTCCTGTGGATGATGAGGAGGCAAACAGTTCTTCTTATCTTTATTCCAACGATGGCATTAACCCAGAGTACTATTCTGAATATTATAGACGTGAATGGGTATGTCAGTCGGCCAAAGAGACAGAGAAGAAATTTGATTATATTTCCAGGACATCATTCTCCCCAAAGTCACCCTTTCCGCGGTCACTGAGACCGGCCAAGCGGAAACGTCTATCAAGGTTCCCAAGCAGCGGTCGTACATGGGTCGAAGTCCTGTTATATCATCCTCTCTTGCCGATACTCCCTGTGCAACACTGGGCATTCAGGTGGTCTTAGATCGACTGAATGCCACGCTCGGAACGGCACATACCCTTGACAAGCCATCTCTCTCTTCACTTCTCAAAGACTGTATTGAGAAGAACTACGATTTTGGAACAGCTTATGCTTGGCTTCGCCCAGTATGGAACACGCATAGGGATAGCAACATGCAAGGCGAACTCCACAGACGTGAAAAAGAGGACACTGAGCAGCGAAGAAATGCACTGGTAGGGAACCGGATCGTCAAACCTGATTTGGAGCCTCGACGTGTATGGGACCTGTATAGTAATCGTGTGGTGCCCTATTGGATCCAGCAAGAATGGGTGAGATTCCCAATCTCGCACGCATGGGTGGCTTCGACAGATCGTGTGGATGTGTGGACGCCTATCAATGGGAAGGAGTGGCCCGTGCCTATACCAAAGGATGCGGATCTCAATCTCATCCGGATCGAGATGCTGAATCTGGGACTGCAGTACACGTGGCTGGACGTGCTGTGTTTGAGACAGAAAGGGGGGCCGAGGGAAGATCTGCGTGTGGAGGAGTGGAAGCTGGATGTGCCTACAATCGGATGGGTGTATGACACATTCAGGGTTGTGATCTACCTAAGTGGGCTGGGGCGGCCGTTGAGTTTGAAGGACGGCGAGTTGGACAGCAATCGATGCTGGTTTCGACGCGCGTGGACACTCCAGGAGGTCGGGGGTTGGACGAGGATCTTTACAGGGGATACGCCAGATGGACCGATGCATACCAAGCCAACAGACGACAACAGTAACTATGAGACTGAGCTGCTGACCAGGTTTCACAAGCAGTTGGAGTCGACGTTGGTAAGTTGGTACGAACCATTTGCTGTACTGGCGGAGATGCAGAAGCGAGTGTCAACCAATGAGGTGGACAAAGTCGCAGGACTCGCATTCACTCTGCAGACCTCTTGGATACCTGTGTACCATGAGAGTGAGACTCTTGAGGATGCGTGGACGGCGCTGGTGGACGCAATGTACCCTTTCATGCGCTCGCAATTCCTCTTTGCGTATCCCAGAGAAGGACTTGGGCACAAGAAATGGAGACCATCATGGGAGCAGGTCATGGCGCCGCCTCTGCCCGCGGATATCGACCAATATCTTCCGGATACTGACCATGATACCGTGACGGGTGAGGACTCTTATCTTGGGCCTTGCATCGAAAAGGGGCTTGTGCGGGGATTGGACGCGGGATTGGCAGAAGGGCATGATCGACATGGGGAGTTGATTGTCGAAGGCGCACGTGGGGTCAAGCACACATTCAAAATCCGCGTCACCCACCAATTTCCGATACCTGATAACACGTACACACTACTTGGTAATTATCAACTGCCATCCAACAGAAACTCGGCTGAGAGAGAAGTGGATCAGCCACAGTACTGGGCTGTTGGGCGACGAGTGTCAGGAAACCGATTTCAGAAAGTTTCTGTGCTTGTGATGGACGACCTGGAAGAAGTACGAAGGCTGGTGAATCTCCACCGGCTAGCCCCATACTCTACCAATGTACTAGTTTGATTGGACTACTGGTCAACGAGGCGTTGCACTGGCAACGGTCCCTATCAAGGGAGCAGCATGTTTCTGCACCGTTGTTGACAAACAAGGCAATATTGCAGTGCGAAGAACCCATCGTTGGTTTTCCGGACCAACACATCTCACGGAGTTGGATGACTTCGAAGGGACATGATACAGATATGATAATATTAGTCCTGTGTTACATATTGCCAATGGAGCTACATATACACTGGAACACCATGGGCGTACAAACATGGGAACGGGAACAGGACACAAAAACGGGACAGGGAAGAAAAGGCTTGGTGAAGCAGAGAAGACAAAGAGAGAAGGTGCATGATGAACTCAATCCAAAGTTCGAAGAGGAATGACTTGTGCTCACTGGAAAAATACCAGTAATTGAAGTCTTCATACCGGTAGAGAAGTCAAGGAAAAGGCTGGGCACTTTGAAGCACTACCCATCAACAGAGACTTGACTAGTTGCGGTTCCCACCCACAATACTGAAAGTGGCAAGGTGAGATGAACATCTGGCACTCTGAAGGTAAAGATAAGAAACTGATATACCAAGGTGATGGCGGTGCAGGGAAGAAAGGTCATCGATATCTCGAAGTAGGCAATCAATGATTGCTTTGTCCATTCCATTCGAGAACCCTTTGTTTCTGCTCAGCTGGAGACTCTTCTGAGGAGGGTAGGGTGGGTCCTGAGTAAATGTTGGTTGCTACAGAGCGAGGGATGGGAGCTTGGCCTACAGGGTGAATGGGTTCGCCTGGCACTGACAAGACAAATATGGCTGGAACGGGGGAGCATGAACCTAAAGTATAGGTGTTGTATACTTTGTTGTCATTGTTGACAACATAGTCATTTGTCAAGTACTTGTGAGGCGAGTTGACATGAGATTCTTGTGAGTCACGAACAGCCAAGTAGGTGCTCTCCATGTTGTAGTGATAATCATTGGGATATGCCTGATATGTCTAGGTACGAATTTTCATCTTTCGATGACCTTGACACCGTAGAGCCATGACAGAAATGCGAGGAACAGGCAGGTAGTGCAGTTGCTGTCCTGGGGGCGTCGTTACACCCCCATTAATGAAATGAGGATGAAAGGATGAGAGACTCGACAGACTGTAGAAAATTGGTTTGTTCGGAATGTTGTCCAGAGCGACCATGGAGAATGAGTGTACACATCCAAGCCAGGAGTATTAAGATGTCCAATAGCGGGAGTGGTGAGATGGCCAAGAAGTGGAGAACATACAAGATCGCTAGTGGTAGTCAAGGTGCAGGTACGGTCCATAGTCCAAAAGTCTGAAATGTCGACCGTGGGAACACCTTTTGCCACCCTCTCGCTCATCCTGCAACCGCATCACAGGTGCTATCGTAAACCCACCTGAATCGGCTATGGCTTCTTTAGACTATTCTGGCAATAGACCTCATCGACATATACCTCCCTTCCAGCTCTCTCTGGAGTACAATTGCCATGGAGCCTTTGGAAGAGCAACTTGGATAGCGAGACTACTGCCTCCAGACAACCAGTTGTTGTTGATATTGGCATTGACCACCATCTGGGAGTGCAGACTAGGTTTAACGGCTGCCCAAGTCACTTTGAGCCAGAGCAAGTGCCAACTACTGAGCGACTCATGGCTCCATCACACACAGACACTTTTTGGTGCGTTATCCATTCTCAAGCACTTATATGCTGCTGATACAATCTTTAGTATGCATCATCAGCTCGCCTATTTAGCATGCTCTTGTGTCAGCACAAGACTTGGATTCCAGACATCACTAGTGGGGTGAGGGCCATCGCATTCACGTGGCAGGTCCGAGTCCTATGTATCTATTTAATATTTATAAGTCGGCCCGACGGTACATTAAGATGTCAGGCTTTTTCCCGGCACTGTCTCATGCGGGAGTGGTAGTCGCATGCACCATGAATACAGTAAAGATTGGTGGGGCTACATGGTATGTGTATCTCTTGTATGTGTTTAACCCACAGTATTTGCATCCTGAGCCGTCCCCTGCTGGTATTGGCATAGCTGCATAGATGTTTATGTACTGCTGCAGGGTGTCTAGCAGGATATGGCAGACAGATGTGGGCTCTATCGTGCAGTAGTGCTGCATGGAGTGCTCAATGACATGATTTTTGTTGCAGAATACAGATATAGTCGAGAAAATCTCAGGGCTTCTGGTCCAGCGGGTCATGACAGCTTCGCAGTAGTTTAGTTTGACCATATATGAACATGCCCAGAACCTCTCTGTGTAGTTTCCTTCTCATGAATTCTCTGACCTCCTCTAATGAATAGACTCCATTGTTGAAACTTTGCGACGACTTGGCCATCAGGGGGAGCCAGTCGTTGCGGATGTCATTAGATGCGACTTAGCCGGTGTGGGCCATTGCGAGCATGGCAGGTACGAGTCCAAAGTGCAAGCACAGCAAGGACATATTAATGGGCCTCAACTTAGGACTTCAGGCCGGGCCCTGTAAATCACTACAGCAGCAGCAGCTCCATAACCCTCTCACAAGTTAACCATTTTTCAGTCCCTCCAAAGCAAGTAGCCTTTCACTTTTGACGATGGCCACGTTCAGATTAGCAGCACACACTGATACTGGATAATCATGGTACGATCCTTCCCTCTCGAGCATTTTTTCATTTATGACATTGTACAAGTTCTCTTTTGTGGCATTGGGAGTACTACCAGAGCCAGCACACATTGTTTTGAGCTGCTATGGGTCAATTCAAGCCAGTA
This sequence comes from Armillaria altimontana, assembly GCA_022818075.1. Classification (NCBI taxonomy): domain Eukaryota; kingdom Fungi; phylum Basidiomycota; class Agaricomycetes; order Agaricales; family Physalacriaceae; genus Armillaria; species Armillaria altimontana. The sequence goes on from JAIWYR010000003.1 coordinate 1,283,371, forward strand.
AGCAGACTTTGCAGTGAGGATAATTCCAAACTTTACTACTGTTAGTTCCCCACTCAATTTCCCCGTTTCACCAGCATGCAAGATGATCATCAAGACTTCGCCTGTTTTGATGGATTGTAGAAATACACCCGGATCCTGGAGTGTACCCACCGAGGGAGGTAAGCACACCTTATATTTCCTCATTTCATGAGCTAATGGTTATCGATGCAGTGTGGTCCGGTGGTCTGGTGTCAATGTCGCATCGTTAAGATCCCCAGGGGGGGGTAGGGAACATTTGTCAATAAGGACTTGAAGTTCAGCCACAGAGTCGGACTTGGACTAGCTAGTATCTGGTGAGCTAGTATGGTTTTTGTCGTTCTTTGACTGCTTCTGACATGTCTCTTTTTTAGCTCATTGATACGTACACCAGGTCCAGTGGTGGACTCATGTATGGTAAAGATCCATTTGTTGTGTTGAAATGAATGGTAATTCTCCAGCCGTTCACTCGGATTTAGCAGGGAACCCTCGCAAACAGGTGAGGGCCATCATCGTTTGTCTACCTATTTAACTACATTCCGTGTACACTAATAGAAGTAAACGTGAGGTAATAGAGAAACCTGAGGAGGACAACAAATGAACCGTGCTTCCTGACTGACAACGAAGATCCCGACGCCAACCACATCGTGTTGCACGATGCTTGACATCCCAACATGTTGTTGGGACGGAGGGTCACAGAGCAAGCCAATGGTGGCAGTAGAGTTGTTTATGCTTCAGCGGCTCCGTCTCTGTTTCATGGCAGAGCTTGTCGGAGGCATTGGTATGATTAAGGATGTTGTTGTACAATGATGGAAGCTAGGTGGCGGTCAGAGATGGAATACGGGGTAGCATACGGATTACCTAGGATAAGCTGCAAATTTCAATTTCAACATCCTTCTTGATCTGCTCCAGAATCATGTTTAGCGCTTCACAAACTCTCATGTGATCTTGTCGACCTCGTCTTTCTCCAATATACGGATGACTTATACATCTCACATCAATTCTAACTTCTGGGGCAGATCGTGATTTTCAATAAATATTCAAGAGAAAATAACCAACAAGGCATGATATAACAGCAACACCAAGAGGCCATAAGAACTTCGTACAGGTATGAAAAATATTACTTTTTTAAAAGCCCGCCATTGGACAGTGTGCAGCAGGGCGTTGAGGACACAGGCGGCCAAGGGCATAGCGTCGTCGACAACCTTAATAACACTGGAGTCATGGAAACGTGAGGTCACAGGGTAGTGTAGAGTGCTACTTGGCTGGTGGCATGCGGAAGAGGTCACACGGTAAAGGTGACTGCAGATTTATGGAGATGATAGGGTCAGAGGGAGAAATAAACCCTCCCTACTGCATTTCCCATTGTAATAAACAGGGGTGGTGAGATCCTGGTCTCAACAACCCCGCTGTAGGGGGCGATACGAAGTGCGAAAGGCAGTGGGTGGGATAGGGAGCAAGCGTGTGGCGATGGTAGTATCGGGGGAGAGAATAAGATTCAGATCCGCGATCCCCCACTCAAAGAATGGGAGATGCGCTAATTTGAGATGCGTAGGCAAGCTAGGTGGCATGGGGCAGCTGGTTATTGGACAGGGATGGGGTGAGCAGCGGTGGGCATCAGGGTGGTCATGTAGCCATAGCTCTTGGTATGTTCAGTGTGCCATCCATTTGTTAATCGATGCCCAAAAGGGCGCGTTCACCGTCGTCGTCGTCATCAGCCATCAGGGTCCCGACCTTCTTCCTGCCATCTCACTCGATCTTTCCAGCCACCTCCCATACTCCTGCATCCTCAACCATCCTTCATATTTGAGACCTATTCTCCACATCGTCTTAGAGATCCTTGAGTTGTCTCATCATCACCCTTGTCGTTGTCGTCCAAATTGTTGTTGTCATCCTGGCTCTTTTCCGATTGATCATGCCCCTACTCTCAGATGACAGCTGATTATTGATTCACCGATTCATCGTCAGTCATTTATGTGCCCTCTATCAGTGTGCGAAGGCGATTGGTTTTGATGTTCATGTGGCAGGTGCTGGGGCAGGTTGGAATGGAGTCGGGGGGCATATTGGGCCTTGCCGGTATTGGCAGGTGTTGTCATCCAGTAATGAGGCCATATTGTTTGTCTTATGGGGCTACGAAAAGTACGGCCTCGTCTGAGATCTGAGGCCTGAGGCCTGAGGGTTTACATGCGGGGGTTGGGGGTGGAATAGTTGCTATCCGAGACTCTTGGGGCCACCAGATGTGTGAAAAGTATCTAAAAAGAAGAGTAAACATTGGAATAATGATAACATACCATTTTATGCCCACCAGAGCACCATTCAGAGAGCAGATGGGTGTCGCGGCAGTGGGAGGTGGTGGTCAAAGCCCACAAAAAGTAGTGGCACAGCCACTCAATTGATCGGGCTGTATCGAGCCAAATAGATGCTGAACACATATCCTGTAGTCTATTCTCACACTCCGAAGCCCCGAATTTTAGTAGTATACACTGTTTAATAAATATTCTATACGACAAGTAAGAAAAAAACAGCCATACAACAGCTTATTTAACACTATTAATATTCTGAAAGTCAAGTTTCTATAAAAGGAGTGTTATTTGTTGCTATTGAATTCTAAGGTAAAACTTAAAATGCAGGGTCCTGGTTCAAAATGTAGCGTAAAAGAACAAATCCTTGTAAACTCGGACTTGTAACTGAAAATTCGACAGGTTGCATGTTCCACATGTTGTGTATTACAAACAATGTCGCGTTGTATGCACAGCTGTTGCTATGCCATCTACAACCCATGGGAGATGGCTGTGATGGTGAATATCGTGCAGCAGAAATGTCATGGACGGTATGCTGCTTATCAATCACATCTTGCTTTCTGACAGAAGATATCGACCCAAACAGAGTTCTCGCATGACTTGCTGGCGCAAACATGATCCACACTGAAGATAACATTGTAAAATATTACTGGGGCACATTGGACGGCAGAAAGAAAAGGTGAGCATTGATCTACATTAGTAAACACGCTCACAGACACGTCGCCAATGTTAGGCCCGGGCTCAGGACTGACAAACTAAGCTGACCAAAGGCTGTCTCGTGTTCGGACAATCACCTATGGAGCTGTTGCATAAGTCAGACGAGGTGGTGTAACACTTAGTCGAGTCTGGCAAGCAGAGGAGTAAAGTCCGGTATGTATAAACTTAGTTCGAAACTAGGGTACAAGGTTGAGAACATAGTTACTTATATACGGAAATCCCTAGCTAAGAATAGAACGGTTCATGCGTGTCCGAAGCATTACAGTTGTGTGGCAGAAATGTGTCGCAGCTGGAATGCTGAAGTCATATGATATGGTCATGGTTGTGATTGAGATAAGCGAAGCGCCGAAGATAAGATGAGATTAGATAGGCGCTGAAGATTAGATAAGGAAAAATCGTAACAGCCAACAGGTATATCCCCGTGAAGCCGCAGTCGTTCAGACTAGGGGACATAGCAGAAGTGCAATGCTCAGTGGTATTCATGAAGAGCAAAGGAGGCAGCGTTGAAACGAAGCTGATCCTCAGGGTGCTGGCACTGGTGAACTGCGAGCATGCAATGGTAAGCTGTTTATATACACGATGCAAATGGACAACGTACTAAACTGTGTAACAGAATGCAGACAGAGAACGAAAGAGAGACACAGAGCATGAAGGATATGGGTATGCAGAAGGTAAAGTGGAAGGTCGGATTTGAGTACAGTGATGAAGACGAAGAGGAGCAGCCGACACAGAAATGCTGGGAGGGCAACGAGCAGAAAGCTATGGAAGAAAATGGGGGACTACAGATGGAGGACTGAGGGACATTCAGCGAATATGCAGTTGGGTAGACAGAAAAAACAAATATACAACACGACAAGTAGGCGAATAAAAAAACAAGAGAGACAAATAATGGAGGTAAAGACAAACAAAAGCAAAGAAAGAAAAAACACGGTGAGATTGGGCACCAAGGTTATCGGCCCAAGCATGGCCATCACCACATCAGAACAGAACATCGAACAGTTTACGTGTGTTATGTGACGGACACAGAATAATATTAGCAAGCAATGAACACAATAGCGACATGGGGAATGAAGGCTCGGCGATACTATGAGTAACCACAAAATAACAGCGATGTTTTGTGGAGAGAAAATATGTACATCAATGAAAATAAGGTAAAGACAATAAAAAGTTATTGGGGCGACATGTGGGAGTAGATGTGGCAAACAAACACGAGAAAGCCAAAATGGGGAACAGAACAAGACACAACAGTTATGCACAAAGAAAGGGAACAAATCGAAGGGAATAAAACCATAGTTCATATAGAAAGGAAACAATCGGAGAAAGCAATCGGAAGAAGGCGGGACTGAATAGAAAAGTTCCCACGGCGAGCTCAGGTGAATAAGTCGGCAAAAGCCATGATGGATTGATTGCCCAAATAGAATTTCCCACAATAAGTTCGGTTTACATTAGGACCAAAATCCTATATACATAGGACTGGGAACATCCACGGACTTGACAAATGCTCTTCGGCTCTCGAGCTACAATCCTTCACATAGACCAGGATGGCCACTGAAACTATGGCTCAGGACTTCGGCAACTGGTATGAAAGAGCATCTCATTCATCATGAGCATGTCCTTGGTCTACTGGCATATCTTCATTGACCCATTTCTAGATGGTTTTTGATCACCTTCTCATGGTTCTCCTCCCATTAGCCTCCGTCTTCATCTTCTTATCATATCTATGATATCTGCTGGTGTCCGCCCATATGGTTGATTCTGGATCTCGTCATTTTCGGTGTGCACAGAAGATCGGACTTAGGATTGCGGAAGGTGTGCCCTCTTTTTATTTACACAGAAATTTCTCGCCGACTATGACATGTCATCCAGGATACGTGGCTCATACGTGTCATGAATGCGTATGTCAAGAATCGGCATTAACTGGTATACTATGCAGACCATTTGCACTCAATTATGACATAGGTGGCCATCTAGTAGATTCAAAGTGTGTCAATTCTCCTTTGAAATTTTTATTTACAACTAATCAATGCCACTGTGTTGGTAGACTCATAGTCATTACCCATTCCTTCATCGGCAACCCATTGCGAAGTAGAACATGCCTTCATCGACCATACTCACCTTACCACCGGACGCTACCATTGACCTGCAAAGCACGACCATGAAGCCTATTTGTTCATCTTGCAGGACGGCGACTATATGCTCGTGTTGCTGGATGACAACAGTTGCAGCGGCACACCACAGAGAGTCGTCGGAGTCAACTTAGCTGATGAATATCCAGGAGGGTTGCAGAAATGTCACTGCGCTTGAAGCTCAGAGAGGGCAGACTGAAGTCCGAAAGGGAGTACATAGATTCTGTGATGAACGTATCTCCAGTGGTGTAACATGCTGCTCTACGCATACAGAATACTCCGATCGAGAGGATTAGTTTGCTACAGACACATAAGCATACTTGAATTGACAGTTAGCAGTTGGTCCTCTGAGTATCAGAAGGCACGCACAGAAAGAAGTGGTGAGGCGAGTCTGGGATGCGGACCGGATAAACATGGACTTCCTTGTTGATCAACGTTGCTTTCACTTTCACTGGCATTCTGTTCCTCAGCCTCTTACGACAGGTCAGCACCATCGGCCCCTACTGTACCACCGCTACACTTGTTCAATACTGGACAAGGAACCGCAGAGAGAGGAGAAAACCGAGTTATTCTTCCAACAAGTACGAGCTTCTTTTTGTTCTGCATCGTACGAGACTTGAGATAATCTCGTACAAGCACTGCTATTCTGATAACTATTCTGCGTTCTTGACGTTTTTGTAGTTGACCCTGTAGAGGCAAAACTCCCATCCCACAATATCAAACCTGGTTGGCGATCGTCCGGGGACTTGAAGGTTCGATGCACCTGCCTACACGTTATTGAAAATCTTAACAACTTCAGGAACCCAAGCTCACTGGTGCTCATCCTCCATTTTGGCAAGCTCGCTTGTCCGGTATATCGAGGTTCCATGTTACTTGAATGGACGACTCTCAAAGAAGTTCATGATCTTTTTGAAACCCGCTCTCCTTTCTCAGATTAGTGGCGGTATACACTTGATTTGTTGGCATGCTAGGAATGTCCTCACCACAGGGCTGTTGAGACCAACAATGTCAGCCTTGCGCTTCATGGGACTTCCACAAATCCACGACGCATTTTTTCATTTTATCTGTTGGTTAGGAAGTGTTTCTCGCATCTACTCTTCATCAATATCCTTGTCAAGGTGTCCGTGGAATGGGTGATAAAGTGACCCTCGTTGCCCAGGAGTCAACTCCTCTCTTTGCTTCGACCACGTCCAATATTTCCTTTTAAACTCGTTGGCTAAAGGTACATTAGGAAATCTTATGGTCTTTGCAGTGCGTATCACCAGTTCGGAGAGGCGATTTTACATGCTGAACAAGTTCATGTAGAACGGACCAGCTTCAAACGCGGTACTGTGGTCTCAAATATTTCACCGGCGAGTGGCACTACAAGCTTGCTCGTCGAAACAAGACATCAGGACTCTTGAGATGGTTCAGTTCTTCTCTCGTCGCTCTCGGTCTCAGTGCGATCATCAACGGCCTAGTACTCGTCTCTCAAGTCTATCATTATTTCCCACAGACATCTGGTACTCATAGGCATCAGACAAACCTCCATCTCATCCAGTACTCTGACCGCTGCAGCGTATCAGCTAAACTTGTACACATGTCCTACATCCCGTCGCAACTCGAAGTAAGATGTCTTTCTCTCCTTCCTCATACATTGAAGAGCTGTCTGGTTTGAAACATAAATGATCTATTCAAGCTCGAGGGAGGATCGCTGAGGATGAATCACATATCTTGTTGTAATGCTAACTTGCACATGCAGCGTCAAGACACTATTCTTCAATTTGAAGGGAAACAAGTCGACACATGGCTTTGCATCTTTCTAAGCATCCCTACTACCTAGCGAGGGAGTTCTGAATAAAGTGTAGCGTCTGCACCTTATACCTGTTGTCGGTTGAACATTGGGGCTGATGAGAATGGGTTAATGAGTATGCGACGCTAGACAGATATAATACGCAGCGGTTACAGCATAACAGTCTTCGTTGGCAACCTCCTCCCTGTGAATGTGTCAGATGGTTGGATGTGGGGAGAATAGTTGAAGAAGAGGGGTCTCATACACTGGATCAATGACCAATCTACCTGTGTGTAGTTCATGAAACATCGCGAGGTCGATTTCTGTTGTGTCTTCCTGAAGGGCGATGCTAGGTGCAGAGTCGCCTCCATGTTTCTCAGAGTCCATGTCGGGCTTCTCGCTGGCAGACATGATGGCTATGGGGGATACTTTTCCTCCAGAAAATCACCGTCATGATATATACTCGGTTCGTGTTCACTATGAGAAGGACACTCAGGGAAGAATCTCACGGGGGTCCATTAAGCAGTTCAGACGGACGTTTCATCGCAGTCCCTCTTCCTATTGTTGGAAGATAGTGGAAACCTATTTTGCATTTCTCATGCTGGTAACAAAGTGCTCTGGATGAATGCTTTACCTAATCCTTCAAGAAGATGATGGGATGTTTGCGGCAGGAATGCCACCAGAGGCAACGGTCTACATGGAAGAAAGTTATTGTTATGATATTCGGGCAGAAAACATCGCACTTAGAATGTGGTAGCAAGCTTCTAGTAATAGACTCCAGGCGGACAACACGTATCTCCTACTATACCTGTATATGGGCTAACAATATTGGTTGTTCCAGAGCAGCTCCAGATGAAGAACCTTAGTATATTCCTAGCATGATGGGTAGTCGACTTGACAAAAAGCAGCAGATTCCGAGGTGGCGGTGTGTGGTGTGGTGTGGGTACCAGGGCAAGGTCTCAATCAGGAACGGCCGGGTCCACAGCCCTGGAATGGCAAGCCATGCACTGTGGCTATCATACCATTGTGATCTGTTGTGATTGCATGTCTCACGGAGTAGAGACGCTTCATGGGGTACATTGAGAGTGAAGTGGCATAAATATTGACCGTGAGGGATTGGACGGTGTAGATGACCTTGGCTGCAAGTTGATAACATATTAGCCAGACCGGACTGGCACTACAACTTGATACAGATCCGGACTTAGTCCAATGCGTCTATCACTGATAAAGTCAATGGCGTAAAATTTTAAAATAAGCGCGTAATCCCGCCTGGCTGCGGGCGGAACAAAGCAAGACTGACATGAGCTATACGCACGAACCCCAAATTGCAACCAACATCACGATACAACAGACTTGGAGGAACAAGACGAGACATGGGAAACAAAACAGCGACAGAACACAGAGACAAAAGGGATAGAACCCCAGGAAGAAGGATGGCAGGCAATGACATGTATGAAAACCACAAAACACAGATGTAGGGCAACTGCAAGCAATGAAGTCCACAATCTCCAGGACAAACAATGGACCTGTAGCAACGCTCCAACCTATGACAGCCATCAAAACGCGGACATTGGGCAACCACGAGGAACAAAGCATGCCATTTCAAGAAGAAACAGCATGCACATAGCAGTGCTCAAGTCTATGAAAACCACAAATGCAGGCTTCGAGCAACCGCAAGCAGCCAAGCACACTGTTTGGATAACAAACAAAGTACTTGTAGTGAGCTTATGACAGTTATGGAAAGCAGGCATCGGGCAAGTGCGAGAAACTAAGCCTGCTGTTTCGACCAGAAACAGGATGGATGCATGCATTACCCGAGCCTATAAATGCCAGAACATCAATATCATGTCGTTCGCAGTCCACGTAGACAGAGTTTTATCTGGCGCAAGGTAAGAAGATTACTGCGGACGCGACACACTGGTGAGAGGAGGTATGGACTTGATGGAGAGAGTAGCACGATGGCAAGGGAATATAAGGCTGCAGCTGAAGATCCGAAGGGGAGGAGACGTCCAACTGTATAGATGGCGATGTTGATATTGAGCTTGTCTGAAGGCGTCTGAGCTTAGTCAGTGTCTCGTCGGCCATCAGACCGAATTGCGACTTCAGAATTTTTCTTTCCAAACACAAATTCACCACGAACCGAATCGCGCTGGATGCTGGGATGAACATGGAGCTTCCAAAATCCGGAATTCGCTCCGCCCTCGAGTACACCGGCATTCCCAAATCATGGCTCTCCAAGCGACCCAAGCTACCATCGCGCAACTGGCTCATTTTCCTCACCGTCACATCCTCCATTACTGGCCTCTTCATCTATGACCATCAGCAATGCCATGTCCTCCTCGCTCTCCTTCGCGCCTTCTTTCATGCAGGAAATGGCCTGTCCCTATGAATGCCCGCCAAGCAGCCGATAAGCTAATATTGCTATTTCGTGAGGTATAAGTGATAGTATAGAGATTGATAGGTATGAGTGCCCCAAATACGATATGTATTTGGGGGGGTTGCATAGACTTGAGGCTTCGGGGAAGGGAGAAGTCAAGGTGAAGGGGCCAAAACACCAAAGTGATTATGTGAGGTGTTTTGGGTAAGCCTTCGGCCTTCAGGAGTGAGGATGTCGGGATGCCGACATGAAGCCAATCAAGTCTGAATGTTTGGTGAAACCAGAAAGCGGGGAATCCTGAATCTGGTAACACCAAGCAGAGCTGAAGCTCATAACAAGCGGATTCGGATGAGTCAGTGTGAATCTGGTTAACCCAAATGAGTGAAGCTCTGATTGAAGAATTGTAGCAAGTGCTTATATGTATTGAGAAATATCGAGCATGAGTGAGTGTGAGAGTAAGGAGTAGCACAGCTGCTTGATAGTGATGACTACTAATGAGGATTGCAAGATAATATACAAAAGTGTGATCTATGAACTTTGAAGTGCTTGTAATGTGGATTGTAGATTCTTGAAGAGAGAGTGGGACTATATATCAGTGAGATAACTTGATATGTGAATACTCAGAAGTGAATACAGGGGAAGGAACCCCAATCTTGATATATTACCATTGTAAATGTCCATGCTTGGAAGTGTAGGAGTGAGGATATCCCAATCTGCAGGCACCCATATTGCAGTGAATCCAGTGATAAGTGAGAATGTCAAGGCATTGTGCATGTGAAGGCTAAAGTAAGTAGAATAAAAAAGTGCCACAATCTGTGGGTAAACAGCTTGTGTTGTGCCCTGCAATAGGCAAGGGCCATCTAAGAGATCATGAAAGTGAATAGGAGCAAGAGTGAGAGCACCACAATCTGCAGATACCAGAATCTTCTGTGATGAATGAGAGTATTGCAGTGTTGTGATTGTGGAGGCCTGTGATAAGCTCATTGTAAAGACTCAGAGGTGAATTGAAATCGCAAAGGTGAACTGGGAAGGTTTAGAAAGTGGACAGGAATGGGAACATCACAATCTGTGAGTACCCATGTTGTTATTGCAGTCAGTAAAGCCATGTAGATTGCCACCATGCCCCACAATATACAAGAACAGTGAAAGGTGAATAGAGTGAGAAGTGCTACAATATACAGACAGTCACATTGAATGGTATTCTCCAATAAGCAAGATTGGTGGTACATCATGATTGTGAATACTCAGAGAATGGATTGAAGTAGTGTGCCCTGTGATATGCAAGAGCTGTGAGATGTTATAATGTGTGAATGACTGGGAGTGAATATAATGTAAATTGAGATCACCATAATCTTCAGGAACCCCTATTGCATGGTATCCCCACAATAAGTGAGAGTGTTGAGACATTATAGCTGTCAGTGCTTGAAAAGGAGGATTGACATGTGAGAGTCACAATCTGCAGTGACTTGTATTGTGGCACAAAAGCAGCAAGATATTATGGTATGTGAGCGCTCAGAAAGTGAATTGGGTAAGGAGCACCATGAATTGTGAACACCCAAATTGCCGAGCAAACAGCGAGACATCACAATATGTAAAAACTCAAGAAGTGGATTGAAAAGAAAAATTGCCAAGAATACTTGGAAGGTGAATCGAAAAAAGGGAATTCTGCAATTTGCAGACACTGTATTGCAGCCTGCATCACGGTGTGCAAGGGCGACGACTCACCAACAAGGGAGTACAATTGTGAATGTTCGAAAAGGCTAAATTGAAATGATGGGCTGCAATCTGCAAACACCTGTATCGCGACGTACCCTGCAATGTGCAGGAGTGATGATATATCACAATTGTGATTGCTCAAGAGATTCATAATAATAATTGAAGTGAGAACACTGCGATCTGTAGACACCTGTATTGCAGCACGTCCTGCAATATGCAGGGTGGTGGGACATCACTACACATGGGAAGTGAATTGGAGCAATACACGAGGGCAGCGAGACATGACTATACATGGATGATCTGAAGTGAATCGAAGCAAATTGAATTGAGAGCGCCGCGGTCTGTGGACACCTATCTCGCAGCCCACCCACCCCGCAATATGCGAGAGCAGCGAGACGTCACTATATATACCACAATGGTCTGAACTGAATTGAACTGGCCTGAACTGAACTGAGTGCCCCAATCTGCAGACACCGGTATTACTGCACACCTTGCAATATGCAAGGGCAGCGGGCATGACTATATGTGGGAACTTGGAAGTGAATTGAAGCAATACACGAGAGCAGCAAGGTGCCACTATACATGGATGAACTGGAGTGAATTGAAGTAAATTGAGAGTGCCACGATCTGCGGACACCTGTATTGCAGCACACCCTGAAATACACGAGAGCGGCAAGGATGGTATTACAGCACACCGCAATGTGTGAGGGGCGCGAGGTATCGCAGTTGTAAAATCTCAAGGCAAACAGTGAATTGAAATGAGATTGCAGCACGCCCCACGGCGTGTAAGAGCGTCGAGGCATCACAATTGCAAGGACTCAGAAAAAGAATAGAATTGAAGTGTGATTGTAACATCCGTATTGCGGGCCACCCCACGATATGCAAGGGCGTTGAGACATCATGATATGTGAGTGCTCGAGAAGTGGATTGAGATTAGAGCACCGCAATTTGTATTGTGGTGTGCCCTGCGATGAACGGGGGCAGCGAGGTATCACAATATGGCAGTGCTCGGAAGTGGGAGGAGTTGAGGTTGCGACACACCCCGTAATATGCAGGAGCATGGGGGCATCACGATGGTGAAGACTCAGAAGCAAATAAAATTGACTGCTACCACAATGTGCAAATGCCTGTAGTGCAGCATGCCCCACAATATGCTAGGGCAGCGAGGTATCACAATATGTGAGTGCTCCGAAGTGAATAAAATTGAGATTGCGGCATGCCCTGCAATATGCAAGAGCGTGGAAGTATCGCAATAGTGAATCACCTGTATTGCAGCATGCCCCGCAATATGCGAGAACAGCGAGACCGTCACCATACATGGACTGTCTGAAATGAAGTGAAGTGAACTAGCGTGAGAGCGCCGCGATCTGCGGGCGCCCATATTGCAGCAGGCCGCGCAATATGCGGGAGCGTCGAGGCGTCCTTATACCTGGAAAGTAAATTGGATTGAATTGAAGTGAGAGCACCGCAATCTGCGGACACTCGTATTGCAGCACACCCCACAATATGCGAGGGCAGTGAGATACCACTATACATGGGAAGTGAATTGAAGTGAGCTGAAGTGAGAACACCGCGATCTGCAGACACCCGTATTGCAGCAGACTCCGCGATATGCGAGAGCAGGAAGGCACCACAATGGCGAGACCCAGTGGAATTGGTGTCCGCCGCAATGTGCGGACGTCTGTATTGCAGCCCGCCCAGTGATCCGCATGTGTATGGAAACCGGAGGTGTTGAAGCTTTCAAGGAGGGCCAATTGCATTGAATCGTGGATGTAAGGGGCGGTGGACGAAGCGAGGATCGACAAATAAACAAGTGACCAATGTGCGGGCCATCCTGTGGACCTACGACCAGGAATATGAAGAACTTGGGTAGCAGAAGTATTGGAATGACCGTCGGAAGGGTCGATGAGGGGTTCAGATATGCTGAAGTGGGCGGACCGTGTCCCGATAGGTGGAAGGGTAATTTATTACGAAAAGTGGTAGTGTGAAAAGGAAAGAGAAAGGCAGGATAATACGAGAGGTATGGTGAGGCATTTAAATAAAAATAAAAATAATAAAATAATAAAATAATAAAATAAAATAAAATAGAAAGGTAATACGGAGTAGTGATGGGCAAAGGATAGTCATATGGGTAGGAAATATGGAGAGACTCGGGAGAGTCCCCTCAGTGGAGACATGAATGTCGAAGGCAAAGGCAATATGTATGTTGCGAGCTAGCGGTGGTTAAATTGCCCAGATAGTGGCCAGGTAGTGATATCGGAAGTGGTATAGTCGAAGTGGCATGGATGATATGGGTCTGTCGCGATCATACATCGCATAAAATGGCCCAGATAGTAAAAGTAGGCGCCAGCTGGGAGTAGTCAACCGTTAGGCGCTCAGACATAATTGTCGTGTTGGGATCGCCGTGCGAGTAGCATATAGTGAGGATATGGGCCGCCGCGAGGTCATGAGGGACCCACAGCCAAGCCTGAAGTGTAGGGTGCGGGTCCTGTAGTAGCAATCGACAGTCGGACACTCATATGGTCGAAGATGGCCTGGTATTGACGCGTGACAAGAGAGCGCGGAATTGATGTCGCGTCGAAATTGCCGTACGAATAGCATATAGTGGGGTATTGGTCGCCGCGAGGTCGTGAGAGATCCAAAGCTAAGCCATAAGTGCAGAGTTTAGGTCCTGTATGGAGAAGGAGAGCCCTGGGAGCCCTGGACGTATCTGATAGCGAAGAGGTTACGTGCCTAGAGTCCCATGCCCATCTGCTGAAGCTCGTTTGGTCTGTCGTGCTCCTGCTCAGCGTATCCACGTCCCTGGTAATTGAATCCTCTCCTCATGCTGCGCCAGCGATCGCCCGTAGTTGTTTCGACGTCGTGTCCAGTGTGAGAGTGATAGTGCATTGGTAATTGAAGAGAGATTGAGATTACTAGCTGAACTGTGCGCGTGGGAGGGAAAAGATGTTCATCAAAAAAGCAAGAGTATCTTGAGGATAACTGAGCGCCAGTATGTGGGATAGAGAAAGTGGGAGGGCGCGAAGGTAGACCACGAGCAATGAGCGCTGATAGCAAGTGCTCGATGGTCACGGATTGGGATTGTTTACACGTGTATATTTACGGCATCTAAATATTGCTGGACTCCAAGTCGCTGTCTTAGCTTATCCTCCGATAAGCCCTCCGCTCGTGCCTCGCTGCAGGCTTATCTCGGATCAACCTCCCGTCCCGCAGGAAATGGCTGCCCTTATAAACTTTCGATCTCCCTCCGCCGTCTCTATAAATAACCACCCCTCCCCCGAGACGACCTCTTCCCTCCAAGACGCCCTCGTCCATTTTCTGTCTCCGCTCCGTCCGCACACACATCCCTCCGTGTAGACTCCCCCACACGCGCGTGCTTTCCGTATACATCCGCGCCCTGCGTGTCTTCGACTCCTATCGAGAGCGGGTCAGATAAAGCTAATCCACTCGAGCCTACATACCTTGTGTTTGGTACTTCCGTATTCTGCCACTCCATACCTTCGCCGACTCTATCACTCACTGCGCCTTCAAATCGCTGGTGTAGCTGCCAGTAAGCATCCTTCTACTGCCTTGCTAGGTCCTACGATATTGTACCTTGTAATTAGCATCAATGCAATAAGAAACAGTCTACGTACCTGTGCTTTGAAGGTTCCGTGTGAACTTTGGAGTATCAGTCAATGAGCTACATAGGAAACCAATCAGAATAGAGTCAAATGAACATATAGAATGCCGTACCTGGCACAGCGTGGCCTTGGGGTCCAAAATAATCTATCCTTCTGTGCCAGACTATCTGGTCTACCGCCGAGTTAGCTTGTACAGCAACGGAGAGAGGGCGTACACGTACCTGACTACCTAGTTCATACTCTTTACCATCCAGTTATTTGTCGTGCTGCCAGGTTCGAACGCCATTGACAGAATCTGAGAGCAGATATAAATCAAGATCTGTCAGTTATCGTACTGTTCAGAGTGCGATCCGGTCCTCACCTGGTACGGCCGACGAGTCCTTCAGTGACCGTGAGTTTATGCGCGTCAGACCTCCTACACCGTCACTCTGCCGCCGATGACCTGGGTTAGAGCAGGTCAAACGAGGATGTAATTCGACCGGCTTACCTTGATATCATGGCAGAGAGCGCCTTCCGCCATAGCGCATCACATCTCTCCCATCTGAGCCATGCATGAACTCGAAGAATAGTACAGAAACGAGCCCTATATGCCGACGCGTGATGCTTGTCGTGCAGCCGTCGTTTGTAGTCCTACGAAATGCTACAAAGAAATTGTTAGTACGCTCGGAGAATGCGATGCTGTCAACTATATACCTAGGGCGTGAATAGGTCATCGAGTTGTTGACCTGCGAGACCGGGTTAGCGAGACGTTGATAGTGAGAGCCAAATTTGCTATGAAGGAAACGGACCGTATAACGAAGATACCAGGAAGATGATGAATGACCAGAGACGTAAGAGGAAGATGCTTCGGAGCGGAAATAGCCGAGAGTGATGGTTGTTTTCTCTTCCGTCATATCTTCGCGGTTCACTGCCTGTTAACGTTTACGACTGCCAGGCGAACGTTCAATTTGAAGCAAGAACCCTCAGATAAAATTACAAGCGCAAAATTCCCTGAAAATTGTGTTGCACATATTCTCATCGTCATTTCGGAGTCAGTACAGAAGTACTTCAGTGCCCGCCTACCTACCCGATGATCCATTCACCGATCCAACGTGCTGTTCAAGAAAGGAGAAGAAAGGCCAGCAGAGCGAAGGCACCTTTAGAGCAGCCATATTTTCAAAGAAATGATTGGATTTTTTTGTCACTGTCGGTATGTATGATTACAGCCTGCCCACTGTGTCATCCTTATTCACAATTTCAATGCACGCTGCGCCCGTCTTCAAGATTTATTGTCGCAGTATTCAGTAAAATTTGAAGCTATCTTAACGCTTGAAGCTTGATAGCCGATGTAGGGAGTACTCGTACGGTGCGTCAAGCGTCCTCCTATGTGTCCGCCAGGCTCAGCTCCATGTCCTCTCCAGGAACCTCGAAGTTGGACCCAGAGTCTCTAATGTCCATATGCGAGATCTAGGATAGGTCTCAGATGTTAAGGTACTGGAAGACGTACCCAAGCTGTTTTCCCTTCTCCTCGGACGTTACCCAATGACGGCTCACGTAAAAGTCTCAGAGGATGTTTTCCCTCATTTCCTGGCTATATTGCAGGAAACAAGACGACTGCCCCCCCGGCCCCCACACGATCATCGCGGCGCATCTATTGACCTATCGCCGTATCGTTTCCGACAAACGTGTTTCTGGTGGTTCACCGAATGCACATCAATCTCCTCCCGAAATCGTCGGCTCTCCTATACCCTAATCATCGTGGCGGGTTACAGTCTCTCTCTCGGTCGCCCATCCCCCCAATTACGCGCTTTGTCAATCTTTAAATAAAGGTGGATATCAATCATAGGAGACACGCTGTGCTGACAACTACATCCAATGGGATGACCCTGGCCTCGACGATCTGTGCAGTTCCCTACGACCTAGCATGATGATTCTCAGGATCGTCGACTCATATCGATAGGAAAGGGATGAGCTGCGGGTCGCTGAGTGTCGAGTCACAGTTGGGAAGATATGAAGTCCGGGGAGAAGATTTATCCCGTATGATTCTATTTGTCTCTTTTCTCTTCTGATAAGCTCAATCGTCTCTTACAGATGCCGAACACTTAACTAGCGGTGGATTCTGTGTAAGTGTAACATTTGAGGACCGTCGCTGTACCTCCCTCTTTTCCTGATGTTATTCTGATTGCTGCTTTATCTCTCAGAGATTTTCACGTCGCTTCATATGCCCGATAATCCAAAGACCGGATAAATCATCACCGAACTCGTAACTTGTCTGCCTTGCCGTGTTCCCTCGCAGTACCTATGATATATTTATTATGTTTGGGCTTTCTTTATTCGTTCAAGCCGCATGATCTCGCTCATCAACGTTCAAAAGTGATGTCTAAAACGAGGAGGGAGCCGCCGAAGTCAGGAGATCGCTTGTTTTATAGATTCCACCTGATACAACAGACCTCGGCTGATGATGTACGTCCCATTCAATAAGTATCGGTGCTCGACTCATTGTTCTTCACTAGAGCCTCTTTGAACTGCTCTACACGCTAATATGTTCATTCTACGCAGTCCGTTTGAGTCAGCATACGCAGTGCGAAATCTTCACCGTGTGGTGATACCTCGGCTGGCATCGAATCAAAGACGAAACCATCCATTGCTCCAGAACAGAACTGACCATTATGGAGGCATTCAGAACCAGATGCGGGAGGTACAACGAGGAGGTTCTCTCCGTCAACGTGCGGTGCACGTGGATAATGGTGCGCGCTCACCACTCGTATTCAATGAAAGCAAGAAATGTACTCATACAGATATCAACAGATATGCTTATGTTTGCCGTCGATTTTCCTGTCGTCGTCTACGATGGGGTCTTGGGGCCTAAATGTTACGGATAGCTTAGCGCTGAGAAGTACGCGGTAGCTCAACATCACTGCGATTGATCCTTATCATCTTCTGTAGGTCCTGAGCACTGGATATGATATCGATCAGCGATCTGCTGCCTTCGTACGTTCGACTTATCCGGAACGATCTCCTGCGGAGGTCAACATTGGAATACAGGCTCAAATTAACGCGGCACGATACCTAGGATCCCGACCATGGGCCCCCATTAACGACGACGAAGAATGCTCATTCGAAGATGCATCGATCGGCTTGCCGCAGGGACGTTAATTTTCCAAGAACGTGTTCGCAGGGTTGGCAGCTGCTGTTGCTTGTGGATTCGGCGAACAGGAGAGCGTAGTGAAGGGTTTTTGCACTGTCAACGGTACGTTGTTCCTATGAGCTCTTACAGCCGTTGTTGAATTGTTACACAGAACATCAACAACCATGGGGGAGGAGAGGCTATTTTGGAGGACTGCATGGATTTGGGATGCCGTTAGCACCTCAAAGAACGGCGAAGGAGGCAATGGATATTCACACTAGAAGTGAAAGTAGCACTTCAAAGTTCAAGGTGATGACGGGCGAAGACGGCCGGCTATTGTATTTTTTCTTGGAGGAATTTAACGGGCTTACACATGCAACTCATTGTTGAGTCAATACTGACTACGCCTTGACTGTGTATCGTCGCGGATGAATCGAACACGATCTCCACGTGTAGACCGTGTTTCCCGGCCTTCTTCCACCGGCATGCGTCTCCGGAATTTTTATTTTGCCTTCTGACACCTACCACGGTGACCTGAGCATCTCTCCTCTACACTCCCTGGGACGATATCTTGAAAGCATTGAAATGGGAAATAGTGGGTACAGTTCAGCTACAATCGTTTCGAGTACTTACCTACTTCGACGATGTTAGTGCTCTCATGGTTTACAGGACGCTCGCTTTTGCTTCGCATCTGGTCGATTTGGAAACATGTGCGCTCTGCATTCGCAACACCACAGAGACCAATGGATCCAGCTCCGAGCGTAGCCACTACTTCCGACCAGAATACGAACATAATCTCGCCTTCAATAATGGTAGAGGAGACGCAACGCCCGACGGGGAGTGATCTTTCAGATAGTGGAAAATCCGCGTTGGAGGCGACACCTGGTTTGTCGACTACCGCGCGACCAGAAGTACCCGCAGCATCGTCGGTGGCGGGTAGTCAGATTGATCCTGTGGATGTCAATGAGGGCTCAAACAGCGAATCTGATTGTGCTTCCGACGATATCAATGACCCATTGCCCAACGTCTCTTCAATTCCACAGACACAACAGGATTCGCCTCCGAGCAGGGCGTCTGTTTCGGACAGGAATCCCAATTTAACCGCACCTTCAGAGACGGTAGAGGAGACTCAACACCCGACGGGGAGTGATTCCTCAGAAGGCGAGGACCCCGTGTTGGAGGCGATACCTGATTGGTTGGGCACCGTGCGACCAGAAGTACCATCAACCTCATCGGAGGCAGTTTCTCAGAGTGATCCTGTGGATGATGAGGACTCAAACAGTTCTTCTGATTTTTATTCCGACAATGGCATTAACCATGAGTTATATGCTAAAATTTGTAGATATGATTTGGTATGTCAGTCAGCAAAAGAGACAGAAAAAATTTGATTATATTTCCAGGGCATCACTCTCCCCAAAGTCACCCTTTCCGCGGTCACTGAGACCGGCCAAGCGGAAACGTCTATCAAGGTTCCCAAGCAGCGGTCGTACACGGGTCGAAACCCTGTTATATCATCCTCTCTTGCCGACACTCCCTGTGCAACGCTGGGCATTCAGGTGGTCTTAGATCGACTGAATGCTACGCTCGGAACGGCACATACCCTTGAAATGCCATCTCTGTCCTCACTTCTCGAAGACTATATTGAGAAGAACTACGATTTTGGAACAGCTTATGCGCGGCTTCGCCCAGTATGGCACACACATAGGTATAGCAACATGCAAGGCGAACTCCACAGATGTGAAAAAGAGGACACTGAGCAGCGACGAAATGCACTGGTAGGGAACCGGATCGTCGAGCCCCGTTTGTCCCCTCGACGTATATGGGACCTGTATAGTAATCGCGTGGTGCCCTATTGGATCCTGGATTCATCACTACGATGGGGGACATGCCCAATCTCGCACGCATGGATGGCTTCGACAGATCGTGTGGATGTGTGGACGCCTATCAATGGGAAGGAGTGGCCCGTGCCTATACCAAAGGATGCGGATCTCAATCTCATCCGGATCGAGATGCTGAATCTGGGAATAGAGTACACGTGGCTGGATGTGCTGTGTTTGAGACAGAAAGGGGGCCAAGGGAAGATCTGCGTGTGGAGGAGTGGAAGCTGGATGTGCCTACAATCGGATCAGTGTATAACACATTCAGGGTTGTGATCTACCTGAATGGGCTGGGGCGGCCATTGAGTTTGAAGGACGGTGACTTGGACAGCGATCAGTGCTGGTTTCGACGTGCGTGGACACTCCAGGAGGTCGGGGATGCGACGAGGATCTTTGCAGGGGATACGCCAGATGGACCGATGCATACCAAGCCAATAGATGACAACAGTAAATATGAGACTGAGCTGCTGATCAGGTTTCACAAGCAGCTGGAGTCAATGTCACGATTAATGGGTCAGTGGGAACCATTTGCTGCACTGGCAGAGATGCAGAAGCGAGTGTCAGTCAATGAGGTGGACAAAGTCGCGGGACTCGCATTCATTCTGGACACCGCTTGGATACCCACGTACTATGAGAGCGCGACTCTCGAGGATGCGTGGATGGCACTGGTGGATGCAATGAACTCTTTCATGCGCTCGCAATTCCTCTTTATGTATCCCAGAGAAGGACTTGGGCACAAGAAATGGAGACCATCATGGGACCAGGTCATGACACTGCCTCTGCCCGCACATAACACCCCAGTTCTTGGGACTATTGACCATGATACCAAGACAGGTGAGGACATTTGTTATGGGCATTGCATTGAAAAGGGGCTTGTGCAGGGATTGGATGCAGGATTGGCAGAAGGGCATGATCGACATGGGGAGTTGATTGTCAAAGGTGCACATGGGGTCAAGCACACATTCAAAATCCATGTCACCCACCAATTTCCGATACCTGATGACACGTACATGCTACTTGGTGTTTGGCAGTACTGGGCTGTTGGACAACGAGTGTCAGGAAACCGATTTCAGAAAGTGTCGGTGTTTGTGATGGACGACCTGGAAGAAGTACAAATGTTGCTGAATCTCTGGCTGACCCCATACTCTCACAATGTACTGGTTTGATTGGACTACTGGTCAACGAGGCGTTGCACTGGTAATGGTCCCTATCAAGGGAGCAGCATGTTTTCTGCACCATTATTGACAAACAAGGCAATATTGCAGACACATGGCTCGCTACTGATGCTTGTGGGTTGGTCAGGAAAAAAAGAAAAGGAAAAGAAAAAAGGGAGGGGAAAGGGGGCAAAGGGAGGAAAGGGAGGGGAAGTTTGTGATGTACCTACCAATAAACCTGAACCAATTTCAAAGTGTTTCTGTTACTAGCTGAGTCAAGGTAAAAGGAATACTCGATGCCAGCTGCAACTGATGCCTGAGGCACAGCCACATCTCTCAGCACTTGTGCTGTTCACTAGTGAAATGATTTCATGAAAAATCAGTAGGCCGATGCATCTGTAGAAAAATTTATCATGGCTTCACAGACATACAACACCTCATAAAATAATAGTTTCCCAACTTTTTAGCTGATGATGAAAAGCATTAGACTTTTCTCACATTTACTTTCACTACTGACTGGAGTCTGAAAATCTTACTATGGACCTGGCAACTTGTGTGGTCCGCACCTCATCATCATTTGCCACATCTGCATCGACTTCTGCGTATCTCTGACTCTCTACCACAAAGTAGCGAACACCATTTATTTATTTGTGGAAACAAGGTGAATGATAACTACTATTCCTGCTGGTACTGATTGCACATCAAGCTTTCTTCATGGCTGAACATTTTTGCTTTGGATTTCGGCTGTTCCTGCCAACACAGTCCATTCTACAGCAGTCACGGCAGCTGTTTGTGCAGTTTTTGACCCCAGTATTCCCTCTACACCCTTCACCTCTTCCACATTTCTGGCATGTCCGGCGAGACCGTTTCCTGCTTGGTCCTTTGACTCCCTCAAACTCAGGCCTCTCAAGTCCTTCTGGCCATGGATTTGCCATATCATTGTCTGGTGAGTTTGGACATGTACGTTTCTGAGGGGCCACTATTCCACTAGATCGATTGTCAGCTGTAGTGACATCTTCATTGAAGTGCAGTGTCTGGGATGATGATGGAATACTGGGATACTGAACACAGGGTTCATTGGTTTCTGTGGCTGTGGACTGTGCATTGAGCCCTGAGGAGGGAATCAGCTGCAATAGGGAGAGCCACTGCGGGACTGGTGGTGCATTATGCGCTCAGGCATCAATATTTCATACCAGTTTATCAATAGGCCTTCGTTTTTTGTATGTCTCAATCACAGTGTGCTTTGCATTCATCGCTGACTTCCATGTCAAATAGTATGTTTTTAGATGCTCGATGAGCTGTTTTACAAACATGTAAGGATCATTAAACAGCTGCAGCAGGATCACATCATGTACTTTGTAAAATATGGTCTCTCCATCTGCGTGATTGTTCCAAGTTGTTACTGCATCTAACCATACTGGTTCTGATTCTGGAGCAGCTGTAAACAATGGCTCATTCAACATGCAATCTGAGAATAGCTGCTTTTCCTCAGCGTGTGAACAGTGAGCACTGCAAAGTGTGTGTCTTGCTTTCTCACCAAATACTGGAATTTTTTAGGTGGATTCGCTTGGTTGAAGTTGGTAATAGCACTCAAGGTTTGAACATTAGCTGGGATGGGAAGGATGCCAAATACTTCGGTAGTTGGTGTGTAGAGGTCATCATTGATCCATCTGGCAACAGAATGTGATGCTGGAACATGGCTACGGATTATCTCTGAGTTCAGAAGCACTTGCTGTTTGTTTGTAAGCCACACATCAAAGTGTCCCTTGTATCTCTGTCTCATTGAATTGTATGTTCTGACCTATAGATAGATTATCATTATATGAAGACAGGTAGCGAAGATGACATAATAAGGCGGACTTTGAATTTTCTGGCCATTGCCAGACCATGGCCTATTTCAGCTGAGTTTCAATTCCCACTACCTTGGTAGTGGGTTATGTGTGGCGCCCTCCTGTTTGAAGTTTTTGGTGCAGATTGCAAACTAACCGGGAATTAGCCGGGGGCAGTCCACATTCCGTCTCTGCCCGGTGCGTGTCGATGAAAAACGCCCTCCTGTTTGAACTTTTGGCGTGAAATTGCAAGATAACCAGTTTAAAGACTGATACTCATCTTCCGATTTTATCCATGGCCATCATGTGAGAGCACAATGCTGACAAATCGATTAATTAGCCAGGGGCAGTCCACATTCCATCTCTGCCCAGTGCGTGTCGATGGAAAATGCCCTCCTGTTTGAACTTTTGGCGTGAAATTGCAAGATAACCGGTTTAAAGACCGATACTCATCTTCTGATTCTATCCATAGCCATCATGTGAGAGCACAATGCTGACAAATCAATCAAATATCGCTTCATCACGTCTTCTTCTCGTTCACATTCTTGCTTTCTCATGCCTCACTGTTTCGTTGGCAAGGAGAGATTCGAAGTGCTCTTTGAATTTGAACGCAAAAACTCTGCACGTGGTAGTCTTGTGCATGTTCCAGGCAACATTGCTACTGTCACTGTACAATGTGAACAAGGCTTTTTCACCGCAAAGATTCCTCCCGGTGCTGAAAGAAAGCAATTCTGTTGTTCACCTTGGCTTTGACTGGTTTATGGAACTGGTATCATGCGTCAATTTCCATAAAGGTTAGTTGCATTATCTACCATCTACTGAAATCATATCTAACACGTCTTCTTTGAAGGGAATAAGCTACCAGTCGTTAGATTTCAAGCCTTGATAGATCATTACATTGCGCTTACCGACCTTACCTGAGGAATCCTTCGCTTGGATCATCGTGACCTTGTGCCTCATTTGCATGGGCATGGTCTTCTCTTGTCTACGACATGCGCCGACTTTCCAAATTTCACCAGGCTTCTCCTGGAACATTTCCTTGCAGGTGTATGTGCAGGAGAAGGTGGTCCATTATGCTTGGCTTTGATGACTCAATGTTGCTCTGTCATGACTCGTCCTTCCTTGCTTTCTTTGTCATGCCTGTCATCCTCAAATGCGGTCTTACAAATGCCGCCCTCAATACTCCAAGCTGTCATTGACATCTTGGGACTTTCAGTCCATGTTGATGGTCCAAAGGTTCAGATCGCTCTCCAACGATGCTTGACTGCAGGACAGTACATGTTGTACCAACCCCATCCTCACTACATTGTCCGCCTTTTGACTGGTTTTGAACGTCTCAAATGGGATGGCATTGTTAGCATTGCTCTGGCACACGGTCTCGACACCAATTGCAGTGTTGATATGATGTGCACTGCCATCTGCAATCATGTTTTCAGGGGTTGCTGTCTCACCTCCGTGTTGCGACCTTTGCTTTGTGTTCATCCCGGTTGCTTAGAAGTTTTTGCCGAGCTATAAACGCCTGATACCAGGAGCCTTTATCGAATTCTTCCCTTTCCCTGATGTCTTTCTCTCAATTTACCATCCTCTCTGTTCATGACGAAACCGTTTCATACTCCTTTGACAGTGCTCTCAGTGATTCTGTTATATCTTTGTCATGGTTATCAATGCATGGATTTCATACTTCTCGTTCTTGGGAGTTTCTTGTTCGTTGTCTAGGAGCGCATGGGAGTGCTGTGCTAAGCATGCAGTTCCGTCCTTCAAGTATTGAAACCGACATTGTTTTCGGCCATGATTTTATGGCATTGTATTGGGAATTGTACCCTATTTCCCTCTCTTGTACGTTCTTTTATTGCTTGATCGTGATATTTTATTCAAAACCATTGTTACAGCCAATGGAGTTTCTAAGTCTTCACTTGGCCCTCTCTCCACGACCGACCACTTCAACAGGGGTAGTCCTCCTAGGCCGTTTGTGAGAGACAGTCACAGTGTAGACGAATACAGAACATCCATTACTGCTGATAATGCCGCTCTTACTGCTGATAATGC
The DNA here is from genome assembly GCA_022818075.1 of Armillaria altimontana. Lineage (NCBI taxonomy): Eukaryota > Fungi > Basidiomycota > Agaricomycetes > Agaricales > Physalacriaceae > Armillaria > Armillaria altimontana. Next base: position 1,308,028 of record JAIWYR010000003.1, read on the forward strand.
TGCTCTTACTGCTGATAATGCTGCTCTTATTGCTGATAATGCTGCTCTTATTGCTGATAATGCCACTCTTACCGCTAATAATGCTGATGATGTCGCTCTTACAGCTGACATGTCTAATGTTATTGAGACCCAGTGTTAGACCCGAACTTCAATCAAAGATAAACAACGGCTGTCTCGCGTTCGGGCAGTCACCGATGAGTTCTTTATACGATTGAGAGTAGAGGCGTAAGCCCTTAGCACTTAGCGATAGATAAGACAATAGTTTCGGTATAGATTAAACGTTAGCTCAAAGCTAGGGTATAACTAGCGAGAGCTTTACTACTTAAATACTAAGAGTAAGGTTCTAAATATAAACCGTTCGTGAGAGTGGAAAGCTTGAGCACGCAATATCGAAGCGATAGACACTTCAACCTGGCACATTATCACACGATAAGGTGCAAGGTGGAAGTGGCTACTACGCCATGTAGTGCGTAGTGTCGAAGCCACTGCTCGGTGTCTGTCTGATAAGCGGTCCGGACGGTCCGGTGACCCGGGTTATGTAAGTAAAAGAATAAAAGTGGTTAAATCGTAACATTACCCCCTTCTTAAGGCAGGCGTCCCGACTGCCGTTACGGTCCGCTCCAGTCGTTGGGGAAGTCTTCTTGGTACATTCCTCTAGCCTCTCCTCCATATGGATCGTCAATGAGATCTTCGTCTCCGATTGGTGGTTCTCCGTCGTCGGATTCGTTGTTCCAGTATTCTTGTAGGAGTCTCCGCCACTCAAAGTTGTACTGTTTGAGGGCTTTGACCCACTTTTGGAATCCATCCGTTCGCTGGACGAGGTACCGGACATTGCCATCGCTATCGTATTCATGATCTAGGATCATAGTGATGGCTTTGTTCGGGGTTACGATTTTGGTGATTACCCCGTCGACATGTTCTGCCAGGAACTCCTCGATTAACTCATCTGCATCCATGTCGCCTTCGCGTACCCAGCTGTTTGACTCTGGTCCATAGCCCTTCCATTTGACGAAATAATCCGTTGCGATTCTCGATGGTTCTCCCTGTCTCCCTCGAACATTTCGTTGCCTGCTGTTCAAGACCTTTTCAACTTCGTAAAGTTCATCGCCGTCGATCAGGTCTGGTGGTGGTGGAGGTGGTTGTTCTTGGTTTGGGAATGCGGGTGGGACGTACGGGGTGAGTAGTGATTCGTTGAAGGTAGGGTGAATTTTCCAGTTGGCTGGTAACTTTAGGGTGTATGCTGAGGCGCCCTTTTTAGTTTTTATTTCGAAGGGACCTGTGCGTTTGTCGTCGAGCTTCTTTTTGGGACGGGGAAGATGGAGATTGGTGGTGTCAAGCCAGACTTTGTCGCCTGTTTTATACTCGACGGCTGGTCGTTTGTTTTTATCGTACTGTGTTTTCATTTGTGACGCAGCCTTTTCGAGTGATTTCTGGGCGGTGGCGTGGATCTCTTGCATTTTGGAGACAAAGGAGTCAGAGGCGGGGGTGCGGAAAGGGGTGGTGGATTTCATTCCAGGTAGTACAGCGGGATTGTAACCGTAATTGACTTCGAATGGGCTTTTGCCGGTGGAAGAGTGTTTTCGGTTATTGTGCGCGAACGCGGCGAGTGAGAGCCATTCTGCCCAGTCGGTTTGGAGGTGGTTGACGAACATGCGAAGGTATTTTTCAACCTCCTGATTTACGCGTTCGGTCTGGCCGTCCGTTTGTGGATGATAGGCGGTGGAGGCGTTTCCTTTGATTTGGAGAAGATGATAGAGGTCTTTCATGAATTTGGATACGAATACAGTTCCCCGGTCTGAGATGACGACTTGGGGCATTCCGTGCTTGGCATATACTTCGTCGCGTAGGATCTTTGCCCAGCCTTCAGAGGATAATTCTGTGGAACATGCAACCGGGATGATTTCCTTCGAGAAGCGGTCGACGATTACGATGATGGCGTCGTGTCCATTGCTCTCAGGTAATCCGGTAACCATGTCTACAGAGATGTGAGTCCATGGGCGGGACGGTATTTCATTGGGGTGTAGTGGTGCTGCCTTGGCCTGATTGCTGCTCTTTGCTCGCTGGCAAGTTTCACAGGCTCGTACATAGGCTTCGATGTCTTTTTTCATCTTCGGCCACCAGAACTCTCGTAGGACGAGTTCTTTGGTCTTTTCGATACCTGGATGCCCAGCGGTGATGTGGTCGTGGGATCGAGCGATGATTTCTCCACGGAGTGTATGATCTCGGGGAACGTAGATCCTACCGTCGTACCAAATGAGTCCGTCTGCCATTTTCATACCTCGGTCGTGGTCGAGGGAACTGGCGACGGCTCGATCCCAAAGGCGATTGTTCTTGGTGGCGACTCGCACGTCTCGATGGGTTTCTTCGACGGTGGGCATGATCATTGCTCTGAAATGTTCCGGGGACAAGACTATTATTTGATCGTTATCTTCCCGTCCTTGGTCATGATCTGCGCGTCGTGAGAGGAGGTCAGCCTTTTTGTTGGCAGTGCCGGCTTTATGATGGAGGGTGAAATGATATTCTGCTAGCTCGGTGATCCATCGGGCTTGGCGTCGGTTCACTTTCTGGGGCTTTCGGAAGTACTGGAGATTTTGATGGTCTGTCCAGATCTCGAAGTCTTGGTGTGCGCCCATAAGGTAGTGTCTCCATTCCTCGAGGGCGAGCATGATTGCGAGGAGTTCCTTGTCGTAGATTTCGTAGTTACGTTCCGTAACTGAGAGTGATTTCGACAGGAATGATACGGGTCTCCATTTGCCATCCTGTTCTTGAGAGAGGACTGCACCAATGGCTCCTTCGCTGGCGTCGGCTTCTACTCGGAATTTCCCTTCGTTCGTGGGTACCGCGAGTATGACGTCCTCTGCTAGTTGCTTCTTTAATTGATCAAAGGCTTCCTGTTGAGCCTCGCCCCACCTCCACGCGTCGTTCCCTGTCAATTGGGTCATAGGTTTCACGATTTTGCTGTAGTCTTTAATGAAGCGCCGGTAGAAATTGGTGAATCCTAGGAAGGATTGGAGTTCCTTCTTCTTGGTCGGTATCGGCCAGTCGGCAATACCTTTGATCTTGACCGGGTCCATGCGGATGCTCCCCTCGCTGATAATGACGCCTAGGTACTCCGTTTCTAGGACTTCGAACTCGCACTTCTCGGCTTTAAGGAACAATTTGTGCTTCCTTAGAGTCGCCAGGACTTCCCTCGTGATACGGCGATGCTCTTCTTTGGTTTTGGACATGATCAAGATATCGTCCAGATAAATGGTCACCTTCCCTGATGCGATGAGATCTTTGAAGATATCGTTCATCATCCATTGGAAGGTGGCAGGCGAGTTGGTAAGCCCGAAGAACATAACCGTTGGCTCGTACAGGCCACGATTTGTCCTGAAGGCTGCCTTCCATTCGTCTCCCGTTTTGATTCGGACGTTATTATATCCCCATCGCACGTCGAGTTTAGAGAAGTATTTGGCGCTGCGCAGTTTGTCCATGAGTTCGGAGATTAAGGGAAGAGGATAGCGGTTTTTAATCGTCATCTCGTTGAGCTTCCGGTAGTCTTGGACAGGCCTTAGCTTGCCGTCTTTCTTTTTGACGAAGAAGAACGGGGAGGCCATAGGTGACTTGGATGGGCGTATCCTTCCACTAGACAAGTTCTCGTCAAGGAATTTGTCGAGCTCTTCCTGCTCCGCTCGGTTGAGTGGGTATACTTTGCAGTCGAGGTTGGCGTTCGCGTTGGGAATGAGTTCAATGGCGTGGTCCCATGGTTTAGGTTCTGGTAGATCATCAAAGTTTTCTTTATCGAACAAATCTTTGAAGTCTCTACACCATTCGGGAACCAGTTCTTCGAACGTTTTGGCCTCCTTTTTTGCGTTTGCCTCGGCTGCTAGGTCATTGGCCACATGTCGCATTGCCCTAATGCGAATAGCTTCTTCAAAGCTTATCGCTAGGATAGTGTCACCTTCCTCCAGCTCTTCGTCCCATTTGTCATACGGGTCCGCATCAGGTAAGGGGAGTGGAACATGACGGCATTGGCATCGGGCGAACGTCATTTTTCCGGTCCGCCAATTGATCAATGGGTTGTGCCTGATTAGCCAATCATGCCCTAAGAATATGTCCCGATCTTTTAAGTCAGTGACGGCTAGGTCTATGCGCTCGGCGTGGTCTCCGATGATGATGCGTAATTCAGCGAAGGCAGTGATCCGTCCCGCGCTGTTTTTTGATCCGTCCGCATTGTAAACGGTAATGGGCGCTGCCGTGGCGCGGGTAGGGATGTTGTGTTTTTCAACGAAGGTTCGGCTGATGGCGCTACTAGTACAGCCGCTGTCGACCAGGGCAGAGGAGGAGATTCGGGGAGTGCGGCCGGACATCTCGATCTGGATGTCGGTCGTTAGGGCTTTCTCGCTTCCGCTTACTCGGCAGATATAGCGTCTGGGTTCCCGCAGTTCCTCCATCCATTCCAGTGCGTTGATGCGCATGGCTCCCTTCAGTCCTTCTAGCAATTCATCCACCACTTCCTCTGCTCGCGTCTTGTGAATCCAATTCTTTAGGATCGCTCTTGCCTCCGATTCCGTTCTGGCGTTTTTAATTCCGCGCAATGTCCACTCGGCTCCAAACGGCTTCAGCCACTCGTGTGGGACCTTCTCAGCCTTCGCACCGGAACCTGTTGGTTCGGCTACCGTCGGCTGGGTCACCTCAGGAGCTACAGAAGGGGTTCGATTAGCTTTTTGACTTCGTCGGAAACTCGTATCATCTTCCTCGTCGGGAATCTCCTCTAACTGTACCTGAGGCCCCCTTTTTACCGCCTGGGCGCTAGCAGTTTCCTTCCGTTCGGCTGCCTTGGTCGGGGCCGTTGCGCATCCAACGGTTCTTGCCACATGTGCGCCTTCGTTGGGATCGCCCGGTGGTGTGTTGGTTTCTAGCAGCAAGTTCGTCTTGACCGAGGAGTCGCCGCGAATAGCGACGACGGGCTGCACTTGGACCGTAGCAGAATGCGGAACAGCCTCACCCTCCTCCTCGGGACTATGCGAAACGTTCCGCTCACCTGTCCCGGGGCCTCTGCCAACCTGGTCCCAGTCTTTGTCTTGTCGCTGGGTCGCGCTCCTGGGGCCCTCTTGTCGGGTTCGCCCGCTGCGCACGGTGTTCAGGTCGTCCTTGGCCGTAGAAGACCATGCGGTGTTCTCTGTTACCAGGGGAGGTTTCGCCGAAGCTATTTCCTCGATACTCCCAGCGAGGCTGGGACCCCGTAGAGCCGCCTCAGAGGAAACCGGTTCCTCTGCTTCAGAGGGGGCGTGTCCCTTCAATGAAGGCGCTTGTTCCCCTGTCCCATCCAGTCGCTTATTAGGCGCTGTTACGACGGGTAGCACTATGGTGGGTGCCTTTTCGTTCGCCGCTTTCGCTCGTGATGAGTTACTCGCCGAACGCTTAGTCGGTGGTGATGTCCCGACGTCCTGTTTCGATTCTTCCTTAGTCTCTGTCTCGGTAGTAAAGTCGCAAGGTGGTATATTCGAATGCACGTTTGATACTACAGGGATACAATGAGCCTGACTAGCGGGCGACAAATGCGTACCGGATGAAACTAAGTCCTTGGCCAAGTCAGCGGAATCGCTCACTGCTCGGCCCCGTCTTTTACCTCCTCAACTTTCGAGTCCGTCTTCTCCTTTGTTGCGACGTGGTCCCAGTAATATTCGACCCGTCGTAGATGTTCTTCCTTCGTTCTGGCGCGCTTGGGACAGTCCTTCTTGAAATGTCCAGGCTCCCCGCATCCAAAGCATTTCGCTTTGGTGCGTAGGGCGTCGACGTCCATGGGCTTCCCTCCGCCTCCGTATGTGGTGCCAGTCCCGGTTTTCTTTTCCGGGGGGCCGGCCTGCTGCTGCTGTGGCTGGTTTCCTTTCCATTGCGTGTTCGGCTTCGCCTGCTGCTTCCAGTCTGCTACTTTAACCCCTCCGCTAGACTCTGCTTTCTTCGTTCTCCAGTTGTGGTCGATGCGGAGTATGCGACGCTTCCATTCGGGATAGTTACGCGGGGGGTCTGCGTCCGATGCGTAGATAACATCTTTGGTGGAAGGGCGACACGCTTTCTTTACTTGTGCCACCATCATCTGGTCGATTCCGATAACCCCGGCTTCGAACGCAAGCGAGTCGAACTGCTGGAAGAACAAGTCGCCGTCAGGGAAGGTGCTCTGTCGCAGTCGTTCCCACTGTGCGAACTTGATTTCCGCGTTGGCATCCTTCCAGAACCGTCGCCTGACCTCGCCTACGAAGTTCTCATATGCAGGGTACAGCTGATCCCCGTTCTGGTTCCTCCTGAGCTCCCGTGCACATAACTCCCACCAGACTTGAGCGTCCTTCCCGAATCGTGATGCGCAGAAGATAACCTTGTGCGGGTGGTATCGGAAGTATTGGTTGAATACGGAGAAGTACATGTCGCACTGGGAGAAGAATCGGGCGATGTCGTTGGAGTCGCCATTAAAGTTCTCGGGGACCTTGACCATCTCGGGCTTTAACGATGCCCAGGGTCCCTGAGCGTCTTCGGCGAGAATCCAGGGGGGGGTGGATCTGGTGGTCCAGGGGGCGGGGGATATTGCGGTGGCGCCCATCTCTGGGCTACGGGTGGAGCCGCTGGTTGTACAGGGCCGGGAAGTGGCTGTTGCGGCGGACCGGGTGGTCCGGCGTTGTCGTCTGCGGCAGCGAAAAGCCTAGGCGGTGCCTGCGTGCCTGGCGGTCCGTATCCCCGGGGATAAGCGTAGCTCGGTACCGGGTAGCGGGGAAGAGGTATTTCGGCCCGTCGTGGCGGTACCGGTGGTTCGTCTGGCATTGGTTCAGGGTACTTGTAATCGGGTCGTTGGTAGCGGGCGGGGACCTGGAGAGGTTGATCTAGATGGATCATATTGTAAGCCATATGGGCGAAGTGCCTGGCTTCTTCCTTTAGGATATAGTCATATCCGAAATGAGCGTAATCCATTCCGGCTGGGGTTCTGGCCCAGTCCTGATCCGCTAATAATTCTTCTCTGAAATGATTAAATAGGTCGAGTAACGTGGCATAGGCGAGTATTTCGGGGATTCGGATTAATTTACCCGTGGTGAGGAGATAGAGAGCCTGGGACATGGTTATCGGGGTGATCGGCTGGCGGAGTGTTTGGGGGCTCTGGAGGCGGGGGGTTGGTGAGGCGGCTGGGCTTCCCCAGGGGTTCCCGTTGACATGCTCTGCCTCGGGGAGTACCTCTGTACTGGTTCCGCTACTCTGTCCCTCGCTGGTTCGTACCGAGCCCGTCCTGAGCCTTGCGATGATTCGCTCTGCTCCCTGTCTGTCCCTGTTGTACTGGCCACGGAAGGTGAAGGGGTCATACCCGACATCTCCTCCCCTAGGCCTAGGGGTGTCTGACCGTGCCCATGCGTCGTCGATCCGGTTTCTCTCGGCTGAGGTGAGCCCGGTGTCCGGGTCGTACCCGACGCTATCCTCTCGTCTGTACCTTCTTCGAGGTGGGCGGGGTGGACGGAGTCTGGCCTGGCTCGAACTCTCTGGTCGCTGCTCGAACTCTGGCGTCGACTCCCTGGGCGAGATTGGAGGGGTTGGAGGCTGCTCCGTGATCTGGACAGGCTGCTCTGGTACACACTCTGGCTCCGGAGTTCTTCGTCGGTAGGGATTGGCTCGTCTGGGATGGAAGGCTGTGGATGGAAGGTTGATGTTGTCCCATAGCTCGGTAAGGCTGTGTGAGGGGTCGGCTGGTAGAGTCCCAAGATCGTCGCGGGCAGGTTGCTTTGGAACTGGAGTTGCTCCGTCGCCACCTTCCCCCAGGCCGAGTCGGACGAGGTATCTTGCCAGGTCTGCTGCGGCATCAGCGGGAGCTGGTCGATGGGGATGGGGGGTATGGCCGGCGGAGCCGGTTGTAGAATCCTGTGAAGGAGAGTGCCTTGCTCTGGCAGCGTCTCTAGAGCTTCCTTCTTGAACGCCTGCTTCCATTTCCCCAAGAACGTCATTTTGCGCGGTTCGCCGGTTGAGGACGCGACGGTACTCGTCGACTGCCTCGGCTCTTCGCCCAAATATGGGTGGGTAGACGTGGAGCGGTGGTGGCTGCTGTGGGAGGACATGGTTTATGGCGGGTGGTGGGTAGCGTATTTGGTTTCGTCGAGGGCGAGGGTATAATCCGTACTCATGCAATACTGCTAGCACTACGGCTGCTGCAAAGACGGCGGTTCCGACACCGAAAAAGACTGCGATTAAGATTGCCTCGAGTGTCGTTAACATGAAGGTTCGGTTTTAAGGAACCAGGGGAAGCTTTGAGCTAAGTGTTAGACCCGAACTTCAATCAAAGATAAACAACGGCTGTCTCGCGTTCGGGCAGTCACCGATGAGTTCTTTATACGATTGAGAGTAGAGGCGTAAGCCCTTAGCACTTAGCGATAGATAAGACAATAGTTTCGGTATAGATTAAACGTTAGCTCAAAGCTAGGGTATAACTAGCGAGAGCTTTACTACTTAAATACTAAGAGTAAGGTTCTAAATATAAACCGTTCGTGAGAGTGGAAAGCTTGAGCACGCAATATCGAAGTGATAGACACTTCAACCTGGCACATTATCACACGATAAGGTGCAAGGTGGAAGTGGCTACTACGCCATGTAGTGCGTAGTGTCGAAGCCACTGCTCGGTGTCTGTCTGATAAGCGGTCCGGACGGTCCGGTGACCCGGGTTATGTAAGTAAAAGAATAAAAGTGGTTAAATCGTAACACCCAGTTTCACGGAGACTCAGATTCGTCGGGCATTACATCCAGTATTCAACAGCACATTCTCACTTCGCTCTTTTTCAGTCGCATCACCACTGGTTCTCATGCATGTCTGTTCATTGATGACAGTGATGTGCTTCGCGTTGTTGCTAGCTGTCATGGCTTACATTATGATGAAAGCCTTGACGATGGTACAAACAGGAAATATATCATACATCATTTAATATTGGGCAATTGTTACGAGAGTCATAGAAATAGCCGGAGGGACAACTATCTACCTGGAGGAAATGAACACGAGATAGACTGTTCTGTATTTGCATCGGGCTTTTCGTCAGCAATTGAACTTAGTTCACACATAATTTGGCATATTTTGAGTTATAGTGGTCATGTGGCTCATTTGACCTTATCAAAGCTTATGGTTATTGCCACTTCATTAGGTTTCAAAGGCCCTTGGACCAGACAGAGAATGCTCAGGTTTCTTACTGATTACACTCGAACCATGGAGCCCCCTGTTCGCAGTTTTTTGGATGGAACTCCAGCGTTGGCTTTAGAATGGATGGCCAAGGCTCATGCTATTCCCTTCGACGTAGGTACCACGATTGCTGATGTAGTAACGGATCTCTGTGAACATTTTAATGATGGGCTTTGCGCTCACTCCCTTGACACCATGCCGCATGTCGATGAGCATCGTTCTTTCTCTGATACGCCTATTCATTGTGACCCAGACATTATTCTGCTTTGTTTGGACGTCGTTGTTCGAACCCTTTCTTTAAGAGCTTGTCAATGTGTTATGGTCAGTCATGGGTTGAACCCTGATGTTTCTACTGCTCATGCTGCTCGACTGGCTATAAGGCATCATATTTGTGGTATTAGAAAGGGCAAGAGATATGTGGAATTCGTTGCAGGGCAGGGTGCTGTTAGAAAAGAAGCAGCTCACGATGTTGATAATGAGAGAAAAGCACATCTGCAGGATGTTCGGAGCCAATGGCCTAGGAAGGTATCTCCCTCATTCAAGGAACAGCTGATTTCCAACTTCGTGCATGAGACGGGAAGTGACTCATTACGAATGTTTACATGCTCTTGTTGCACAGCACGTTATCGCATGCAAGATATTTGTCGACTGTCTGTAAATGAAATCGATCTAAGTTGCCTGCGCATTGATGGGGAGGATGATTCTAATGTTATGAAATGGCCAGGGACTGAAAATGATTTGCCTTTCCTTACAGGAGATCTCTCTGGCTTACAATTAGATCCCAGTGGTGTCGAAGTTGATGCAGATGGTGTCTCTATCCTCAGTATGTGTAAGGCATGTGTTCGGAGTATTTGTAGAGGACATGTTCCTCGATTAAGTCTCACCAACGGTTTATATCAAGGGCTGGTCCCGCCTGAATTGTCGAGACTGACAATGATCAAAGAGAATATGATATCTTTGTGCCGCTCAAAGTGCACTATAGTCCAGTTGAAAGAGGAAAGAGGAATTGAGAAAGATGACATGCAACGAGGAATCAAAGGTCACGTTATCGTGTATCCACAAAGACCATCAGAAATAGCCAAATTGTTGCCTCCGGCGGTCGAGGAGATCACCTCCCCGTTGTGTGTTCTGTTTGTGGGTGCTCATAAACCAATGGACGAATGGCTCCAAACTAAGGCAAAACCCTTGGCAGTTAACGGTGGACGCGTTTGAGCTGCCTTGAAGTGGTTGAAGGAGAATAACCCTTTGTATCGCAACATAGAGCTTAATGAATCAGTTTTACAAGAATTGGACAGCAATCCGAATCTACCATTCGTGATACAGCATGTTTTACCTAGCGCTGCTGGTGAAACTTTGACATCACGATACGAGGCACCAATTGATAATCCAAAGGTGCCCTTGACATCATCTGATTCTGTCACTTTCGAGAGTGTCATTATAGCCGACATTGATTTTGTATCATCTTCAAATAATCTTAAACAAGCAGCAATGAGACACATTCACAAAAGAGGTGGAGGATATATTGAACTTACGCATGATCCAATGCCTGCGGATGAATTTAATAATCCTCTCTTATTCCCAATGATGTATCCAACATTATTCCCATACGGTCTAGGCGGCTTTGAGGAAAGGACTCGAAGAACAAGTTTGTCATTGCGTGCCCAAGTCAAACATTGCTTTAATTTAAATGACATGAGGTTTCAAGAGCACTATTCGTTTTTGTTTTCAGCTTTTAATATGCTTCAACGTCGAGAGATGCTGCTTTGTACCAGTTTGAAAGTGAAGCGAAAGAGTTTCACGTCCATAGCTCGGAGTTTCGCTACCGTAACACCAGAGGCTCTTCACATCATATCAGAACATATTTCTAGAGGCGATTACACAACTGCTAATAACCCAGAAGAAAAAGAAGCATTAGCACTGATGAAAGAAGTTAAAGCGGTGACTGCCACAGTTCCTGGTTCTGGTGCATCACGTACTGTTATGTGAAATGAGATCCGGGGATTGATGATAGATCAAGGTTTGCCTAGCTTTTACCTTATGATTAACCCAGCCGACATATATAACCCGGTCGTTAGTCTTTTAGCCGGTTCAGACATCAACATCGATGATATACTTGGCGGCGATCTTCCGAAATACAGGGATCAGAGTGTTCTTGTAGGCAAGAATCCAGGTGTCACAGCACGGTTTTTTAACATCTATATGAAAGCCTTTATTAAGTGTATATTAGGATACGACAAAGATATTACGAAGTTTGACGGTGGAGTCCTTGGACTTGTAAAGGCGTATTATGGATGTGTTGAAGTGCAAGGGCATGGTACTCTTCATTGTCACATGTTAGTTTGGCTTGAGGGTTCTCTGAATCCTAATGAAATCAAGGACCAGATTGACAAGCAGGGCGACGAAGACTTCAGGGACCATCTACTTTTGTTTTTAGATGACACTATAAGCAACTATATGCCAGACATACCAGAAGGGTCTGTTCCCATTCTTTCTGATGGTTATCACGCGTCTACTGTCAGGGGCGGAATTGATTTGCTTAACGAATGTGGTGAATGAGACCCAGCACTTTGTCAGAGGGATTTACATAACCTCGTGAAAGACTGCCAGATTCATGCTCACAGCAAAACATGCTATAAGTATTGTCGCGACAGTGAGCCCAAAGTCTGCCGGTTTGACCTTGATGAGAGTAAAGTTCGCGCTGAATCATCATTTGATTATGAGAGTGGCGAGCTTTGTTTGAGATGCCTGAATGGAATGGTGAATAACTTCAATGAGATGATTTTACGTGCGTTGCGTTGTAACATGGATATTAAATTTATTGGATCAGGCACATCTGCAAAGGCTGTCTTATATTATATTACAGACTACATCACCAAATCACAACTTAAAACTCACGTCGCGTACGCTGCCCTCGAACTGTCTGTGAAAAAGTTGGGCGAATACGATCCTAATGAGGATGAAGTAACTGTGAGAGCCAAGCGCCTTCTACAATGTTGTGCCTATACTATGTTGTCTCATCAGGAACTTTCCGGACAACAGGTTGCTTCTTACCTGATGGATTTTGAGGATCACTTTACAAGTCATGAGTATCAGGGGTTGTACTGGGGATCCTTTGAACAGTATATTGAGAAACAAGATCCATCATCTGAGTGTTGTGTGCACAACTCATCTGTGTCAAAAGACGTCACCAACGAGAATATTTCATTGGCGCCCGAAGTTGCTGCAACTGTAGACAGTGTTAGGGATCTTTTGGATGCAGGCGATGCTATGCAAGTGGACGAGAATGGAAACGGTGCAGAAATCCCATCGGTAACTTTGGCAGAGGCAATGGAAATATTTGACTGCCACGAAAGATTGGATTTTGAGACCACAGATGAACTGAACAGCATTGATCCCGATAGTGATGACGAGGCAAGTAATGACGACTCCGACGGCGAGAGTGAACACAGTGTCAATGATAATGACGATGATGACCCTGATGAAATAGAAGGCGATGACGAAGATGAGATTGTTGTGTCCATGGATGAAAATGGCGAATTAGTAGCACGTGCTAGTAGAGTGACTGATTACATCCATCGTGGTTTTGCATTGAATGACTTGACGTTATGGGAATATACAGCTCGTGTTAAGAAGCAAAAATGTACAACGGCTGGTCGAAACCATCACAGCAGATATAATGATGATGAAAGCGATGTTGATGAAGGGATAGACGAAGACACAGGTCGAGTTCCTCCGCATCACACGTTGGTGGAAGGAGATTGGGCATCACTGGATGCGGTTCTAGAGGACTGTAGTGGGAAAAGACCCAAGTTCAGCTTTGGTTTGGATCATATTGAAAGGCAGACATACTGTCAAGTTATCATTCAACCGGAGCTACAAAAGGTGCCAGTACCCTTGGGGGCGTCCATACCGCGCTGTGATAAAGAGGAGGTATATCCACGTTATTGTCGTCTTATGCTTCTGCTCTTCAAGCCATGGACTGCGGCATCAGATTTGCGTGAAGCAGGACAGTCTTGGATTGATGCATTTGAATGCTTCCAGAAAACTTGTTCTCCAGGCGTATTGTCTGTCATCGGTAATATGCAAATCATGCATGAATGTCGCGATAGTTGGGATGATCACTTTGCATGACGCCATATTCGCGTACCTGGAAATGCTTTCCCTGGATATGGGGGTCGATCTCAGTTTGATGATGATTTCGATGGAGATCATGACATGGATGAAGCTATTCTTCAGCATCTTCAAAATCTTGATAGTGCGATGGGAGAGCGCATGGATTTTATGAAGAGGAGTGTACATGACAGTATTTGTCATGCTGAAAGCGTTGGAAGATTTGACTGTCGTTCTACCAGCCGCGTTCCTGCAAGGGCCGCACATTCAGAAAAGAGCACAGGAGAGGAATTGGTTACTGACGACGCACCTGCACAGGAATCTATCTGGCATTCCGAATATGAAAACAGACGTGCTGCCTTGAAACATAGCGCAATGTTCAATCATGCTTCGACTCGTACTCCTGCCGCTGAGGGGTCTTCATCTGCTGCCAATGTAAATGATGGCAGTGCGTTGCGTGAAGCCTTCGAGAATCCAATGACTTTGCCTCCATCCTTTCAACAAGATATTCCAGCAACAGATGCGGATCATGATGTGGATATCAAAGCCCTGATTAACAAATACATGCTTAATGCAGAGCAACAGCGCGTGTTCCGTATAATCACTGAGCACAGCATGCATTTGAAGCCCAACCCTTTGAGGATGTACCTGAACGGTCCCAGTGGTACAGGTAAATCCACTGTAATAAATGCGCTTCGAGAGTTCTTTGAATCAAGGAATCAGTCCAGACGCTTTAGACTTGCATCTTACACTGGAGTCGCTGCTAAAAACATATCTGGACTTACATTGCATAGTGCTCTAATGCTCAATCAAAGAGGAAAGCGCGGTGGTACACAATCTGGTAGTAACCGAGATCTTGTATCGATGTGGCAAGGTGTGGATTACCTTTTTATTGATGAAGTGTCCATGGTTGGTTCGAAGATGCTGGTACAAATTTCTGCCGCGCTTTGTGAAGCGAAGGAGGAAAAGTCTGTTTTCGGAGGGATCAATGTAATTTTTGCTGGAGACTTTGTGCAGCTTTCTCCCGTTGGAGATAGCCGCATTTTTAGTTGCATTCGTAAGAGTTCCAGTGGAGATTCCGCTCAAAAGCATGTGCTGGGTAAATTGTTGTGGTTCTCCATCGATGTTGTCGTAATTCTCCACAATGTTATGAGACAGGAAGGTGCCGCAAACACAGAATTCGTAGATCTCCTGGGCCGTCTGCACACGGGTGTATGTACTGATGAGGATTTCAGATTATTGAATTCAAGGCTGGCATGTCGTGTTAAGCCAGATTGGGAGTCTGAAGAATGGAAGAACGCACCTCTCATAGTGTTGGAGAATGCGGTGAAAGACGCATATAATGATTGCGCTGCACGAAGTTTTGCTCAAAGCACTGGCAGACAACTGCATTACTATTATTCTATAGATGAGCATCGACAGAAGGTCATTACTGATCCATCTTTGAGGAGTCATCTGCATGGCATGACATCGGGAACAACGTGCCAGAGACTTGGAGCATTGCCACTTGTTATTGGAATGCCCATCATGATCATGGCAAATTTTGATGTACAGGCCAGGATTGTGAACGGTGCTACGGGTATTCTTGATCAAATTCGATACAAGCACAACAATGATGGTAATCATTATGCTCTGTCATGTGTAGTATCGCTGCCTTCAGTGACCGGGTCTTCCTTATCTGGAGTAAAAGTTAATCAGGTCGTCGCTTTGCAAGATACGATGTATTTGATTTTCAGGCATCCTTACTCGAAAAAGAAATTGTCTATCAAGCGTAAGCAAGTTCCTATCATGCCTGCATTCGCCATGACTGCCCATAAAGTGCAGGGTCAGACTCTTCATAATGTGATGGTCGATTTTGAGAGTTGCCGAGGTACTGAAGCTCCATATGTAATGGCTTTACGGGCTAAGTCTTTGGATGGGTTACTGATATTGAGACCCTTTAAAATAAATAAGATTCAGAAGAGGCAGTCGGAGGATTACCGCAATGAAAGCAGGCGCCTCAGAGTTTTGCAGTTACTCACTATTCAAAAATACGGAAACAAAAAAGAAATAGCAAGTGCAAACAAAGAGCTAGCACACGTCACGGCAGTCTGTAGTCTTAAATCTCTTCATGTGCCTGAGGACACCGACATCAATTCTCTTGGAGACCGGCAATTATTACAGTTTGAACAGGCCGTGGAACTATTGGGTTTAGTAAAAACGAAACAGAAGGGTGATTCCCACGAAGAAGAGCAACGTAGGCCAAAGCGCCAAAGAGCAGAGGCTCGCAAATTAGTCAATGAACGGTTGGCCAACGCGAAAAGGTCATAAAATCAGATCATGATTTGATGTGCATGGTTGTGTGGCACATGCTATGACATGTCCATGGATTCGCATTGCACATTCCAATTTCCAACTCTCCGCTCAACTCATGTCGCATTCTGACCATTGAACGACCAATGGTTTGTATGTGTCTGTGTCACAGATGAGGGCGCTTGGGTAGGATATTCAAGTAGTCATGCTGGTGAGTTGTGCATTATCCTTGTTCTCTCTCTTTCTAAAATGGGCGTAGCATTTATGACTCCTCTGATTTCTTAACGTTCATGGACCTGCATTTGCATTGCTGAAGACGTTGGACACAAATACAGCAGGGAACCGGCTGCGTGGTGGAAATACAGAAGGACGTACTATGGAAATTGAACCACCTGAAGCTTGGTTATCGGTATGTCCATCTTTCATTGTATGAACTGCCTAGCTTATTTGTTTGATGGTGGTTAGCATGACCAATCTGCTGACCTTTGTCACTTGGAAGTATCGGAATGATGACGCAAAACTAGGTTTCCAATCATGTTTCGCCACCGTCCCCTTCGAAGTCAACGACTCACGCTTCTGACCAATACCTTGATCAGTCATCAGGCCTGTCACTAGTCTATTTTCGGTGCTGTTTTCGATCGTGTTTAGGGGATTGCAACAAGAAGTTAGTCAGCGACGAAGAAGTTATTTAGCTGACCTCTTCAAGTGGAACAAACCCGTCGTTTTAGTCAATAACTTCTTGATGCCGAAAAGGTATTTCTTCAATGCAACAAATAGGTCTGTTACTGATGGTAAGCAGTTGTGTTTTAGATTATCGTTCTGTCTGTGATGAAGAACTCGACGAGAATGTGGTGGATTTGCGGTGAGTGTTCATGCACATTTTGTTACGATTTAACCACTTTTATTCTTTTACTTACATAACCCGGGTCACCGGACCGTCCGGACCGCTTATCATACAGACACCGAGCAGTGACTTCGACACTATGCACTACATGGCGTAGTAGCCACTTCCACCTTGCACCCTATCGTGTGACAGTGTGCCAGGTTGAAGTGTCTATCGCTTCGACATCGCGTGCTCAAGCTTTCCACTCTCACGAACGGTCTATATTTAGAACCTTACTTTTAGTATTTAAGTAGTAAAGCTCTCGCTAGTTATACCCTAGCTTTGAGCTAACGTTTAATCTATACCGAAACTATCGCTTTATCTATCGCTAAGTGCTAAGGACTTAAACCTTTACTCTCAATCGTATAAAGAACTCATCGGTGACTGCCCGAACGCGAGACAGCCGTTGTTTATCTTTGATTGAAGTTCGGGTCTAACACTTAGCTCAAAGCTTCCCCTGGTTCCTTAAAACCGAACCTTCATGTTAACGACACTCGAGGCAATTTTAATTGCAGTTTTCTTCGGTGTCAGAACCGCCGTCTTTGCAGCAGCAGTAGTGCTAGCAGTATTGCATGAGTACGGACTATACCCTCGCCCTCGACGAAACCAAATACGCTACCCACCACCCGCCATAAACCATGTCATCCCACAGCCACCACCGATCCACTTCTACCCACCCCTACCTAGGCGAAGAACCGAGACGATCAACGAGCACCCTCGCGTCGTCAACCAGCGAACCACGCAAGTTGACGTTCTTGGGCAAATGGAAGCAGGCGTTCAAGAAGGAAGCGCTAGAGACACTGCCAGAGCAAGGCACTCTCTTACACAGGATTCTGCAACCGGCTCCGCCGGCCATACCCCCTATCCCGATCGACGAGCTCCCCCCGCTGCCGCAGCAAACCTGGCAAGGTACCTCGTTCAACTCGGCCTGGGGGAAAGCGGCGACGGAGCAACTCCAGTTCCAAAGCGACCTGCCGGCGACGGTCTTGGGACTTTATCAGCTGACCCCTCACCCAGCCTTACCGAGCTATGGGACAACGTCAACCTTCCACCCACAGCCTTCTACCCCAGGCGAGGAAATCCATATCGACGAAGAACTCCGGAGCCAGAGTGTGTACCAGAGCAGCCCGTCCAGATTACAGAGCAGCCTCCGACACCCCCAATCTCGCCCGGAGAGTCGACGCCAGAGTTCGAGCAGCGACCAGAGAGCTCGAGTCAGGCAAGACTCCGCCCGCCTCGCCCACCCCGAAGAAGATACAGACGAGAGGATAGCGTCGGGTACGATCCGGACACCGGGCTCACCTCAGCCGAGAGAAACCGGATCGACGACGCATGGGCACGGTCAGACACCCCTAGGCCTAGGGCAGAGGGCGTCGGGTATGACCCCTTCACCTTCCGCGACCAGTATAACAGGGAGAGACGAGGGGCAGAGCGAGTCATCGCAAGGCTCAGAACAGCCGATGTTGCCACCGGACGAGTCAGCGAGGATGAGGGCAGCGGAACCAGTACAGAGGTACTCCCCGAGGCAGAGCATGTCAACGGGAATCCCTGGGGAAGCCCCGCCGCCTCACCAACTCCCCCGCCACCAGCACCCCGAAACACCCCACCGGCCGATCATCCCGATAACCATGCCCCAGGCTCTCTATCTCCTCGCCACGGGTAAATTAACCCGAATCCCCGAAATACTCGCCTATGCCACGTTACTCGACCTATTTAATCATTTCAAAGAAGAACTATTAGCGGATCAGGACTGGGCCAGAACCCCAGCCGGAATGGATTACGCTCATTTCGGATATGATTATATCCTAAAGGAAGAAGCCAGGCACTTCGCCCATCAGGCTTACAATATGATCCATTTTGATCAACCTCTCCAGGTCCCCGCCCGTTACCAATGACCCGATTATACGTACCCCGAACCAATGTCAGACGAACCACCGGTACCGCTACGACGGGCCGAAATACCTCTTCCCCGCCACCCAGTACCGAGTTACGCTTATCCCCGGGGATACGGACCACCAGGCACGCAAGCGCCGCCTAGGCTCTTCACTGCCGCAGACGACAACGCCGGACCACCCGGTCCACCGCAACAGCCACATCCCGACCCTGTACAACCAGCAGCCCCACCTGTAGCCCAGAGGTGGGCGCCACCGCAATATCCCCCGCCGCCAGGACCACCAGATCCACCCGCCCCCTGGGTTCTCGACGAAAACACTCAAGGACCCTGGGCATCGCTAAAACCTGAGATGGTCAAGGTCCCCGAGAACTTTAACGGCGACTCTAACGACATCGCCCGATTCTTCTCCCAGTGCGACATGTACTTTTCCGTATTCAACCAATACTTCCGATACCACCCGCACAAGGTTATCTTCTGCGCATCGCGATTCGGAAAAGACGCTCAAGTCTGGTGGGAGTTGTGTGCCAGGGAACTTGGGAGGAATGTCAACAGAGATCAGCTGTACCCTGCATACGAGAACTTTGTAGGCGAAGTCAGACGACGGTTCTGGAAGGATGCCAATGCGGAAATCAAGTTCGCACAGTGGGAACGACTGCGACAGAGCACCTTCCCTGACGGCGACTTGTTCTTCCAGCAGTTCGACTCGCTTGCGTTCGAAGCAGGGGTTATTGGAATCGATCAGATGATGGTGGCACAAGTAAAGAAAGCGTGCCGCTCTTCCACCAAGGACATCATCTATGCGTCGGACGCAGACCCCCCACGTAACTATCCTGAGTGGAAACGTCGCATACTCCGCATCGACCACAACTGGAGGACGAAAAAAGCAGAGTCTAGCGGAGGGGTTAAAGTAGCGGACTGGAAGCAGCAGGCGAAGACAAACACGCCATGGAAAGGAAACCAGCAACAGCAGCAACAGGCCGGCGCTCCGGAAAAGAAAACCGGAACTGGCACTACATACGGAGGTGGAGGGAAGCCTATGGACGTCGACGCTCTACGCACCAAAGCAAAATGCTTCGGGTGCGGGGAGCCCGGACATTTCAAAAGGGACTGTCCCAAACGCGCCAGGACGAAGGAAGAACATCTACGACGGGTCGAGTATTACTGGGACCACGTCGCGACAAAGAAGAAGACGGAATCGAAGGTTGAGGAGGTAAAAGACAGCGCCGAGCAGTAAACGATTCGACTGCCTCGGCCAAGGACTTAGTTTCATCCGGTACGCATGTGTCGCCCGCTAGTCAGGCTTACTGTACTTCTGTAGTATCAAACGTGCATTCGAATATACCATTTCGCGACTTCACTACCGAGACAGAGACTAAGGAAGAATCGAAACAGGACGTCGGAACATCACCACCGACTAAGCGTTCGGCGAGTAACTCATCACGAGCGAAAGCGGCGAACGAAAAGGCACCCACCATAGTGCTACCCATCGTAACAGCGCCCGATAAGCGACTGGATGGGACAGGGGAACAAGCGCCTTCATTGAAGGGACACGCCCCCTCTGAAGCAGAGGAACCGGCTTCCTCTGAGGCGGCTCTACGGAGTCCCAGCCTCGCTGGGAGTATCGAGGAAATAGCTTCGGCGAAACCTCCCCTGGTAACAGAGAACACCGCGTGGTCTTCTACGGCCAAGGACGACCTGAACACCGTGCACAGCGGGCGAACCCGACAAGAGGGCCCCAGGAGCGCGACCCAGCGACAAGACAAGGGCTGGGACCAGGTTGGCAGAGGCCCCGGGACAGGTGAGCGGAACGATTCGCATAGTCCCGAGGAGGAGGGTGAGGCTGTTCCGCATTCTGCTACGGTCCAAGTGCAGCCCGTCGTCGCTACTCGCGGCGACTCCTCGGTCAAGACGAACTTGCTGCTAGAAACCAACACACCACCGGGCGATCCCAACGAAGGCGCACATGTGGCAAGAACCGTTGGATGCGCAACGGCTCCGACCAAGACAGCCGAACGGAAGGAAACTGCTAGCGCCCAGGCGGTAAAAAGGGGGCCTCAGGTACAGTTAGAAGAGATTCCCGATGAGGAGGATGATACGAGTTTCCGACGAAGTCAAGAAGCTAATCGAACCCCTTCTGTAGCCCCCGAGGTGACCCAGCCGACGGTAGCCGAACCAACAGGTTCCGGTGCGAAGGCTGAGAAGGTCCCACACGAGTGGCTGAAGCCGTTTGGAGCCGAGTGGACGCTGCGTGGAATTAAAGACGCCAGGACGGAATCGGAGGCAAAAGCGATCTTAAAGAACTGGATTCATAAGGCACGAGCAGAGGAAGTGGTGGATGGGTTACTAGAAGGACTAAAGGGAGCCACGCGCATCAACGCGCTGGAATGGATGGAGGAACTGCGGGAGCCCAGACGCTATATCTGCCGAGTAAGCGGAAGCGAGAAAGCCCTAACGACCGACGTCCAGATCGAAATGACCGGCCGTATTCCCCGAATCTCTTCCTCTGCCCTAGTCGATAGTGGCTGTACTAGCAGCGCCATCAGCCGAACATTCGTTGAGAAACACAACATTCCTACCCGCGCCACGGCAGCGCCCATTACCGTTTACAATGCGGACGGATCAAAAAACAGCGCGGGACGGATCACCGCCTTCGCCGAATTACGCATCACCATCGGAGACCACGCCGAGCGCATAGATCTAGCCGTCACCGACTTAAAGGATCGTGACATATTCTTGGGACATGATTGGCTAATCAGGCACAACCCACTGATCAACTGGCGAACCGGAAAGATGATGTTTGCCCGCTGTCAATGCCGACATATTCCACTCCCCTTACCTGACGCGGATCCGTATGACAAATGGGACGAAGAACTGGAGGAGGGTGACACTATCCTAGCGATAAGCTTTGAAGAAGCTATTCGCATCAGGGCAATGCGGCATGTGGCCAATGACCTAGCGGCCGAAGCAAACGCAAAAAAGGCAGCCAAAATGTTTGAAGAAATGGTCCCCGAGTGGTGTAGAGACTTCAAAGATTTATTCGATAAAGAAAACTTTGATGATCTGCCAGAGCCTAAACCGTGGGACCACGCCATCGAACTCATCCCCAATGCGAACGCCAATCTCGACTGCAAAGTATATCCACTCAACCGAGCGGAGCAGGAAGAGCTCGACAAATTCCTCGACGAGAACTTGTCTAGTGGAAGGATACGCCCATCCAAATCGCCTATGGCATCGCCTTTCTTCTTCGTCAAAAAGAAAGATGGCAAGCTAAGGCCTGTACAAGACTACCGGAAGCTCAACGAGATGACGATTAAAAACCGTTATCCTCTTCCCTTAATCTCCGAACTCATGGATAAACTGCGCGGCGCCAAATACTTCTCTAAACTCGATGTGCGATGGGGATATAATAACGTCCGAATCAAAACGGGAGATGAATGGAAGGCAGCCTTCAGAACAAATCGTGGCCTGTACGAGCCAACGGTTATGTTCTTCGGGCTTACCAATTCGCCCGCCACCTTCCAATGGATGATGAACGATATCTTCAAAGATCTCATCGCATCAGGGAAGGTGACCATTTATCTGGACGACATCCTTATCATGTCCAAAACCAAAGAGGAGCATCGCCGTATCACAAGGGAAGTGTTGGCGACTCTAAGGAAGCACAAGTTGTTCCTTAAAGCCGAAAAGTGCGAGTTCGAAGTCTTGGAAACGGAGTATCTAGGCGTCATCATCAGCGAGGGAAGCATCCGCATGGACCCGATCAAAATCAAAGGCATTGCCGACTGGCCGATACCCACCAAAAAGAAGGAACTCCAATCCTTCTTGGGATTCACCAATTTCTATCGACGCTTCATCAAAGACTACAGCAAAATCGTGAAGCCCATGACCCAGTTGACAGGGAATGACGCGTGGAAGTGGGGCAAGGCTCAGCAGGAAGCCTTTGATCAGCTAAAGAAGCAATTAGCAGAGGACGTCATACTCGCGATACCAACGAACGAAGGGAAATTCCAAGTAGAAGCCGACGCCAGCGAAGGAGCCATTGGTGCAGTCCTCTCTCAAGAACAGGACGGCAAGTGGAGACCCATGTCATTCCTATCGAAATCACTCTCGGTTACGGAACGTAACTATGAAATTTATGACAAGGAACTCCTCGCAATCATGCTCGCTCTCGAAGAATGGAGGCATTACCTTATGGGCGCATACCAAGATTTCGAGATCTGGACAGATCATCAAAATCTCCAGTATTTCCGAAAGCCCCAGAAAGTGAACCGACGCCAAGCTCGATGGATCACCGAGCTGGCAGAATACCATTTCACCCTCCATCACAAAGCCGGTACCGCCAACAAAAAGGCCGACCTCCTCTCGCGGCGCGCAGATCACGATCGAGGACAGGATGATAACGACCAAGTAATAGTCCTGTCCCCCGAACATTTCAGAGCAATGATCATGCCCACCGTCGAAGAAACCCATTGAGACGTGCGAGTCGCCACAAAGAACAATCGCCTTTGGGATCGAGCTGTCGCCAGTTCCCTCGACCACGACCGAGGGATGAAAATGGCAGACGGACTCATCTGGTACGACGGCAGGATCTACGTTCCCTGAGATCATACACTCCGAGGAGAAATCATCGCTCGATCCCATGACCACATCACCGCTGGACATCCAGGTATCGAAAAGACCAAAGAACTCGTCCTACGAGAGTTCTGGTGGCCGAAAATGAAGAAAGACATCAAAGCCTATGTACGAGCCTGTGAAACTTGCCAACGAGCAAAGAGCAGCAATCAGGCCAAAGCAGCACCACTACACCCCAACGAAATACCATCCCGCCCATGGACTCATATTTCCATAGACATGGTTACTGGATTACCTGAGAGCAACGGACACGACGCCATCATCGTAATCGTTGACCGTTTCTCGAAGGAAATCATTCCTGTCGCATGCTCCACGGAATTATCCTCCGAAGGCTGGGCAAAGATCTTACACGATGAAGTATATGCCAAACACGGAATGCCCCAAGTCGTCATCTCGGACCGGGGAACCGTATTCGTATCCAAATTCATGAAAGACCTCTACCATCTTCTCCAGATCAAGGGAAACGCCTCCACTGCCTATCATCCACAAACGGACGGCCAGACCGAACGCGTAAATCAGGAGGTTGAAAAATACCTTCGTATGTTCGTCAACCATCTCCAAACCGACTGGGCAGAATGGCTCTCGCTTGCTGCGTTCGCACATAACAACCGAAAACACTCTTCCACCGGCAAAAGCCCATTCGAAGTCAACTACGGCTATAATCCCGCCATATTACCGGGAGCAAAATCTACCACCCCTTTCCGCACCCCCGCCTCCGACTCCTTTGTCTCCAAAATGCAAGAGATCCATGCTACTGCCCAGAAATCACTCGAAAAGGCTGCGTCACAAATGAAAGCACAGTACGACAAAAACAAACGACCAGCCGTCGAGTACAAAACAGGCGACAAGGTCTGGCTTGACACAACCAACCTCCATCTTCCCCGACCAAAAAAGAAGCTTGACGACAAACGCACAGGTCCCTTCGAAATAAAAAGCAAAAAGGGTGCCTCAGCATACACCCTAAAGTTACCAGCCAACTGGAAAATCCATCCTACCTTCAACGAATCGCTACTCACCCCGTACGTCCCACCTGCATTCCCGAACCAAGAACAACCACCTCCACCACCACCGGACCTGATCGACGGCGATGAACTTTACGAAGTCGAAAAGGTCTTGAATAGCAGGCAACGAAATGTTCGAGGGAGACAGGGGGAACCATCGAGAATCACGACGGATTATTTCGTCAAATGGAAGGGCTATGGACCAGAGTCAAATGGCTGGGTACGCGAAGGCGACATGGATGCAGATGAGTTAATCGAGGAATTCCTGGCAGAACACGTCGACGGGGTAAACACCAAAATCGTAACCCCGAACAAAGCCATCACTATGATCCTAGATCATGAATACGACAGCGATGGCAATGTCCGGTACCTCGTCCAGCGAACGGATGGATTCCAAAAGTGGGTCAACGCCCTCAAAAGCTACAACTTTGAGTGGCGCAAACTCCTGCAGGAATACTGGAACAACGAATCCGACGACGGAGAGCCACCAATCGGAGACGAAGACCTCATCGACGATCCATATGGAGGAGAGGCTAGAGGAATGTATCAAGAAGACTTCCCCAACGACTGGACCGGACCGTAACGGCAGTCGGGACGCCTGCCTTAAGAAGAGGGTAATGTTACGATTTAACCACTTTTATTCTTTTACTTACATAACCCGGGTCACCGGACCGTCTGGACCGCTTATCATACAGACACCGAGCAGTGACTTCGACACTACGCACTACATGGCGTAGTAGCCACTTCCACCTTGCACCCTATCGTGTGACAGTGTGCCAGGTTGAAGTGTCTATCACTTCGACATCGCGTGCTCAAGCTTTCCACTCTCACGAACGGTCTATATTTAGAACCTTACTTTTAGTATTTAAGTAGTAAAGCTCTCGCTAGTTATACCCTAGCTTTGAGCTAACGTTTAATCTATACCGAAACTATCGCTTTATCTATCGCTAAGTGCTAAGGACTTAAACCTTTACTCTCAATCGTATAAAGAACTCATCGGTGACTGCCCGAACGTGAGACAGCCGTTGTTTATCTTTGATTGAAGTTCGGGTCTAACACATTTGAACAATACTGATCAGTACTGATGATCGAACTAGGTCCCCAAGTCCCGATGAAGATGACACCGTACCGCATAGATCTGCGTTACCATTGGAAGTCATGGATGAAATCGTCCATTTAGCGTGTTTACACAAGGCTGGTTTTCCTGGGGACACTTGCCGTCAGAGCGCACTCACAGCAATGAGGTGCTCACTTGCCAATAAAGCATTTCTCTGAGGATCATGCACCTATCTATTCTATACAATCTGTCTTGACACCAAGAATACACCACAAATCGTTTGGGAGTTGTTTGAGAACACACCACACGTCCTGTATTTTGTCCGGCGCCTCGATATCCACAATGTCCAATACCGTGACATCGGTTTCATTAATATCATTGTGGCAGCAATCTCTGGGGGTTTGCCACTTCTGTCGCTCGTGTTCAAGGAATGTTATTTCAGTAACATGCTCGTCACCGCCCTTCGCAAAATTATTCCTCGCTTCCAAACGGTGACCTTCTTGTCTTGCACGTTTGGTGACGGCGAAATCATAGAGCTGTTGTCATTACATCCCACTGTTAAAGCCATTTATTTCGGCCCTGGACAACCTTCTCGTTATCGCGGGCACACAAACCTTACTCTCGAGGCTTTGGAGATCATGCCCACTCATGGCTCAGACATGGCACAGACACCGGTTGAACCACTCTCGGAGTTCGTTTACCATGTCGAGTCAGGCCTATATTTTCTCCTTCAAAGTGCACATTTCAGAGAGTTCATGGAACCTCGACTTTGAAACTTGGTTGAAGTGTCTATTCGGGTTGACGGGGATGTCATTGAGTACGTTCAGGAGATCATCGATAATTCAAGCAGCACCTTAGAGACCTGTAACATCGTTTTATGCTGTTGTACATGTTTTACCCTTATTACAGCGTTAGTCTCACCATATTCATAGCCATTCTGAATCCACATCGTGCGGCTCTGTCGTTAAAAGAATGCAGCCAATTGAAATCACTCTATCTGGGCGAAGATTCCGTAGAGTTGCCGCTCCTGTTACGGGGACTTCAATCACTCCCATGTCCTTCTACTATCACTAAATTGGGTCTTCTCGTCCATGACACATCCCAACTTATAGCAGAGAGTAGATGGACCACTATCAAAGATTATCTCAATAGTGATCAGCGATTTCCCGGTTTAAAATCTATGGAAGTGGAAGTGCACTTGGTGAATGCATGAAGAGCCATTACCGCTGGTATCACAAGGGATGACAAAACGTTGAAGAGAATTTTCGCCCCTATGAAGGAGCAAGGGGTCAAAGTATCGGTTTTTAATCGACTTTCTGATAAATGTCCTTAGATTTATTATCATTTAATAGATTTATCTTTGTCAGCATGAGGAGTGGCACAATTTGCGAGACAGGCATGATTCCTGTCCTCTCTGGTTTATCCCCGTGCGAATTAGTGCCTTGCCCCTGTGTGAATTCATACATATTAGTGCTACTGTTGGTGTTCTGGTGGGAAATATCCAGTCAGTACGCGTATACATTGGGATTATATGCATTCAAACCAAATGTGGGTTTTCCTTCAGGATCTGATAGGATGTAACAATTCATATCATCGTTTTGACTTTTAGCTCTTAAAAAAATTTGGTGTCTGGACAATGTATCCTGGGACGGCCTAAACACTAGAGCTGAGTTACCAATTGGAAATTTATATTGGAGCCCGATATGCTATAAGTAGTATGTGGACATTACTGAATTTTGTCCTGTTCCTCGACCTCACCTTAGAGGTTAGTTCAATTCATTGTGACAGACACCATGACTGAATTGTTCATGACAGTATGATGTTTCCTCCTGAAATTATTCACCATATACTATGGATGGCATTGAAAGATTCATCTACTGCTCGCGCTTGCTTGTCCACGGCATGCATCTGTGTCCCTGAGGCTGAAAGGTTTCTGTTTCAATGCCTTGTCATCCCGGGTGGAGAGAGATTTGGCGCATTTGTGTCCTTCTTTAATAGCAGCCCTCATCTTCATCGATACATCACAGGCATCATCCTTCGGCAATGGTCTAGTGCTGACACAGATTCGGATAGGCAGAACACGGTGGCAAGGTTGCTGGATGCCATCACTGCCACCCACGAAGGTCTGGAGGATTTGTTTATTGATGACACGAATTTTCCGGAATCCAGAATCCATGATATCAACTTTCCGCCAAAGGTTTTTCATCGTTTGTGCATTAGAAGGAGCGTGTATAGGGACAGTGACATTGTCACCTTACTCGCCCGCGGCCACTCCTTGGAGGATGTAAACATTGGCGGTCCAGACTGCCATTGTTTGTCCTACAGCGACAACTGCGAGTGTACCTTCTATCCTCCCAACCTTCAAACCTTCACGTACTCGGCGGAAGGCAGCAGGAGAAAGCTTATTAACAGCTTTTTATTCAAATCATACATGAACATCGCTCTAAAGCATATTAAAAACCTTCACATTCGGTATGACAAGGAATGTGAAATGACTGCTTGTCGTCTCTTGGTGTCAGTTCGCATCTCGGTACAAACACTTCTTTTGGTTTCTGCCTGTAAGCAATGTTTCGTATCCAATTTTAATTTGCATTAATGACGGTTTAGATGGTCCTGGTTGACCGATGACTCCTTCATTGATGAATTTCTCCCAGTTACACCGTTTGGGCATCACGGTGGCTGAGGAATGCTTACACCTTATATCGAATTGGATACATTACAGTTCTAGCAATACCTTGCTAGAATTGCAACTATCCATCAGTACACGTCTCCCCGTCAATGGTTGGGACTGATGGTCTCATTTAGACAGTACATTTACACTCAGTAAATGCACAAGGTTGAAGCACTTGGACCTTTGCTTCCTTCCCCGCATTCCTGCCTTTGACGTGCAGCAAAGGCATTTCAACACGTATAGTAGTCAGCTGGAGCACTACATGCCATATTCAAAGCAAAACTTTCAAGTAAAAACCGCTATGATTTCCCATACTACTGGGGGTTTACAGAGAGAGGATCTATTTAATACGTATATGTCGTTCTAAAGTTAAAGAAATTGTTGGAGCGTGTGTATCAGACTCCTTCACTGTGCATGTGATTAACTATGGAATTATAAGTCTACATACTGCCAGATCATTAATGATACAAACTTAGAAACAAAGGCGCAGATTTATTCTTGATCATCTTGTAATTGGTTGAATGCTGTTCACGCGTGTCAGATAGTTTTTGGACTGTTGGGTTTAATGGAATACCTTCATCACCTCCCAATCTGCTACATAATCTATGACGAATCTGTGGGGTACGTTGAACATTACTGTCCTTAAAGTTTGGAAAGAACTCACCTTTTCACTACACCGTCAACCATGTCTGTGAAACTGGCTGTTTGCTCGAAATCCACAGTCTTGTTGCCTTCAGTAACCATTATCAAGAAGTTTCCATACCACGATGTGTTCATCGGCAAGTACGAAGACAATGTCACATTCTTGTTGTTGTTGTGCTTGTGCACTCCCACAACAAGCTGAAGTGGACAGTAGAAGAAATGCAACGCCATTCCTGGTCACTCCTTCAGCATGATCGTGTGATAGCCCATCATGCCGCTGACATACATCGGCCTGTACGAATCATGGACGTACATTTCCGTGTGGAAGTCTCTGACATTGCGGCGCCTCGTGTTCGGCTTGTAACAGGGAACGAAAGTGTATGCCGGATTGAATGCCATGGCACTGTACAGTCGCCCCATTCTCAAATCAATGGCCAGCTATATAACATTCCATGTCGGTGTAAAGAAGGAAGACATTGATTTAACTCGTACCTCTGCCTTTGCCTCCATCTGTAACCTCGAACAAACTATCAAAATTCCTAAGCTTGTTAACGTGACATTGCTTGTGTCGAGGGGTGGCACGTTCGCCATCGGTACAGAGAGTGTATGTGAGGAGATGGAGCTTTGTTTGGAGTCTGGATTCTTGTGATATGGTGTAAACCCGTTATGTTTTTGTAAGTGGCGATAGGCTGTCAACGGTTTAAGCGACGGAGATAATTATGGATGTTTCATGAACTTTCCTGTTCATGATGACTTATCCACAATTTTGGAGTGAAGTTGTCAGCGACTTGAAGTGAAATGTAAGCGTCTTGCTGTATAATTACGCTCCTTTCGAGAGTAAGATTATACATGCTGTACGTCAATGTGACAGGTTTCATGGTGGACCCTGCCCGAATTCTCCTAGTCTCCTTCAGTGGTTCAGTAGAATGATTTTCACCACACCTGATTTTCTAGGCCTTATCGCTATCTTGCGGTTTTCAGGGGTGTAAGCTCAATCATGTATTTCAAAAGAAAGATCCGTACCGCCGTTCCAACTATGCCTGTTTAAGCTTCAGTAGGAGTCGCAAAGGAGTCGCAAAGGAACTTGATATAGATTGATCGATAACCAGCAACAATCGAGTCATGTGGCGTAGTCTAGCACATGCTCAGTCTTTTTCCTAGTGTAGGTTTTGATGTTGCAGCAACTGACATCTCAACGGTCACTTACACTGACATGACACTCTTCGCGATACTCCATCACTCTTGCGTCGGTCCTCACTATTCCTTTCGTGGCGTAAACTTACTATTCCTCAAGTACTCTAATGGATTTTACAGATAAAGTAAAGAATTCGGCTAATTGTGCCCATAATTATTCTAGGTTACTGATGTCTGCCAGCGTCGATCAGACACTTCAGCATCGTGCATTCGTGCTGATATTTCCAATACCTACTAAGATGCGACGCTTCTTTGGTGGCCTCGAAATGTTTTCCTTGCCTGAGTTTTCATCAGGTCGACTGAGAGTTTCCAATATCTGCAGATACCGTCCACAATTAGTCATTGAATGTTAGAGAATGATGTGCTTCTCACCTCTGAGCCGGAGCAACTGATTACTGTAAGCGTGTCTAACTTGACCTGGAATCTGATACCGCTGTTGACATTGATCAAGCGGAAAGAGACACCCATGTCCACTATGTCTCCTGCGCGCACGGTACACGGATGGATAGTCTTCATGTCACTGTTCAAAGGTCAGCCTATACTCCTGTGTGCATCTACAAACTCACACTCAATGCTTATCCTCAGATCTCCATTCGTAGAACTGTATGGCATTGTCCTCGGTATATACGAAATCGCCACGGTCGATCGTGTCCTTCATCAGTCTGTGTGGGTCCACAATGGAAGGTGATTCCAGTATTTCGTCACAGTTGTGAGACTGAGCATTCATGAGCTTGCAGTCCACACGAATAGCTGGCATGTCGCAAGTGACACTTCTTTCTAGCGTTGTAATATGCTCCTCATTGCGGGACATATATCCATAGATATTTGAGATCGCTTGATACACTCGAGAAAATTGCTTATCCGTCGTCAGCACAGAAATCTTCACCATCTGGAAAGTTTTCTCGCATTTGGGACTTGGAAATGGTAAGCGACTGAACAAGATGGTACAACATTTACTCACTTCTTCAAGTGTAGCAGGGGAGGCAGATATGCTTCAACAACTACACCTTGAACATTCAACACGACCTCCTCTTGGGAGTCCTTCCACACCAAAAAGCGGCGATAATCTATGCCTGGCGCACACCCGTAGTCTTAGGAAATTGCCTCAGGCCCTAGACACAGCAAGAAAAATTGGTTACATTCTAAGTTGCTGTAGCAAGGGCCCCTCTATATCAAAGACTATCAAACCTCATCACCACGTAGCAATTGATGGGCCCTTTCTGGGCCCTTACGACATCACTCACCACTTACCTCAGGCCAGACATAATTCCCAATGCCCAATTATCTAAACATAGAATAGACCAAATATTCTATTTTTAAACACCTTGGATATATACAATTTTATGCCCTAATCACTATGTGTAGAATCATCGGACTCAGAGTCTGCCTCAGGACCATGCATGACATTGGCATCCCGTTTTTCTCCCTTATCACCTTGCAGACCCCACTGGCACTCAAAGGCATGCATCGTCCGATCCCGGTACCATGCCTGCTTCAGTGTGTATGCATGTCGGCCCCGTCGGAGCTCCTCTCCAACATTTGTATAGTCCTGCTTGGCGAGACGACGCCACTCTAAAGCTTCCCACCGCAACGACCGCAAAACACGCCTCATTTCCTCACGAAGAAGCTTGACTTCCTCGCGCCATTGATCATGTCTCGCTAATGCCTTTGACCATTCCACGTGGACAGCTGAAAATGAGGTATGAGTAATTAGCTAGATCAGACTTGAGCAACATACATTCATGCAGAAGTACCATATCATTGTCCTCAGGCCCTCCAGACTCTGTCCAAATCCAGGACATATCTTTCTTCGATGGCTTAGATTTCTGGGAGTGGCTTTCTCTGCCATTGAGCCTTCCAAGCTTTCGTGTCGCCTTGTCGTCGCTCTCGGCCTCCTGAACTGGGGCAACATCGTCCTTCTCGAGGGCACAAAATCGGCCACATGCCTCCTCGCCTCGCAACTCCTTCATTGCTGCCCATGCTCAACGATACTTTGCTGCCGCTGCCTCGATTCTGTTGCCGATTGACTGAATCATTGTTCAGGCCCGAGTGCTCATGTACTGGCTGGTAACATTATTATTCCGGTATCTGATGAGGTGCTGCTTGGCGAATAGATGTGTGCGCAAAGATGCTAGTGCATCAGTGCACTGGCCCTCCCTCAGCTGGAATTCCATGTCAAAAAGGTCATTGTCGCATACAAATACCCGCTCTGACTCAGGAACATGCAACGGCAACCATAAACGGACCTCTTCAGCCTTTGGGGCGACCTGCTCGGCGTCATGGTGTAATTCCTCTTCTTCAATCAAAGCTATCACACTGGGCATATACATCCTTTGCAGCGTCCGAAATCCTTTCAGCTTTTTGAAGAACACCAGACGACGCTCGTGGACATTGTTCTCTCCACTTAGAGTGAGCGTTGAATCCTGCATCAATGTGAGAATGCGCTGTCTAGTAAAGAGTCAGTCATTCCTTGTAAACCCGTAAAGAGAATCATGTACTGCATATCTTCAAGTTCCAATGCTGCAGTCAGAAAGGCCGTCACACTCTTTCCTTTGACTGCCTGCGCGCCTTTGGCCAGTTCAGCTAGTTCATCTTGATGGAGCTTGAGCCTGACTTCAGCTTCGGAGATGGTGGCTTCAAACTCTTGTGAGCTGACGGACCTAACAATCTAACACGTTTGTGTACCTTTTGTCTTGGACCTTGACATATACGGGTTTGGCTGTGTATTATCATGTTTCCATGCATCTATCACGGCTGCCCACTCAGCATGCAAGTCTTCCTTCAACGTACTATCAATGTCGTCGAAGGCCTTGTCCTGGATGTCGCTTTCCTCCAATGCTAGTTTCAAGCGCCGTTCCAAGATATAGCCCAAACCGACATTCTTCTGGAAGTTATGTTGATCGCCTTTGTCTTCCAGAGCATCATGGCACACCTCAGGGTGCATCTCCTTGGTTTGCATTGCCATCTGATTTAAATCGGGCCAAACTCGCTTGACACCTTCCCTGTCCGTCTTTCCTGAACCCTCCTTGTACTTTAGCGAGTGTAGTGTTCTGCAGGACAGCTCATGGTCATTCCCATGCCAAACTGGTAGCGTGACATCAATATTTGGACATATGAACACCTCCCCACTGTCAGTCTGTAGTTGTAGATCCTTGAGTAGCTTTTTCTGTCGCTCGTGCAGGTTGATCTTGTATTGACATCCTATGTCGTACGACAGCATGACTTGTTTTAGCTGAACTCCTTTCAGTGCTGACCAGAAGACGAAATCCATATTTGCGTATCTGTTGTGAGACATCCCTCCAGGTCAGCCTTGAACACCCATAGACGATACGAAATACGTACCTCTCACCCTTCAATAAATCTCCTACACCTGTTGGGCGAATAAGCTCATGCCGAGTACAAACACAGGCTCCAACACCGGTGCACCTCAAACCCGTCGACATCTTAGTTTCCTTCTGCATCAACGCTGTGAAAGCAACACATGTACTGATCTGGAAGACAGGTAAGCAAGGCAAAAACTGATAACGTCGACACTCACATCCACCTCTTTGACGTGATTCCTCAGGTGCTTGAAATAAGGCTTAGGCGGAACCTGATATCCCAGGCCCTCATAGAGCGGACGATCCTGCTTGTGTTTGTTCTGCCATCGCAGTCTGCTTTTCATGCGAAAATTCGCATCCATACCAACAAACAAACGAAACAGGTACCTTATGGTCAATGAGTAAGCAACAGATCTAGGACTTGGATAAGAGAGGCACGTACTGTTCTTTCTCGGGGACCTTCTCCCAATCAGGAGGTAGATTAACCCCCTCTCATGGACATGCCCAGCATTGGACTGCTACCGACCCTTCCTCCGCGCTCTCCAACCCATCCTTCAGGTGTCCAATCCCCACTCTCCTCAACCGCTTAAGATACACCCATTGCCTTGACATCCTGGCAAATGCCTTGTATCGATCCAGGACCCATTCTGTACCATACGGGTCGGTAGACTGCTCGAGGACGGAGACATAATCCCTAACATTGACATTTGCAATGATGTTTAACAGTCGGAAATTGTCGAGACACTCAAATGTAGCGCAACTCTGAGGATCCTTGGTTGTCGCCGGGTACCAACCATTTCGCATTATCTGTCGCCAGTGACTCTCCATATCAGACACGTCACATCCACAATACGATACGTGAACGCGGTGGATCCCATTTACATGTAAAACCGTCAACCACCGCGGAGGACGCGCGACAGGGCATGGTCCCCTGCCATGACCAAGTTGGAAAACCAACCCGAGGCTATCCAAAGAGCTCTCAGCCCAAAATTTGCCCTCCCAGACCTGTCACATTAGAACAGAAAGAAATGGCGGGAATAAAGAAACACACCTCCAGCCTGTGCAGAGGCGACCGTTGATGACGGTGACAACAGCATTCCGCACACTCGAAGAACTCCCTGCAGTTTCGACAGTGGTAGAGATGGTCCGACACCTCCTCTCCCCCCGAGATATTATCTCGTCCTTTCCACCTTTGTCCACATGTCGCACAACACAGCCGTAATGTTGAATTACCAAATTCAGCCCGGCGAAGAGTCTCGTCGAGGAAAGTTTGGCTGAATGGCATCCACACGTACATAGGATCATCCTGTACTCGCAGTGTCAGCTCACAAAACTTTCAGAACCCAGGGGGACATACCAAACTATCATATTGCTTTCCTTTTCCAGTCCGTGGACCAACCTCCTCCCTCAGCTCCCCTGACGCATCCATGGCAAAATCAGGGGCATATTGCTGCCAACCCTTCATTTCAAACTGGCTGTAGTCCTCGTCTTCATCGAAGTCCATGTTGTCGTGAGTGGATACCCAGTCGTTGCGAGGTACCCAGTCTGACAAGAGGGTAGGCTCCTCATCTGCGTGTAACTTTCTTTTCTTGACGACTGGACAGCTTGCGTGGACGAACATACGGCAACAATCAGAGGAGATTTCTACCGTGCGATCAACCTGCTGACTTCTGGCCTGGTCAGAGGTAGATGAGCCTGCTCCTGTGAAAGCGAAGTCGCTATCCCATGTGGCGTTTGGACGTCGGCCTTGTCTTTTCCGTTTGCCTTCATTCTTGGTCAGCTTATTCTTCTCCAATGCAGAGCATCAATGGCGATTCCAAGATATGTTGAACGACATGGAGAGTAGGAAAAAGTGGTTGTCAAGACCGTTTCGTTCCGAGGTTTTGCCTTTGTTTCTGCATAGATGAGCTCCGCCCATTGGATCCGAGGGGGGGAAAAAAGGAATGACGCATTAGGTAGAAACAAATGAGAGAAAAAAATAAATGTCGACGCCAATGAGAAATATTGAAGTGTGACAGTTGATGGTCAACAATCAGTGTCACAAACAAACCCACTGTCACATAGCACTTAGAAAAAAAGCGACCCTTACCGAGATTTGAACTTGGACCTCCACACCAGAATGTGGCTGTGCTGCCATTACACCACAAGCGTCGACTTACTATGTTAAAATTAGTGACTTTGACGTTACCTTCCAATGAACTTCACATCACCTCAAAACCTTTGCCTGAACATTCCCCTTTGCTTCCATTTTCCAACCATTGCCACCACACCCACCCTACTGATTTGAGCGACAATTCAATGCCAATGTCCTATAAAACTGCGAGCTCAGTTCCAACCATTCACATTGACCAATGTCGTCAGACAACCCCAGCATAGAGGTGAAAACCGAGGAATCAGGTATGTGTCTTCGTTGTACATCTTCGTTCTTTGGACGCTCATTGAGTCAAACCCAGCCTCCTCCAGCAACCAGACCGAGAGGACCCCAGCACTCTTATCTCTGGCTGAGCAAGACCATCTGTTTCGAACGGTCGTCGTTCCCCAATGGCTTCCAGAGCCGCGCTTCTCTGGTACGCATAGAGTTCTCCTCATTACCATTCCTTACCATGGCGCACAGATGGGACTCGGCATACTCTTCTATGGGATTTGCCATGCGAATATCAAGGGAGCATCCAACCTCACTATTGTGAACGCTACAGAGCCCTCCACTATGTGACTCGCATCTGGAAACATGTCAACCAGCTCAAGGCGACACTTGAATGGACTACCGAATGCATGTATTGTGGAGGCCTGACTGTTTCACCACATGCCAAGGAGAATGGACACACGGTTCGCCGCTTAGCTTGTCAATATGGCCAGATACATGACTTTTATCCCTACATTATCGAGGTGTATTGATTTCCCCCTAGTTATTTACACGTATCCGGCATGCTATCCCTCACAATATGATATTGACTGTGACTGCAATAATGACACCACCCTTATCATTCTTCGGATGCATACTTTCGCTGCTTCCATTTCCCCAGTGCGCCACCCTTATCAGCTCATAACGTGAACAGGACGCCAACACGAGGTTCCATGGTATTCAGTCTTCGACACGGAAGCAAATCTGCTTGCTATAACAAGTACATAATGGCTGTCTGGAAACTATGCCATGCCAAGATATGGAAAAATTCTCGCCTTCTGTGTCGCATCCTTCAATGTAAGTAGTTCATCAGTCAATCTTCCTCGTACTGATCAGACACACATAGCTCTCACCTGGAGATTCTCGCCTCTGTCGACGGATTTTTTCGTCTCAAGAATTCATTCAGATATCCGATCACAGACAGGGTTGAGCCTGAGCAGGTACCAGTGGGTACTGAAGCAGTGGGGACAGCACGCACACCAGCACATGGCCCATTGAAACCAAGTGCCAAGACTGGCAAGGAGGGAGTTGGCGTAAGTGCAGTTGGAGATGCAGAGGAGAGAATGGATGGAGACTGTAACATTAAGGTGTAGTCTCAGCCTTTCGATAGAATTTTACTCTTCTCCACTGTGATGTGAACCCCAAAAAATCGTGAGAAATAGAATTGGGGAGTTGTGACACGAGGTTATAAGCCTATAACCACGGCTTCAAGCAGATTTCTCAACAACCACGACATGGAAACCTTGACGCACACCGTGGCAGGCTCTGGCAGTGAGTATGTACAACTACAGTATATTCCTCATGGATTGATGTGCTATTAGCTACAGCAGCTGGGAAAAAGGCACATCTACAGCTAGTCAGGATGGAGAAAAAGGCGGAAGCCAGCCTCTGTGCATATCTCTCATATCATTTGCTTCCATCATTGACCATCTAGTCAGATCTCAAGGCAGGCCCTTTCAAAGAAGACAGTGAGAACAACGGATGCCGCACATGGGTGGTGCCTATGGCGCTTCCAGGATATTTAGTAGATCCGCCTGTTCCGAGTACGGCCTATTATATTTGTTCGTGGTTCTTCACCTCCTAATTTGTTGGTTGCAGTACGACACCGTCGCTGGATTTTTTGGTCGCAAGTGTGCCAGCTGGAGCCAACCCGTCCACACTGGTGCAAATGTCTCGGTGGGTTCCATTATCATGCCACCGATTCCTCTGCTCTTCTCCAGGCCTTGCGATTCCCTTGGATGTACCACAAGTGTCCCAACTGTGGTCAGTGCTCGCCTTCAGAGGTTGTATCTGTCGGTACTAACATGGTCGCTCGAAAGTTGAACTGTTGTCAAACAACATACTTCCTCCCCTATGCCTTAGATAAATAAATGTTTTGTTAGTGACTGAATACAATTGATGTGCATGTAACCCTGTAACACATTATATGATCCCGAATCGAGTCATGAACTGGTGGATTTACCAACCTTTAAGTGCCGGCCCAAATGCTCGTTAAGAGTAAGTGTCCTCGAGCCCTCCAGCATCAACGGGATTGTCATTGACAGACCAGTGTGAACTGGATGTCGTAGTGTTCTTCAAACCTTGGTATATTGAATGTGCAAGGTGCGATTAGACCACCCGTACTTATTTACATTATCGTATCGTGGCCATGAATGCAATTCGACGTGTTGTAACCTGTCTTGAATGTGTTTGATCACCAGTAAATTGGATCGAGGTCTTGAGATGGATCGTCTACTGAGTATTGGGTTTATTGGGTTGACCCTCATAGTAGGTTCGTTCAGACTTGAGCTAAAACCAGTGAGATCTACCATGCATACTGCAGCACCAGACCGGGTTTGTGGTACACTGGTTAGGTCAGAACAGTAACGTCCGGTTGAACATTCACATACTGACTAGTATCAGCTTGCTCTGCTAACACCAGCCTCAGTAATTGAAGGAATATACGTCTACAACAGCAAGATGATATTTAACTTGGTCTAAAATCTAGTCCAATGTGTACCAACATCGCAACTCATTCAACGACTTCAGAGAGATTTTGACTGTGTGCAGATTGCTCTCACCGGTGGCTCGTAGCATAAATTTAGGGTAAACCTTGTAGAACGGAAGCTCTCATTTCATGTCCCATACTGGTCCATATAATACAAGGATCTTTGGAAGAGATTGTCAGGATCTGGAACGATGTATAGTTAATCTTTACATTAGCACGGTAGGTGGATATACATCTCCGTCACATCTATACTGATTCGCATGTAGCTACAAATTACATAGGTACAAGTACATTCATCTTTAACGCACAAAAACTACATGGCCAGGCTGGTCAAGGGCACTCTGAAATTTCTCTCGCGCAACCTCCAAGCTCTCATATGATTCATGGCTATTTCTGTGAACACCAACAGCATTGATTGACGCTTCAAGGCTAGTAGTAGTAAAATATCAGTGCATGGACTCAACCGAGGGATAGGAAAGAATATGCAACTAAGTTCTGTAGATGCCTGGACAAAGCCCTCGATAAACAACATACCAGCGGGGATGGTCCTGACCGAGGTTTAGTGGGGTGTCAAATGCCTCCTCTGGAGCATGGAGAAAGTCAATAGGCTCGGGAATGTTCATCTCTCAGCGCTGATGGAAAGTGATCCCATGATGACCGATGTGTCCAGTCCAGCCTCACACCTCAGCATATTCATAGGTGGCGTGAGCATCAGCGTGACTTCGATACGTTGTGAAGACCCTCTGAGATATTCCACTGGTTTGGGCCTCACAGGCATCCCTGGATTCAAAATTAGAATAGCTGCTCCACACAACTAACAAGTCATATTACCA
This sequence comes from Armillaria altimontana, assembly GCA_022818075.1. NCBI lineage: Eukaryota > Fungi > Basidiomycota > Agaricomycetes > Agaricales > Physalacriaceae > Armillaria > Armillaria altimontana. Next base: position 1,346,624 of record JAIWYR010000003.1, read on the forward strand.
GGTATGAAAGATCCCTGGTTGTCACCCAAAAAACACAACATACGTCTTGCGACCCCGAACCAAGGGGCATCGTTGCCGCAGAATGATGGTCTGGACTTGACCTTGCTGCTCCAAGACCAACTGGGAAGCATGAGACCTGAAGGAAGACGTAAGTTCAATATGCTAGAAACACTATGTAACTTACCAATCAGTTGTCATACCAGTGTACATAGCCGACTGGACCATGTAGAGGGTTTCGTCGCGACCATGAGAAGCTTGCTCCACTGCGTTCTCGTGGAGGTTAAGGCAAGCAATGGCTTCGTACAATGGAGGGGGATCCAGTGGAACGTCTGATTGGACCGACGGTGTATGGTTCCCAGAGGCAGGGACAGAACAATCAGGGTCACTGTTGTCGGATCCCTCTTCAGCAGACATCCATATCTCAAGGTCGCTAGAGTCAGAACTAGAGTCGGAAAGGAGAGTTATCTCGAGGCTATCATCAGAGGTGTTGCCATCGTCGATGTGATTCAAGTGAGTGTTAGCCATGCTGCTGTGAGAGGATTCTCAGGAAAACTTCATGTTGCGTGATGAGCTATTTATCTACACATGTAGGTACCATACGAATGTACGACAAGCATTATGGCACCTTACGCAATCGCATATCTGAGATTGGAGAGTTAGAAGAGATGTTACCGAAGTCGGTGTAACTCACCTTGAATCACAGTGACAAAATTTTAACCTCTTTTTCGTCCAGGGCCTCATTGAAAGTGTTGACGGCATCCTGCTGATTCTTGAACCCCTTCTGGGAGCAGTTTGAAACACCAAGAGTAGCACTGTTGGCCGTGTTCCTGCGACGGGGATTCATGAATAGCAGGTGCGAAAAGAAAGGGTGAACTCACAAACTAGTCACCACACCCACCCATAGACCCTTGTATACGGCATACCAGGTCTTGCTCTGCAACACATTGGTTGTCACTAAGGGTTGGGGGGGGACGACGTAGAATTTCTTCCCAGCTACCCATGGAGTGTCATCATGCGGCGTGGTCAATGCTCGGATGGCGTCTGAAATGCAGGATTAGTGTATATGGAAATGGTATTGAAATGGAAGGGATTCACCACCCTCGGTGGCAACCACAGTAGCCGAGTGGACCACCATTTCAATATCAGAGTCCTTGTCCTCATCAAGGTTGGAATTAGCGGATGACGGCAGGGGAGGAGCGGGAGAGGTGGGTTCAGATGTTTCCAGAGCGCTACCTGCCTCAGTGGCGCATGCAGTGAACGAAGGGGACAGCATGTCGACTGCATGCGCATCCTTGGTTTTGCTAGACATGATGGTGGTTTGGATGAAGAGCACGGCTGGAACATTATCTCCTAAATACAAAATGGTGAGAGATTATGACAATGAAAAGTTTTAAAATGGAAACACAGGATGGAAAACTTGTACTCTTTTTCGCTGTAGCAAGGCAACATGTATCTCGTGACATCTTCATACATATCTTTGTATTCCTATCGTTGTCGTTATTGTCGTCGTCTCGCATCTGTACAACAATGGGTAAGCGACAACGATTAAAGAAAGAAGAGCGCAAGAACCAGAAGGGTTGGGCGGAAGGCGTGCGTGCAGAAATTCTTGACCGACACGTCTTGGGATTCACAGACGCATCGGAACGTGGCTGCCAGGCCGAAGAAGAATATTTTGGCGATGTGTCTAGGGAATATTTTTTCCTCGTTCCGTGGAGACTTGAAGATCACGAGGAGCCACCGCATCCCTTGCCACTATTCGACAAGACTATAGCGTACATGCCCGAGGAACTGACACCAGGGGAGACTGAAGAAAAGAGAGCGAAGGTGGATAACATGGTTAAGGTAGACTTTCTTTTCTCATATTCAAATCAGACGTTAAACAAGCATAGCGAATGAAACGATACCTGCGCTACCGAGCGAGGAAGCTGCAGAAAAAATGTCTTCACATGCGTCGTGACGTCGTCAATGATCCTTACACCATCTTCCTGGCACAGCTGGCTGGAATTACAAGGCCACCGAAGGCACAGCAAGCGTATCAGGAGTGGATGGTTCATCACTCCGCCGAGGTCACCAAGAAGACGGACGAAGTATGGGAGGCAACCTTGCGGAATGGGGAAACCGGGAAACCGGGCGCTGGCGTTCGCATGGGTGCTGCTCGATCCTTATTCTCTGAGCTGACGCAGGATGGCCAAGACATCTGGAAGGCGAAAGCGAAGGAGACGGCGGAGAGAAACAAACACGAGTATCAGAATGCATTGAAGACCCTTCCCTCGAAGAGTCCCAGGGAGAGACAGTTGTAAGTGATTGTATTGCCTCAAATCGCAAGGCTAATGATACTCTAGATGCATATCGGGTCTCCCAGCATTTCTTGCACCCATCCTCAAGGGTATCCACGATCGGACAGGTCTCAACGTCGTCATGCTTGTTGGAGGTCCTATGCCATGTGATGGTGGAGAGATCGGCACCATGAAGTGAGACTTTCTTCGTTGTTCTCATTTGATCTATGCTAAAGACTATGATCAGTTTGGTCTATGGGAAAAATCAAGAACCTACTCCTGTTTCCTGGCCTCAGTGGAAGAAGCAGGAATTTGATAAGATTCTGCTTCATTACCGTGATTTCCTCAATACGGTATATAGCAACAAGGATCACAAAACTGCCGCATTACTTGAGGACGATATGAATGACCCTTCTTTGCGGGAAGATGGTCTCTTTTCATTGGATGACGAACTGAAGGGCTTGATGGAAGATTTGGATGATGTATCCGATTCTTCGGATGATGATTCCTCCGATGATGAAGTGGAGAATGCCGGCAGAAAGAAGCGACCTCAGAAAGGGCGAAGCACAGCTGGTGTGAATGCACCTGGAGGCAATGCAGAGCACAACAACAGGGACGGGAGGGCGAGGCTTGCGGTGAAGGAACCACAGCTGAGTGCCTACGAGATTGAGAGGTTGAAGAACATCGAACGCATTCAGAATGACCCATGCATGAAGCAGCTGAATGAGGAAATCAGGCACATTCGAGAAGAGAACGCGCCACCCCATCCAAAGCCTAAGCCACGAAAGAAGGTAGCGGATGCGCCATCAAGGCGGTCTGGGCGACTTAATGGAGAGGGGAAGGACACAGGGGAAATTGGTGGCGGTAAAGAGCAGATGGTCCTCGATGATATTACAAACAGATTTGCTCCGGGCTCTCCAGGCTCTTCAGTTTCTTCAACTGGTACTGACACAGTTGACCCCATTGACACTGTTCCCCGTCCCCCCCCTCTCTTTCTGTTGTTTCCATCACCAGGAATCAACTCGCCCAACGACATAGCAATGGACGTCATTGACACTCCATCAGCTTCGGACTGTGTTCCTTCCACATTTGTCCGTGACGAATTCGCAATGGATATTGGTGCACCTCTGCAATCCCCTTGATTGGATGTCGTCGCTATGCCCATATGCCAGACTGTCATTGCCGCCAACCGCAACACCACAAACATGTTTCCCCCGTCGTCAGCATCATCAAGTCCAGCGAAAGAAGATGGCGTTGCTATGCAACCTTCTGAGTCCGTGAATACTCCGACATCAGCGACACCGCTCCACAAGTCAAACGAGCTCGCAATCGCAGGTGCACCTGAGTGGTTCAAATCTTCATACACGGCATTCGTAGCCGGTGGCCTGGGACCTGAGTACAACAATTTCCTCTTCATGTTTGTGGCTTTGGAGGTGAAGCTGGACTTTCAACATGTGCGTATTGGGTTGCAACTGAAGGGAAGACCAAAGTTGCTAACAAAGTGGGTCAACCGTGGACGGATGAAGTGTGCTATGCCAGTATTAGCAAGGAAGGATGTTCAGGAGTTCATTGATACCTGGTGGGCATGGTGGAAGAGCCTTCAACCTGCTTGGAGGAGGCCTGGAAACAGCGGTCCCATGGAGCAACGCGAATACGGCAATGACTGGACTTCCGTGAATGTTAGTGGACCGAATGGCTGGCTGGGAATCGCCACGACATTGTTTTGGTGGGGGAAAGCTGCAGTGGCGATGGAGGCAGCAGCGAAAGAGAAATGGATTGAGGCTGTCTGTGATTCTGTGTGGATGTTGAAAGGACTGCTCAAACTTGTTGGTGTTGAGAAATAGTTTGCTGACATATATATCTGTATAAGTAGATTTTGTGTACATACACCGTCGATATACAGATATATGCGCACTTACGGGCTAGATGAGTCACGTTTGTGAATTCTGAGCGGGTCATTGTCGGAGGTAAGAAAGTGACACGTCAGTCACGTGCGAAGTTCAACTTCATTGTTTCTTGAGATTTTGGTACCGCTCGAGTCTTTCGAGGATGGTTCAAATTGTATTGTTTGAGTGATGAGTGCTGGATCGGCGTAGTGGCTCGCCCATCCTGGCAGGCAGTGAGCAAATTTGCAATCCGAGTGGTAATTGTGAGGACGGCTTCAAAGTGTATCATTTGAGTGATTCAAGTTTTGGATCGGTGTGGTAGCCCGCCCATCGTGGCGGGCAGTGACCGTGGCATCGGCAAATTTGCAATCAGATTGGGAATGGGCGCCCAAGCATCCGGGACAGCTGGCATGCCATGTCGGCAGTCTGCCGAGTAATGCTGACACATGTGGGAAGTCCGAGTAACCCGAGATGGATTTGGATGTGGTGGCAGTGCTCAAATTGTTGCGACAGCGCTCGCGAGGGCGAGAGCAATGGAGGGGGCACCATTCAAGGCCGGAAGGGTATGCTAGAAGGGGCTGGACACATTATGTAAGTTTTCTAGGCCAGCAAAGCACTGTATACATATGTAGGGACCTCTAGAGGGATTCTTGCTACACATAGATGGAATGCATCCAATTCTTCTTGCTAGTGTGGGCTGTATTTGCCTAAAACTTAAGACTAGGGCTCGCAGACTTCAGAATTGGGTTGTAAGTCGGCGCAGCTCGGAGAGAGTTGAAGATGTCAACGGTGTTGGTGTTGTCGGTGAGGATGGTGACCTGTTTCCTAAGCTCAGGGGACAAGGTATCTGCAACCCAGTGGATGGCAGCACAGACACACAAAGCTTCAAAGAAGAAGATCACTTCATCGCCTTCTGGTAAATTAGGCATGGGGCAAACGAATCCACATGCTATTCTTGGGACCCAAAAACCCATTCCATCAAGACACGCATCGCACAGTACTGTGATGGCCACATCTAGAATAGGGTCCCAGTCAACCACGTCAAAGCAACAGACCCTGTTCGAGATTTTGATGTGGTCAGCGAGCCAATGGAGATCATCTTTAACAGCATTGTTGAGGGTTATTCCTGCAAAGGGATTCGTCTTTCCTCCCATTTTTGCATATACATTGCACAACCCGGGCTTCAAGAGAGGGAAAACGTTGAAGGACCAGTTGGCCCATCCTGTGATCTGTTGATATTCCTGCAAGTTCCTTCAGTTTGAAGCTGCAAAATGCCGGATGGCGAGGACAAGCTCGGCTTTTGAATCTTCAGGCATGGTGGCTGTCATAGCATTCGGATCAACATTGAACCCTATGATCACCAACTGCAGTCCAAACAGCTGCTTCAGCTTGCTATGTGGCATGCCCAAACAGTCCCACAGCTTGAGTAACTTCGTCTGCTTGGAAGGGTAGAAGATGTCATACGGCGTGTAATACTCCAGTTTTCCCCATTCGTCAAAGCTGAAGTCGTCGTCAACATAACAACCCAAATCTTCTATCCCCTCCATGTTGATGGCCACCCAAGTGACAAGCCTGTTGACGCTATACCAGACTCGGCCAGACCCCCTCCCACCGAAATTGTTGTTGCGGTCGATGGTGCGGACCAAGGTTTCAATCTCGCCTGCAGCCTTCTGTTCGCCAGTGAGATACCCAGTTGTCACAACTTGTTTGAGCTGCCACAGTGGGTGCATTGGGCATAGTCGGTAGGCTTTAGACACATCGGATTTGAAGGCTACAAGGATTTTGCTGGCATTCTCAGGAGATTTGCGTCTGAATCGCAAGATTGCTGAGAAAAAAGTATGAAGACCATCAAGACGTGATCCTGTGATGTCCGAGTGGAGGATCATTTGATTTGGTGCATACAGGCCAGCTGACATGTTGGAGACCATGCAGAAATCTTCAGAGTGAGGCTTTGGAACCACATGCACGGGAGTACTGTACATCCCTGGGAGTAAATCGGGTCCAAAACCTTCAGAGAAGCGTCTTGCAGTGATTTCTTCATCGCAGTACTTGGCTATGAACTGCTGTTCCATACCAGACTGTGGACTCATCCTCATGTTGTCCCAAGTGATAGGAAAATCTGTTGCATGGTGCGTATCAGCCCAAGGCCAAAAACCCTCCTTGAGAGCAGTCATGACTGAGCTGACAAATGCTGGATTCGGATGACTCTCGAGGCATTCTTCAAGGACGTCGACCTTGATAGGAGTGACGACCTCGAAGAGATGAGGATGATCTTCGATCGTCTTGACTGCCTCCGTATTTTTGAACTCTCTAGCTGGAGGGCACGGCACCGGCAACTCGTACTCCATACAATCAGCAGCCCGACTCTTCCCGGCATCGGCCATCGAAAAAACAAACCCTTGCTTGTACTTGGGTGCAAAACCCAAATCCCCCTCCTCCCAATCTCCCCCCACATCCCCCCTCTTGAATCTCCCCCTCCCTTCCAATACCCTTCCCTCTTTAGGTCCTCCCAGGGCAAGAGGAGACAGGGTGTCCTCCTTTGCAATGGGAGCACACATGCTTGTACCGACATTTTCCATCTGAAGATGGGCACACTCCTCCATTCCAGCATCTGCAGGCATCAAGGCTCCGCGCTCGATCACCGTTCTTCCTCTTGAGTTTTGACTCAGATCGACCTTCTTCAAACTCTTGGTATGCCATCCTGACTGGGGAGATATGCGATCGTTCAAGGTCACAAAATTTGTCGGTCTCAGAGAGGAGGATATTGCAGCATCTTCCCACTCTGTTGCGGATTGCGCGATCGAGGATGAAGACCCAACAGTGGAGGGGGATGGCGGTCGTTCTGAAGAGAGACGACATATACTGCTGGTAGAGGGCAAGTTCACGGTAGCAATGCAGGAAAGCAACAAGGACGGCTTGGGTGTAGGTGTGCCAAGTCGTTGTCCATTCATCTGCATTTTTGATGACTATTTTAGATTCAGAGGGGTTGGACATGTTTTCTGAGAGTCGGAGAGCAATCCCTTCAGATATTTCGTGAGTCTGGATTTCATTGATCGAAGTGGAATGGTCGGCAGTGAAGACAGAGTCAAGGTTGACGGCTTTTCCAGCCAAGAGAGCGAGCCATTGCTCCTCAGGGAATTCAGGACACTCAGGGGAGTTGGTAAGGCTTCGCCTGGCTGCCTTGAGATTGAGGGTGTAATTTTCGACGAGCTCCAAGGTGAGTTGCAATTCAGGATGGAGGAGGGCATGGCTAATCTCTCGAACAGGCTGCCATGGGAATTGAGATTCATTGATCCTCGGTCGTTTTGCGGGCCCTGGTCCCTCGTCTTCAGCTGCATCGTTATCTGATCCTTCCTCAGGTTCAGACCCTCCTCCTCCTCCGTCCTCCTTTTTATTCTCTTCATCGTGGAAATCAGCAGCCCTGGGTCTACTGGGTCGTCCCTCTTCCATTTCATTCCCAGCTCTGGCTCAGATTTGATTCTCTCCTTCTTGATGGAGGACTCGCTGCTCATTCTCATAGTTATTGAGCATCTCGACATAGATGGAGAGCATTGTTGAAATTGACATCATGGCCAGGTCGGGTGTTGAAGAAATCAGTGAGTACTCGTATGATCTGCGTGAGGACATCTGGTTTCGAAGGATTGATACCTGTCTGGTAAGTCTCGACAATAGAGTCGCACTGGATGGTGATCCTAGCTTGGGGAGCATCCAGTGGAGCAGGCGACCCCCCAGGGCTACTGGAGCATTGGGCACTACCTGTAGAGGTGGTTGGTTGAGTCATGCCTCCAGCGACAGATGAGTTGTTGGTGGGTTGAGAGGATGCATTGGAGCCAGAGGACATAGCCAGTTAGATAGGCAATTGAGTCTGTAAGGACGATGGAATAAACTGGTTTATTTAAAAGCATGAAGACAAGTGTGCTCTGTTGGTCCAACAAGAGCGACAGTAAGCTACTATAATGTACATGAAAGAATAGAAAGTGCATACCTGGCGGTTCAGTGGGAGCGACAAGCGTTCGTGGCTGAACCCACCAAGTACATATAGTCCAAAAGGAAACGAGACACGGGGAGGAAACTGGAAGGCCGTTAGATCCCACACTCTTCAGAGACAGTGATGTGTACTCACAGATGAGATGGCCTAAGACTCCCGGGGGGAGGCTGAGACCGCATATGATGAATATGGAAAGTTATGCACTATGGAGCGGCCGACACCTGAGAGCAGGTGTGAGGAAGGAGGAAGGTCCAAAAAATTGGATCTCTTACCAATTAGACTTGTGTAAACAACCTTTCTTTAAACCCGAATTATTTCAATATTCTTGTTTATTGAAAGAATATTGGAAATTTTCCAAATATCACAAGTATATTAAAAATATTATCTCAATATTTTGATCTAATATATTGAAAAAATAAATAGTTATAGAATTCAATATTTTAGACTAAAATATTGGATTCTTCATGCAGTGTGGGGTGACATGTGGGAGTAGATGTGGCAAACAAACACGAGAAAGCTGAAATGGGGAACAGAACAAGACACAACAGTTATGCACAAAGAAAGGGAACAAATCGAAGGGAATAAAACCATAGTTCATATAGAAAGGAAACATTCAGAGAAAGCAATTGGAAGAAGGCGGGACTGAATAGAAAAGTTCCCACAGCGAGCTCAGGTGAATAAGTTGGCAAAAGCCGTGATGGATTGATTGCCCAAATAGAATTTCCCACAATAAGTTCAGGTTTACATTAGGACCGAAATCCTATATACATAGGACTCGGAACATCCGCGGACTCGACAAATGCTCTTTGGCTCTCGAGCTACAATCCTTCACATAGACCAGGATGGCCACTGAAACCATGGCTCAGGACTTCGGCAACTGGTATGAAAGAGCATCTCATTCATCATGAGCATGTCCTTGGTCTACTGGCATATCTTCATTGACCCATTTCTAGACGGTTTTTGATCACCTTCTCATGGTTCTCCTCCCATTAGCCTTTGTCTTCATCTTCTTATCATATCTATGATATCCGCTGGTGTCTGCCCATATGGTTGATTCCGGATCTCATCATTTTCGGTGTGCACAGAAGATCGGACTTGGGATTGTGGAAGGTGTGCCCTCTTTTTATTTACACCAAAATTTCTCGCCGACTATGACATGTCGTCCAGGATACGTGGCTCATATGTGTCATGAATGCGTATGTCAAGAATTGGCATTAACTGGTATACTATGCAGACCATTCACACTCAATTACGACATAGGTGGCCATCTAGTAGATTCGAAGTGTGTCAATTCTCCTTTGAAATTTTTATTTACATCTAATCAATGCCACTGTGTTGGTAGACTCATAGTCATTACCCATTCCTTCATCAACAACCCATTGCGAAGTAGAACACGCCTTCATCGACCATACTCACCTTACCACCGGACACTACCATTGACCTGCAAAGCACAACCATGAAGCCTATTCATTCATCTTGCAGGACAGCGACTATATGCTCATGTTGCTGGATGACAACAGTTGCGGCGGCACACCACAGAGAGTCGTTGGAGTCAACTTAGCTGATGAATATCCAGGAGGGTCACAGAAATGTCACTGCGCTTGAAGCTCAGAGAGGGCAGACTGAAGTCCGAGGACCGAAAGGGAGTACATAGATTCTGTGATGAACGTATCTCCAGTGGTGTAACATGCTGCTCTACATGTACAGAATACTCTGATCGAGAGGATTAGTTTGCTACAGACACATAAGCATACTTGAATTGACAATTAGCGGTCGGTCCTCTGAGTATCAGAAGGCACGCACAGAAAGAAGTGGTGAGGTGAGTCTGGGATGCGGACTGGATAAACACGGACTTCCTTGTTGATCAACGTTGCTTTCACTTTCACTGGCATTTCGTTCCTCAGCCTCTTACGACAGGTCAGCACCATCAGCCCCTACTGTACCACCGCTACACTCGTTCATTACTGGACAAGGAACCGCAGAGAGAGGAGAAAACCAATGTTATTCTTCCAACAAGTACGAGCTTCTTTCTGTTCTGCATCGTACAAGACTCGAGATAATCTCGTACGAATGCTGCTATTCTGATAACTATTCTGTGTTCTTGACGTTTTTGTAGTTGACCCTGTAGAGGCAAAAACTCCCATCCCACAATATCAAACCTGGTTGGCAATCGTCTGGGGACTTGAAGGTTCGATGCACCTGCCTACGCGTTATTGGAAATCTTGACAACTTCAGGAACCCAAGCTCACTGGTGCTCATCCTCCATTTTGGCGAGCTTGCTTGTCCGGTATATCGAGGTTTCATGTTACTTGAATGGACGACTCTCAAAGAAGTTCACGATCTTTTTGAAACCCGCTCTCCTTTCTCAGATTAGTGGTGGTATACACTTGATATGTCGGCATGCTAGGAATGTCCTCGTCACAGGGTTGTTGAGACCAACCCTTGCACTTGGTGGGACTTCCATAAATCTGCGACGCGTTTTTTCATTTTATCTGTTGGTTAGGAAGTGTTTCTCACGTCTACTCTTCATCGATATCCTTGTCAAGGTGTCCATGGAATGGGTGATAAAGTGACCCTCATTGCCCAGGAGTCGACTCCTCTCTTTGCTTCGATCGTGTCCAATGTTTCCTTTCAAACTCATTGGCTAAAGGTACATTAGGAAACCTTATGGTCTTCGCAGTGCATATCACCAGTTCGGAGAGACGATTTTACATGCTGAACAAGTCCGTGTAGAACCGACCAACTTCAAACGCGGTACCGTGGTCTCAAATATTTCACCGGCGAGTGGCACTACAAGCTTGCTCATCAAAACAAGACGTCAGGACTCTTGAAATGGTCCAGTTCTTCTCTCGTCGCTCTCGGTCCCAGTGCGATCATCAACGACCTAGTACTCGTCTCTCAAGTCTATCATTAACTCCCACAGACATCTGGTACTCATAGGCATCAGACGAACCTCTATCTCATCCAGGATTCTGACCGCTGCAGCATATCAGCTAAACTTGTACACATGTCCTACATCCTGTCACAACTCAAAGTAAGGTGTCTTACCTCTTCTTCCTCATACATTGAAGAGCTGTCTGGTTTGAAACATAAATGATCTATTCAAGCTCGAGGGAGGATCGCCGAGGATGAATCACGTATCCCGTCGTAATGCTAACTTGCACATGCAGCATCAAGACACTATTCTTCAATTTGAAGGGAAACGAGTCAACACATGGCTTTGCGTCATTCTAAGTGTCCCTACTACCTAGCGAGGGAGTTCTGAATAAAGTGTAGCGTCTGCACCTTATACCTGTTGTCGGTTGAAAATTGGGGCTGATGAGAATTGGTTAGTGAGTATGCGACTCTAGACAGATATAATACGCAGCGGTTACAGCATAACAGTCTTTGTTGGCAACCTCCTCCCTGCGAATGTGTCAGATGGTTGAATGTGGGGAGAATAGTTGAAGAGGAGGGGTCTCGTACACTGGATCAATGACCAATCTACCTGCATGTAGTTTGTGAAACATCGCGAGGTCGATTTCTGTTGCATCTTCCTGAAGGGCGATGCTAGGTGCAGAGTCGCCTCCATGTTTCTCAGAGTCGATGTCGGGCTTCTCGCTGGCGGACATGTGTTGAGAGCAGGTTATTAGCGCAGCGAGTATGTGCCAGACTGGAGACGAAGGTCAAAGAGCTGTATTGTATTTAGATAGTAAGTAATACATACCTGGAGACGAAGGTCAAAGAGCTAAAGAGCATTGACCTTCAATCTCCGATATTTGCTAGCTACGATTATGTAAGGTTGACATGAAGGGCGTCGTACTACTACTTCAACACTCCCCCTCGACCAAACATGTCTACGGAGGAATTGAGATGAGTCCAAGTAATGTAACCATGTGCTTCAGTTTTTCTCTCCCCAGCCCCTTTGTCAGAGCATCAGCTGGCATGTCTTCGGTTCGCAGGTGGACCACATGGATGCATCCCTTCTCAACTTCATCACGAAGCCAGTAGAAGCGAAGGTCAAGATGTTTGACATGACCATGGTGCTCTGGGTTCCAGGCAACTGATAAGGCAGACTCATTGTCGATGTGGAGTACTGAAGCATGAGTGAAGGAATATCCAAATTCTGTGAACAGATTGTGAAGCCAGAGGATTTCCTGGCCAGCAGACACAGCAGAGACATATTCTGCTTCTGTTGTTGAGAGAGTCACAAAGGCTTGAAGACGGCTCATCCAGCTGATAGCTCCAGTTTCCATTTTGACAACAAAACCACTTGTAGAGCGCCCACTATCCTTGTCTCCCCCGTAATCTGCATCACAATAGGTCTTGAAATCAAAGACTTGTGGCTGTGACTCAGGATCAGGAGCATAGATGATACAATAGTCAAGTGTCCCTTTCAGATAGCGTAAAAGATGTTTGAGTGCCTCCCAATGGGCTGTGCCAGGGTTTTTACTGAATCGTGAGAGTACACTCACAGGATAGGCAACATCAGGCCTGGTAGCAATAGCGAGGTAGGCCACAGAGCTGAGGACATTTAGATATGGGATTGTTCGCATCAACTCATATTCCTCTGGTGTTTTAGGAGATTGATCTGCTGTGAGCTTTACATTTGGGTCTAGAGGTGTTGAGATAGGGTTACAGTCAGCCATGCCAACACGCTGTAGGATGTCGAGGATGTATTGGCGCTGAGAGAGTGTGAGAGTTCGATGTGCACGGTCACGCTTAATTTCGACACCAAGAAGGTAAGAGGTTGGGCCTAGATCACGAAGTTTGAAGTGCTTCTTAAGATCGTCAATGACTTTTGAGACATCCTCAGGGGTCCTTGCAGCAATGGTCATGTCATCAACAAAGACAGGGATAATGATGTGCTCATCCTCTCTCTTGTAGACCCATATGCTATGCTTGCATCTCACCTGCTCAAATCCCATAGCATCAGTCAGTGTTGCATGTAGCTTCTTGTGCCATTCTCTCCCAGCCTGTTTCAGTCCATATAGAGACTTGAAGAGACGCCAGACCCATTCCTTTCCTTTCTCCTCAAACCCCTCTGGTTGCTCCATATACACCTCTTCTGTCAGCTCGCCATTGAGAAATGCTGATGAGATGTCAACACTCCATAGCTCTAAATCTTCGAGGGCACCAAGTGCCAGGACAGCTCATAGGGCAGCCCATTTTGGTGTTGGAGAGAAGGTTTCGGTATAATCAAAACCAGGCCATTGTGAATATCCCTTTGCAACAAGCCTTGCTTTATGGCGCTCAATTGATCCATCAGCATTGCGTTTTACTTTGAATACCCAGCGACTGCCAACTGCTTTTCGATTTGGAGGACATTTCACTAATTCAAAGACACCATTCTCAATGAGTGCTTGTATCTCCTGCATGGCAGCCTCATGCCAGCTTGCAGCTTCCTCAGGAGGGCGTGTCATTGCTTTACGGAAGGATCTAGGCTCACCATTGTGTGCCGATGCCTTGTGAGCTGTTTCTGTCATACCCTTGAATGCAACTTCCAATCCTTCCTCCATTGTCAAGTAATCCAGTGTCTGGCTGGAGAAAGCTATGCCCTCAAGAATGGTTTCATCAAGCATAAAGGCTGTGTGTGCTTGCTCCTCTGCATTTCTTGGATGATTATCATTGTTGACAGTCTGACACATTCCACGGCCATAACCAGGGCCAGGATCATATAAGCCATCATCACGTGTCCTGTATTCATGCTTGCCTAGGTCTGTAGGAGGTGGTGGTGATGGTGATAGCTCTGAGAGAGGTCCACCAAATGGTGAGCCAGGAGATGTTGCAATGTCAGGAGGGAGAGGTGATGCTGGAGGAGGTGGACTTGGAGGAGGTGAAGGATTTGATGCTGGAGGATTTTCTGGAGGTGGAAGATCATCATCATCTAGGTTTGAGTCTCCCCCTTGATCGGGCAATGTAGGAGAATCCAACAAATCTGATAGTGAGGGAAATAGGTCGCCAAAGGGATTGGTAAATGTTTTTGTATTTCCTGGGAAGACTCGCTCATCGAAAACAACATGGCTGGATATGATGCACTTCTTTGTCATAGGGTTCCAGCATTTCCATGCCTTTGTACCTGATGGATATCCAACAAATATGCATTTCATGGTACGTGGCTGCAGGCCTCGTCGCTTGTTCTTCTTGACATGAACATAAGCTAAGCAGCCAAAGACACGCAAGTTGGAGACATCAGGTTTCTTCTTATGCCAGCCAGTATAAGGTGTTGTTCCAGGAAGTGGAGCTGTAGGGCAACGGTTGCGTGCGTATACAAATGCAAGCACTGCAAGTCCCCAGAAGGAAGGGGAAAGATGAGCCTCATAGAGCATGGTAATAGCCCCTTCAGCAATGTCACGATTAGCACGTTCTGCAATCCCATTTTGATGGGGCTCATCAGGTTCAGTATGGCGCCTTGATATCCCTGCCTCTATGCATAATTGGTCAAATTGACGACCCATGTACTCTCCACCACCATCATCTTGCTCTTCTAAGATCTTCAGGCCATGGAAATTTTTGGCATAGGCTTTGTAGCGTTTAAATTCAGCCAGTGCATCACTTTTGTGCTTTAGCAGTGCAACAGCTCAAAATTGTAAAGCACCACATATGAATGTGATCCAGTAGCGATCACCTTCTGGTGTAGCAACTGGCATGGGTCCCTTGAGATCAGAGAATACAATTGCAAGAGGGCGTGTGGGAAGAAGTGAGGGGCCTCGAGGAATATTGTGTCGCCTGTGCTTGCCCATAAGACAGGGTTCACAGATTGGATCTAGACTGGATCGTGTGTCATCCATCTTCATATTCAAGACAAGCTGATTCTCATGCATATCCCGGACAACACTTATACCTCTGTGACAGGTTCATCGATGCCATAGAGTTACATCAAGTGGGCAGGTGCTAGCAGCATTTGACGTTACTGGTCTCAAGATGCGAGTAACACCATTAAGGTATCCAATGTTGTTATCATTGACAGTGGCTGAGAAACGGAGCACCTTGTCTTGAAAGAATTGAACTGATGATCCAGCTATGCTGATCTTGTATCCCTTATGGCGTGTGAGATGAAAGGGTGAAAGCAAATTATTGCGCAGATCAGGTACATGCAGTACATCTTGGAACTCAACAGCCTCGCCAACCTTTCCATCTCCATCTTTTGGCTCAAACACAACCATCCCCATACCTGCTGAGTAGATGACTGAATTATCTGCTAGTCGAATCGGAACAACATGTGGTGTCCAGACATGGAACCAGTCATGACGGTGGCTCATGTGAGATGAAGCACCTGTATCCATATTCCAATTAGATGATGCTGGGGACAAAGGATCGATACTCGCTTGGCTGGCAGTCTCCTCTGCAATGCTGGACTTCTCTGCCTTTGCTTCCCTTCCTTTCTTGCCTCCTCTAGCAGTCTGACGTTCTTGGGCATGCTGTGCAGCTCGTTCCTGGGCCTTCTTCTTGCTGAAGCACTGGTTCTCAGTGTGTCCAGGGTTAGTGCACCAGCTGCAGACAGCATCAGATGGCACCACAAGGGCAGCTTGGACTTTCGCTGCAGTCGCTTTGAATGATGTTGCTGAGGCAGTGTCACGAGAACGGCACTGTGTCTCCTCAGTGTGAAAGGCAGCAACGAGTTTGTCGAGACTGAAGGAATGGAGCAGGAGAATAGATGACACGAAATTGTCAAAGTCAGATGGAAGGGCATGGATAAGGGCCACAGATTGAAGCTCATCGTCAAGTTGGTTGATGGTGAATTTTTCAGGGCGAAGAGCTTTGATATCCTGCATGGCTCTCGAAACATGTCCAACAAGGGTTGAGAGGGACTCATCATCGTCCTTTCGAATGCTGAATAGGATGTCATAGGCATTGAATCGGGTACCCGGTTTTTGCTGTTGGTGAATGTCCTTCAGTTTGGACCACATCGCTTCGGGCTTTCCCCTAAGGAGACCAACGTGAGCGCGCTGTGATTCGTCAATGCAAAGCCAAAGATATCCCGCTGCGGAAGCACGATCCTGCAGGTACGCCTTCATCTCCTTCTTCTCGGCCTTCGAGGGGTCATCAGGGTCCACCTGCTCTGGTGGGTCTTCAGTACCATCGAAGTGGCCAAAGAGCCCCTTGATACACATGTAGGCTTCGAAGGAGGGCGCGAACTGATTCCAGTTGTCGGCGTGGAGGTTAGGGAATCCACGCTTAGTGGAGTCAGCGTCTGAGTCGAGCATCGCGGTGTGGGAATAAGAAGACCGGGGTTGATGAGAACGCAGCGGCTTGTGATAGGTACTGGTGTGACTTCCGAATGGATATTGATGTCCCTTGGGAGGCCGTGAGCGAGACGTCGACGTCGAATAAACGGGTTCGCGAGAGGGAACGAAAAAAGTCTTTTTTGCTTAGTAAGGCGCGGGGCCCATAACCTGTTGAGAGCAGGTTATTAGCGCAGCAAGTATGTGCCAGACTGGAGACGAAGGTCAAGGAGCTGTATTGTATTTAGATAGTAAGTAATACATACCTGGAGACGAAGGTCAAAGAGCTAAAGAGCGTTGACCTTCAATCTCCGATATTTGCTAGCTACGATTATGTAAGGTTGACATGAAGGGCGTCGTACTACTACTTCAACAACATGATGGCTATGGGGGATACTTTTCCTCCAGAAAATCACCATCATGATATATACTCGGTTCGTGTTCGCTATGAGAAGGACACTCAGGGAAGAATCTCACGGGGGTCCATTAAGCAGTTCAGACGGACGTTTCGTCGCAGTCCCTCTTCCCATTGTTGGAAGATAGTGGACACCTATTTTGCATTTCTCATGCTGGTAACAAAGTGCTCAAGGTTTAGTTGTTCCATCGCTCTCAGAGTGGACGAATGTTTTACCTGATCCTTCATGATGGGATGTTTGCGGCAGGAATGCCGCCAGAGGCAACGGTCTACGTGGAAGAAAGTTATTGTTATGATATTCGGGCAGAAAACATCGCACTTAGAATGTGGTAGCAAGCTTCTAGTAATAGATTCCAGGCGGACGACACGTATCTCCTACTATACCTGTATATGGGCTAACGATATCGGTTGTTCCAGAGCAGCTCCAGACGAAGAACCTTAGTATATTCCTAGCATGATGGTTAGTCGACTTGACAAAAAGCAGCAGATTCCGAGGTGGCAGTGTGTGGTGTGGGTACCGGGGCAAGGTCTCAATCAGGAACGGCCGGGTTCACAGCCCTGAAATGGCAAGCCATGCGCTGTGGCTATCATACCATTGTGATCCGTTGTGATTGCACGTCTCGCGGAGTAGAGACGCCTCACGGGGTACATTGAGTGAAGCGGCATAAATATTGACCGTGAGGGATTGGACGGCGTAGATGACCTTGGCTGCAAGTTGGTAACATATTAGCCAGACCGGACTGGCACTACGGCTCGATACGGATCCGGACTTAGTCCAATGCGTCTATCACTGATAAAGTCAACGGCGTAAATTTTAAAAATAAGCGCGTAATCCCGCCCGGCTGCGGGCGAAACAAAGCAAGACTGACATGAGATATACGCACGAACCCCAAATTGCGACCAACATCAGGATACAACAGACTTGTTGGAAGAAGACGGGACATGGGAAACGAAACAGCGACAGAACACAGAGACAAACGGGATAGAACCCCAGGAAGGAGGATGGCAGGCAATGACACGTATGAAAACCACAAACGCAGGTGTAGGGCAACTGCAAGCAACGAAGTCCACGATCTGCAGGACAAACAATGGACCTGTAGCAACGCTCTAACCTATGACAGCTATCAAAACGCAGACATTGGACAACCACGGGGAACAAAGCATGCCATTTCAAGAATACCCGAGCCTATGACTGCCAGAACATCAATAGCACGTCGTTCGCGGCCCATGTAGACAGAGTTGTATCTGGCGCAAATTACTCGGACGCGACACATTGGTGAGAGGAGGTACGGACTCTACAGTGAGAGTAGCGTGATGGCAAGGGAATATGAGGTTGTAGCTGAGGATCCGAAGGGGAGGAGACGTCCAACTGTATAGATGGCGACGTCGATATCGAGCTCGTCTGAAGGCGTCTGAGCTTAGTCAGCGTCTCGTCGGCCATCGGACCGGATTGCGACTTCAGAATTTTTCTTTCCAAACACAAATTCACCACGAACCGAATCGCGCTGGATGCTGGGATGAACACGG
Source organism: Armillaria altimontana (assembly GCA_022818075.1). NCBI lineage: Eukaryota > Fungi > Basidiomycota > Agaricomycetes > Agaricales > Physalacriaceae > Armillaria > Armillaria altimontana. The sequence goes on from JAIWYR010000003.1 coordinate 1,364,920, forward strand.
AGCCTCCAAAATCCGGAATTCGCTCCGCCCTCGAGTACACTGGTATTCCGAAATCATGGCTCTCCAAGCGACCCAAGCTACCGTCGCGCAACTGGCTCATTTTCCTCACCGTCACGTCCTCCATCACTGGCCTCTTCATCTACGACCGTCAGCAATGCAAGAAAATCCGACAAGAATACATAGACAAGGTCAAGCACCTCTCGGAAGAGACCCCGGACCATCTCTCGTACCCTAGGAAGGTTACGGTATACGGAAGTAAATGGCCTGGGGACGAGGACCACGACCAGAGTATGAGATACTTTCGGAAGTACGTCAAGGTCCGTCGTATCCTGCTAGCTTTGTGCTCACGCTTACGCTCAGCACATGTAGCCTGTCTTGGTGGCCGCTGCCGTCGACTACGAGATGGTGAACGGGAGACGACATGGGGATCTCGCGACCCGCATCGCAGACGAGATAAAAAAGCGACGACGTTTAGACCTGGGTTTGGATAGCCCTGCAGACCGGAGCGGGATGCCGCCGCGGTATACGTGGCGCACGAAAGAGCAGCTGAGGCAGCAGGAGCTGAACGGGGGTATTGTTATCGTCGGGCGCCCGACGTGGAAAGAATTCATGACGGGCCTGAAGAACGGTTGGACGGATCCGCTCGACATCGTTGACCACGACGAGGAGCTGTCGAGGGAGCTCGAGGCCGATGGGCGATTCGACGAACCCGACGAGCCGATGGAAGGCGCGTCGACTTCCCCGGCACAGATGCATAATTCCCAATTCTATGCTTCCTTGCAGGCAAAGCCGTCGTTACCACCACCACCATCGCCCGCCCCCGCCGTGGATGTCCCCGCCACTATCCCCGCCCTACCGCCAATCCTTCTCGTCTCATTCGTCGACTATGTCGGTATCAAACTGGTGCCCCACATGATCTGGGACTGGATGAACCGCCGTCACCACGTTCGCGCGGGAGCCGAGGCTGGGTACCGCCTAGTCATGGCCCACACGCGTCCCATCAACCCCCCAGCAACCAAACCTCTCTTCTCCGACATCACCAACGCCCCCACGCTAGATACGGACGTGAATTTCGACAAGTCCATGGAGGGCTACTTCAGGAGCTCCCTACAGTCTATTCCTTCAGACATCGAGCGGGGTCGAAAAAAGTATTACGAGCAGCTCCCAGCCAAGTTGGTCGTTGCACGCGAATTAGCGAGGAACGTTAGGGAGCCGACGTCAGATGAGATCAAGTATCCGCCGCCGACAGAGGTCGAGCTGAGGGCGGAGCGAATGACGAAAGAGAAGCGATGGCGGAAGGACCTGGGAGGATGGGAGATTGTCAAGCCTTCGGAAGAGGTTCCTTGGGATCCAAGGTTCGAGAATGCACTCACTATTTTTGTTGACCCTCCCAAAGAATCAGAAAATAAGGAGGAGCCTAGTTTTAATGATACTCAATCTAACTAATGTTATCTACATTGATCGCCACTAGAAGCTCGAAAAACCGGATTTCTTCCATCCTGAGAAAGCCTGTTTGAAACCGGCGCGTATTATTCTTCCAAATATTCTGGGCTGCACGCGTTCCTACTATCGATCGATGGTAAGTGCAACTTTCGCTGAAGTCGACACCATACAGGCTACGATTATATTACCTCTTCCCCCTGTAAATTTATTGTAGAGTACCTGAAGATCGTATTTTCAATTCTATGTAATATTAATAATCTGTTGAGAGAATTATAATCATTTCTGCCCTGCGTCTAATCGTCGTATTCGCCCATTAAACAAATCATCACACAATCCATCCTAGCCTATTAAATTCGGTGTACAGCCGAGCGTCTAAAATTTAAGAGACTACCTAAGCGACGTTGCCTCTCAGGAACATCGATAAGAATAAGAACACCTCCTCGCCTAGACTTAAATGTTTCAACTTTGGTCAAGCTAGTGAAGGGTGGCGGATCAAAATTCCTTAGACGAATCGAAGTCCGTACTACATATTGCCGTCATAATACACTATGCTAACTCTATGATATAATTGGACAGACGTATAATAACCGCCCTGAAAAGCCGACATGAGAGACGGAACGTGAAGACAAGGGATTCAAACATACCTCAAAAAATAGAAAAAAAACCAAAGAAATAAAAATCTCCGAAGAGATTGATAAAGCAAAAAATTTTCACAATCCAGTTGACTAAGAATAGTCTGAATCGAGTTTCGCCACGGACGTCCAACCAAACCCGAAGGTCGGTCGAGAACGCCCAGTGACGCGCCACAAAGTGAGCTGAAGGACTCGGATGCGAGCATCCATCCAGCCGTCCAGAGATGTCCCTCGTACGCCCTACCAATGCCTCCTACCCCGAACCGCGACTGCTGCTGCCACCGCAAGGCTGGTATTGAGATAGACGAATGCAACATGGATTATTGACATTCTGAGCGGTAAACGCGGATCGCGCGCGAACTGAAGACTGTACACCCGGTGAGCACTCGTGTATGGAGCTACTCAGGCAACGGGCGACGTAGAAGGGCCAACGAGGCAGATAGACCAGGGGTGCAACACAGCAGGGTGGGGCAGTCGGCATTGGCATCTAGCTATGGAAAGGTTCGTCAAAGACTAGCTGCTGCTCAGCCTCTCGAGTGTCTTTCCTGCGTTCCCGAAGGTACACATGGGCGCCGATAGTACTCCAGAGAACAGATAGATGCGTCAAGCACGCGAGCCCAATCTCCGCAACGACTTTCAACCCGTCCGACGCTCATCCCTCGCCCCAAAAAGGAGTATCTTTGGGAACAAGAGCGACGGAGGGATATGTCTGGTACGTTGCTTGGCTATTACGGCCAGACCCGGCTAGAGCCAATCGAGAGAGACAGTATACTCAGACCTTACCCGCTCGCGAGAGAGAACGGTGAAGTTCTGTGCGAAACGAGCATTGCGGCATTGAGTCAACTGGGGGAGTGAGGAAATGAATTAGGGGGCGGCGCCTTCTTATATACGCAGTGTGTTTGGTCGTGCTGTTTGTCTCGCCCAAATAGGATGACCCGGCCTTACCGGCCCACTGTCTCTTCTCTTCTATCATCATGTCTGCCCCATCAAAAGCGACGACGACGACAGCGACAGCGACAGCGACGTCGAACCAAGCAAAGACCTACAATGCATGCGACCCGTCGTCCGTATCATCCACCCCTCGAGACGGAACGTCCAAGTCCAGCCAGCAGCAACACCCCGACCGTCCTCTGACAGAAATCATCGGACAGACGTTCCCATCGTTTGACCACCATTCAATTGTAGTAAAGCCATTTGAAGAAGAATCTGCGCGAGACGTCGCGTTTTCTCAAGGTCTGTCGTTGATTTGACGCGCATATATGCTTATACACATACGCGTCAGAACTTAGCGCGATGTTGCTGGACGTGGTCCTCGAAACGCACGCATGGGCATCGGCGCGTCCGAAACACGAAAGTCAAGTCGCGGTGCAGAAGTTCGAAAAGAAGATATCCCAAGTCATGGAAGTCGAGAAGGAGCAAGGCGCGTTACCGTTCTCTCTGTCATTCCTTCCTTCCGTTGTCTTTGGTAAGATTCATTTCATCATGATATATCAAACTACTTGCTTACATCTTCTCTCTAAAGTCGTGCGTCGCTGACACGTCCTCTTTACAGAACAAACGCGGGAACGGCTGAATGAATTTGTCTGTCGTATGAAGACTGCTCTGGCTGCACTGACTGGTCTTGGTCTATGATTGTTTTTCTTTCGGTTGTGCTCGCTGTCGCTTTGCTATCGTGTATTTGTTTCGGTGCTTTTCGTTTTTCGTTATTTGGACCCGTCTGGCATTTCTGCTGTATCAAATACTCATTTCCTACTTGATAAAACTTGCAACCTCTGTATTTAGGAACGAGTGCAGTCGCTGCTGCCAGGTGCTTTGTCCCTCCGAAAACAAAATTGTCGCTACAGCACAGATGTTTGTTCCCGCGTTCCGTCGCAAAGATGCCGGTAGGAAGGGACCACAAAGAGCCGTACTCGAGGAAACGGGGAAGTCGACCTTGTGCGGAGGTCAAATGGCTGGGATTTTGTCCTCTGCATGATTCAGATCTAAGATGTTTCAGCTTCCAAGAACCGGCGGTACTCGTGGATTCACGCTTCGATGTTGTGATGTCGGCGAGTGCCTCTTTTTCTGCTGCTCAGATTGGATCCTCAAATTCGAAGCTTGGCGGTGCCCAAAGGAAGCAGCTCTTCATTTCGTCTGATCTACGAAGAACATGCAGTTCAGCATCTGATACATCATGTACATGTATGTTGTATAGTCGGTACAGACTCTTGCTCCTTACATAACCTCAAGCCCGATTTCACAGTCAAGATTAGCCAAAGGAATCTCAACAACGGTAGACGTCTTCCGTCTCCTTGTCCGTATGCGAAATCGAGCACACTGTGCCCATCTTTTGGTGTTGTTCCAAATGCGCCTGATAAACAAACGCAACACGTTCACTGCAAGCTCGCTGAGTATTCTTTCATCAGACTGTTGATAAAAGCGTACCTAATTCGTCCCATGTAAAGGTTTTACGAGACGGATCATGCGGGTCGGTGAATAAGTAGATGCCAACCATTGACACAGCCTAATCATACGACAATAAATATTCAGACAAGAGAAAATCTATGCACGTACACAAATCGACAGGAGGACGAGGCATGGTAGTAGCCCCGCAAAATCTGCCCAGGAAAGAGGTAACTTAACTGGTAGCCACCGATACTAAGGAGTAAGTATGACGTACCGAGTACATCACCTGGTGGAGTTCGTGCTTGAATGAACACGCTGTACCCTGTAGAGGAAGAGAAACGACATACCAAATCCTTCTGGGGCCCCGGGCATACTGGATCGTAATTGAGTGAAGGCGAATACAGTCCCGATTGGTACTACAACGATCTCGTTCCGTTGTCGGTAGCCAAAGACCACGGTTGTAATCATTAAGAGGCAAACCATGAGAGTGACCATCCCTATCCATATAAAGGAGACGCATGAGCTCAGAAAATCCACGGAGTGTAAGAGGAAAACTGAACAGAATGTGACGGTAATAACGAGACAGTATCCGATAACAAGCGTGCTGCGCTTGAGCATTACATCTGCATAGATCATTTTTTGTGCAACGTACTCCTCCTGCTGGCCTGAAGAGTTGAGCCGATTAACAATTGTAATGTCGTAGTTGCTAGAAGAAGTTCTGTCAGATGGTCAAATAAGAAGGGGAGGAGAAAGTCTACGTAAGGTACCGAGACACCGGAGCAAGGGCTAGGAAGACAGGCTGGTTTGTCAATGTCTCATTAGCAAAAGCGAATATGGCTGAACCATAACTGACACATTAGTGGATAAGGTCAGATAATCAACGTGACCAAAAGAGTGGCACCTGTCGAAAGGGTAGTAGCTCAAAGTTCCGTGGTTAATCATTGTGGTCAAGTTGTCCTGAACAGTATATTGGTACGCTGGGTAGATGTTGAGTTTCGTGCGGAAACTGGCAGCGTTTGATAGTGGGTCAGATAAGCAAGTGATGTTCCATATGAAGATGGGGTCTATGGGTCTGTTGTTACTGGAGGGACTGTCGTCGCGTCTGTCATCTGAGGGAGACAAATTACTTCAAAAATGAATATTTATATGGTACATTTCTTGAGAACCATAGACAAAATGGCTCACGTGTCAAAGAAAATATTAACTGGCGAGCAATCAACGTAGCAGGTATCGCCATGGATGCCCCAGTCCACGACCATAATGGATTGAGCAAGATCGACTGAGTTCAAGTCAGCACGGAGAAGGATCTTCCGTTCCCATCAGTAGTGTCTATCAAGGAACGAGCAAGGAGTCTTACCGTTCTATTCGGGGCGCTGAAATCCGGAATCCTGGGATACACAAGCTTTCCACCGGCGATTTGCCTGAGAGCGAGAGTGATGCATACGGTTGGAACGATGATTAGGAACGAGAGAGTGGTGCCAAAGCAACATAAAACCCTTGATGGGCTTCGAGGGCTGGTCGTTTGCTTCGAGGACATACGTGGGAACAGGTAATGAGCTAGGGAGATCGATGAAGATCGCTGGTCGAAAGCAAGGCTTTATAGGTTCATGTCAGTGGTCGCGCAGGATGCTGTGATGCAATAGCACCTTATTCGCTGCTGTTAAAAGTGTTTTTTGTTGAGGTGAATATAATGTAATCATCAACTTACACGAGGTATTGGGAGGCTACGAAACATGTCAGCCAGACGTGTTCAATACAAGGCACCGCAGTAGTCAATGGCATGGGCATTCCATGCCGCACCGACTGCGGTGAGAGTATGGTGAAGTTGCAAGATACCCGTTGAGAATGCCGTGATATTTCATATGGGTCGAAGGTATCGAGAATACTGACGCTGCCTATGTTTCTAGGGTGCTAGTTTACAAAATGAGTCAGACTAACACACCGAGACGAATAAAATTTAGAGCCTCGAATATCGAGGAGATCTTTGAAGGTTGTGTTAAGCTAGAAGCAGGGACAAAAGTTCCACAGTGGAATCGACGGGGAAGATAAACTGAGGGACATGTTTACCGCTGCATCGGGCAATTAGTTATTGTATGCGCCGAGTTGCTGTCGGCAACGAACTGTTCGCAGCCGAAGGATGCTACTGAAGCGCAGCGTTCTAATTTCGAGGCTGTTTCCTGTGTCTTGCTTATATGATTTGGGGGATAATGGGCTAACCATTTTAGACACGACAAAGTCCAGATCAGAGGCAACAAAGGACAATAACGAATGGAGATGTACCATCCACAAGACTTATACATTTCTCTATGAAGCACTGTGTCGACCAATCAGAAGAGCTTGTGACCTCAGATATGATGCCTCAAATAGACGGCTAGAAACGGCCTAGTGCTTTAAATACTTCTGCCTCCTTTCCATCGCTCCGAGAGAGGATTTCAAGCACACGAGTAGCTCTGTAATGTAGAGACAAAGAAGCCGACCATAATAGTTGACACTGGTAGAGCGAGGCTAAGGTCCTAGAAGGAAACAGCAAGCGAGAGAGCGATAAGTAAAGTAATGTCTTCTTGTTCACAGAAAATTCAGGTCAGTGAGAATGACTCAATCAAAACTAAGATTATACTGACGAAGCAGCGGTGACTGCGATAACAGAGTACTAAAGAGAACGGATTCAAGATGATGGCGGTCGCCGGTGAGAGAGGACGAGTCGACGCGGCGGTGCCTGATCATGCCAAATAAGGACATCACTCTCAGGGTCAGTGACGAAGGGCTCGAACACCCATAGCCGAGATGCGGTGAAATTTTCCCGGAAGACATTGAAGAGTCTCTTCCTTGTTCAAAGCGCAGTCAGCATCTTGCTCGCTAACTAGATATAGTGTAACTGCCAGTTTACTTGGTTTCAGTTGGGTTTCAACAGGGTCCATTCTACATATCTAAAAATGAACGCTGTGAACGCTTTACGGCTTCCCGTCTGAGCGCGGAGTTATTAGGTCTCGCAGCACTTGCTGTATTTGCTATTCTTACTTATTCGTTGATGCAACTCCGACACTTTCGGTGAGTCTTTACCACATGTTGCCCATTCATGACCCCATCGAAGATCCAGCTTGATGACGAGCGGACGTTGCAAGGGCACTCAACCATACGCTCGCAACCCAAGGGTGGAGCGTTGATTATCACGCAGCCATCTTCCCCTACAGGCGATTCTCCCGTCCGGATATGGCGCAGTCGTTGAAGGGTTCAATTCCCTGTATCCGAATCATAACTCTTCTGATTTTCTCCTTTTTCTATGTGGAGCAGTAATGTGCCACAAGGAGAAGGTTTATTAAACTCATGTTCCGCACACCTGCGCCCACGTCCCCCATGCTGTACTCCACGACTTGTAAATTCCTCTGAGGAACATATTGCGGCTCCCAGAACCTACTTCATGTTCATCCTCTTGAAATTACTGACGAGTTTTAGATTCCCTATATTCGAATAATCCTGGAATACGATCCGCTACTTTCCCATCTCCCCGCAGTGCCACCGACATATGCATCCCTAAGGTCTAGGCCGGAAATCAGACTTTTTTCTGCTGGCCTAGCGGTGATGACTGAATGGAGTGGGAGAGGATTGTCTTTGGCAACATCATCTCACGAGTCGCTTGAGACGGGACTGGCGATTACCACTGTGAGCTCTACATTGGACACGTCGCTTTGCTTGGTATGTAGATCTTGGAGTTAACAAGGTAGGTGCTCGGACGTGGTAACGGAAAGTAGGCTCGAGAGAAAAAAGAGAGCGATGCTGACTGAATATGTATTCTTTCTTCTCATTTCCTTGAGTTATTTTCTCCAACGAGGAGAATGACGTGCCTCCGTCCCTACTCCCAAGATAACACGGACACTTATATGCCACACAAATTTGAATCAAGGCATGGAGGGAGAACGAAAGTGCTCCAGACACCAAACATGAGATTTGAAGCTCGGGGTCCTGCCTTACAGTGAGAACTAAGAGTCAGGACGTTGGCTCGTAAGTTTGAGGTCGTCAAGAGGGGGAGATTAGTTGCACTTTTGATCGATGGATGATGTGTACAACATTACACAATTGACTTTCAATCACTCCTGCTTCTCGCGTTATCTATAGCATCTGCGCCATCCTTTCCCTCATCAAACTGATAGAACGGAAAGTCCAACAGAACAGACGATTTCAACCATCCGGGAAGTAGTTTGTACACCGCAGGAGGTATCGGAATCAAAATCGAAGTTTCGTTCAAGTACGCCTTGTAGTTATTCCACGCTTGGTTGGGGGTCGTTACTTCAGGTCCGTGGCTCATGAGGAAGAACTTCTTTGCCTGAGGCTTCTCAGCTGTCGGGATCCCAGAAGCGAACAAAAGTAAACTAGAATTCGAACACACGTATCAGCGCATGAACAACTGATGCTTGTTGGCAACTTACAGCATAGTGAACAGGGGCGACACTATAGCGCCGTACTGTGCTGATTTTGCAGAAGATGATAGTGACCCGGAAACTGTCGGAGGCAGGCAAAGGATAAATATGCCCCACCAACAAAATATTCTGGCGCATTGTGAGTGGTAGACAGAAAGCACCACAAGATTAGAACTCACTCTCCGAAATACGGCGGGTGTCGAGACCACTTCCATAAGCCAGTCTTGTACTACATGTTAGCTGACCCTTCATATACTGAACTCCTTCTTACCGTTACCGGTTTGTCCTTAGGATTCGACTTGTTGTTCTTATACCGGAACTAACAACGGATGTTTAGAATTCCAGGCATGTACAAGGCATGTATGACATACCTTCTGAATGTCAGCAGTAGTTTCAATGATCCAACCAACGACCCAAAGGATGGTACCGATGATATCGCAAGCAGTACCAAAAGCCGGGTTTGAGCCAGACCGCCTAGTATCGGATACGGCGGGTGAATTGAGGATCGTAAGGGGAAGGGATACAGTCCACACCTTCAACGCGGCGGTAAGCTGACTACCCAGAATGCATGGACTGAAGCTTACCCAAACTATCTGACCTAAAGCGTAGTTCAATAGCTATGCCGGAGAAAACGAGACAATGACAGACCTATCCAGAATCCTAATCGCAACCATATGTGAATATGAGAAGAACCGTTTACATAGCAACCAGCGCACCGAGGAATTTGAGGAAATGAGATCGAATGTCGTCGAAGCGAGTATCCGATCCCGTTTTGAGAACACGGTAGAGTAGGAAGCCTATAGTGAGAGCCAGTTGGACGAGATAAATTGCCGCAATAAAACTAGCCACCTGCGATTCGAATAGCCCAGATCATGACGAATATGCTCGCTATGATATTACGAGCATGGTAGGTATTTCCCATGAGCAGAGTGAGAAGGGCTGCAGGACGACGTTGTTGAACAGAATCCAAAAGCGAGTCTGTGGTTCCTCACCCAAAAGGAAGAAATTGGAGCCTAAAGAAAAGGGCTGTCAGAGAGGGGTCGTTGAAGCTCTCCATAGAGACACAGACCTCCAGTAAAGTCCGTAATCTTGTCGAACTGGAATATCCATGCTGTAGCAAAGCCAGAAAGCTGGTACGCGGTGGTGACCAGTACGGTGATTGCAAGGAAGTAGTGGTCGAGGACGTATACAGGTGCCATGATGGTGATGGTGGGGTGAATGAAAGGTTTATAAGCCCAAATGTTGAGACAGTCATGGCGTTGGCAACGAATCGAAGGTGATGATCGTGGTTGGGTGTGAACGGGCCGGTGGGCCGCTTGTTATTATCCATCGCCTAATGTCTATTATACATAGCATATGATACAATACATCTATAGATATTAACCCTACATCTCTTGTGTTTGCATCACTTCGAAATACGCTGTATACTCCTCCGGTGTCATTAGTTCGTGGTCCTCTTCAGTCACCTTTGAGAAGGCAACCGGTTTACCGTTGACTGCAAAGTTGAAGGTCAGGGAAAGCCCCAACTTCTTAAGAATGGAGACAACGTACCATAAACGATAGGGTCATTATCCGCATCCATTGGCGCAGGATCGGGTCCAGCCACGTTGTTTGAGATATCGCCGTTCATGGTGTACGGCGTCGGTGCCTCTTCAACCTTTGGAACTTTGATCTTCCCAGTGACACCCTCATCCTCTCGGGACCGGGACCGTTTCCTGTAATCATTCAATGAATCGAGATATTCGATATTCGGCTTCCGGTCTTCCTCTTCCCCAAAGTCGTCAAAGTCCGAGCTACCGGGGGCACTCAGACCTGAAGGTGTAGCTTGCGCAGATGCAGCAGCGGACGCTGCAAGTGACGCATAATACTGCTCGTAATCTGAGGTGGATGTTAGCGGGATAACTTGTTTGTGGGAAAAACTGCTCACATTCAGCTTCACGATTGATGGTCGGCTTGACGTCCTGCTCAACACTGATGATCTCGGGCACACGATCTGGGCGCATTCCCACTACCCCTAGTCCTCGCAGTATATCATCGTTTGAACTAGGCGCAGCGTTCCCGTTGGCCTCTGCCCTAGCATTCTCTTTTATGCCCAACGCGGTGAGGTCGCCCGTAATAGTACTTTTCAGATGCCATGCCGGTAGTGCGTTCTGTTGCCTCTTTGCCTCGGCTTCGGCATCCCGTTCCAGCTTTCGCGTAGCCTCGTCCTTATCTGTAGAGATGACGACGCCAATACCGTCTTCCTCCTTCTTGTTGGGATCTGAGCCAGCAATCTTCAGACCTCCGCCCGCCTGAGTGGCTTTTTGTTTTTCTGGGTCAACAGCATTGCTCTGAACCCATGCCGCCACATCAAACCTAAGAAAAGGTCAGCTCGCAGTCAATACAGCATCATCAAGTTACCCACGCTGGCAACGTCATCGCCTCGCTCTTCTGCAGCCCAGCACGGATAAAGCGCATTTGATGATGGAACCTCAACATCCTGTCCTTGCTACCCTGCTCATGGTCGGCGTCCTCATTGTCAATGACCTCCGCTTGACAGATTTTGCAAACCATGATGCCACGAGTAAAGTCCATGAGCTGATCGGCATCCAATGCGCTATATGACTCTTTACATTGAGGGCAAATGTACCCCTTGTTACCGAGTTGCTGTGGCATAGTGAGTAGGCGCCTAAAACAAGGCTGAAGGACGTACATTACGAAGCTTGGAATCGATTTTGTGGTGCATCTTGGCAATCCTCCATTTCACTACGTTGCAGAAATGCTCGTAGTCTATGTAGTAGTACTGTTTGCCGACCGCTCGTTGAGCTCCTTCCCTCAGCTCATTCTGCCTGTATCTACAGCGAACATCAGCAGCGTTCTAGACGCGACATAGCGACCTGAACATACACTTTGACCAGCTTGTCATTCGACAGAACAGCGACAATCTTGTTGAGCTCCTTGGATTGTAACCCCAGCCGACTTGCCAAATCGTCGTCCTTGAGACTGCCCAGGAAGAACGGAGGGACAATAAGAGAAGAACACGGAAGAGACGCATGTTCAGCATCTACAGAACTCATCTGCGGTGCCAATACTTACACTGGATGTCGAGAAAGTTGATCCATGATGATGATGTACCGAGCATCATAAAAAGCTCGAGAGACATGTAGAACGAGGAGCCGCAAGGCTTCTTGATCCTCTTTAGTAGCCATACTATCGCCCGCCGAGGGCCTATGAGGCCTTGGATCCGGAAACGCGGTACAGTTCGCGGACAAGCGTAGGTGAAGGTTATGGTGCAGAGAAAGAGCAGACGCCGTCACATCCAGGCGTGACATGTGTTATTCGCTGGGTCGGCCTCGTCGGCCTGATTGCCTCTTCCGGCCACGATGACCACGACCACGTGAAACGAGAGCCTCCTGTATGAAACCTTGGCAGTAATAAACGATTTTCAAGTTATCTTTATCTTCATCCACGATGGTAAACAGTTACTGGCTGCATACCTCTGGTTCTTTTAACCTCATATTATCTCCTCAGATCAGACAGCGAAAAAAGCCGTCCCGTGAAGCCTTTTCGACGTCGGGCATCTCTCTCAAAGCCGTTCTCAGAGAACGGGAGAATCTCAACGTTCCGTTAACCCTCAGTGTTCTTGATCGCGAAATACGTCTGCTGCCAGACGTTCCGACCCATCTCTATACCGGCGCGATGCAATCTACCGTTCCCAAGTCCACTATAAACTCAGCTGCACATTGCATGATGGCCATGCATGTCTTGCTACAAGATGAACATATCACTTATCCGGGGCTCGTTGAACGTGTCGATGAACTTCTGTACCGTCTAGTACCATGGATGACATGGACTCTTGACTCCTTCATCTCATCTCCCCAGATCTTCGTTCCTACACTCCCAGTCGACGGAAATATCTGTGCAAATATCGTCACAGCAACCGGTCTTTGCGCTTTTCTCATCATTGTGCCTCACTTCTTCCCCCAACTCTTCCGAAACTTCCCTTCCTCCAGCCATTTTCGAGCTATCTCTCCATTACTCCCCAGAATAACCCATACATGGATCTTATCTGCAGAGCTACACTTCCACGAGCCCGCAGATATTCTTCCCCTGGCCATGAAAGGGTTACTATCGGGCCAATGCGGTCAGATATATAGGGAACAACTAATCCAAATGCTGCAATCGGTACCTGTAGATCGCCTTACATCCTGTCTTCCTCGGCTCATATCACTCATGCAAGAGCGACACGACTCGGAGGCGATATGGAAATACATTCTCCTTAACATCTCGATGGTTAAAATCGTCGGCTCCCCATTGAGCATGTCCGCTTCCCTCACAGACGCTCTTCTTCTTAATCGCTCAATTCACTGGACGTGCCAACTAATCCGCCATGCCCAACTCGTCCACGAATCTTCCAGCGTCATCCACTACGCAAAACAAATCGTTGAGATATGTTTAGACTACCTCGAATCAATATTCCTGATCAGCGAACCGCAATGGATTGTGCAGGCCATCGACAGCGGCTTACTTGCATGCCTATTCACGAGCAATGAACCTTCGAAAACTGGCGACTTGCTCGTGGAAATCATAACCGTAAATCTCGTTTGGCGCACGATTCTACGTGCCGCGCACAGAGCTATGAGGCACATTAAACCTGTATCAACAGCCACTTGGCAGAAGCTTGCGACGAACATTTTCAACAGATGGGAAGTCCGTAATCATATCAACTCAGGATTTAATCTATGTGGAAACGAGAAAAAGGTACCAGAGCCGGATGTTATCTCTCTTTACTGAGTTTATCTTCAGTGTCCTTTACCTCCCAACAAACCGGTCCGGCTCCAACGATGCACAGGATGTGGCATCGCCTTTTGTTCAGCGTCGTGCCAAAGGGAAGCTGGGAAAGATCACCTACGTGTCTGCAAAGATCAACGACAGAGAACGAAAGGTGCGTAAGAGGTCACCACCTACGTTGTGACGCCCCTCACGTACTGGTATCTTCACAGCTGGATATCCCGAAGACTTTTCCCATCGAGACCACATCTATCTCCAAATTCTCATCAACGACACGCTTGTGAAGGAACAGACTCTGATAGAAGAGAAGACCTCCGAATGCTCCCGGGACACTCCCTCCGAGACGGTTCTCGCACACTTGGATTACACCACTTTTCCCATCTCTCTCTCTATTATGTCCTTCGAAGAATTACGAGAGGTCTATGCCAATAGTCACGATTTATTCGAAGCAATCGCGATGGCTGAGAACAATGCATTACAGAATCCTATTTCGACGAAAGGCGAAGACGAGGAAACGAAGGGTATAGTACTGGTGACGTTGATCCCGTGGGGAAATCGACCTCGTGCGGATGTTCAATGGCTGGAATTTTGTCCTCTGCACGATCTAGGATGTTTTCAGCTTCTCCAAGAACCGATATTCGTAGATTCACTCATTTTGACACGTTAAACTATGCAACAGGGGGATGGAGCGGGTGGACTCTTCGGATGTGACACGCATCTGCGGTTGTTCGCTGGGAATATTTCGCACGAAGTCTAATTATCGACATCTGGATCAATAGCTGGAAAGACCACTGTACAGCGCCTTTTGCTGGAACCCCTGCGTGCTAAGCTACCCAGATAAACAACAGACCGTATATATGCCGTCCCCTCCGCAATCCAACGGATATGCATCATACAATAAGTATACCAAAAAGACGAAGCCCTTTATTGATAAGCTCCTGCCGAATACTTGGAGCCATACACCGCCTCCAGGAGGATGGCAAGCTCTCCATAACACTGAAGAGGAAAACAGCTCGCGGTAAGCGCCTTGTCGGTGAGTCGAACGCCCCTCGTAGATCACTGACAATCTCCTTTGGAGAGTAAGAATTGTGCGAATGATGCCCATTTAACAGGAGTCTCGCAAAGAATATTATATTGCATACAATTTAAATAAACTACGATGTTCCTGGCCTCACTCCGACAAGGTTTACACCAGAACCAGAGATACAGATCGGCGCAACTGCAACAACATACACTACACATGATACATAGGCAGGCATTCTCAAGCACTCTGAGAGGGAGCGTTTCTAATCGCTCGTTTCCACATTTCCCAGTATTGTTTCGTATGTGAACAAGCTGGTGTCGTCTCTAGGGTGTGAAATGCAGCAGGAAGTAGTTTCTCCAACGCCTAGAATATCTATTAGGATGCTAACGAAGTGTACTGGCCACCATTTTGACGAACCTTGATCCTAGCTTCCCAAGGAGGATGAGTGTCTTCCTTCTTCATGTTCTTGAATAGCCTGCCGGACTGATGCTCCCTAGTTTCTATGAGCTCCTTGAGGGATAAGTCCATATCATGTAGCCGTTCGATTGTTCTGTAAGTTAAAGTCTGTCAGTCTGGATTCAGTACATTGATCTCAACATACGCGATAGCCGCGGTTGGGTTATAACAGGCGCGAGACATGAAAAGAAGGCCTAGAGAATCGGCTGAAGATAATTTGTCAGTTATTGGGATGTCATGATTAAAATATCGGATACTAACCTTCATATTCGTGCCATTGGAAAATACCTCTATAGAACCAGGCCAAAAAACCCCTCGAAAGGTTAATTTGGAGAAGACTGTTTTTCTCCAAAGCATGCTCGGCGACTGGAAGTGAACAGACTCAGTTAAAATGACGGATGCGAGTGACAGGACTTACCCTCATGGGCGATTTCTGTGTTGAATCCATTAACACGAAAACATGGCCGTCTAAAATAGCAAAACTCACCGTGAGCAAGACACGAAGCTATCATGTCGGTGTTTCGTAAAAGGTTGAACATACTCGCAGTGATCGTGATGATTCTAGTCCCTGATATTCTCAGACACTTACGAGCTCTTGAGGGAAGTTAACGTACCTGACAGCACACAAGCATTAGGTAGAGGCCCGTCAAGTACATACAACCGCCATTCGCGATCTTCAAGGAGGTTCTCATCCTCACTGTCTTTTATAGTGTGTCTGGGTCCAAGACGGCCAAGATCAGATGCAGATAGAATACGAGACACGATATCTGAGCCAAGTTTGGACAACGGATGATTGGGAGGAAGGATCTTTGTGCGCGAGGTTGGCTCCGTGTAGGACAGGAGTTCTTCTCGGGCTGACTGGACAAGCTGGAGGCGTGTGGGTCAGTTACATGCAAGTAAGTTTCTCTTGTCCCTTGCTTACCTTGACCTGAATTTCTTTTCTTCTCGCGACCTTTCTACGCTTTCGGCCTGTGATAGGAACCTCCTCCCAGCTACGACAACCTAGTCAGAGCTGCATTTTCAACGACACTCCAGATCATACTTCTCCGGCTTAGTAGTTTCGCTATATGCTGTATATATGATTCCAATGGTGGTTATCATTGCGACAGGTAACATCCATCGTCGTGTCCTTGCGATGCCGGCCTTGTGTGGTGATGGAGTGGTAGTGTGCAGGCCACGGACGTGTCCAGCATTTAAATATTCCAATGCATTTGAGTGCCGGCAAGAAATAAGAGGCGCAATGTTGAATAATCTAGGGCGTAACATCAAAGCGAGTCGAAGGGATCGTGCGCCAAGCCAACGCCCCGACATGCCGAAGCTCTGTTGGATCTGATCAGCCGAACTGCCATATCTCGGCACAGACGGCAAGATCACGGTCACGTTTATTTGGTACTAAATGTTCCCCTATTTCAATTTGAATCTCTTCGAATTCCATCGCCACTTCCCCAGGCAACATATACTACACAGTAGCAACTGTCCCTAACCGCACCATGTCCCTGCATACCTTGGCGTTTGTCTCCGACTTTGCTCTGGGAATCCCGGTCACCGAGCGTCCACCCGATCTCAACAAAGTTTGGACAAGGAGCGACTTTTTAAACACGGACACCGTTTTCGCTACGACTGTATATCGCAGATTCCATCTGCACTATCGGGAACTCAGCGGCCCAGCTCTAGGGCAGCGTACAATGCTTCCTGGGTATACGCAAGGGGAAGATTCTCGTCTTGCTGTGATATTCTCTGGAGCCGCAAAGATCTATGCTGAAAATATCAGGTCGGACATGCCTGACCCTCGCATCGCGATGCAGTTTGCACATCTCTTGTTCTCTATGGCATCGCCTGCAGCAGCACTGGAGGTTGCGACTGAACTGGAGAAGCGTATGCCAATACCGTGTCCCTATCTTCAGGAGTACATCCAGGATCTCCAAAAGATTATCTCAGACACCCTCAGACAGACGCAACTCGGTGAGTTGTACTACCAGCACTCACGCTTTTCCTATTCACTGATGGGTCGCGCGCAGATATACAGGATGGCCAGTCGAAAGGGACTATTCACTTCGTCTATGTTCCAGGCTGCATCGAAGGGATACCACAACAACACCCGCCGCTGCACTTTCTCTTTCCAAACACAAAGGAACGGATAGTTTCTGATGCTGAGGTCGAACGACTATTGAGGTCTATCTCCGTCAATACAAACCTTATCGAGGGTGTTTTCAGCTTACCCGCCAACGTCACTCGTAAACTTATTCTCGACGGTTCCTTACAGCTTCCTCGCCCGTTTGATCTCACTTTTGTTGCATCCGTCCTGAGAGACTCTAGGGAGGCTATCGGTTTAACTCTGGATCACAGTCAAGAGGAGTTCTCAGTTGACCTGGTGCAGGAGGTGCACAGAATGTTCACAAGGAATGCTTGTATCTCGTTGAGTCATACACAACCTATTCTGATCGAGACGCATCACTTTCCCCCTGGACGATTTAAACATGCCTACAACACTGTCAGGACCCGCGATGGCAAGATCCACGTCTTTTGTCCTCCGCAGGACGTCGAGTCTGAGATTGCAGAGATATTTCGCCAACTCAATGTCTGTTCTTCAGTTTTCAAAGGCTTCTGGTTTAACCAAGGGCATGAATATCTAGGAATATCTACCTCAGGTTCGCCCGGACACTGAAGACGTCTTCTGGCTCTCCGCATGGTTCCATCATCGCTTCGTCAATATCCATCCGTTCCAGGTGAGCTTAAACTTCTTCTCATACACAAGAGATACTGACCTCGTAGGACGGAAATGGACGAGTAACCAGAGCATTAGTTTCCGCCATCCTGGGACGTTTTGGCTTCCTACCATTCCATGTTTCGACAGAAGACAAAGAATCATATCTAGATGCATTGTCACAGGTAAGCCTAGCGCTGCATAAATACTTTCTGTATACTTAATGATAATAGGCCGACGGCGGAAATCTCCATCCTTTAGCTAACTTTTTCGTGCGCCAGCAACTCTTGGCCCATCTTACTGCCAAATATGATCCTGCAGCCGAGCGAGGTCCTCTGACACAGTTCCGGCAAAATGTACTGCACTGGGTGGATAATGAGTTGCCAGAGGCGCTGTCAAGGCTGGCAGGTACGTACCATCGAGTAGTGCAGAAGGTGCCGGAAGTACCGGAAATACAGCTGGTGAGTTCGTTGTATTCTCAACGGAAGTCAGCTTAAGGATTGGAAATGATGCAGATGCTTCATGATCCACGCCGACTGGAAATCAGCCAGAGTCCAAGCGGAAGCCAAACATACTTCCTCGAGTACGGCTCTTTGTGGCCCCTTACTACGGACATCTTTGCTGCATTTTTGACGGAACGCGGGAACGGGGGAGTAACAAAGATCTGTGCTGTAACGGCCATTTGGTTTTCAGAAGGACAAAGCATTTGGGAGCAGCGACTGCACTCGTTCCTAAATACAGAGGTTGCGAGTTTTATTAAGTAGGAAATGAGTATTTGATACAGCAGAAATGCCAGACGGGTCCAGATGACGAAAAACGAAAAGCACCGAAACAAATACACGATAACAAAGCGACAGCGAGCACAACCGAAAGAAGAACAATCATAGACCAAGACCAGTCAGTGCAGCCAGAGCAGTCTTCATACGACAGACAAATTCATTCAGCCGTTCCCGCGTTTGTTCTGTAAAGAGGACGTGTCAGCGACGCACGACTTTGAGAGAAGATGTAAGCAAGTAGTTTGACACATCATGATGGAATGACTCTTACCAAAGATAACGGAAGGAAGGGATGTCAGAGAGAACGGTGACGCGCCTTGCTCCTTCTCGACTTCCATGACTTGGGATATCTTCTTTTCAAATTTCTGCACCGCGACTTGACTTTCGTGTTTCGGACGCGCCGATGCCCAGGCGTGCGTTTCAAGGACCACGTCCAGCAACATCGCGCTAAGTTCTGACGCGTATGTCGTCTGTGTATTAGCATATATGCGCGTCAAATCAACGACAGACCTTGAGAGAACGCGACATCTCGCGCAGATTCTTCTTCAAATGGCTTGACGACGATGGAATGGTGGTCAAACGATGGGAACGTCTGTCCGATGATTTCTGTCAGAGGACGGTCGGGGTGTTGCTGCTGGCTGGACTTGGACGTTCCGTCTCGAGGGGTGGATGATACGGACGACGTGTCGCCTGCATCGTGGGTCTTTACTTGGTTCGACGTCGCTGTCGTCGTCGTCGCCGATGCTTTTGACGGGGCAGACATGATAGCGGAAGGGAAAGAGATGTGCCGGTAAGGGCGGGTCATCCTATTTGGGTGAAATTGTCAACACAACCAATTATAATCAATATATAAAAACGCGCCGCCTCCTAAGTAATTCTTTTCCTTACTCCAGTTGACTCGATACTGCAATGCTCGCTTCGCACAGAACATCACCGGTTCTCTCTCGCGAGCGGGTAAGGTCTGAGTATACTGTCTCCCTCGATTGACTCTAGCTGGGTCTGGCCATAATAGCCAAGCAACGTACCAGACATTTCCCTCCGTCGCTCCTGTTTCCAAAGATACTCCTTTTTGGAGCCAGGGATGAGCGTCGGACGAGTTGATAGTCGTTGCGGAGACTGGGTTCGTGTGCTTGACGCATCCATCCGTTGTCTAGAGTACTGTCGGCTCCCATGTGTACCTTCAGGAATGCAGGAAAGACACTCGCGGGGCTTCACTGCAATGGCAGTGCTGTCTTCGACGAACCTTTCCATATCCGAACGCCAGTGTCGACTGCCCCTCCCGGCTGTGTTGTTCCCTTGGTCTGAAGGCCCTTCGAGGCAATTCCCTGTCGCCCGAGGCCTGAGTGGCTCCATACACGAGTGCTCACCGGCACCGGGTGTACGTGCTGGATCCGCGTTTGCCGCGTAGAATGTTAATCATACACATTGTATTTGTCTATGACAAATACCAGCCTTGCGGTGGCAGCCAGTGGGGTCCGGGTTAGGAGGCATTGGTAGGACGTACGAGGGACATTTCTGGACGGTTGGATGCTCGCATCCGAGTCTTTCAGCGCACTTTGTGGCGCGTCACTGGGCGTCCTCGACCGACCTTCGGGTTTGGTTGGACATCCGTGGCGAAACTCGATTCAGACTATTCTTGGTCGACTGGATTGTGAATATTTTTTTGCTTTTTCAATCTCTTCGGAGACTTCATTTCTTTGGTTTTACCTATTTCTGGAGGTATGTTCGAATCCCTTGCCTTCACGTTCCATTTCTCATGTCAAACGTTCAGGGCGGCTTGTATATGTCTATTCAATCATAGAGTCCCTTCACTAGTGTTTATTTGTTGACCCATTAGTCGAGACATTTTCCGTAGATATGAAATGAAGTCAAGGCGAGGACAAGTCAAGTCAGTCTTTCAAATTTAAGACGTTCAGGTGTATCGAATGCGCGAATGGCGTAGCTGTGATGATTTGTCATTGAGAACGCGAGGTAAGTACTTCACAAGTGCTTGATGCCGTAATCGACATTGTGTCCTCCTTCCCATTGTCTGCATAGCTACCTCAGGCTCGACTACTATCCTCTCGCCCGTTTTATCCATTCCTTGCAAGGTATTGAAGTCCATTCTTAAATCGCCATTTGCACAAGATTCATTTGCTTTACAGATGGCTGTTCTCTATCCTTGTACAGTTTACGGCAGAGAATCTGCATCTTCGCCATCCTCACAGCAACTCAATATCTCTAAATCGCTCGTCAATTTCCAAGGCAATGCCGCGACATCGTCTGCAGCTTCTCATCTGGCCGAACGCCTTCAACATGTCCCCAGCGCCGAAATTCGTGTAGAAGTAGGCGCTGTTCCTTTCGAAAAAGAGAACCATAGTTCCTCGCTCAAATCGCAGGTCAAGGTTGCGCTTTCGCCTATCAGGCTCCTTCCGACCGAAATCTTCATTGAGGTTTTTCGTCACGGCGTCGTTGTTAACGCGTTCGACAGCTCCAAAGGGCCGTGGATCCTCGCGCAAGTGTGCAGCACTTGGAGAGAAATCATAATCACTCATTGCCCTAGACTATGGTCGACTATCCTCATCGAAATCTGTGCTTATCGTTGCCAAGACCCTGTTTCGCTTCTGAAGACGGTGCTCGACCGGTCGGGTCAGAGCGATTTGCGCATCAAGTTCTGGGAGACTAGCATCGAAGAATACACCGCCAAAGAGATGCTCAATCTACTGTTCGAAGTGTCGAACCGCTGGAGCAACGTCATTCTAGACCTACAGCCCGGTTCTATGTCATCCCTTTCTGTTGTGCGCGGACGTCTCGACAGGCTATCGAGCATGACTATCAAATATCACGGTATTGGGCAGCCTCCATCTCGCATCGATGCCTTCGAAATTACCCCGCTCCTGAACGACATTAATATCGTTGTCCGCAGTGATCATGATGCAGTTACCATTGTCCCCTGTGGGTCCGAAAGCCTCCAGGCTCATCGTAACGATCGTGCATATGGTGATGTTGACTTTCACCGAGCCCTTATGGACACTATCCTCAAGTCTCCGAATCTCGACTCGCTTTGGGCGTACTATCACAATTGCACTACGACTGCGTCTAGACCATTCACTACACGTATCAACAGCACGGCTATCCGGTTCCTCCGCACATCTGAGAGTGCTCTTCTCGACAGTCTTTCGCTCCCGGCGCTAGGGATTGTATGGCTTGGACCCGACAAGCCCTGCCAGTCACTTTGTCCCGAGGACACGCTGCCTTCGCTGCTACGCCTCATAACTGCCTCTCGATGTTCTCTTACTCGTTTGGTATTAGCAGAGGTCGACATCAGCCATGAACTCATTCCCGTCCTCCAACATACTCCGACGCTGGACTCCTTGGAGATGTACTTCGCCTGGTGGAGCAACCCCTTGGATCGGACCATGCAGCTTCTCGTCACCGCGATGATGGAGTCGAAGGCTGCCCCTGCCGCCAGTCCTGCGACCCCTTTTCGGCCAGCTATCTTAGCCGGTCTGACTTGTTTCAAGATCCAAATACGGGACGTCTCCAGGGTTGGAACGGCACTCTTTATCAACGACATGTTCGTTCGAATGCTGTCGATACGAAGGACGATGCCTGCTGATGGAGATAACAAACGACTTCAAATTGTAACAGTCTCTCTCTACAAAAGTTCGATCCTGAGGCCGGGGTTGGCTAGCGATTTCGAGGCGTTGCAAGTGACGGGGATGAATCTGATAGTTTCGGTGTCTGAGTCTAGCCATGGGATGGATCCTATCTCGCACTAGCTTTGTCGTATCTATTCAAGCATGTCAGTACGTCCTATCTGCATACGTGCGTTCTCCAATGGTATATAATCTGGTATAAGCAAACTCTGCTCGTGCCTGGTTGGTTGATGAATGTCTTCGACTTCCTTTGTTGACGACTCGGGATGTCACGGAGGACGCATCTTGTTGCGAGGACGTGTCTTTTGGGTCTTCTGGATGTTTTGAGCCTGGAACGGTGTTGAGGTATTCCAACTCTTTTGGTTTTCGTCATGGTGGTTTGTGGAAATGAAGGTACGTATTTTTACCTCCGAGTCTGCTTCCAAATACTTCCTCATCTGGCAATTCTAGGCACTACCCATCGAGCGGGGTGCTATGGAACTTTGTTTGGACAGTTGACTATAGCTAGTGTCAACAATCATACGGCGACAAAAGCAGTGCCCTAGAAGCAGGAAATCGCCCAACAAGGGCCAAATGATGGGTGAGTCTTCTATAATCTAAGGTAGTCCGGAGGACCCCAACTTCACCCTATCTCTGGCAGCGTCACGTTTTTGATGTTCTGAGCAAGGAGCGAGGACAGAAAGTACGCCCAGATGCTGCTGCTGCAGTTTTACTCGGCAATACCATTAAGTTTGCATTCAAGAGGTGTGGAAGCAGAGACGGATATCCATGTCTACGAAACATAATGAGGAACCGAGCTTGATTGCAACGATGATGCAGGAACGATGTTGGAGCTAGTATGGTAGTAGATGGTCTATCGGGTTTGGCCCAACTACGGTGGAGCTACCATCGCGTTGAGACCGTTCTCCAATTGTTGTACTTTCATTTCGGCTTTGGGCATCGTTCGGCGTTTTTGCTACTGTATCAACTGCCCTTCCTAGAGCCTTAGCGGTGACAAACAGCTTTCGACCGGGACCCGCTTGCCAGATTCCACCACCCAGCTACCGCGCTTCTAGTACACCGACTCCATCACCGCTAGGAAACTCTGGACTGGAGAGATGTCATCTATCAAGTGGGCTGTACAGAACAATTCCTGGACCTAACGCCAACGAAATCGATATCATAGAAGCGAGAAGGCGATCAAAGAGGGCGAAATATGTAAGTCTTGTACTGAGGCGCTGTTGCCAGCCTATGTACGATTCTCATTATAATCCGACTTATAGATGGTCTCTAAGATATGACTCGAGCTGATTAAGATGTCATGGGTCTCACCACGACCTCCAAGATGGTCGTCGTGGTATACCAGGTCTCGTCGTTGGAATGATGAGCCCATCTGTGAAACCCAATCATCTTCATTGTTCGTCAAGCAGGCATTCCCCCTTGATCGTGATCCTGACGAGACTTTTCGAGGTGCGTGGTGTGGTGTGTGGTGTGTGTACCGGCGCATGAGGTGCCCGGTCATAAAGTTCTGTGTGACTTGATTCAACTGCTTCTCGCCAATGACGTCGTACCATGCGGGCATTGGCCTCTGAATCGATGTTGGTGTCTGCTTCCATGGCTACGGCAGTCTGTTCTCTCAACATTGGACCGCGTTGTCATGTTGCTTTTACCTATCCCGGTGTCTAAGTGCTGATTAATGAAGATCTATTGAGAGGGACAATGTCTGGAGATCGGGGCTCAAGTTCATCGTGGGGTACGTGCTGTATTCCTTTCCCTCACTTTTCTGATAGATGCACTAGTTCCAGGGTGAACTTTCTCCCGAGAATATGTGGAGTTATTGTTGTAGATGAGTGTTTTTTGCGCCATTTTGAGTGGATACTGACCCCTTTACCAGCAGAAATTGGAGTACAAGTTATGGTTTCTTGGGGTTATTATTTGCACTTTTTACGAATTGTCACAGTCCTAAACTAGCCTAAAACCCGCGTTAGTTCATTCGGCGAGGTCCACATGGGACTCTCCCCACTGCCCAGCAACAGCGCACTTTGAGTCGTATCTCTGTTGGGAGTTGTGTTGAAACTGTCAATGCACATGACGGTTCATTAAATCATCGAACACAGTCGATACGTAAGGATACCGTTCTGATTTTGATACCGATGATTATCTCTTCGCAGCAGCCAATGCTAAGCGTGTCCAGGACTTTATAACAAGAAGGGTCAAGTCGGTATGTATTATTCAGATTTATTATCATACCCCGCTACCTCCTTCCCCCATGGCGACCCAGACAAACATTCCTTCAGATCTTACCGACGACGACAAAGCTCAGATGTTTCAATTTCTCGACGCTCAGCTGAATTCCACAATTCTCTACACGCTATTACATGGTGGGAACGATGTTCGGTATCAGGCTGTAGGTGTTGACTGATGTCAGGCATATACACCGGCATTCTCGCTGTTACGCTGTGGAATATATGTGAGCCAGGAGCGTATCCACTACTGCAACATTAAGCTGAAGCGAATGGCATAGTCACTAATAAATGTTGGTCGATCCGACGAGCCGTGGTCTTCGTTATCATTTTCCTCTATGCTCTGATTACCATCAGTTTTACTGCCAATTGGTCATGTGTACGCTCCGCATTCATCGAAAACGGGACGAATTTCTGGACCGTAACTTTGATGCTTAGCGGTACAGGCCAAGCAGTTTCATTGGAGGCAGGTATTACAGCGTCCATTAGTACCATTCTCGCAGACTTATATATGGTGTGTGCGACTCTGCTGGGGATTATACACACTGGCTCACCACCGTTTCGACTCTTAGATTTGGTGCTGCTGGATGGTCTGGGGACAACGCTGGTTCGTTGTTATTCTTCCGATACTTTCCCTAATTTCTGCAACTGGTAAAGTGTTCGACCTTGTCTACTCTCTTCGTATATTCAACCTTCTATTTAGTGTCGAAAATCATTGATGTGTATCGTGAATACTTCAACGCACCCGCTGGCGTCTTCCCGATGCTCTACATATCTTTCGTGCTGGCGACGACCTTATTCTGTACATTACTCATCATCATCCGAATATTGACAGTTGCCGGAGCTAGGTGTGGGGCAGAGGATCGACTGAGAGTTTTTCACCGTCTCATTGAAGTGCTGGTGGAATCCTCAGCTCTCTATTCAATAGCTCTTGCCTTAGATTTGGCTTTCACTATTCGTGACAGTTGGGGAGGACTTTACTCTGATGTCATCGCTGGCATTGCAAAGGTGCGTTGATGGAATTAGACCTTGTCATTTGATTAAACACCTTACATAGGGAGTCGCACCCACGCTTATCGTTGGCCGGGTAGCGGCGGGACATACGCGCCCCAAAGACGAATACGACGAAAGTGCAATATCGACACTTCGTTTTCAAGAATCCACCATGCAGAGCGCAGTCCTTGAAATTGACATTGAGGCTCAATCGGAGCGGCTGGCAGTATTTGTTGAAACGACGCAACGGTGGTCATGAGGTAGGTAGGTAGGTAGTATTACACGGCAGTGTCCACACAGTGAACGCCGGTCCCAGATGAGAATAAGGCTGAGCCGTTGGACTAGATATGTTTCTTTTGTCAGAATGCCTTTGTTGGTAATTGTGCTTCACCTTGGTTTCGTCCTGTATTGTTTCGATCGATAATGCAGAATAAACCTCTCTCTTAAGCAACCACACGGGGTACCACGCTGAATTCTTCTTGCCCAATGACATGCTTTAAAACCGCTTCCTCGCCTCATTTGCCAGTGATAATAATATGATATAAGCCACCTTGTTTGGTACCATACATACAAGAAGCAAAGCAACGCTCGATATGCTGAAGTTTCAACTGGATGCCATCCTATCCAGAGTGTATAACACCTCCTCTTTGGATATCGATGGGGCCACCTTGAAGAGAGTCGGTGTATTGTCCAGAGCAGCGTGGAAGATAAGGCGCGCTACTACTTCGCCCTGGATACAGAAGTTAGAAATG
Source organism: Armillaria altimontana (assembly GCA_022818075.1). Taxonomy (NCBI): domain Eukaryota; kingdom Fungi; phylum Basidiomycota; class Agaricomycetes; order Agaricales; family Physalacriaceae; genus Armillaria; species Armillaria altimontana. Next base: position 1,391,130 of record JAIWYR010000003.1, read on the forward strand.
CGAATATTGACGCATATTTTTGCTCACCAAGTCCACGACAATAGCCACTACAATCAACCTGTAACACAGTAAATGGCTCTGCTCTGTTCTTCACATATAGACGCACCATATCACTATCCATGTAATGCGCTCCATTGCCGAATTATTTAGATGCTCGTGGATGGCGTCCAGCTGCTCCGTATATTAAAAAACGGTATCAGAAGACAACAAAACGGACCCACAAAATCACTCGCAATGCCAAGCTTCTCGTTCAGAACCTGTACACGGCCTTTAATCTCCATGTATTCTCGCACGGCGTCATAGAGCTCTTTCAAACTCGCTTCATCCCAAAACAACTCTGGCACGTCAAGCACATTGGAGACCAAGTTGATATCCCGCCGAAGCTTGAACAACCGACCGGTGAGCTTCAGCGCTTCGTTCCGTCGCAATTGTAAGGCTCCAGATTCAGCAAGCTGTTTAGGTATGGAAAGCGTAGAAGGCGATGAGAGTACTTGTTGTGCGTTTGCCTCGTAATGTGCAAGAAGGGTAGATTGAGCAAGAGCGTGAGCGGTGGACAGTTTGAGGAGGTGAGAGCGCGATTTAAGCGCTAACTGGTATAAGCTAAACGAGTGTAAATGGTGCTCGAGAATGACTCACTGAAGAAGTCGTTGAATATTCGAGGGTAAGCAATATGAGGGTCGTGCTGACACTGGATAAATTGGGTGTTCATGCAGGAGAGAATGCCGGTGACATACCGCGAAGTGGCACTCCTCGATCTCCCAATTGTCTTCTGCAATCTTCCTAGTAATGATTTTTACATTTTCAATATCTTCTAGTATACTCCTTTCCTGCCCTTCTTCCAGACCGAAGAACACGACGACGCCGTACTCGAAAAACACGACCTCAGCTACGTCCTCAACATTGGTTTGCGTTGGTGGCTTCGTAAGTCGGATCTCAGGTGATTCTGGTTCTCGTTCGGTATCTGAATGTGTAGTGGTACGCTCCGCCTCGGACGTCTCCACCTCATAAGCTCCGCGCGTCATAACTGGCGATGATGAGATGTAGCCATCGTGATTGGGGGACGAAGAATGAGCTGTATCATTGGTAAAATAAGTTCCTTGATATCCGTTTTCCTCTGCTTCTGAGAGACGAGTCATCATGTTCATGCTGGCGTCGCTACTGGCGAATGCAGAGGATCGAATGTTGGAATTAGGTCCGTATCCCGGCAAGAGAGGTAAATGGTACATCTGCACACGATGAGCCTGAATTCGGGGTCTGTTCACTGCTACGCACCGCATACATGGCCTCGCCGAAGATGCGAGGAGAAACGTTGTGCTCGCGCTTCAAATACGACGCCAGGAGCTTTATGTTGAATATTTCTGCGACACAATACGCCGTCAATCGCTTGTACCCTGCTCGATGTCGCTGCTATTTCGACATCCGCTCCGCCTCGCTCTTGTACTCGCGCACCTTGACACCTGCATCCGTCTCGTATCCTAGGGTCAAGTCTTCATCGTCGTCCGCTGGGAAAGGTTTTGTCTGGGCCTTCTGGATATTTTGAGCCTTCGGACGGTGTTGGAGGTAGTCCAACTCTTTTGGTTTTCGTCATGGCGGTTTGTGGGAATAAAGGTGCGTATTTTTACATTCGAGTCTGCTTCCAAATACTTCCTCATCTGGCAATTCTAGGCACTACCCATCGAGCGAGGTACTATGGAACTTTATTTGGACAGCTGATTATAGCGAGTGTCAACAATCATACGGCGACGAAATCAGTGCCCTAGAAGTAGGAAACTGGGCAACAAGGGCCAAATGATGGGTGAGTCTTCTATAATCTAAGGTAGTCCGGAGGACCTCAACTTCATCCTATCTCTGGCAGCGTCGCGTTTTTGATGTTCTGAGCGAGGAGCGAGGACAGAAAGTACGACCAGATGCTGCTGCTGCAGTTTTACTCGGCAATGCCATAAAGTTGTTGTATCGGGGATCAGACATTTTGTTAAGAGAGGAATTACCACTTAACCAACGTAAAAGTTTGCATTCAAGTGGTGTGGAAGCAGAGACGGATATCTATGTCTACGAAATATAATGAGGAACCGAGTTTGATTGCAACGATAAGGCAGGAACGATTTCGGAGCTTAGTATGGTATGTAGGTCCCTCAGGATTAGTCCAACGTGGGTGGAGCTGCCATCATCGTTCTCAAATTGTTGTACTTTCATCTTGGTTTTGGGCATCGTTCGGCGTTTTGGACACTGTATCAACCGCCCTTCCTAGAACCTTAGCAGTGACAACCAGCTGCTTTGACCGGGGAAGGCCGACCCGCTTGCCTTCCACCAACATCCATGCTTCTAGTACACCAGATCCATCATCGTTAGGGAACTTTGGACTGAAGAGATGCTATCTACTATCAAGTGGGCTGTACGGAACAATCCTTCTACCTGGCGCCAACGAAACCGGTATCATAGAAGCGGGAAGGCGATCAAAATTGAAAGAGGGCGAGATATGTAAGTCGGGCCGAGGCGCTGTTAGCCTATGTGTGATTCTTATTATGACCCGACATATAGATGGTCTCTGCGATACGACTCGAGATATCATGAGTCTCACCGTGAACTCCGGTGATCGTCGCCGGAATGAGTCCATCTGTGAGACCTTATTCTCTTCATCGCTCGTTGGGCATCTCCCCTTGATCGTGATCGTCGCCGGTCTTTTCGAGGTGCCTGGTCATTCTTCGGTGTAACTTGATTGAGCTGCTTCTCGCCAATGGCGTCGTGCCATGCCGGCATTAGCCTCTACATCGATGTTGGTGTCTGCTTCTAAGCTCGTAGTCCGTACAGCCACTGTCCCTAGTACGATAGAGGGCTTTCTCGGGCAATATCGCACTTCGAGTCGTACTATCTCTGTTGCAAGTTGTGTTGATTCTGTTGAAACTATCAGTGTACACGGCGACTCATTGAACTGTCAAACACAGTGATCTCGTCCCGACTTGATACCGATGATTATCTTCGCAGCAGCCAGTGAGCGTATCCAGTACTGTTTATAACAAGACAGTTGGTATATGCTATTCTCATAACCCACTACCTCGTTGTCCTTGCTTCCCCCATGGCCACTCAGACAGACATTCCGTCAGATCTTACCGACGACGACAAAGCTCAGATATTTCAATTTCTCGACGGTCGTCTGAACTCTGCCATTCTCTACATGTTATTGCATGGTAGGCAACGATGCTCAGTGTCTTGACTTGTGGGTGTTGACTGATGTCAGGCATATACACCGGCATTCTCGCCGTTACGTTGTGGAATATATGTGAGCCAGGAGCATATCCACTACACCATCAGGCTGAAGCGAATGGCATAGTCACTAATAAATGTTGGCCGATCCGACGAACCATGGTCTTCGTTATCATTCTCCTCCACGTTCTGATTACCGTCAATGTCGCCAACACTTGGTCATATATATGCTCTGGATTCATCGAAAACGGGCAAAGTTTTTGGACCGTAAACATGAAGCTTAACAGTGCAGGCCAAGCAGTTTCATTAGAGACAGGTATTACAGCGTCCATCAGTACCATTCTCGCAGACTTATATATGGTATGTGCGACTCTGCTAGGGATTATCCACACTAGCTCACCATCGTTTCAACTCTAGATTTGGTGCTGCTGGACGGTTTGGGGACGACGCTGGCTTGTTGTTCTCCTTCCAATACTTTCCCTAATTTCTGCAACTGGTAAAGTGTTCAACCTCGTCTACTCTCTTCGTATATATAATTCAACGTTCTATTTAGTGTCAAAAATCATTGACGTGTATCATATATACTTCCTTAAACCCGCTGACGTCTTCCCAATGCTCTACATATCCTTCGTGTTGGCGACGACCTTATTCTGCACATTACTCATCATTTACCGAATATTGACTGTTGCCGGGGCTAAGCGTGGAGCAGAGGATCGACTGAGAGTTTTCCACCGTGTCATTGAAGTGCTGGTGGAATCCTCAGCTCTCTATTCAATATGTCTAATCCTATTTTTGGCTTGCACTATTTGTGACAATCGGGGAGAAGTTTACTTTGATGTCATAGCTGCCATTGCAAAGGTACGTCGATGGAAATAGACCTTGTCATTGATTAAACACCTCACGCAGGGAATTGCACCCACACTCCTCGTTGGTCGGGTAGCGGCGGGACATACGCGCCCCGACGACGACTGCGACGAAAGTGCAATATCGACACTTCGTTTCCAGCCGCCTTTGGAACTTGGCACGACAAGCCTTCAAGAATCCACCATGCGGAGCGCAGTCTTTGACACGGACATCGAGGCTCAACCGAGTAACTGGTAGTAGCTGTTGAAAAGACACGATAGTGTTGTTGAGAACAAGGCTGAGACTTTGGACTACCGTCGTTTTTGTCAGAGTATCTTTTCGACAATTATGCTTCGTCTCGACTCTGTCCTGTATTTTTCCATCGACTATACAAATATCTAAATCACTCTGTTCTCTCTTTCCTTTTAGGTCTCTACGTTATGCATAGTACTCAGGAAGATATGATGCAGCATATGTATCGTCACAATCATCAACGAGGCCACAGAGGCTCTTCCGAAGGTAACGCATGGTTTTGGATCCGCGTTTAAAGCATGAAAACAGATGACGTGCTTTACAGCTGCTGCTTCGTTTCGCTCGCCAGCGATAATGGTATAGTATAAGCCACCTTGTTCGGTACCGTACATACAAGAAGCAAAGCAAACACCCGATATGTTGAACTTTCAACTGGATGCCATCCTATCCAGAGTGTATAACACCTCCTCTTTGGATATCGATGGGGCCACCTTGAAGAGAGTTGGCGTGTTGTCCAGAGCAGCGTGGAAGATAAGGCGCGCTACTACTTCGCCCTGGATACAGAAGTTAGAAATGCGAATATTGACGCATATTTTTGCTCACCAAGTCCACGACAATAGCCACTACAATCAACCTGTAACACAGTAAATGGCTCTGCTCTGTTCTTCACATATAGACGCACCATATCACTATCCATGTAATGCGCTCCATTGCCGAATTATTTAGATGCTCGTGGATGGCGTCCAGCTGCTCCGTATATTAAAAGACCGTATCAGAAGACGATAAAGCGGACTCACAAAATCACTCGCAATTCCAAGCTTCTCGTTCAGAACCTGTACACGGCCTTTAATCTCCATGTATTCTCGCACGGCGTCATAGAGCTCTTTCAAACTCGCTTCATCCCAAAACAACTCTGGCACGTCAAGTACATTGGAGACCAAGTTGATATCCCGCCGAAGCTTGAACAGGCGACCGGTGAGCTTCAGTGCTTCGTTCCGTCGCAATTGTAAGGCTCCCGATTCAGCGAGCTGTTTGGGTATAGAGAGCGTAGAAGGCGATGAGAGTACTCGTTGTGCGTTTGTCTCGTAATGTGCAAGAAGGGTAGATTGAGCAAGAGCGTGAGCGATGGACAGTTTGAGGAGGTGAGAGCGCGATTTGAGCGCTAAATAGTATGAGCTAAACGAGTGTAAATGGTGCTCGAGCATGACTCACTGAAGAAGTCGTTGTAGATTCGAGGGTAAGCAATATGAGGATCGTGCTGGCACTGGATTAATTGGGTGTTCATGGCGAAGAGAGCGTCAGTGACATACCGTGAAATGACACTCCTCAATCTCCCAATTGTCTTCTGCAATCTTCCTAGTAATAATTTTCGCATTTTCAATATCTTCTAGTATACTCCTTTCCTGCCCTTCTTCCAGACCGAAGAACACGACGACGCCGTACTCGAAAAACACGACCTCAGCTACGTCCTCAACATTGGTTTGCGTTGGTGGCTTCGTAAGTCGGATCTCAGGTGATTCTGGTTCTCGTTCGGTATCTGAATGTGTAGTGGTACGCTCCGCCTCGGACGTCTCCACCTCATAAGCTCCGCGCGTCATAACTGGCGATGATGAGATGTAGCCATCGTGATTGGGGGACGAAGAATGAGCTGTATCATTGGTAAAATAAGTTCCTTGATATCCGTTTTCCTCTGCTTCTGAGAGACGAGTCATCATGTTCATGCTGGCGTCGCTACTGGCGAATGCAGAGGATCGAATGTTGGAATTAGGTCCGTATCCCGGCAAGAGAGGTAAATGGTACATCTGCACACGATGAGCCTGAATTCGGGTCTTGTTCACTGCTACGCACCGCATACATGGCCTCATCGAAGATACGAGGAGAAACGTTGTGTTCGCGCTTCAAATATGACGCCAGGAGCTTCATGTTGAATACTTCTGCGACACAATACGCCGTCAATCGCTTGTACCCTGCTCGATGTCGCTGCTCCTTCGACATCCGCTCCGCCTCGCTCTTGTACTCGCGCACCTTGACACCTGCATCTGTCTCATATCCTAGGGTCAGGTCTTCATCGTCGTCCGCTAGGAAAGGTTTTGTCTGGGGTGCCGATGGTAGGACGACAAGTTTCTGCGATGTTTTCGAAGTTCGTTGAACCTTGGCAGCACTAGAGACAGAAGCTCTCCGGGCCTGACTGTGGCCTTCGATACCAGAGCCTAGGGACCCGAGACGATTCGGTCGTCGCCCAGGCCCTTTGGAATTGGATGTCGACGGCAGGCGTAGGGACATGATGGGGATGATGACGTCATCTCTAGGACCCTTGTTCTTATGTAAGAGTGGCCGCCCTCTTCCCGCCCCAAAGTCGGTCAACGACGCATCGATCGGCCCGACACCTCCGTCAGTTGCAGCACGTGATTTATCTGCACTCATTGTCAACCACCACAATCGTGCTTTCGATAGAGCACCTCAAAATCCTCATTTCTGCACTAGGAAGGTACAACGACAATAGACTCAACGTCTGACAAGCGAACATGACGAAGCACAGCAAGAACAATACAGCATCTTCAATATTTTCCTACGCTGAATATAAGAAGCTCGACTATGGGACCAAAAGGGTACGGCAGGATACCGTTTTCCTGTTTGTTTCTCACTATATTCCAGCAACGCCTCGGAAATGAATCCATGCGGCGCTTTGATTCCTGTGCTCTATGCCTGAACAGCGCTCGGGAGCCTCTGTCGTGCAACGAGGGGCATCTTTTCTGCAAAGAATGCGTGTACACTGACCTTCGTGAGTGCGATATTTGATCCATATTTGAACCGGGCTGATGCATGGTAGTCACACAGAAAAAGGATATCAAGCGACAGAAAGAGAAACTAGAAAAGATGAAGAAGGAGGCCGAGGAGGAAAAGGAACGGGCTAGGCAAGCAGCGCGCGAGCGGGTTATTCTAGAGTTTGAAAAGGGCCAGTTGGGGCTTGCTGCTGTATCGACTACGGGGACGACGTCTGCTGGAGAGTCAAAAGAGGATGGTGAGTCTTTAGTCGTGTCTTGCTGTCACTCCGGGCCGACGACGATGAGACTAGGCCGGGGAACCAAGCGCAAATTTGCGTTCGACTCGTCCAAGGTCGAAAACCTTGCCCAAGAAGCAGAAGAAGCCGCCCTGCAACAGATAGAACGAGAACAGGCGGCAGCCCTGCGGAACAAGCTACCAGATTTCTGGTTACCATCATTGACGCCTACCTATTCATCTGTTGGGCCACCTCAGACCATCAAGGACGTGAAGCTGCAGACCACATGTCGGGGTGGGAATCCTGCTCATTCAATTGCGTGCGTTATTGTACGCTCCTTGCCGTCTCCTTCTGACAGCTCGTAGGTTGAAGAATCTCATTCCAGTCAAATTCACCTTCTATTCCAAGACGAAATCTGCCGGCTCTGAGATCTCTGGAAAGAATGACGAATCCAAGCCGATGTGTCCGTCCTGCAAAAAGATCTTGTCGAACAGCATGCTAATGTTCCGTAAGTATAATCGCATTGGTATCTATGGACGTTGAACATTTCCCCTAGTTATGAAGCCTTGTGGTCATGTGGTCTGCAAAACATGCACTGAATCATTGGTACGGCCTTCCCACCAGTGCATCGTTTGCGATGTCAAGTTGTCAGAGAAGGATGTCATAGAACTAAAAAGAGAAGGTAAAAGTTTTTGCCGTTATTCGCAAGCTAGACCAAATTCACTAACGCGGATCTGTTTTAGGAACGGGGTTCGCTGGAGGAGGTCTCGCAGAATCATCCAAAACAGGTGTTGCTTTTCAGGGTTAAGCAGGAACCCTTTTGTCTGCTACAGTGCGATATCTTGTTTTCGTCTCTCCAATATTCAAGCGTATTCAATGAAATCTGGTCGAGACGTTCGCAGAGAATTCACCAAGGTAATAGCACTTTGGGCTTCTCTGGGACGAAGACCTATAGGGCTTTTGTTTATGTATATCTTCTCACACGGTATGTTCACCGCTCATGTCTCAAAACTGCAATCATACGACAGCCGTCATGGTAGGCACGTCGGATACGCTGAGGTGAGCTCAAGTTTGGATGACCTCCGTATATGTCTCTTTTCTCTTATAAATTGCGTGGCTGCATACCGCTCCGCCCGTGTACGAGATTCACTAAATACAGAAAACACCACATGGGAAAGAACTATCTGACGTTCTCCATCAATGTAAATCAGTTCGGTTTGTGTATCCATGGTAGCATCATATCTCAGAGGGGCAAGATATTGTGCGTTCTAGTCATATCTGTGTCGCGCTCTTCATCTATCCTGTCTCTAAATCAACTTTCTGTCTTTCGTGTAGGGTTGAGTATCACTGTAAAGCCTTGAAATCGGATTTCATTATGGATGCACTGCCACACCGGTAGCGTGTCGAAGCCGAAAGAACTATTAAATGGATCACATCATAGAAGCTGTCGAAGCTAAACGGAGCATGTCCTGTTTTTTCCCCCATGACGGGGGCTCGGCTAATCCTTGTAGGTGTTTATCATGTTCGCCATCCAAGCGATCCTCCTGCTCTTGACTCTCTGGGTATTAAAAATCCTCGGGAAGAAATGGCTCGTCGCGTCGCGTATTAGGGATACCTTACGGTGCGTTGTGTGTATTATCCACTCTGTTCTGGGTGTGACAACACACTCTTGTCAGGTCTCGCTGTCCCGGAGCAGCTATCTTGTGGATAAATCCTTTCAGGACGCTCGCAATTGTTACCGGGCCATTTTTCCCTACGCAGGGCAAGGTGGGGTATTATTATGGCAAATTCTCAGGTACATCGCTGAGCCAGTCGAGGTGAACGTTCATGTATCTTTCTTCCCCTAGTATTTGCAAAGTTTGGAACCACATGTCTGAGTTCCGTCGTTTTTTGGGACGCCATCCCCACGTTCTGGATATCCGATGCTGACGCCATCAGAATCGTTAGCTCTGATAGAAAAACTTTCACCAAAGATGTCGAAGCAGTGAGCATCATGATACCTTGATAGGATTCTGATAACATTTCCGCTGACATGTGGATTAGTATGAGACACTCAATATCTACGGCCAGAGTATAGTTGGTACGGAAGGTGCCGTTTGGAAACGACATCGCGCTGTTGCTAAGCCTGCGTTCAATGAGGTGTGCACACGCATTGATGACGGATAAATGTGCTGAGCATAATATAGGCTAATAATGCTTTCGTGTGGAGCGAAAGCATGCGTATTGCAACTGAATGGTTTGCTGACATCGATAACAGGATGTCAGGTACTGCACGTGAATGCAACGTCGACCTGCTAAAGGATCTCACGCAGGTGGATAATGAGTTTGTAAACGTGATCTTCACTCATGATCTTTTTTATAGCTCACTCTTCTCGTTATCTCTACAGCGGGTTTCGGACGGCGAGTTTCTTGGAGCGAAGACGCAGCAGCGGTTCCTCCTCCTGGCCACAAGATCGCTTTTCGGCCCGCCGTGACCTCGGCGATATCACATCTCATTCCAAAAGTTCTGACCCCAAATTTTATTTATGATTTTTCCGACTGGGTGCATCTTCCTTTCGTATCTCCTGCTCTCAAGGAAACGAGGGAGTCATTTGAGGCGCTGAAGTTTCATATGCTTGATGTCATATCTCTCGCCCGTGCCTGGGTTGCCAGTGGTAAGGCGGCGGATATGGATGCGGCGTTGCTGCGTAACTTGGTTGAGGCCAATCTGTTTGAAGAGGCCGACTTCAATTATAAACGCCTGACAGACGATGAGCTGCTGTCCAACACGCTTGTAAATATCTTTCCCATCGCCAAACACTGTTGCTAACTTTACCATCAGACTTTCCTTTTAGCAGGGCATGGTGAGCATCCTTCCTTGCCTGACGAGAGTATCGACAGCTTAGAATTTCTGTCAGAAACGACTGCGCATACAATTTGTTTTGCCATGGTCCTGTTGGCGTTGTACCCTGATGTTCAGCGTAGAGTCTATGAAGAGGTATCCAGATCCTGGCCAGAAGACGCCACGGCTCCCGTAAGGTTTTCCGCCATTATGCCGCGTCCTTGCTAAATCGATCTTACTTCATAGAGTTACAAGGATTCTGTGGCTACATTGGTATTTTTTCTTGTGTCTCGTGGTTTTATTGACTTGATAAATTCTATCAGGAATATACTAAAAGTGTCTTCTTAGAGACGTTGCGTCTGTTTCCCCCGGTAGCCCGACTGGGAAAACTGGTGCAAGCGAATAGTATCCTCCCGGCTCGTCGATTCCAGATGTCTCCAGAGGGTAAACCATGCAATGTTGAACAGATTCCTGTCGCCATCGAAAAGGGTAGTCTTGTAATCATTGATATCTTCGGACTGCATATGAATCGTAAGTCTCCTGGTGTAACATATATCTGATTTGTCTAAAGGACGTATTTAGCGATTCACTGGGGTGACGATGTAGAGGAGTTTAAACCCGAGCGATTTATCGACACCGAATCGTACCGTTGGCCCCGCGATGCCTGTACGTGCTTTTTCCATTCATGTTTCATTCATCAACGATATTGCAAAGTTTTTGCTTTCGCTGGTGGACCCAGAAGCTGCATCGGCCAAAGATTCGCTATGACAGAGGGACTCTGTCTCATTGCCAATATTGTTCGAAACTATGAGATCCTGGTGCCGTACGATTTGCGTGATAAAGGCGTCGAGGAGCAGAGAAAGATCCTTCTCGAGTGGTCGCCCAATATTACTATTCTGCCAGTCGGGGCGAGGGCCTTATTCCGTCGTCGCAGGTGACAGTACTTTCAGTTTGACTGGCCTACTCGTAGCATTGTTACTACTTATATATTGTCTGTTATGGTTAGCGCACTGCCATACACGTCACTTATTATTGAACTCGATCGCATGCAGATGGGTATATTATAACTTGATTATGTCCAGAAACAACTGGCGATACATCTTCTTTGAATTGGTACAGCTCCCTACTTCTTAGGCCCATTTACCTAGAAAGATCGTAGCGATATTTGGGGTTTCGCAGCATTAGCTCCGGTTGCCGACGTGGCATTGCCACCGATTGCGCGGCGCACCGACTGCTCTAATAACTCGCGAGATGACGGTTCCAGCTTGCCTGCCGCATCCTTGAAGGCCGCTGGAGAGGACGTCGCATATGATAGTAGCTGTGCAATGCTTTGCGTAACAACTGGCGAAGGTGGTGCTTCCGTATTCGTGAGAAGGAGGGTGATTGTAGGTAGTATAACGCCCAGCAATCGCGAGCCTAGAACATGATCAAACGTTTGTACACACACACTAGTAGAAGACATACGATGCTCTTCTGCAACAGAGGCGAAGAATGATGAAAACGCCTTCCAAACCTCGCCAATAGCGGCAGCATGGGATTCCGTTATTGATCCGTCATTTGCGAGAGGCGCCATTTTGGCAATGTACTCTATCAGACTAGGAACCAAAAGTTTTGCGCACTGACGAAGTACAGGGTTACCCGAGGTGGAAGCGATCATCAGAGTCTTGGCACAATGAGCAGCGGTTAAGGATGCCTAATACACCATATTAGATTGTGCTTCATAATAGCGTGCCCTTCTTACCTCGTCAGCATCCAGTAGCTTTTGAGAAATCAGGAAGCAAGCATGTTCCAGAACTGCCCGCCCGACTTTAACAGTCGGCGGTATTACAGTTAATATAAGAACGGCCGCTAATAGGTTATTCTTGACTTTCTTGGTCGATATGAACCCTTGACGTCCTCTGGGGAAATGTTGAATGATAGATTGAGACATATATCCTGAGGCACCTACCTCATGCCGTCGATGTTAAGCAAACAAGCCGATATGAGGCCATGCACCAGACGACTATATCGATCCTTCGAGTCCCGTGCCGCCGAGGTAGGAAGATCCAGCAACGCCTTGAGACAGGGAAGGGTAGGGCCAACGAGGTCAATTTCAGACGATTCATCCTTGAGCATTTCTGAAATCATAGAATTTATTGTCCCTTTCATAGAAAAGAGCAGGCGATTAGACATACCACTATAGAGAAGGATTGCTACACTGCGTATATCTTCTCGCTGAGATGTATTTAGGGACGCCGCGATGCTTCCAAAGGCGGAGAAGCAGGCCGTTATCATCTTTATACGATCCGCGATATCCCCTTCTGTAAGAATATTCAACCCACTTTTCACACCACTTCAACAGAAAACTCACGGATGATAGGGCCCCGGGAAGCAGATGTTGTATGTCTAAGTATATAAGCACATGTTCTCAAACAGTGTGCTTTTGGAGAGTTTACAGAGAGCACGTCGAGTGAGCTGAGTAGTTGTCATGTTAATGCAAAGCATCCCAAGTATAGCGGCTTCTTACCTGTCGGCCGAGACTTCTTGCGAAAGGGCAAAGACGGAAAGTACTTCAATAAGATGTGTCTGTATAGATGCGGTCTCAGTCATAGCCATGCGATAACAGACTGCGATGAATTCATCGAAGATTGTTGGCTCCGTTATGGCCTTGCCGGCGTACTGTGGTAGAACGAGGCACTTTAGAGCCATCAGTGCGCTCAGGACTGTGGATTGCTGAGTAGAGTTCATTGAATTAGAATCGGCAGATGATACGAGCGCCTCATACGCCAATCCGAATATGACGAAGAACAAAGCGGAGGGTTCTTCATGACCGTTGCCATTTATGGTGGCAAGTCCGGCATCACCGCCTTCGCGGCCGTGCATAGCAGCGAGAATATGCGGATCATTTGCCTGCATTGCAGTAGCTACCGCCTGAAGTATGAGGGACCAAGATTGAGCATAGTACTTTATAGGTTTGCACTTTAGCATCACATAAAGTTCAATATGAGGGGACACACCGGCAACAGCACCTCCTTCCCTAGACTTGAGTAAGTTGAGTCCAATGCGACTGAAGAAGTATCATGAAGAAACTCCGAGTCGGTCCTGATGCTAGCGTAATCTCGAAGAGAGACCAGCCACAACGTCGCAAGGGATGCTCGATAAGGGTCTACAACGTTCTTGAGGTAGGACTGCCGAGTGCTAGAGACTTCAAGCTCAGCCCATGCAGATAATGTTGATATTCTCAGCATAGCAGAAGCGTTAGGACTTAGTTCTGCGGTCTCTCCAAGTTTCACCATCCCCGAATCTGTGTGTACGAGGCTTGAGACAGGAGAAAGAAAAAGAAGCTGTTGACATGCCTGACCTTTCGACTGTTCAAGAGCAGTTGTAAGCAACTTCAGTATACGGCCCATTCGGTTGACATCTTTCACTACACCACATCCAACGAATACGGCACAAGCCTGAACTGCAGAGGCTAGAATTTCTGGGGTTGAATCGGCGGAGAACGCTGGAGTCAGCGCTGCAGTAATAGGCGCTTGGTGTTGCTCCAAAAGAAGGGAGTCTTCAAATGCAGGGTCGGGAGATGTCGCGAATATCTAATTCACTTTTAGCACATAGATTTCGTACCAAAACCTCGACGCACCTGAATAACATCACGCAAGACAACAAGCCCTTCCATCCGTATTTCAGTTACATACGCCGTGGATGCAGTGAAGGCCATCTTAATTAAATCTGTTACCCGGGAGATCAGGAGACCAGAGGTCGGTATTCCCTGAGTGCGAGCAAATATAACATCTACATGTTCCTTCCTCCCGCTTTCGGCAACGATGGAACAGATCTGATGTAAGCATTGAAGAGCAAACAATTGGGTCCTCCAACGTGACGTAAGATGCGCACGCGCGCCGTCGCCTCCGTCTTGCGCCATACCGACACTCAAAGATTCACCTTCGTCGTCTCGCATATTCTGTCTTGAAGCAGCATCAGCCACTTGCTGCGACGCTGTTGTCCGAGACATAATCCGTTGACACAGGTCAATCCATGCAGACGGATTGTAGACGACCGTTTGATGAAGCCAGCTCGTGATGACGCTTCGAACGCCTTCGACAGATGCATCGTCATCAAGCATGCTAAAGAGATTCTCCACCAGCTGATCTCCACCGAGTTTAGACATAGCTAGAGCATCCTTCTGCACGAGTTGATAGAGTGCATTGATTGACGCGACCTTCAATGGCCGACATGTTGAAGATAGGTAGCTGCGGAAATGGTTGACCAAATCGGGTATGTCGACATGTTCGGGAGCGAACATCAGGAAATGTTGGAAGCATTTTATAGCTTCGACCCGAATGCCTTCGTCCACTTCCAAAGAGAACTCATGTACCAGGTTAAGAACGAGGGTTCTGGTCTTTGAAGACTCCTGTATATCAGGGCCGAGGACGGTAATGACGGCATCAATAATCTGACAGACCACTGGATAAGCCGGATAGTCGCCGCTGAGATTGGCATTAGAGAGTGAACCACCTTCACACTCATGGGAATCCATCAGGTAGATTTTGAGAAGCATTCCCAAGGTGCTCGACACGAACGGTGCATAGGCCAAACTGGCGGCGTTGATAACTCGTGCCAGCGCATTCAATGCCCAAAAGTGAACCAGAGGATGAGGGTCATTACTGAGAGACATGAGGACGTTCACGGTTGTCTTCAACAGAGGGCCTGCAGCGAGGCCACCTACGTGAGTGTATACAGCGCCGAAAGCAAGGGCGCAGCCAGCACGAGCGTAAGGATCTCGGTTACTGACAACCTGATCCACCAGCTGCTTTATCTGATTCGTGAGGAAGTTGGTACCTCCCAAGCTTGCCAAACGACCTATGCATTCACTGGTGGCTGAACGCAGAACATGGTCACCATCTACAAGAGTGTCCTAAAGACGGTCAGGATTCTTGGTCGTGTAATTAACAGCGGAAGTTACCTTCAAAAATGGAGACAAAAGATTTGTCACTTGGCTACTACCAAAAGTATCTCGAGCCTGGCGGTAGTGAGACGTCGTCGCGTTCCGTAATGTAAGCGCCAGCGCGATTGCAGCATTGATTGTGACAGCGGCCTTGCGACCTGCGTTCTTCTCCAGCCTGGGAGAACGAATTGCCTCGAGCAGCTGCGTGATTGTCCGTCCAGTCGATGCCGTGTCCTGGAGCGGTAGTAATCGAGCGAAGAGGTCAATGGCTGCATCCACAATTGCCGTGGCTGGAGGCGGTGGTTCTTGTTCAGTTTCACCTGCTATTTGCGTACGACATAATGTCAGCTTGTCGTGTTCGCGCGCGCCAAAAATCGGTTTGCGAAGCTTGTGGATCACATGAGTCAAACAAAAATCATATTTTATGAACAAGCGTTTCCTTACCAAAGAGTCGATCGACGCTTCAATAGAATCTCGATTCAGCTGATCCTTTCCTTCGCTTGTAGAATCACTGTGTGCGCCAAGGTCGCCATGGTCTACTATCTCGGTAAACGTTACGCCGTATGCATATCCATCTACACTGTTCCAGACCGAGGTGAAGGTACCCGAAGATGATGCTATCGCTGCCTGAACAGATGACCCTGTATATCCGTCCGCACTTGCGAAGAGCGTCACAGCCGATTGGAGAAGAGTCGTTTGTGTGGCATCTGGAATATTTGAGAAGCCCAGAGCGGTGAAACATTCGTATACACGCCGTCGCAGCAAGGCTTCCCTTCCCTTTAGAGTTAAACCCTTGGGTTGAGGACTAGGGATTTGAGTATCGGTCCCGTCATCGACTTTCTGGTTTACGAAATTATTCGCAAACAACAGGGCGTTGCTCAGGACCATCGCAATTCTACGCCCGACATCCAAGGTTACCAGAGTCGTAGAGTTGTGCTTCAAGAACGACAGAATGGCACCGAGGGCACTTTCTCGCAAATGGAACAGAAACATCCATTCCTCCAGGGGCCGCGTGGTATTGTCAACGGCGTCCTTACTGGTTGGCTTAGGAAGTGCGTTCCGCCAAAGGACTAGCAGTTGCTGAAGATGAGCTCGGACAAAGTTCGGTCCAAGAGACATCAAAGATGCTATCAGAGTCCATGCCACTTCCACCTCGATACCTGCAATTTTGACATCGTGTTCGGCTGAATGCTTGAGCAATTGGATGGCCATGTCCAGGACCTTGGCGCTAACATCGTAAGACACGTACAACGGGCGCTCAGGTATGATTGAGACCAGTGCCGATAGACCGTACGCGTGTCCAAGTGATCGCGGGTTGATATCAGAAGGAGCCGCCGGGGATAGGATGGTGGTCATGTCTCTTTGCAATAGCTCGAAGACGGTGATGATCGTCTTCGGCAATCGTAGAGGTGTCGACGAACAGAAGCATCGAAGAGTCCATGAAGCATTTACCCTGATAGTGTAGCTCGGGTGGGCAAGCAATGTCACCAAAGGCTCTGCTACTGCATCCTGTCATTAAGGCTCAACATCAAGGTCAGAAAAAAGGAAGAGAAAGGCACACCTGCACAGGAGGCGGGGCATTCCCAAGTTGCTGTAATAATCCAGCCACCTCCCGCAAGACGATAGCTAGGACCATAGAAGAAGGCGCTGTCTGACCGGGCATCAAGGCGGGCCACCTTTTAAGGTAAGAACTAGCTAGCTCCTGGATAGCGCCTATCTGTCCCTGTTCACTCAACATACGAACACCAATGAGATCTCTCAGCAGTATCTCGACTAATCGGCGAACTAGTAAGACTTCATAGCGACTGCCTCCACTCCGCGGGCTCGAGACAATCTCCGTCATGAGATGAGAAACGATCAAGGAATAGTTGGCTTCGGTGAAGGCGCCTCCGAGCTTTATGAAGAGTGCTGCATAAAAATCAAACAATCCTATGCGGCACTTGCGCGACAGGTTCGGCTTATTGTATTGTGTCGACAAGTGCGACAGCATTTCTGTCGGGGTGAGAAGGGGTTTCGTGACTTCAGATGCAGCAGCGTTACCCGCTGACGTATCTTCGGCGTCCAAGAGTTCGGCCCCGCTCTTCTTAACAGTTGGTTCAGGGCTTGGGACAACCCTTGGTATCTGGGTGGAACCCAACAGGTGCCCGACCAGCTGGGACAGAGAACGCCGGGTAGCATGATCCGCATGCTCCAGACTTCGGACGCTGAGAGCAATAATGGTGTCAATGTCGCTTGTGGAAGGGTGATTGTCGCCGGAATACATCACAATGAGCACCTAATAAGGGCGATGTCAAGTCGTCCGTCGACAAAGAGGGGAGAAGGAACAGCTGACCTCTGCAGACGCCCTCTGAACGGGATGGCATTTATCGACCAAGGCAGACCTCATCTGCTTGATGATATCCTTGACTGTATTGTCGGCGACTGCTCTTTTCGCAGAGGAAAGGGATTTCTGGAGTGCCAAGATAGCATGGTAACGTAGCAATGGAGACTAGAGAAATGTATATTGAGTAGAGGATAAATATGCACTCGAGCAAACCGACATTGGACGAGGATTTGGATAGGCGCAACGTCACTGTTGCAATCTCAGCCATAAAAGACATGAACTGCGAGTCGGGTTTTCAGAAAAACGTCGTCTGAAATCAGCCAGACATACCTGTGACCCAAAAGCAAGCATCGCTTCGCCGATACAGTACAACGCGGCTCTGTTATCCTGAGGTAAGTCCTTCCATTATAGGAATCGTGCTTGCGATACGCACATCCGACGAGTATCTTTATCAGCCGTCTTCGAGTCACCGACAATCTTGAGGAACGCCTGAATGGTGTCGAACAGTGTCCGCGTCTCCGACCGGGTATACAAAGAGACGAGGCATCGTGCTACAACATTCCGGATGGCGCGTCCTGGGGCCGGGAAAGGACTGGGAGCAGTGATAATTTTCACCAGAGTGGCCTCGATATCTGCTTGCTTGGCCTTGAGAGTAGACTGCAGAAAAATATGGATACAATACATGGTAGAATAAATTGATGACGTACCAGAGGTGTATCTGCGATTTTCTTCTCCGTCGACGCTATCCACTGGAATACATACATCTCGCCATGCTCCTCAGTGATTTCCGTCTAAATGGCACGTCTTAATAAAAGATTGTATCCGGAGTTCGGGAGAAAACACCTCTTGGATATCCTCAATTATGGCACCGTCTTCAGTAGACATCCTGACGAAGCAACCAGGCAGATTTCTGCTGGAGTCGAGCTGATGTTACAAAAACCGTATGATGGTAAAAAGGAACTCGGTTTACGAAGGAGGAAATAGAAAATGGGGGGACGATGAGGATGATTTTGCCAATAAGTAGATTCGGCCAATTCGGCTTCTCGATTCCACTCCCTGTGACAGTAGTGTTATGCGTGACAAGCTCAGGCCGCCAAACTTTCAGGCCCAAATTTTCCAAACTTTGTCCCGCAAATTTGTGGAAATTTCACAGCAAATATGCAACCTTTGGGTGGTAAAATATGCAATCTTGGATAAAATCCTCTGGCCCGAAGCTGCCGACGCTGCCGGTTCCGCTACCAAAATCGTCTTTTTACAGATTTATGCGAGCTGCGGTGCTCTAGTACAGAGGGATTGGGTGAGGAGTTTGAGCCTAGAGAGCGAATTTCTCATAGTTTCTGTCTCAATTTCCATTATCTGCACTACCGACACTGTTCTTTAGAGTGCCTTTCCACCCGCAAAACAGGCTAATCCCGGACAAAGTTTTTGCGTTTTTTGGGGATAAAATATGCTAAAACCGGATAAAGTTCGGCGGGAGCTTCTGGAGCCTAATGTTGCGCAAGTTTATGTATAGATAGATATGTTACATTGTACATTGTATTGAAGGTACATACACGATGAAACCCAAAAGAATGTGAAGATAGAAGTAGCTACCTATGCGGGAGGAACGGTGACACTTCCCTGGGGGCCAACGCCATACCTGTTCAGAACTGTAGCGTCCCTCCACTGAGTCCACTCGCCATCATCTGTGGAAGGACACTGGAATGCTTCGGGAACGCCTTCGAACGCCTTCCAGGAGGAATCGGTGACGTAGGAAACAGATGTTCCATCGTTATACGCGACCAGGATAGTAGCAATGGCAGCAGCCGGACCGCCAGTGTTCTCTCCATCGAGAGCGAACACGTTCCGGTCGGGGTCCAGTTGGCGCACGGAGTATGCTTGGGCAGTGTGGTAGTCTGCGCCCGATCCGAGGGACTCGCCGTTGGCATAGAGAGTGTACGTGTTATCGCTGTGAAAGTATGATCAATTACCGCTAATCAAACGAGAAGTCATTGAAAGAACCTACACAGTGAGGACTACCTTGGCACACACGGCGCACTTGCCAATAGGCGAAGTGATTGTCTTCCTGAACGCCCTGTGTCCAACCGGGGCGTTCCCAGACGAGTCGGTCTCGTTTGTCCAAATCCAGTTGCTCTGCGTGATATCAAGCGCGGGAGGAAGAGAAGTCGGGCCCCAAGGACCTACGCCGTTCTTTCCTTCCTCGGAAGCTGCAATCCATGACGAGTCATCCAATCTAGGATCCGCGAATCCGACCGGGGGAACGGACTGGAGGGTTTTCCAGGACGCGTCGGTGACAAAGGTCTCTGTGGAGTTGTCGCTGTAGTCGACGAGGACGGTGGCAGTCATACCGGCGGGTCCTCCGGTGTTGGTAGCATTGACGGCGATGACGTTTTTCGACTTTCGTTTGAGTGCGACGGTGTACACCTGTGCGGATGTGTAGGACGCTCCTGAGCCGATTTCGATGCCGTTGACGTATAGCGTGTGGAGGTCGTCGCTGGAATTTTTTTTTCAGAAAAGCCTTGGAAGTAATTGAGAAAGCCAACTTACGTAGAAATAAGGATCGTCGCGCATACTGCGCACTTGTCCTCGTTGCGGGGAATAGTCATGCGGAAAGGTCGAGAACCGACGGGTGCGCTCCCACCGGGGCTGCCCTCCTCTCCAGTCCAAACCCAATTAGAGTCGGCTAGAGTAAGAGGCTGGGATGTAGCCTGACCATCGCGCGCCACAAGGGGCGCGTTATCAGGAGTCGCTGTACCGGCAACGAGACCTGATAATCGGGTGAGTATGGAATCAGAGTGGAAGCTACAAAGAAATACGTACCCCTGTCTGTTGCACAGAATGCAGTCGTGAGCAAGAGCAAAAGAGCTACAGAAACGATATTAGCGCGACGGGATTAAAGGGAACGCCAGATAGGCTTGAAAAGTAACCCTTGGCGAACATTGAATAGAGAGATATGTACTTGTGGGAGATGGTTAGACTGTGGATTGACGCCTTGCTTTTATAGCAAAAGAAAAAACACGCGCAATTCAGCGGTATAGCAAATTTAGCAGAAGAAAGAAAGAGTCCCGAGAAGCTTCAATCTCGTAACAGTAACGAGGGCTGCCGACGCTATTTTGAAGGGTAGACGTTTGAAAGTGAATTAGACGTAACAGATGTCGACGACGGTCCCGACATGTTGTCGAGTAGTGAAAGCATACAGGCACCAGAAGCTTCTGTGACGCAAGGGGGATCGAAGAACCTCCCCAAGATATCACAAAGTGAGTTGTAGATAAGTGTAGAACGACTCAGCCGTGAGTGAGGAAATCGAAACAAAGCATCAGTATACGCAGACACGAATTATCACTTCAGAAAAGCCGGCAGGAAAATTCGAAGCACTCAAGATTACAAATGACCGAATGATTTCATTGTATGAAAAGAGTCGACGTCGCCGAAGATATTTTTAAAATGAAACGCACAGAAGCATTGCCCAAACGCGTCGACAAAGCTGATTTTCCGATGATATCGTCGTGCCAGTCAGGGTCGAAGTCGATCGTCGTAGTCCTTACCCGACGGATCTGCAACGCAGCAAGGACCAAGAATCATCACAATGACCACTCGTACGACATATAGAATATGTCCTCCTGCTGTCCTGCCAGTCCTCCGCGGTGAAGACTTCAATCTCGAGTGTCCCTGACGTTCCGAGATTGCTCGCTGACTGGAGTGATCCTGCGGCCCATTGGGATACACTGACACCTTCTCCGGTGAAGGAGTTCGATATTCCTGAGAACCACTTCGATATCACTGCTAATGTGTGAGCTTCTTTTGTACTTCATCGATAGATTGCTCCGAAATGGCCGATGCTTGGAGGGTTCCCGCCTTCCTGCCTTGTTTTCTGCAAGAGATCAGAATGGGTGGACAATGATCCAGCCGAGGTTTAAAAGCCTTGCTCGGCGATTCCAGCACGCGAGACCGACTGGTACTTGGTGACGGTAAGAATAAAATGACAGACCCTGAGAAAAGCTCGGCATTGATGCATGATGCGGAAGGCCTGATCGTGGATCGGAAAACAATTAGCGGTATCAGCCCGTGATTCTCTGGGAGTACGGCGCTCCCAACCGATTGAATCTTCTGGGGTATGGAGGAAGGGAAAAAGGAGGGTGGTAGTCGAGGCCAGCCGATACTTAGATTCGGCTTCCCGGCTGGACGTTGCGACAGTAGCGTTATGCGTAACAGACACGGATATTAGCGCCTACATGCACCCACAAGGTTGAAATAGCGTAGAAATAAATAACCGAAACAATCTGCGTGATCAACTAGTACCCTCTGACCCCGTTTCAGCAACCCCACTAGTACCAGGCTTCTCATCGTCCTGCTTCGCCGGTTTCTTGGGTTCAGCTTCTTGCCATGCCTTCACGGCCGCCTCATAAGCCTCCCACACGGCTCTGCCTGTTGCCTCTCCCCCAAGTTCGCCATCATCAGGGAGTTCTAGCATCTCTTCCTCGGGCTTGGCCTTTCCCTTCCCCTTAGTGCTCTGTTCCTTGGCAGGCGGGAGTGGAAAGTCTATGGATGGCACTTTGAGCGGCACAACTGCACACTCAGCATACAGAGATCCCGGTTTGAGTATCTCTTCAGGCATCTCTGTGACTGAGTTTTCGATCACCGAATCGGATTTGTCTTTAGGCTGTTTTGCCCTAGAAACAATCTTGAAAGGCGTCGGGATAAATAAGACATGCAAAACAGATTGTATAGCGGATATTGGTGACTTGAAAATAAGGCGAAGTATTGGTTGAAGGAGAAGATACCTTACTCAGGTTAGAGAAGGAACAAAAGCTTGTAAGATCACTCACAAGACAACGCCCAGGTAAGACCAGCCAAATCTTCCCGTCCAATCGGCATAAAGGAGAGGCGCGATAGTATCCACTCTACTGATGCCGGGAGAGACGCTGACAGCAACGATATTCGATTTCTGAGTCTTGGCGTCGATTACTGGTATTGAACTACTATTGGCATCTGTCTTAGGAACTTGCGCGGACGGGAGGGCATCCAAAACCCGCTGTATATGGCGCGTGAGAATGCAAGTCTTCAAAGCACGGGTGCCCTCGGCGAGGAATATTGATTTTTGGGCTCTTGGAGGTGAAGGCGCGAAATATGAGAAAGGTACCGAGAATGTGCTGTTTGCCGCGGCAGCGTAGAACCGGTTGACAACATTGATTATGCGAATGTCTCGCTCCACGGGTGCGACTAGAAGCGCAGGAAGAAGCAAGGTAATCAGAAGGAATGTCGCCAGTGATCTCGTTTCGCGTTCTTTCTGCAATTCGACAGTAGGTGGGGATAGAAATTCGAATGAGCCCAAATGTTGGTATTCATGAGCGAAGAGTAGAGAGTCTAGCCGCTGGTCTTGCCCTGCCATGAAACGCGTACAGAACGCGTGGATGGATGAAGGAGAAGATAGGTCGCACTGCTCTGCATATATGTTCTCGTTGTCGGTCGACGTCCGTAGCAGTCCAATGAGAATGGTGACTTCTGCTGATTCTACTGGTTCTGAGGTCAGAGCAATGATGTGGGCTCCCCGCTGAGCGAGCGACTGCAAAAGAGTCAAGCCCAGCGATGTAAAACCTCCCTATTCAAAGTGAGTGCATAATCTTATACAAAGAAGACATAACGCACTGTCACCAGTACCGTCCTTGCGTGAAGGTCCCGGTCGCGACTCGTAGTACGCCCTTGAGAAAAAGCACGGATGAAGACTAGTGATGCGGCTGCGGTGACGATGTGTGGAACATAATTTTTAGGAAAGTACGCCGAGTTTACTGCTGCATCGAGAATTCCTAGGACCATGGCTGCAGTAAAGGATGAGTATAGTGTGATGGAGGATACGTACGAAACGAACCTTGCAGGGGCCTCTGTTGCTAGACTTCGTCATCGATTCTGCCTGTTTATCGCCAAAGCTTCGGCCAAACAAAGACTTTCTTTCCACTTCGACGCGTTCACTTTCCTGCTCAAGAAATGTCGCTGAAGGTGCCCAAATCGAACAATATCCAGCTCTTCAAGGATGGATACAAGGTGCGGTACTCGACTGCATTTCTATTTCGTTACTCAACCATACCCAGCAACTTCAAGGCATCGAAGACGCCGTTCTCCGGAATATCCAGGCTGTCTCTGAGCTATCAGACCTTGTCAGGACGAGTTTTGGTCCCAATGGCGCGTTATTTGATTGTCTGTATCTGAGAAGGATGCTTACAGGGACTGTAGGAAGGAACAAGCTGATCATCAACCATCTTGGAAGACTCTTCGTGACATCGGATGCGGCTACGATTATCAGAGAGGTCGAGGTCATTCACCCTGCCGCAAAACTTCTGGTCATGGCTTCGCAAGCACAGGAGGCTGAGGTACGCTCTCTTTTCTACTGTCAGTCCTTTTCTTACCGAAGGACAGATGGGAGACGCGACAAATATGGTGATCATATTGGCCGGAGAGCTCCTCAAGAAAGCCGAAAATCTGCTCATCATGGGCCTACATCCGTCTGAAATCATCAAGGGCTACGAACTTGCATCTGTCCGGGCTCTCTCAGAGCTTGAAAGTGCGTTACATACCTTTTCTGTATTGACTCGCCGATTAACGATCATTATAGAATTGTCTACCTTTAGTCTCCCTTCACCTCTAACAGAGTCAACGCTGGCCTCAGCTCTCAAGCCTGCAATCGCATCGAAACAGTACGGGTTTGAAGATACTTTGTCAGCTTTGGTCGCGGAAGCCGCCCTTGCCGTCATGCCTGCAAATCCCAAAAACTTCAATGTGGACAATGTGCGCGTCGTCAAAATAATGGGTGGAAGTCTTGCAGGAAGCAAGGTTGTGCAAGGCATGGTTTTCGGCCGAGAACCAGAGGGTGAGTTCAATGGCTTTTTCCATTTTCATGGCTCACCAAAGTTCAGGGATGATAAAAAAGGTGACGAAAGCTAAAGTTGCCGTATTCACTTCAGCATTGGATGTTGCCCAATCCGAGACTAAAGGAACGGTCCTCATCAAAAACGCCGATGAAATGCTCAATTTTACTCGCGGAGAAGAGAAACATCTCGAGAAGGTTTGTTTTTCTAGCGCTCGTTACCTCACAATTTACTCATCCATGGTCAGATTTTCAAAGAAATTGCCGATTCCGGCGTCCAAGTCATCATCGCTGGTTCAAGTGTTGGAGAACTTGCACTTCACTACCTCAATCGTTTCAATATCGCAGTTCTCAAAGTCCTTTCCAAGTTTGAACTCCGACGGGTATGTCGCGTAGTCAACGCTACCCCTCTAGCTCGCATGGGCGCACCTACCCCCGAAGAAGCAGGTTACATCGACATCTTCGAGACTATTGAAATAGGCGGTGACCGTGTAACCGTACTTCGTCAATTAACAGAGGAAGATGCAGGTTTCGACCCTCATTCGCCGGGAGCTCGGTCACGCACGGCGACGATCGTGCTTCGGGGAGCCACCTCCAACCACCTTGACGACCTCGAGCGTGCGGTCGATGATGGCGTGAACGTGATCAAGAGCTTGATGAAGGACGCTCGGTTAGTACCGGGGGCTGGGGCATCGGAACTGGAGCTCGCAAAGAGAGTGGAAATATATGGTAGTTCTTTGAAGGGTCTTGCACAGCATGCAGTTAAACGGTATGCTACTGCGCTCGAGGTGATACCCCGGACCCTAGCAGAGAATGCCCTTGGTGGAGCTGAAAGCAACGAGGTGCTCAGCCGTCTGTGGGCGAAGCATGAGGAAGATGGCGGCGAAGCCTGGGGTGTAGATGTCGAGGTTCGCTTATTCTCTTTTCCATTTTTCAGGCGATTGCTGACTGCGTCTAGGCCGAAACCGACGGCACCTTGCAATCGACCGCATATAAGATCTATGATTCTCTGGGAGCTAAGACGTGGGCTATTCGGTTGGCAACAGAAGCCGCCGTCTCCGTCTTGAGCGTGGACAGTATCATCATGAGTAAACCAGCTGGTGGACCTAAAATTCCCCAGCAGGCCGGCAACTGGGATGAGGATGATTGATTACGCTTGTTATACGTGTAGAAATATACTGACTATAATGTACTCTAATTACTGCACAGTTCTGAAAATGTCGGGAACAGTGTTGGATTACAGAACGCCTCTGATGACTTGTATGTATTGGAATACGGGGGTTTGCAAACGCTCAGTATCACTGATATAAGAATAATTACAACATATAACATACGGCACTACTTCTACACACTCAGCGTACACAAATCCATCACAAGTACACCAAGATATATGGAAAGGTATATACACAAGCGCTAGACGAGGGTATCAGGAGCAATATACCTGGCTGTGGCTGCAATGCGGAAGTTAGATGGTACAACAGTATGTCTGTAGAAGACAGCTTGAGTTATCGATGATCAGTGGAAAGGATATTGAAACGTACTCGTAACATCTCTGGATATTTGCACCTTGCATGACCAGAATATCGCCCTGAGTGCCATGTAGCGACAAGATCATACACCAAGGGTTCGAACTCACATGTCTCAACACTAACGATAAGACTTTATCTGTCTTCTCTTCGTTCTCAGGAATAGGTTCATCTTTGCGACGCCTATGCTTCAGCTTGCGGAAATGCATCAGAGCTGGAGATCCCAGTGATAGACCTGCGACTGTGGGACCCAAGCCACGTTCGCTGTCACTGTGGAACTAGAATTTACGATGATGTCAGCCAGCAATAATTGTGTAAGGGCAGATTACAAACCGCCATTTTTTGCTTTTGCATGTACGCAGCGCTGATGAGTTTTTTTTCATCAGTAGGAGTCGTAGGAAATAAGAACAGACGTTACCTCAATACCTCGTTGAATTCGGATTCGCATGTGTCCCCGAGAGCCAGTTTAATGCGATGCTGCATTAGTGCCCTAGCTTCAACTACCGCCGAAGGAGCCCGGTCCCATGGGACGGTGTTCTCAGTTCCACCGACATAATGATAAGGCTCGCCACCTTGAAAACTTGTTCAGACATCTGGACTTAATGCAAATGTGCGCTTACTATTTTGAGAGAAGTAGTGAGCCAGTAAGTCACCTCGACCTATCAGAGAGTGAAGATGTGAGGGAGGACCCAAGCAGGCTACAGAGACGCACATTGGTGCTAAAAACCTATCAGGTGTCATCTCAACTAGTCGAGGACCGTGGGACTCACTGCTCGCAGAGGCCAACGTCGAAATATCAGCTTGCCTTCCATTGCCTGTTCTTGATATTTGATGAAGATTTGATTTGCCTCCTGATACATGCCAACACCACAGCCTTTGATGCGATGAACAAACCCTCTATTCAAGGATGAGATCGTGTCGTCTTTCATGGAAAAAGACATACGCATCATCGGGGAAAACGAAAGTTTCGAGTGTTCCACATCTATCGCCATCACGGAAGATTTCTTGCTTTCTTCTCTTAACTCCTAATTTGGCTGTGAGTGTATCGCATCTCAAAGGCAGAGGAAATACCCACCTGAATCAGGAAAAATGAGGTTATCTCCTGAGCCGTTCCTCATTTTGATGCTAAGAGATATCGAC
The DNA here is from genome assembly GCA_022818075.1 of Armillaria altimontana. Lineage (NCBI taxonomy): Eukaryota > Fungi > Basidiomycota > Agaricomycetes > Agaricales > Physalacriaceae > Armillaria > Armillaria altimontana. The sequence continues at coordinate 1,418,020 of JAIWYR010000003.1, forward strand.
TGCAAATCACGAGCATGCTGAATCGCTCCTTGAACAAGGAGGGAATTCTGCTCCGCATTATGAAGATGCGTAAGAACGATAAATGCGTAATGGGCTTACCTTACAGTGGGCGCACTCCCAGACTTGCCACTTGTACCTGAGATAGGATCAGCACAGCCACTGAGCTCACGTCGAGGTTCCACTAACCGACAAGATAGGCGGCCACATTTCGTGCAATGCCAGCCTTTAGAGAATAATTCAGTTGTGGTGATTGTGCCCTCGAGGACCAGAGGTGGTGGTGGTGGGAAAATGTTCAAGGTCACAGGCAAAGTGAGATTAGGAAGGAGCTCCAAGAAGGCGAGATTATACTTCAGCTGCTCAGGGAGAACGGTATCACTTGCATCTATCACCCAGAAACGTTGACATTCGGACTGAAGGCACATCCACCCAATATCATAGACTTGAGGAGACATGAGTCGGCAATTAGAGCATTCTCTGTACACCGAGCCAAATGAATGGTTTGGACTGGCAACGAAAGTTGTATCAAACGTGCGCAATGAGCTCGAAGGACTTACAGGTACAGTTTTTCTTCAGACACCGCCTTTTTGACTGAAATACCCTAATCAGAATTGTTGACCACCGCATCTTCTTAAAACCGTTACCTGGCGATTTTCGGGAACCATGTTGCGCCGAAGGAGGAGGATTCAAGACAGAATTGGTCGCTGTGGGCGCATCTGTATCTACACATGTTTCTCGTTAGTGTAAAGGTAAACATCTAATAGCTCAGCTTACCTGTGATAGGAAGGTCTTCTGATGTTAGCCACCACCATGGTTGGCCCTAAGAATAGCATCTTGAGCGGGTTGGTATTAATCAAACCCAAAAGCCCTACCTGAGATTCATACCACTGGAATGCAAATTTGTACCTAACAACGCGTCCCCGATCATTGTTCGCAGGTTGTAATTCCGCTGCGTTAATGACAGATGTATCAATCACCGCTCGAAAAACAAAAGACAAAAAACTCACACCAAAAGTGAGTGATCTTGTAAAACCCGAGCACAGCATATGTGATATCCCGTGCGCCTAGGCTGAAAGGGAAATGCACGTACTTGTCGTCAATCAGAAGCGCGACAGGTGTATTGTTGCGAAAATTTTTCAACAGTGCTCGTACGGAAAAATCTTCTGCATTCTGATCCGAAGCTGCTTGCTTCTCGTGCCGATGACCTTTACTATGACTGATGCTTTCCGCTTTTCCTCCACTGATGAAAAAAATCGTAAGGTCACTGTAAACAAAGCGAAAAGATTACATGCCCATGGGAAATGATCAATTTTCCATCGTGAAACCAGCCATCGCGTCTGTCACCAATATCAGTAAAAGACGGCATAAAACCTTGAAGGAAGGCCCGACTTTGACGAGAAAGCACTTAGCAAATAACCTTTGGCCTCGTTCTGACTGAAGTAAACGCCTCCTTGATAGCTTCTGAACCAGTCCCATGTTTCGCACACCTCTTGACGAGACTAGGGGATGAGGGGTTATCTCAGCTCGATATTCTTTACGGAAGTAATCCATACATACCCTTGCCCAAATAGGCGGATACTTCGGTAAAGGCTGCCTACATCCTATGGCGGGCTCCGAATCAGCCAATAGGCGCATGACGGCGTCGGTGAACATGGCCTCATACGATAGCTCCTCCTCTTCCTCATGATCAATGACATGGGGATCATCGGATATCCAGTTCTCAAATGTTCGAGACTGGTCGACACGGTCCTCGAATTTGATCAGCTGAGACGAATCAATAGTGGGCGAACCCTTTGGCTTCTTCCTAGGAGGACTGACGTCTTGGAACGCTATGTAAGAAGCCGTCGTCTGAGATTGGTCACCCTCATAATTATGAGAACGCTTCCCTGTACCTACAGAAGGTCCAGGTGGAATTGTCTTCGCAGAAGGTCTTACAGAAGCAGAGACGACCTTCAGAGGAGCGCTGGAGGTACCAACTTCGGATATCGGATGAGATGAGGTTTGGGCCTCCATTTTGAACGATCGGCCATCCAGATAACTGCGGGAACGTTTCCTGGACACGATCTTTGGGGAGGCAGGCTCCCGTTTTGAGGAGCCTGTCATGCGAGTTGCTGCAGTCTGAACTGCTAACAACAAAGCTGGTGATTCTGGTGATTCTATCCCTGTTGACCGCAATCCTCCGGGTGCAACGTGCGGTTCATCTGACTTGCTGTATTTTTGTTCTTGTAGCGTAGCTTCTTTCGGTAGGTTCATAGGAAAATCTGCACCTTCTCGCTCGTCATAATGAATGGATTTTCTAGAGGAAATGACATCCAACACTTCGAAGGTTGAAGCGTCACCGTCTGTTCTTGCCAATTCCGGATGTCTGTCTGGCGCAAAACCGTCTGTGGACGGTCCTGGTCCACCGTTAAAAGCCTTTGCCTCCTTAGGAGATGCAGGCTGTGCCGCCTTCTTCCGAGGGCCAGAAGAGGAAGCTTTCTGAGCCTTCTTGTGGTTGGGGGGCATGCGTTTGCGCGGTCCCTCGTGTTGCAACCGCGAGACTACAGTTGGCTTGTCGTCCAAGTCAGGGTAAACCAATATGGCTGGTTTCAAACTCAGTACGTCTGACGCCACATCTGTGTTGGACTTCACAGAGTCAGCCCGCATGCGTTGTCTCTTGGTAGCTCGTTCGGGGACCGGCTCCGGCTGGTCCAAACCCCCGACCCCAGCGGTAGGTGTGCCACGCCCAGGTGTCCCTGTTTCTTCATCCGTATATCCGCGTTTTTCCTCCCGCGGGACCAAAACTTTACTCTGGCGAAGAGTATCGGTGATGGCAGGGCTGTGGATCGCGTTCGAAACCAGATGGCTGCCATCTCCTGCTACATCAATGTCGAGAATATAGTCGGATCTCTTCTTCCTCTCGCTATTGAGATATTTCATTGCTGGAACGTGGTTCCAGTCAGGTTTGCTCTTATAGAGGAGCCAATAGAATTTGACAAAAATAATGCAGTCTTCGTTCAAGTTAAGTTTCAAGGCCTTCTGATCAGGTTGAGATAATGCGTAACGCAACCAGGCTACCGCCGCTGTTTTCTAGAAGGTCCACGCTAACTGAGAAGCCAAAAAAAGCGAGCAACGAACGTACATGTTGTTTAATCTGAAGAAGCCTCTCCGCGCAAAGCGCAAGTGACTTTTCGATGCAGCCCGCCCCATGTCGCGTCGTTCTTCGGACTAAGAATGTCTGTAGTTCACAAAAGAACTCTGCAAGAGCACCATCCTTCGCAGGAGCCACGTCGCCAACAAAAGTTGGAATAGGAATCAGAGCCATCGCAAGGAGTTTCGACTTCGACGGCGAAGAGCCTCGGGGAAGAAATGAACGCGTTATGAGGAAGAGACAAAGCTCATGGCAACGTTGACGCTTTCTATCCGGACGGCCAGTGCAGTTGGTGGCAGCTGGGAATTTCCAAGTGATGGTGGCACGCTGAACTCTTGAGATCTGATGGACTGCAGTGCCGGTGCATGGACAAACAATAGTGGACACGATCTCATTCCGGACCGGTTCGGACCGCATAGCTTCTGCTCCTTCGACACGGACCACCGCATTTACCGACAATCATCCCAATTCGAGTACCCCGACAAGCTCTCTATTGCTAGTTTTTCATCCTCCTGTGGCGACATGGAATCTGGGGCCGTCAACTTGGACTACCTGGCTAGTAATCTAAGAATGAAAATGCTCCCTGCTGCCAGGCTGCTGATCCTAGCCTGCAATGCATTGTCTGGTCATTTGGAGTGCCTTAGCTCCACCAACTACAGATTCCAGCCTATAACGACTATGCAGCAGAAATGCTGCACGACAGGCAGGATCGTTCGGCAACCATTGACCTCTGGGCTTGAGCGCTTACACCTCAGAAGTCAAGGCCTCGTGCCAGGCAGTGCGGACCACCGTTTTTCATTGCCTGGGACTCTTCCCAATGCCAAGGACTTTCTGCGTGTGTTGTGCTTTCTTAAACTCCGCGACTTCGATAGAAAAATCATGATGTTGACTCTCTGAAAACATGCCTTTGGAATCGATGAGTGAATCTTTCAACTGATGTGGAGTGCCATTTTGATTTGTGTCAGTTCTGTGGAAGATTACTGGTATTCATCTTATGAGATCTTTCTCAAGGACAACTTATTTCTCTAACTCCGCCGATCAAGGGACTGTTCAGCTTTTACACGAACCTCATTGACTTGACAGATTTAGCGCTCTACCTGTTCACAGGACATGTCCGTCAACATCTATCTTACGACGCGACCCTCCCGTGATCTGTACCTGTGAGGTATACTATAAAAATCTTCCATCCTTCGTTCAAACATAGCCATAGCCCTTCGTTTCCTGGCTTTCATCTGTGGTCTTTGTCTCCCTAATCCTCGCATGAAAATGCTAGCCTTTGCTTTACTCGCGCTGTCATCCATCCTCCCTGCGTTGGCAATGCCTTCGCCCAATGTGCATGACTTTGCTCCAAGACATTCGCGTAGCTGCGACCTCTCCCGAGCTCGCCTTGTCTTCCCAAATGGCTCAGCGATCTCGTCTCCTTCTGGAGCCCCTTCATTCATTGGCCTCGGAATAGGCACACAAAACTACACCTGCACGATTGATGGCGTCTACACGTAAGTTCGCCGCCTAATGACCACCTTCATATATTGACGACTCCCTATTTTCAGAAACGTAGGCGCCGTCGCCACATTATTCGACATCTCCTGCCTCGTCGGTACACCTCTCTTCGGCCATATCCAAGACCTGGCCATCGATGCATGGAAGAGTATCCATAACTCCCAGAGCGTACCACCGGAGCTCGGGCTGGATTTCTTCGTGCTTGGAGACCACTTCTTTATCACGAACCCCGTCACGGGGTCAGGCATCAGTCCAAAGTGGGATTTCACCAAGTCGTTGCATAATTCTGAGGCCTTTGTTGTGGGGGCGAGGAGTGGAGGCATGCCTGCACCCACTGGAAGCTCTGATATCGATTGGTTGGTTCTCAATAGAGCCCTTGGGTCGCTCGCGACTCAAGTTTTCCGCGTTGATACCAGGGACGGGCAGCCGCCTGCGACGGTATGTTATTCACATGCATCAATTCTTCTTGTGTTAACTCCCGACGCGTTTGATCAGTGTACCCCGGGATCTGCACCTATCACCGTGAAATATACGACAAAATATTGTGAGTGAATCTGAGAATTGTGCGAGGTCCAAAGCCTAAGCGATCGTCTTCAGGGTTCTTTGGGAGTCTGTTGTAAAAAAGACAAAAAAGAAATCTTCGGTTCTCCTTTGCAAAATGCTAAAGTTGGGAATGTATTATTCATTGACCTAGCTACTGGCGGGGCTACAATAAGTAGTCTAGTATACATCTTTATTATGTGTACCGTCAATTATGAAATCATCTACCATGAAGACCCTACCCTTTTGCCCGCATCAACGCAATCTGCAACACTAACGCCGCCCACACCAGCACCAATTACCTCCAGTCTTCCTCTCCACACACCACTTTTTAACACACCCTTCAACTCAGCCATACGACCCAGATGCCCCGGCGTCAAGGTTGGTATGCATTTATCATGGTGGTACGTTCTTGTTAGCACAGGGGTCGGTAACTTCGTTCCAAAGTGCTTCTCAAGCTGGGAAATCACTACAGGGATCTTAGTATGATCTTCCGTTAATGGATGTGGACCGCCGAGCATAACAGTGATCTTTGTGGAGGAGTTGTTGGTGGTAGGCGTGTCCTGGGAGGAGAGGGAGCAGGAGTCGAAGATGACGCCTAAGATACCTGGCGTGGAGGGAGAATAGTCATCCTGGGGACGAGGGATGAGGTAGCCAAAACCTGGTGGATGGAAGGTATTTGGCGGTACGGGAAAGACGAGGTTGATGAGTGTTACGGAGGCGGTCGGATTGGCGGTCAGATGAGGTAGGGAAGGTAAAAGTTTTTGAAGAGCCGGCAGTGGGATGGTGGACACAACGTGGCTAGGCTTCAACATGCCTTTATTAATCTGGAGAATAGTTTAGAGGGATGCTGAGTTCGATGTCGACGAAAGTTACCTGTATTTCTGTTTCACTCACATCCAGCGAAGTGACTGAGGTATCGGACAAGATTTGGACATTAGGTTGTTGCATAAGATAGGTTTTCAAGGCGTCTGTTAGAGTAGACATCCCATTCCGAAAAGAAAAGACGGATACGCTGTTCATGTTGCTGGGCATATGTCCCATCTCGTAGTAGGCTACGTCCTCCTCCTGAATTGAACGTAAAAGTCCAAGAGTGGCGCTTCCCCACCCTCTTTCCTCCGCCTCCCAGAGCAAAGGAAATGCAGCTCGCACGCTGAGCTTCCTAGAATCCGCTGCGTATATACCATGGACCAACGCGCTGCCAAATGTACGAGCAAAATCCTTGCCGAATCGACGGGTCATAAAACTGTCGACGCTTTCATCCGTTGATCCCGGAGCTCTATTAGCTTGCCTGAATGGTTCGCGAAGAACTGCCGACAGTAATATGGACCGAAAGGGTGACATCACAAGAGACGAAATAGACGCAGGGAGAGGTTGGATTCGTCCGTCCTCAGGAATACAAAGAAATTTCTTTTGTGCTGCTGCTGCAGTCCTCGGGACTGTGATCAGCGAGTCCTTGAGCCCTAGGAGATGGACCTAGCCTGTTCTTCAATTGGAGGCACAATATTTTCCAACGGAGTTCTGCCCACCAACTCCAAAATGGATTTCGCACTGGGCCTTATCGTACGAGGGCCGGCCTCAAGGACCATCTGCTGTGAGGGACCCACGTCGACGCGCTCGCTCCGTACCCACCCACCAAGACGGTGGTGTTTTTCGAAGAGAGTGATGAAGGCATCCGGAAAGCGTCGAGAGAGATGAAATGCAGAGGAAAGACCAGTAAGACCGCCGCCAATAACTGCGATGTGATGGTTCAAGGACATTCAAAATAGTCGAGCTCAACGGTGGCAGCAACGAGGACGGATAAAGCCAAGACTGGAAGGAAAGGCTGGAGCCACGTGGCGGTACCCACGACACGTCGAGGCCTTGTACACGGCTCATTTACAACCTTCCATTTCTTTATCGCTGCCGGCCACAACACAACTGCGACGTCCACAATGGCACGCTCAAAGAAAGTAGCAAACGGTCAGGAGGCATCGTCGTCGAGTCCCACCCGCTCCCCATCGCTGCCACCGTCACCAGACATACCCACAGGACCGCTCAGTATCGTCATACCCCACGAAGACCGCGAGGTGGTCAAGATAAATAATTCCAATTTGACAGATCTCAAGAATGCTTGCGACGATGCGGTGAAACGCGTATGTGGCCCTTTTATCTTGATGGAAAGGAGTGAAACTGACGCCCAACGTCGGGCAGTATCTCTCCAGGCCAGAGTTGTTCAAGCAGATATTCCTGCACACAGATGTGCGATTGGCGCTTGGATGGTCGAGTGTGCTCGTTGCTGCAGGGACAGCGTTATATGGCTACAAGGTCGAATTTGAGATCGCGAAGCCGGTCGTGTGGGTAGGGCTCAGCCTGTAAGTGAGGCGCTATCTATGTGGTATACTGGACTAATATGCGCAGATACATTATACTGTCCCTCGTCCAGACCCTGTACGCTTATTTCGTTGAAGGGGATACTGTGTTTGTAGGAAAGAGGAAAACGTTCTCCAAGCGAGTGCGTATCGTGCTGCTGCCGCCTGCCATCTTACTCATCATATTGCCAGATTGTCACAGAACGGATAACCCTCGCCTCACGGACGGAGCCCGTCAAGCAATCCAAGCCTCCTTCATACGAACTCACCGTATCCTATGTCCGCTCGACGAGTAATGGAAAATCACTTCTTGCGAAAGGAAAGACGCGGAGCAAGAAGGAGTATAATGCGTTCTTCGACGAGAATGGCGTTATGGACCAAGAACGGTTTGAAAAATATGTCGGGGAGCTTGTTGAGCAGGCGATGGAAGGAAAAGCAACGTAAAAGATTTGGTCTTCGTTTAACATTGGTCTCTCGGTGTAGGTATGGTTGCTGTGTCTGTTATACCACGATCTCATGTGCTCTCGTTCGCAGTTTAGTAGCCAGACTTTGTATATACAGCATGCGATGTATTCCGCCCTTTGAGCCGTCTGACAGCCAGTATTTCGGGTTTTATTCCTCAACAGAAATGTAACGATGTCTAGTTATTTACAAAGTGTACATGTTAGTTAGGGGCTGTATACCAGATAGGTACACGTGGCGGAATGCTCTGATTAGATTTCGTGTCCGCCACGACTGCTAATGCACACTTGCTTCATTACCGTTTCCATTCCATTTCCTTGAGCACGTCAACAACTCATTTAAAGTCGATATTTCAACCACACAAAGGGCGACTGTTACGCCATCTACTCCAATATGCGGACGTCTGCCGTATGGGTGCTGTTCAGCAGCCTTTTCGTTATTTGCTCAGCCGGTCCACCTGTTAAAGTCTCGCTGAGGTCGTCATGGCGAGCACCACCAGTTCTTGTCGAAATAATGTGCGTTTCCCTGCCTTGTTACCCGACCAAGCCTTACATTGATGCGTCGAAAGTGAAACGATCGCACTAGAGAATCCAGAAGCATTTTTCCCATTCGTCGACAGCCTAACGAACCCTGAGACGCGTGCGCTCGCAAAAGACCTTAGTCCTGAAGCTGTGCATCAGCTCGCACTCCAAGCAGCTGCAGCAGGCGGGTTCCTTTCGGAACCGGGGGCACTGACCGCTGTAGAAATGAACCTGGCAATGCACTCTGCAACACCGAAAATTGAAGCTTTTTATCAACACTACTCTGACCTGAATTCGAAAGTCGATTGCGGCTCCTGGGTTGACTGGTACGGCACAGTCGTGTGTGACGTGGAGACTCTGGTCCAGCTTGCGGGTAGGGAGACCATCGATTCGAATGAAGGCATATCGTGAGTGGCGCGGTCTCTTGATACTCGTTCCCATTTTACCTGTTGTCAGTACTCCTTTCAGCCGACCCAAGATCCTGTCGTTTGATCACGTCAGTCCTTCCCCCAGCCTGACTTTGGACACTCCGCCTCGCACGGCTATTCTATACGCGTCTTTAGACTCAGAAAACTTCCGCGAGCTGCATTCGTATTTGTTATCCCATGCTTCGTCGAACAGCATTGAATATGTCTTGCGATATATTCCTCCCCAGCAAGCCGACGATGCTCCAAGAAGTTTCTTGTCCGGCTACGGTGTCGCGTTGGACCTCAAGAAGATGGATTACTTGGCAGTGGATGACCGAAACATGAACGGTGGAGGTCTGTCGTTTCCCTCGGGCTGCCGGACCACCCGTGCTAACCTAATGAAACGTAGCTGGAGCCGCAGACGACATCTCGGAGGAGATTGGAAAACGTATTGATGCCGTGGCATCCTTGATAGAAGCATATCCGGAGAATACCACTGCACCGGAAGCTACAGTGCCGCTCACAGAGGCGGAGATCTTAGGTTGGTAATTCAGCAACCGTGGTCACAATTTAATATTGACGCTGTCTACAGAACTGAGTTGGAAGGCATCTCAGATCATTGCTGAATCCTCCGAACCTCTGGATACCCTTAGAATCATTTCCCAAGACTTTCCCAAATATGCAACCTCGCTCGGAAGACGCGTCGTGGTAAATGAGAGCGTCGCCGAAGAATTACACAACAATCAACTCAGAGTACAAGCCGGTGGACATGCGTTCTGGTTTAATGGTGCACCTATGGCAGAGAAGGATGTTACGCCGTATGGATTGCTGAGAATGTTTCGCAAGGAGCGTGGAATAATGTCGTCGTTGACTTCTTTGGGTCTTTCAAGGGCTCAGGCGATGGAGCTGCTCACCCATCCTATCATCGCAGCTGGTCAGGGTGACAAGGCTGGCTTTGATGGTTTCGTTGATGCCAGCGATCGACCTGAAGGAGGCGAAGTCATCACTTGGTGGAACGACCTGGAAAAGGATAGCAGGTATGTTACGTGTATTCAGTCATTGCCTGTATGACTAACCATGTTGCAGGTATCAGCGTTGGGAACCAGCTATTTCTACTGTGCGTCTTCCCGGCCACGTTATAATTGTTCCTCTATGCTAACCCCTACTAGCTCCTCCGGCCTTTGTATCCAGGACAGTTCCATAACATTAAACTAAACATCTTCAACATTGTTTTGGTACTAGACTTATCTCAGACCAATGCATTGACTTTCATTGGCGGCGCGGTAGCTAACATCATCGAAAGAAGCTTCCCTTTCCGCTTTGGCATAGTGCCTAGCATTGAAAGTGAAGATGGTGTGTAAATCTCCTCATATCAATGCCAAGGAGGTGACCTCAGTTAAAATTACAGGTCTCAAGATGGCCCGGTTGTTCTACTTCCTCGTGGATAATTTTGGTAGAAAGAAAACGATGGGGTATTTGAAGAAGGTGATTGCGTCATCCCTTTTGGCACAACGATATTGACTGTTTATTGTAGTTGTCGCTGGTCGGTATGCCGCCGCAACATAGGAAACCTAACGTTCAATGGGATTTAGTCCGCTCGGAGTTTGAAGATCTGTTGGATGTGGAGGAGTCGGAACTTGAAGACGCGATCTTCGATAACATCCTTGAAGGACAAATAAAGGTTTCTAAGTCTTTTGACAAGGTTGACGCATACGCCAAGCGTATAGGCGCTTCCATGTCTTCCAATCCAGAAGGCCATTGTTTTGTCAATGGGAAGCACTTTGAGATGGGCGAGGTAAAGGGAACTCGTATGCTGTGTCAATTACATCGTCTTACTTCTTTTCAGACTTTTCTTCGTAGCATGCAAATGGAAGTAACCAGACAGATACAGCATCTTCAAGAACAGGTATTATTATTTTTCTTGGCGGTGGTACCTTCTGTAGCTCACGACGTGTGCAGTTATACGAAGGAAAACTCACAGACGACAATAGCAGTTCCATGTCGACGTACTTTTACGACCTTCCCTCGACGCAGAAAACGAGGAACCGGTTCATCATTCCTTCAAATGCGATCGGAAGCTTGCGTATATATAACCTTCCTGAACTATTTGCCCGTACGGGCTTCGACGTCGGTCCCGGTGCTTTCATATATCCTCGTAGGTGACGCTTTGTTCTCGTTTAGTATCCGCTTACGAGTTGTGCTGCAGCTGAGGGAGAAACACCCCTTACGCTCTTTCTCATCGCTGATTTTAACACCGAGGAAGGGCTCGAACTCTTAAAGTCGGCCTTGGCATCGATTGTAAGTTCTTCACCATTCCTTTCGCTACGGAACGCCGAAAACTTGGTACCCATAGGACGAGCAATCTGAAACACGACTTTCGTTCATTCACAATCCAAGTGATCCAAAGTTGGATATTACGGCACAGCGCACACCGGTCGCGTGGCTGTTAATGCATCTCATATCCAAGGGACTACTGTCGAAGTCATCACCGACCCAATTGATAGGAGCTTTGGGATTGGAAGCCCCTCTGTCAATGGATGGAGGACGCTCTCAGATACCCTTGTCTCAAGAGGGCACCTTTCAGGCACTTGCAGGACAATCGGAAGTCGATACTGAAAAGATCGCTCAGCTCATGAAGAGTAGCCGTTTACTGATACGGGACATACAACTACCTGCAGGCTCCCAAGGCATTCTTGTGAACGGAAGAGTAAGTGAAACGACTCGATCACTCATAAATTTCTTATGACCGACAATGAACATAGGTTATTGGGCCATTGGAGACTAAAGAATTTGGTTCTGCGGATTTTCATGCGTTGGAAACGTACGAGCTGCGTCGGCGAGTCGAATCTGTGGTCTCTGCGATACATAACGTGTTGCCCTCCGCTGCCTTGCTTGATCGGCAAGTTGAAATCACTTTCCAATGTACATCCAACTTACAGTACAGCTAGTGCGTCGTTGGCCAACCTGGTGTCCCTGGCTTCGTCGGTCATATCATCGATAAGTTTGCCTGATCCAAGTGAGGCTGGTCTTTTCGATACAGCCCCGAGACCCCGCCAAAGAAGTTACAGAATCCTCGAGAGCGAATATACGTGCGTTCTGAGGGTATTCATCTATTTAGTTTTCTCATTCTATCTATCAGGGGTTTGGAATATGGTGACAATACCACGGCGTTGTATCAAATATCCGCCATTATCGACCCTGTCGGCGAAATGGCTCAGCATTGGTCAAGTATATTACAGGTATGTCAACGATCCTCTGGTGGATTATCATCGAAGTTAAATATCGCTATAGTGGATATCTACATTTCCAGACACCTACATTGAGATACACTTGAATCCTGGACCGCATAGTGAAGTTCGTCTCCGTCATCTAATTCTTTGTACGGTTTCTGATAGTGATGTAGATTCCACTGAAACGGTTCTTCCGTTACAACCTGATCCCGTCTCTGTCTTTCGATGAGGATGGGTACGTGGTGCATTAGTCTTCGACTTATAGAGGTTGACTTGAATGCAGATACGAACTTCCCGCGCAAACCATTTTCGAGGACCTTCCCGTCGAGCCTATCTATACGCTTGCTATGGATGTACCTTCCTCCTGGCTTGTCCGACCAAGAGAGGCCCTATATGATTTGGATAATATCCAACTGGGTAATATATCACCGGAAGATAGCAGTGTCGACGCTGTGTTTGATCTGGACTACATCGTCGTGGAAGGACATGCTCGTGAAACCGTGACCGGAGCGCCTCCTCGTGGTGTCCAATTAGAGTTGCGTAGCGGCGACAACGCGGCGGTTGATGATACCCTCATCACAGCCAACCTGGGCTACTTCCAATTCAAGACCAAACCTGGGGTGTTCAAACTGGAGATTCGAGAAGGACGCGGACGAGATATTTTCACTATCGACAGTGTCGGTAATGAAGGATGGAATAGTCCGAGTGTGGATGCCGTAGGGAATGAGATAACGGTTACGAGCTTCGAAGGCTTGACTTTGTACCCACGGTTTAACAGGGTACCTGGGATGGAGACAGTTGATGTGCTTGACCCGCGATACAAGAAAGCCGACGATTCCGAGGGGATGTTGGGTGGCATAACTTCGCTGTAGGGACCCGTATATTGTTAACTTTTGACATTCCCTGACATCCTCTCAGATTCAGATCTATCTTCGGCTCTACCGATCTCTCCATAGTCGTCGCTAACAAACAAGCCGATATCAATATTTTCACTGTTGCTTCGGGATTGCTGTACGAGGTAAGTGGCGGCCCGTTGCACTATGATAATGACGTCTGAACATCCTATGTAGAGGTTTGCTTCGATTATGATTCTTAGCGTGATGCGCAATACCAAGAGCACAGTCAAATTCTGGTTCATTGAAAACTTCCTTTCACCCTCTTTCCTAGTTCGTAAACATCACGTTGAACTCACTGGCGGTTATCTAAATTTCTTGCAGGAATTCATTCCTCATCTTGCCAAGGCTTATGGATTCCAATACGAGCTGGTGACTTATAAATGGCCATCGTGGTTACGTGCTCAGAAGGAGAAACAAAGGATCATATGGGCGTACAAGATACTTTTCTTAGATGTCCTTTTCCCTATGGACCTCAAGAAAGTTATCTTTGTAGACGCAGACCAGATAGTCAGAGCTGATCTTCAGGAACTGGTAGACTTGGATCTTCATGGTGCACCTTATGGTTACACGCCTATGGGCGATGATAACACCGACATGGAAGGCTTCCGCTTTTGGAAGACAGGGTACTGGAAGGATTTCCTGAAGGGACGACCATATCATATCAGGTAGGAATCCGTCGTTGCCTCACCTTGTGTCGCACTTTGCTCATGAGATCCTGTAGTGCATTGTATGTCGTTGATCTCGTTCGATTCCGTCAAGTAAGTCTCTCTGCTCCATGTGACCATTTACTTCTGCTGATCCACTGCAGTTCGCTGCCGGTGTACGTGGACTTGCGCCCGCAACAATAACTATTGAGATACTCACCTTGCACAGGACATACTACGTGGTCAATATCAGCAACTATCAGCAGATCCCAATTCGTTGTCGAATTTGGACCAAGGTTTGACCAAATACTTGTTATCTCTATTCTATCAATCGACGTTTCACGCATGCAGACTTGCCAAACAACCTCCAACGCGAAGTCCCGATAGTAAGTGTTTTTGTAGCGGAGCACATTTATGTCGTAGTGACGATTGTTCTGCTAGTTTTCATTGCATGAAGACTGGCTTTGGGTAAGTCTGTCGTTCCAAGTTCTCATCCGTCTGACTAAAATATCCGCGATGTCAGTGCGAAACTTGGTGTAAGTATTACCGACAACATCTTGTTCCTATCATTCATCGTTCCTCAGGTAGCAAGGACCGACTGCATAGGGCAAAGACCATCGACCTTTGTCAGAACCCGCTAACGGTAAGCACCGGCGGTGATTCAATCCTGGTCTGCCCTAATCGCGTCACGAAAACAGAAAGAGCCCAAATTAGCCAGAGCGCGACAAATACCTGAGTGGGAAGTATACGACACAGAGATCTCTCAATTTACTCGCAAGCTTGCTGAAAAGGGCCTCATAAAATCACGTATTGCCGCTGCTGATACTAATGTGCTGGCTGGCGCTGGAAGTGCGCCAAGTAGTAGTCCTGAATCTACGGCTGACCCGACGGATACCAGTGGAGCGGATCCCGCGGATGGTTTCAGAGAAGAACTATAGGATCAAGTATACTATACACTGATTGTAGAGATACCGAGAGCACATCAAGTGCGAACAGCGCAATTGCCAGTGCCAGCGTGCAGCTTGCAAATTGGATGAAAGGAGGGGTGTAGTACTTATCGGTGATAATAGAGCCATACATACGCCGTTTATATTCCTAAAACAACTTGGTGCGGACTTGCGTTGCTCGGGTCGGTTGAGGCAAGCTTCGGAAGGAGAGCAACGACATACGTTGGCAATTGGAGTGGTAACATAAATGTTCTAAAATCGACGCCGAAATGCTAAGACCACTTGAGAGTTCTTACATATGTGTATTGTACAGCCTTGCTTGGCGGAATGCTGTCGTTTTCCGGCGGTGGCGTAGTTGCTAAGTACAAGACCAGGGAAACTCAAGACTTCGGTACTGGTGGAACATGATGATCACCCTTAGCCGATCACCTTGGATCATGATCGAAGTCAAAAGCCACAAAGCCGGTGAATTACAAGACGCCGAATTATCATTCGTCGAGAACATATGGGTCAGTCAGTGACGCAAATCTGACGGCCGCAGTATCTCATGCCAAGAACATAACGTCGTCGGAGCGGCAATGGGAACATATAGTTGCTCGGTGTCGACCTTGAGGAATGTGGCCATAATATGGTCTGATTGCCAAGGCCCTTATGTTCGGAACCTCAGTTTCGATCGGGGTAAATGCCCCGAATAGGGCCCACAGACGATGAAGCGAGTTATACTGTTATATTGCTATGTGATAGACCTCGGAATGCAACAGATATGTGAGTGAAGGAAGTTCATTGGGAAGTCCCCCAGCCGAGTTGATTCTCTATGAGCGATCATTTTGGCAGTTAAGATGGCGAGGGTCTCGATTGGCCATGAAGTTGAATGTTGAAGCCTCGAGAACATATGCAAGTGAAGCCAGGGACCCAGTATTCCCTTCGATGTGCTACAAGGGATCGTAACTTATCCCATGATAAATGGTCGGGCGCGTCCTCGATTCTTCGATCCCCCGATGTCTTTCGTTCTTTGATTTTAACGCCAGGCGTCTATTCAGCGTATCTCAATCCAAAGTTGAATGGAACGTCTATATATAAGTCACCAAGGTCCCCCTGATATTATTTCGTACCGTCGCCGAAAAGAACACCACCATAGGAGGACTGTGATACGGCCGTTGTGCCAAACGTACAGCAGGACCTGTCGTGCCGCACTCCAGTCAAGTTTGAATGGGGTCTTTATCATCGGTAATCATGCTGGAAAGACTTTTGACCCCAAATTGTAACCTTCGCGCAGCGACATTCGCGACATTCAGTATGGGGATATTCCCGCCCTTGATTTCGTTGTGAATGATACAGAAGCCGTGAATACAGCTATTCCAGAGGTCAAAGGGGGGTGGGGGTCATAGCGCCCGTTGAGACGACCAGATACATGGTCATGAGATAGGGCCACATCATGAATCGTGATATCCAAATCGCTGAACAGCCCAAGGTTTCCAGACACAAGGCTCCGCTGGACATAAGAAGCTGCAAAGACCCATAGACTAGGGCTTCCTTTTCCTGCATTGCCATTTTCTGTGCCATTGTTATCTCGTCACTGAACGCGGGACGAGAATCCAAGTTCAAACCAAGTACTTAGACCCATTCGATGCCATGCGCTTCAGGATCTATGCAGTTGTGACGAGGGTGAAGATGACATGAAGGTTCTCTGAATTCGACCATGGTGCAGTGATTCATAGAGACGACTAATAAACATCTGAAGGCCAGACCACGCCAGTTGAACGAAGTTGGAAAGAAAATCACGGCATTTCGGGCCGATGTCATTGATGAAGACCACGTGCATTTATTTTTTCGGATCCGGAATTCGCTGCTTGGTAGTCCTTACTCATCTTTCACCATCACACCTATCCTTAATCTACAGTTACTAGCGATCACTAGTCAAACTAAATGGAATTTGTGGCTGCACCGCCAGTTCATAGAGTTCTTTGCGCGGACTGTGGTGCGAGCTATCTCTTCACGAAGAAAAGAAAACTGTATCAAACTAAAATTTTGTAGGAACGCCCATCGTCCCTAATTCTGCCAATCTATGTGTAGCTTGTCTAAGGAATACGTGAGTTTCTTCTCATACTTCTGTGCGCGCGATCGTCTGATTTTATCAGGCAAGATATCACCGAAGGCATCCCGAAGCAAGGTATGTTATATTTCAGTACCAGCAACAAATATACAACTTGATTCTTCTCATTAGCATCTGTATCATTCTGTCGAAACTGTGAACGTTTTCTCGCGCCGCCTCAATCATGGGTGCTTGCTAGACCAGAATCCTCCGAGTTGCTCGCTATCTGCCTAAAGAAGCTGAAAGGTCTTAATAAAGTCCGGCTGACTGAGGCACACTTCATATGGACCGAGCCGCATTCTAAACGGCTGCGCGTGTCATTGACTATTCAAAAAGAGGTGCGATCGCCTTGATTCTGATGGATTCATTGTAATACTGACGTTTTCTTAGGTTCTCACAAACACCATATTAGAGCAGACGTTCGAGGTAGAGTACCTGGTGCAGCATGGACAATGTCCCGATTGCGCAAAACTTGCAGCCAAAAATACCTGGAAAGCACTTGTACAAGTGCGACAAAAAGTTGCACACAAACGGACATTTTTGTTCCTAGAGCAGCTCATTCTGAAGCACGGCACTCAGAAGGACACGATTTCTGTAAAAGAAGTTCGGGATGGTCTCGATTTCTTCTACAGCCAGCGCAGTCATGCCCTGAAGATGGTTGAGTTCCTGGGTGGAGTCGTGCCTATCCGGTGAGAGAAGTTTTATACTATACCTGCACCACATTCTTACGTCTTTCATAGTCAAAAAGCATCGGAACAACTGTTGTCGTCCGATACTCACACTAACACCGCCAACTTCAAATATACCTATTCCGTTGAGATCATTCCCATATGCAAAGACGATCTCGTTTGCATTCCGCTCAAGCAAGCGCGGCAACTGGCGAATATAAACCCTCTGACACTATGTACCCGCGTCGGGAACTCGCTTCAGCTTATCGATCCATCTACCCTCCAAGCCTGCGAAATCTCAGCTCCCACATATTGGCGCACGCCCTTCGATTCTCTTGCCGCCGTGTCCGATCTCGTGGAATTTACTGTTCTCGACATTGAGCCCGATGGCCGATCTCGGGGAAAGTATGTCCTCGCTGACGCCCAAGTGGCCCTGGCGGGCGCTTTCCGATCCGGAGGAATCAACACCGATGACGACGGCATGATGGACTACGAGAGCAATGGCTTTACAAACCAAATATTCCACACGCGGACCCATCTAGGGGGGATCCTCCAACCAGGAGATACCGTCCTCGGATACCATCTCACGAACGCGAACTTCAACTCGGATGATTTTGCACAGCTCTCCTCCGATCGGATACCAGACATAATATTGGTGAAGAAGACATATCCTAACAGACGTAAGAAGAACCGGACCAGGAATTGGAAGCTGAGGAGTATCGGCAAAGAAGCTGGAGAAGAGGGAGAGACTGGCGGTGGACGGGGCGTCGTTGGCCGGATGGGAGGCAGGGATCAAAAGAAGATCGAGGAAGACTACGAGTTGTTCCTTCGGGATATCGAGGAAGATGAAGAGATCAGAGGAGCGGTGAATCTGTACAAGGCCGGGGACGTGCCGATGAAAACAGACAAGGAGAAGGAGAAGTCTAGAGGGAAGCGGAACAACCAATATGCGATGGAGGTCGACGAAACGCCTGCCGTCGAAACGGATGATGAACACGAGGAGGCCGATTTCCCGGAGGTCAGACTGGAAGAGCTGTTGGAGGACTTTGACGAGATGACATTGGGTGATCATAACGAGTAGTCGACAACATATTTCGCGTTCCATCGATTGTCGAGATTTAGAATTTGCCGCGGGGTCACCATCGTTTCAGTGGAATTTGATCATTTTTGTAGCGCGTCATGGCGGGTCAAGGCACGGTATCAGAACAAGTATCCTTATGAAGGTAAAGTGTGTAGAGCTAGGTCCATCGTGTCGATATCATTTTCATGTCGACGTTCGTCTCGTGGAAGTCCAGAACTTTTGGTAGGGGCTGCGAGAGGATTCATTAGACAGAAAAGAGAACGTCTTCGGGACAGCTGAAGATCGAGATTTGGTTGAAATATGAACGTGAATGTCTTGCCAAGCGGGTTGTTATCGCCAGTGTTGAGTCTCGGAAGAGTACGGCGGAGTCAATTCATTGAGCAACGGAAGGATTAACGGACACTAACGGCAAACACAATGGCCGCAGACCATAGCAGTTAGTCTATTTATGTCCTTTATATAGGTATACATAATTCGAAGTCGTACATCTTGTCAGAGTAGTAGAGTTTCGTCCCTATTACCCCGCGTGCCGCTTAGCGTTTGGCAGAATCTTAATTGCAACGTGCGTGTCAGCTTATCTCTATCAAATAGCGATAACATTATATTGTTAATGTTCAGATGTGTTCGAGTCACCTGCCTCGTCGAATTGACGAATAGGTTTGTTGTGATCGTGGACTTGTTCCGAGTCTTCCGACGCGTCTCATTCTCATCATGTGATGAAGCATCAATGAATTTGTGCTTTGCATCAAGGGCGTCCAGACCCAATTCCCCGCGTTGCCCATCCAAGATTCACGTCGACGGTGGGGCTTATTGTACTGACAATGCTTGGGAGTAGTAACCATCGTCATCAGTCGTTCCCACCGCCGCAGCAGGGAGGCAACCATCTAGACGACATCAACGTACGTACAGTGACGGGGCCCCACAAGGAAGATTGCTCGGACCGTACAGCACTGCTATCTGCATGCTGTAGTTTGCGTAGGTGCCCAACGGCGATGTCCTCCTGTTCCCCATCTGATAGCCTCCCAAGCACCGGCCTTTAGCGGCAATACGGGGTACCATGGTAAGTACCTGGGACTCGGCTACTTTGCAGATATGACACTAACTGGATATGACGCTACTGCTGGCGTTCAAGACAAGCGAGAACGAGTCATCTGAACTCTGTTTACTCGTATGTTGGAGGCCTATAATTAGTGTCTTGTTATTATTACCTGTCTCCATTTCGTATTACGGAGATCGACGGGTGGATGTGGGACTGTCTGGTTGTACGCAGTAGCGCTTTCGACATGAAGGGAACCTTACATGTCGTTGAATTCGAATTCAAGGGATTGAACTTGTTGGCTGCCGCCGGTACAAGTATGGATGATATGTTTTCCGCGACGCTGGCCGCCATGGGCAAAAATAGCCAGGTACAGTAAATATAGCATGGCCCCCCTTTTCCCTCCAGTCCAAAATGCGAGGCGCGTAAATGATGCACATGGCTGCAAATATGACCCGGATCCAATGAGGGGGGAGTGGTTCGTCATGATGTCATGTCCGATTGCTTATTATTGAAGGTAAAGGTTACTCCTCGCCGACGCCGGATGGTCGGATGTCAGCGTGATGATGCATGGGTACGATGTTCTCGCAGCCTCCAGGGGGGTGAGGGATATTGGCGAGTGGATGTAAAGGCGTGTATACGACCATCATCAGTGCTTCGTGCGACATTCAAATCGGATCTTTGGCGGGGAAAAGAGGCGCGAGTCTTTCCGAAGGTCGTGTGCTGGCCGATAAGTAAGTCGAGTTAGCCACGCTCTCGGGTATACGGCAGGTGGCTGTCACACTGCTCACTGGGCTTGGGGAATGCATCCACTAGCCAAGAGCCAAGAAAAGAAGTCGCGAAGGCGGGAAGCACGCGCCACGCCTTGGATATTCGCCTTTTATTTCATCAAATGCTACTATATTCCTAAACTATGTGAATGGGGCAGGGTATACCATGGAATACCATGGAAATCAGAAGCGTGAGACGAGTAGCGGGACGAGTGCCCTTCTTTGATGTACCCTGAATGACGACAATCGGGGTAGCGAATGCCCGCGGAAAAAACGGACGTCGCACGATTGAAGAGGAAAAGAGAGGATACGGATATTCGGACCTATCTGGAATATTACTAGGGCTGCCGTCCCGATACCGTTCGCCGTAGAATCCGCTAACCGGCGTTAGTGCGAAATCAGAAAGCAGCAGGAAGGATCTTAAGAATCCGTAGAGGAATGCAAGGCTATCAGAGGAGGAATCCAGGGAAGGAGCACAAGGCAAGAGGAATGCGGAGGAAAGAAATATGTACAATACATACAGAAATTATTTATTTTTGAGGTAAAATTCAATCGCGGTGGCGGCACTTGTTTCAGGTTTACATTTTTACCCGATCTCCGACATCCGATCCGTGACCTGAAATAAAACCCAACATAGCTACCCTCGACAGCATTCTCTTCCCTCTCCCACCATCGTCGTCCGCTCTGTCTCTTTTTTCTCTCTAGTCACTGCGCTGCCCGTGAAGGGACCTTTCCCGCCTCTCTTCTCCCCCACTCCCGCTTATCGATAATACAATGTCCTCCAACGTCGAAAAGGAACCGGGTGATGTCCAGCCTGAGGCTGGCACACCGCCCATTGCTGAAAAGAAGAAGAGAGAGTACAAGGACTTTGGCCATGAAGAGGAAAAGGCTACCCGTACGTTTTTGCCTCGGTTATCCTGTCGATTGCCCCTCTGACTTGTCCACTGCAGACGCCAATGTGGATATGTCAACTGTGAGCTGTTCGACACTTCAATCGCCTTTTACAGCTACCTTACACACCTTTGCAGATCGAGTTGAAGGCAGAGGACCTCTACGACAAGGAAAAAGTAGATCTGGAGACTGTTGTCATCGACGATGTCTTCAAACTCCTTCAATGCGATGAGAACGGTCTCACTCCTGACGAAGCCCTGCGTCGTCTTGAGTTGTTCGGTCCCAACAGACTTGAATCTGAGGAGCAGAACCCCATTCTCCAGGTATGCTTCGCAATCTCTTTCGCCAAGTTCGCCAAGCATTCATTCCATTCTTAGTTCCTCAGTTTTATGTGGAACCCGCTGTCCTGGGTCATGGAAGCTGCCGCTCTCGTTGCCATCGCTCTCTCCAATGGCGAGGGTCGTGCTCCTGATTGGCAGGATTTCGTCGGTATCATCTTGCTCCTGTTTATCAACTCTTCCATCGGTTTCTATGAAGAGCGTAATGCTGGGAATGCCGTCAAGGCACTTATGGACTCCCTAGCTCCCAAGGCTAAGGTCAAGCGTGCCGGTTCTTGGTCAGAAATTGAGTCGGCGGATCTTGTACCCGGTGATATGGTGTCCTTCAAGATCGGTGACATTGTGCCCGCCGACTGCCGTCTTATTGAAGCCATCAACGTGTCCATCGACCAGGCCGCCCTTACTGGTGAATCACTCCCTCAGTCTAAAAAGGCTGGCGACCAGTGTTTTTCGTGCGTTACTTTTGTGCTCGTGATCGTGTTGTGTCTCTGATCTTATCTTGTTCATTTAGTGGTTCGACTTGCAAACAAGGTGAAGCTGAGGGTGTCGTCATCTCGACTGGTGCCAACACTTTCTTCGGTCGTGCTGCCTCCCTTGTCGGCCAGGATGATGACACCACCGGTCATTTGCAGAAGATTTTGGCTCAAATCGGGTCTTTCTGCTTGGTCGCCATTGGTATCTTCGTCCTCCTCGAAATCGTCATCTTGTACCCTCGCTTCCACTACACTTATCGTCGCGGTCTTGACAACATCCTTGTCCTCTTGATCGGTGGAATTCCCATTGCCATGCCTACCGTCTTGTCCGTCACTCTCGCAGTCGGTGCCCAGCAGCTCGCCAAGCACAAGGCCATTGTCACACGTATCACTGCCATTGAAGAGTTGGCTGGTGTTACCATTCTGTGCTCCGACAAGACCGGCACCCTTACCACCAACAAGCTTACCATTGATAAGGACACCATCCGTACCTACGGTCCGTTCTCCGCCGATGACGTCATCCTCCTTTCCGCCTACGCTTCCCGTACCGAGAACCAGGACGCCATTGACTCATCTGTCGTCCAGGCTATCGGTGACCCAGCTAAGGCCCGTGCTGGCATCAAGCTGCTCGACTTCAAGCCTTTCAACCCCGTCGACAAGCGTACCGAGATCACTTACCGTGAGGAGTCCACCGGCAAGCTGAAGCGTGTCACCAAGGGTATGACCGGTATCATCATTGAGCTTTGCACTCGCAACAAGACCGAGGAACTGGAGAACAGGTTGGAGGCTGATGTTGAGGAGTATGCTACCCGTGGTCTCCGTGCTCTCGCCGTCGCGTTCGAGGAAGTTGATGGTGATGATTTCGAGGCCGAGGGCAACGGATTTGAGCTCATTGGTCTTCTTGCCATCTTCGATCCTCCCCGTGACGACACCAAACAGACTATCGATGATGCCATGGCTCTCGGTGTGAAGGTCAAGATGGTTACCGGTGATCAGCTCGCCATCGCAAAGGAAACTGGTCGTCGTCTTGGCTTGGGTGACCACATGTACCCTGCCAAGGTGCTCAAGGATGGTCCCGCCCCAGGCAGCAAGCATGGCTCTTTGGATGAGATGATCATGGATGCCGATGGTTTCGCTGGAGTCTTCCCAGAGCACAAGTACGAGATCGTGAAGCGTCTCCAGGGTTTGGGTCACTTGTGTGCCATGACTGGCGATGGTGCCAACGATGCCCCTGCTCTGTCCCGTGCCAACGTGGGTATCGCCGTCGAAGGTGCGACTGACGCTGCTCGTGGTGCTGCCGATATTGTCTTGACAGAACCCGGTCTTTCCACCATCGTCCATGCTATCCGTGGCTCTCGTATCATTTTCCAGCGTATGCGGAACTATTCAATCTACGCTTGTGCAGTTACTATTCGTATCGTCGTCTGTTTTGCCGTGTTGGCCTTCGCGTACCAGTTCGACTTCCCGCCATTCATGGTTCTTATCATCGCCTTGTTGAATGACGGTACCATTATGACTCTCTCCGTTGACCGTGTGCTACCTTCCAACACTCCGGATAGTTGGGACCTGGCTGAAATTTTCGCGTACGCTGTTGCCTATGGTTTGTACTTGACCATGTCGACGTGAGTTTTCCTTTGCATGCACATTTACCTCACGGACTGACGTTTTAATATAGAATTGCCTTGGTCATCATCATCATGGAGACCACCTTCTTCCAGGACAAGTTTGGTGTCGCTCTCGAGGAATCCCCCGTCCAAGCCAATGACCGTCAACTTCACATGGTTGTCTATCTCCAAGTCGCCATTATTTCGCAGGCTCTCATTTTCGTTACCCGGTCGCACGGATTCTTCTTCATGGAGCGTCCTTCCGCTGCTCTTTTCTTTGCTTTCTGTCTAGCGCAGCTCGTGTCTTCAATCATTGCTGCCTATGGTGACTGGGGCTTCACCGAGATCCAGTCCATTTCTGGTGGATGGATTGGCATTGTTTGGGTCTGGGTAAGTTTATAATTGATAAACGTCGTGGCTTCTTTTTCTCACGCGTTCCTTGTAGAACATTGTCTGGTTCTTCCCTCTCGACTTCATCAAGTTCGGAATGAAGGCCACTGTCATCAAGTTCCTCCGTGAGCGTCGCGCACGCCAAGTCGCTGCTGCTTCTCACGAAGGCGTTCCCATCACTCGTACCCAATCGCGTGTTGCCTCTATCAATGAGTCGTTGTATTCCAACCGTGTGTCCTTCATTAAGAGGGCTGCACGGAAGGTCGGCTTTGGTGGCAGAATCACGATGAAGCCCGAGGAGTTGCAGCGTTTCAGCAGCATCCAGGCGCAACGTGTTGGTGCGACATTGGCTCGCAACCCTTCACGCACTGCTGCTTAATCACATCGCGAGAGGAGAGAAGTTTGTGTGAGGAGTACGGGAGGCGATTATCTCGATTTGTTTGCTCGTTCCTGCCATCCTCGTTGTCTTAGCGGAGCTGGTGTCATTTACTTTATTGTCTCTCCTTCACGTACCATTAGATCCTCCACGCGCATTATTTTTTTAAACATTACAAGTTGCAATGCTAGTAAGTACATGACATTGGATATCCGCAAAGGTAAAGGGAGAGTGTGGAGGGTGGCTTGGTGATTGTTCCTGATTGCTCGGAGGTGTAGTTTCGAATTTTGTTTGTTACGTATTCTATTTCATGACTGTGTACGACTTAATTACCTGCCTCTGTGCAGCAAAATGCAATGACTATTTAGATTGTACAAATGACTTGGAAGGAAGGAAGAAAGTTTGTTCTATTACCCGACGTGGCTCCTTAAGGAAGCATGTCGGGGACATTCTAGCTACGACGACATACTTGTGTGCGGTTGTAAGAGTACGTATACTCTCTTATTGGATCCGAATCATCGTGAATGACAAGCATCGTGTTACAGCCGAGGTCTGTACCGACATCATATTAACTACGCGCAAGCACAGCCATAATGCAGCTGTTCTCGGTCGGACTGCAGTTTGTACCCCGAGAAGTGTGGATCGGAGTAGTTTTTTCCGGAAGGATCTGGACACACACGATGCGAGAATCGCCAAGGGCTGCAGGCGGAAGGCGGGAACGGGCGGCACATCATTGTGAACCGTGAGTCTCGGATATGGGTGATCCATTCTAGTGAAGTTTTTGAGAGGTTGGCTTCGACTTCGGATAGCTTGAAACGTTGAACCGAGCATTTTTGTATACGCAGACGACGGATGTTCAAAGAGAAAATATTGGAAACATGCAAGAAAAATTTGAATGATTGAACGTTAGAGTTGTGGGATGTGGCTATGCGTACGGGGCTACAGCTCCAAAAAGAAACAAAGGCAAACTCGTTCTACCGTCATCGTATATGCGTCATGACCATTTTGTATAACGTGGGCGGGTCGCAAACTCCGGTCATCAATCACGGTTTCGAGCCTGTTTTTAGTACGATCTACCGTAAATGACTGTTATCTGTGCCGGATCCCTGTCTTCGTCCCAAGTTTTGCGTCAGCAAGGGGCCCCGCGTTATGTAACCGCGTTTAGATGGACCACCTACAAAAGCGCCGCATTCCTCGATTCCCCGTCTTCGTACTTTCCCCCTTCTCTCTCTTAATATCATGGACACCATCGACCATATCCCCCTGCAGAAAATTCGCGAAGACGGCACGGGCGAATATGACGATGCTCATCCTCACTCACCCAACCATGCCACTCACCATGTCGATGCAGCCAAGAGGAGACGGCGGAGTGCCTCTGTAGACTATGATTTCTTCGACCCTACCGGTGTCGCAGGACTGCAGAGACGCCTCAGCCGTATTTCGACTCGCACTCACGACGACATCCGACCCACCAACGACTCCGAAGTTACTCTATCAATACCGACTGATGGCACATTTGATTTGGAAAAAACCATGCGCGCGGTCGTGAAGAGGTGTGTTCCGAGTTCTTCGTAGGCCGAATGTATCGCGTTCCTGACACTCTACCCGCATTAGACGCGAAGAAGCCAATATCAAGGATCGCCAATTGGGCGTGGTGTTTGAGAACCTCCGGGTGGTGGGCCTTGGCGCAACGGCGTCTTACCAGGAGACCCTCGGTTCCACACTTAACCCGTTGAATATCGTGAACAACATTCGGACGGCCCGCCACCCTCCCCTCAGAGATATTCTTTCTGGATTTGAGGGTGTCGTTCGGCCTGGGGAGATGATACGTACGTGATGTTCCACTTTGAAATCTCTCTGGCACCGATGCATCTTTAATTTGTAGTTGTCTTGGGGCGGCCTGGTTCCGGCTGCAGTACATTCCTCAAGACACTCGCGAATCAAAGGGAGGAGTACCACTCGGTAGAGGGCGAAGTCCATTATGACTCCCTTTCTTCTGAGGAACTTGCGAAACATTATCGTGGCGATGTTCAATACTGCCCCGAAGATGATGTTCATTTTCCGACCTTGACGGTTGAACAGACCCTCAGATTTGCGGTGAAGACGCGTGCTCCTCAAGAGCGCGTCGGTCACTCCAGGGCAGAGTATGTCGACATGATGGTCGAGGTCCTTACAACCATCTTCGGTCTGCGACATGCCAAGGGTACAATGGTCGGTGATGCTGCTATCCGTGGTGTATCCGGAGGAGAGAAGAAACGAGTGTCCATTGCCGAAGCTATGGCTACTCGAAGCAAACTCAACTGTTGGGACAAGTATGTCTTCCGCATTTCTTTTTTTGATGGATGTATCTGACAATAAACCTAGCTCTACTCGTGGTCTCGATGCCTCCACTGCGCTGGAATTCGGACGCGCGTTGAGAATATCCACTGACATCGACAACCTCAGCACTGTCGTTTCTATCTACCAGGCGGGCGAGACGCTCTATCAACTTTTCGACAAGGTCTGCGTCATATATGAAGGAAGGATGGCGTACTTTGGGCCCGCAGATCAAGCGAAACAGTACTTCATTGACCTAGGTTACCTCCCTGCTAACAGGCAGACAACGCCCGATTTCCTCGTGGCCGTTACCGATCCAAACGGTCGCATCCTTAATCCTGACGTTCCAAACCGCCCCCGCACCGCAGCCGAGTTCGCTGAGGCTTTCTACAAGTCGCATCTCGGTCGTCAGAACCGCGAAGACGTTGCTCTGTATAAAGAGGTCTACGTAGGATTGCCGGATAGAGCCCACTACTATCGGGAGAGTGCGCGCGCGGAGCATTCGAAGAACACGAGGCAAAGCTCGTCAGTACCTTCCTTTTGAAAACGGGAGTGTTTTCTCATTTGCTTTCAGACCCTATATGATTTCCATTCCCATGCAAATCCGGGCCGTAATGCAGAGGCGCACTCAAATTCTCTGGGGAAACAAACAAGCGACCATCATGAATCTAGTGTAAGTTGTTCTCTGAAGTTCGTTCTTGTACGAGCTTGACTTATTTTGTGTCCAGATCGTTCATTCTCCAGGGTGTGATCGTCGGTACGGTCTTCGTCAACGCTCCCGAATCGACCTCCGCATTCTTCAGTCGAAGTGGTGTTCTCTTCTTGTACGATTTTCCTCTTGCTCGTTTTGCACTATGTTGAACTAAGCCTTTTGCAGTGCGCTTTTGTTTTCTGCCCTATCAAGTATGGCGGAGATTCCTGCTCTGTTCAATCAACGTCCCATTGTCGCCCGACACCAGAAGGCAGCGTTGTACCACCCCTTCATCGAAGCCGTCGCTCTTACCTTGGTCGATATTCCTATCTCGTTCTTGACCACTACGGTCTTCGGTATCCTTATCTATTTCATCGTCGGTTTACAACGCTCAGCTGGGCAGTTCTTGTATGCGCTTTTCCTCTTCGTCCGTTCTTATTGTGTACTAAATGTCTCAGTGTTTTCCTTCTGTTCCTGTTCACAATGGCCATAACGATGAAAGCCTGGTTCCGCGCTGTGGCTGCCGCTTTCAAGGCTGAGTCCGAGGCGCAGACGCTAGCTGGTAAGTTTATTTCTCTATTTACTTTAGTATTCCTCACCTTGCTGCAGGTATCATGCTCCTCGCCTTGGTCATCTATACGTATGTGCCTCCAAGTCCTTTCGACTTGTTCATTCTTTCTAACGATGATTTAGTGGATTCACGATTCCGAGACCATCCATGATTGGTGCTCTCAAGTGGATATCATACATCAATGTACGTCCTATTTCTTTTCTAAGTACTTGGGAACTTATGTTCTGGTTAGCCTCTTCGCTATGGCTTTGAAGGCATCATGGCCAACGAATTTCATACACTCAATGGTTCATGCGCGGCACTTGTTCCTCAAGGGCCTGGATACGAAAATGTCAGTATCGCCAACCAGGCCTGTCCCACCGTTGGATCTGTCTCAGGTGATGCCTACGTAAACGGCAACACATTTATTGCTCTTTCCTATGGGTATTCGTACGGCAATACTTGGAGGGTGCGTTGACAGGCTGCTTCTTTAATCATTTGCGCACTAATTCGGCCCCAATAGAATTTTGGAATTCTCATCGCTTTCATGGCGGCGTTCTTGGCCGTCTTGTTCATTTATTCTGAGTTCAACACAACCATTGCTGGTGAATCCGCAATGGTGCTATTTAAGCGCGGAACGAAGGCACCCATTTTGGACCAGGACAAGAAGGACGAAGAGGAATCTTCTGCACGGTCTAGTCGGGACACGATCGAAGACGCTAGTGCTGCTGCTGCGGAGGCGGAGAAAGCTATGGCTGAACACCCACCGATGACGGATCTGTTCAGTTGGCAACATCTGCAGTATACGGTTCCGGTGGCTGAGGGACAGCGGCGTTTACTTGACGATGTTTCTGGATATGTTGCCCCCGGAAAGTTGACGGCTCTGATGGGTGAATCGGGTGCGGGAAAGGTCGGTAACGATGTTGTATTTCACTGCAACAAAAGGACTAATTGTTTGTGCAGACTACGTTGCTCAACGTCTTGGCTCAACGAGTCAACAGCGGCGTCGTTCTCGGAGATCGTTTCGTCAATGGACTCCCTCTTCCCAGCGATTTCCAAGCGCAAACGTGAGTGCTTTTGAGAACTTGATTACCTATTATGCTAACACATGGATTCTAGTGGTTACTGTCAACAGATGGACACGCATGTGAACACTGATACTGTTCGCGAGGCTTTACTTGTTTCGGCAAACTTGCGTCAGCCAGAGTCGGTTCCCTTGGCTGAGAAAGCGGCCTAGTGGGTGCTAACTGTGTATCTTCCAGCCGTGTTTACTGACTCCCCTGTGCCTATTTAGTGTTGAGAAGTGCATCAAGATGTGCGGTCTCGAGGCTTATGCCGACGCTGTTGTTGGTTCGCTTAGTATTGAGCATCGCAAGCGTACGACGATAGCTGTGGAATTGGCGGCGAAGGTGGGTATTCTGCTTTATCTGTACTGAGTATCGATTTGACGTCTTTTTATTCTTAGCCCAAATTGCTGTTGTTCCTGGACGAACCTACTTCTGGACTAGATTCGCAGAGCGCATGGGCTATCATGGCTTTCTTGAGGAATCTCGCTGATAACGGACAAGCTATTCTTTGCACGTGCGTATCACTGTCACTGCAGTGCGACTATGAAATTAACGCGATTGTGTAGAATTCATCAACCTTCTGCGGAACTCTTCCAGGTCTTCGACCGGCTTCTCCTTCTCAAGAAGGGTGGTCAGACCGTATACTTTGGAGATCTTGGACACAACTCGACGACGCTTATCCAATACTTCGAGAGGAACAAATCAAGGGTTTGCCACGAGAACGAAAACCCGTAAGTCTTGCTTTGTGAAGTATCTCCTTCTCATCTGATGGGCAATACCATAGTGCTGAGTTCATGTTGGACGTCATTGGCGCTGGAGCGACTGCCCATGCAACTCAGGATTGGTACGTCACCACAGCTGTCAACTGATGCAAACCTGTATTGAATCTGTTACAGGTACTCAGTCTGGAAGAATTCTCCGGAGTGCGCCAATCTACAGACTGAGCTTGACGGTCTGCACACCGAAGGAAGACAGAGAGGCGCCGTTGAGGCTACAGTACATTCAGAGTTCGCGACGTCTTGGTTCCATCAGTTCGCTGTCTTGGTGAAGCGTGACCTCATGTATCGTTGGAGAGACCCGACCTATCTGATCGCCAAACTCGCCCTCAACATAATGTCGGGCTTATTCATTGGGGTATGTTTCATTCTCAATACCATAGATGACTGGCTAATCATTTTGTCGTACAGTTCACCTTCTTCAAGGCGAAGGATAGTCAACAGGCGACTCAAAACAAGCTATTCGTAAGTACATCCGACTCATTGTCGCTGTCAAACTCTCATGATCTTTCAGTCTATCTTCTTGGGCACAATTCTGGGCGCTCCCCTGTCCAACCAACTGCAAGTTCCATTCATCAACATGCGCAATATTTACGAGATTCGGGAACGTCCCAGTCGCATGTATCATTGGTCGGCCTTGCTCACAGCCCAATTCGCCGCCGAGATTCCGTGGAACATCCTTGGTTCAAGCGCATACTTTTTGTGCTGGTTCTGGACAGTTGGCTACCCATCGTCTCGTGCCGGCTACACGTTCCTTATGATGGGTGTCATCTTCCCTCTGTACTACACGTCCCTCGGTCAGGCTGTTGCATCCATCGTGCCCAATGCCGAGCTCGCAGCGATCTTGTTCAGTTTCTTGTTCTCTTTCGTCATGACCTTGTGAGTTCCCTTAGCTTCAATTGTGGGATTTTGATCTAACCCAATGATGATTCTAGCAATGGTGTCCTCCAACCGTTCAGCCAACTCGGGTGGTGGCAGTGGATGTACCGCGTGTCTCCTTACACTTACCTCATCGAAGGTCTGCTTGGACAAGGTCAGAAAAGTTTCTTTTGAGATATGAACGAGTTATGACTTTCTACTCTCTATAGCCCTCGGCAGACAGAACGTAACTTGTGCACCTGTTGAACTCGTCTCGATTATTCCTCCATCCGGGCAAACATGTGGCGAATATCTTAACCCGTACATTGCTGCCAACGGCGGTTATTTGACGGACGCCAATGCTACGGGCAGCTGTTCATTATGTTCAACCGCCACAACGGACGAGTTCTTGGGTAGAAACTTCAACATCTTCTACGAGCACAGGTGGAGGAATGTCGGGTTTCTTTGCGTCTTCATTGCTTTTAACGTGAGTCTAAATCTGCTAAAGACTTGGTGTCGTAACTGACAGCGACTTGATAGATTTGGGCCATTTATGTCTGCACATATTTCTTCCGTGTGCGCACAGGAAGTTTGCTAGCCTCGTTTAAAAAGAGAATTGCTCGCCGCCGATAGGTGCTTCCACATAATATTCGCATAGGCCCTATCCACGCTCATTGGACTGATTACATACTAAGTTATATAGAATTTATTATTGGTTTTCCTAATTTTTCACAACTACCTGCATAGGAAAATAGAAAGCCCCTTTGTACATCTTAGTTACAGTAGTGTAAACCGTACGTTCAATGCAAGCTATTTAGTTCAATAGAACTGTTACTTATCGTCATTGTTGGACGATATCGAAAAGTATTATAAGTTATTTTACTTGAACACCAAAGGCGCGGTACTGTCTCCGACCGTTGGGCACTAACGCCATCTGCAGATATTCGCGTACGTTGATCAACTATCGGTGAATACCAAACTGTTTATCCGCCATGAATCCAACGTTGATTTCACTCTTCTCAACTACACTTGAACACAGGCGTTCATCGTTGCCGATGTACTTCAGACTTCAGGTGTGGTAAATGGTCTCGTGCCATAGGTGTTGAAAGAGAGCAACGTTGATGGCCCTATAAAGCCAATGAACGCAGGCAGATATATTTATTAAAATAAATCTGTGTAATTGTACTCTACTAAGGAATGGTCTTCGGACTTCCGTTCGTCCCACCTAGTTCTCCGAAATTGCAAGCTCGCTCGAATTCTGACTTCTTGTGCGTCACCTTGGGACCCTGTGGTCGTGATTTCACTTATCTCGTACTAGTCTTGGATAAGTTTAGATGCCTTTTCAAAGCACGTACCACTTTTCCTCATTGTCGGCTATTTTGGAAATAGCATATAAAACTTTGACACAGGTTTTTGACCACAGCAAAATGCACCTGGATTCACTTTAATGGTAAAACCGACGGATCTACTGGGGTCAAAAGAATGCGTCAAAACTTCCTCTCGATTCCAGCTGTTTCCCTCGCATTGACCAGCGCGAATGAGTCACCAGCCAGGAGTGGGTGTTCTTAGTCCACGCCTAGATGATCCTCTAATACCCAAAGAGACCGGCTCCCCGACGATTACTTAACGTACTTACGGAGAGGAGTAACGAGGATTGAAGAACAGCAGGCATCCGAAGTGCCGTTAAATGCCGGAAGCTTCGGCTCGACGAGCCGAAGAGCCCGTGACACAGAGAATGAAACTGCTGATCTTCGGCCCGCCCTTGAAGTTGCGTTTCCAATGCGTTTCAGCAATGTTTCAAAGCACTGGACTCTTCTTCTCGGATGCTCTGTAAATCATGGCCTAGGTTTCATCTATGCACTGCTGGTGTGATAAACGTGTGATCGACCTTCTCCCTTACCTAGTTGGAGGTCCTTGCTACTTGCACTGACGATCTACTAGGTGCCAGGCTGTAGGCAATCGGACAAAGGTCTTGCTTTCGCCGTTATGATCTCTTGCGGTTTCAGTCTATATTTCAACCTAGAGTATGTATGAAGTCTGTGGTACTCTTCTTGCTGGAATTGGTGCTACACAATAATATTATACAAATCGGACCGCAAAGCTTATTCACCCAATTTCTCGCACTGCTAAGGGCGCACGGGGAAGTCGGCGGCTGCTCTGCAGTGCATTCAGCATCGCAGTCTCGGATGTTTGATATCGACGAGTCTCAGCGGATACTTTAAAACCAAGACTTGTCTTTCCACTGAGTTGCATTAATAAAGGGCCTCTCCCTCATTCCATCCAATATCCTCTACGTTCCACGGTTACGAGATGTTCACATCCACCCTAATTGCCCTATCTCTCATCTTCCCAGCTTTCGGCGCTCCCTATCACCACCAACCAGGAAACAACTGCGATGTTTCCCAAGCTAAACTTGTCCTACCCCCAGGAGTGAACCTTCCGCCACCAAGTGAACCTCCTACTTATATCACTGTCGGTGTGGGGACGCAGAACTACACCTGCTCGGACTCGGGCACTTACACGTTAGTTTTCCATCACTTCCCAGTATGTATTATTAGTTCTGATAAGACCTCGTAAACCCGCAGAAACGTCGGCGCCGTAGCATCTATCTTCGACATCTCCTGTCTTTACGGCACTCCTTCCTTCGACAGCATCCAAGACACGGTTTTGGCCGCTTGGGAAAAGTCCCCCCATGACATATCACACGAACTCACTCTTTTGGGCGAGCATTTCTTCATCACCAATCCCATAACCGGAATTGGCATCAGTCCAAAGTGGGATTTTACCGCTACGACTGGGAATCCAGAGGCGTTTGTAGTAGCCAATGGAACAGCAAGGAGCCCTGCGCCTACTGGGAGCCAGGATGTTGACTGGCTGTCCCTCAAGCAGGTTTTAGGAAAACTTGCGGATGAGGTGTACCGGACCGATACGAGAGCTGGGCAGCCACCTGCTACAGTAGGTGTTCTTTTCCATACTACGTGTTGACTGCTCATGAAATGTTCCGTAGTGCACCCCAGGATCGGAACCTATCACAGTGAAGTACTCTGCGAAGTACTGTGAGTGACTTCCATTTTCCGACGTCCGTTCCCCTCAAATACTGATCCACGTTTTATTCCATTCCCTAGGGTTCTTTGGTGGATGCTTGTAAGGCGCCTACAGAACGTATACATATAGTTCCCGCGTTTCTACGGACATTTCAGTGGCGTAGAGCAGAACACTAATATATTCACTCATTACGACTCCAGTATATTTCAGTGCTGTAAAAATACATGATTAAATGCTTGATACATGTTGTATTGTCCAATTCCGCAAAACAAAAAAAGGTCCGAAGTAAGGAATGTGTGATGGAATAGAGCGCGATCTATTTTTAAGAATCAGTTTCTATCCATTTAAAGACCTATAGAACGAAAATGATCAGATGGATGGTAGCAGGATGACTTTAAGACGTACCACTCGTGTCATGTCTATATACAGGGATTGCTGGACAGCATGGGTGTCACCTGTATAGTAAATCCGTTCGTCATGAACGAAGATATATGTCGTAGGATGACCTCCAATCAATGATGAACACGAATTCTGTGGCATTTTCAAAGATGGGACGTACTGCCATCAAAATTCGTCCACTCGGCAGATAGTTCATAGGTTAAAGGGTCCAAGAAGAACTGGAAGGATGTTGATTGATAGAGGTAATAATGCCGAGAAAGATACTTACGACGTGTGTCTCGATATATGTTTCTGTATTCGTATCAAGAGTCAGCGTGTTCCCGGGGTATGCTATGGCCCGAAGTTAGCTAGCGCTTAGTCCCAGCAGTGAAAGGACAAACCAATTATTCGTGTGGTCCGAGCTAGGTGAAAGCTAGTAGCGAAAGTTCAATGTCGGCGTATTCCTGGAAGGTTGACGCTACCCACTTCTTCAGTCCAGGTCTGAGAGATTGACCGAAGAAACCTGCAGTGATGCACATCGTTTCATCCTTGTTCTAGAAACACCTATACTTAAGTTCAGTGCCTCGTGAGAAAAGGTACTAAACGTACGGAGTCATAGACATCTCCTCCATACCCGTATGCGCGATAGGTGTACCGGGGGGCAGAGTTTTTCGTATGTATGACCTTGTGGCCATCGACATAACCTACTAGTCGCTGAAGGCCATGTCTTTCATAGATGGCAATATAACCGGTCGACGACCTGGGAAACGAAATCATTCAAAATTTATTAATGGTTGTAACAAGGCGCTTACCATGTCGGTACTGAAGAGACGACTGCAGATCAGAATGCACATTAATGGCATTGATTCAAAGGAGGGTTAGCAGACGCACATGTAGTTTTCCTCGTTCTTCTCGGGGCATCATGCAGAAGTGGGGGGATTGATTCCGACTCTACCAGTGACTCTCTGAGATTTGTCTCCGATGGTGGTTGCGCGCCGCGCAATCTAAACCGATACTGCAGTTCGTTCGTATACAGAGCATCCGGCTCATTGAGAGGCAATGAAAGAATGGCTTGGAAAGCAGCAAAAACATAAAGGAAAGTAAATATCTTCGTCATGGCGCCACTGGGATTGCGAGATTAGTTGAAAGATCAAAATGAAGGAATAATAAGGGAAAGAGAACGGCGTTTTATGTCCGCATTCTGACGTCCCGCCTTTTTATTACGGAAACAATTTCCAACGAAGGAGCCATCAAATAATAGAAGACCGTCATAAAAGGTCCGTGGGACACTCGCCCTTATGAAACGCCCACGTCGATCATTCTCGTTCTAAATAGTGCCGGTGGCAAATCCAATGTGCCACGCCCCTTCACCAAGTCGACCATTCAGTCGCAACACTAGCTGATGTCAGTACTCGTGGACCCGGGACCTGTTGCCAAGAACTGACTGACAAATGATGCGCCCAATATTGTAGGGCTGCACAGAAGACAAAGTTCTTGCAGATCACCCACGCCGAGTCGTACTAGGTCGTCTCTGTACCTGACAACGGTACGCAGCACAAAGATATATTAAAATTCGTCACAGTTTACTTGGGTCCTTGTCCATGATGTTGTGGTGTGTATAAATACTAGGAGAGAACGATAAGTAGTCCAAGTCAAAACATAGTGTCATGAAGAAGAATCAGTATACGCAGGCGGCGGGAGATCGGATAGTCTCGCAATCTCTCTAACGAGCATCTCATTTCTTCGCCGAAGTTCGGCAACCTGTTCCTCTTCCTCCAGGTCCTGAGCCCCGCCAGTCTCATCATGCGCATCGTGGGCAGGTGCCGTAGCACTAGCCTCAGAGCCAGAGGACGGACCTGCAGAAGTCTGCATCAGTTCCCGCCTTTTAGAAAGGATGGCAGCTTGGGAGGCAACCGCAGAGCTGAAAGGCGATAGCAAGGAAGCTGACGGTGTGGTGGGCGACAAGGTGCCGATGGGACTCGTGCTTCGGCTGTTTTGTCGTAATTGGTCTTGTATTTTTTCGAGCTTCGCAGCCTGAGAAAAGATGACCTCGTCTGCGACCGATACAGACCCTGTTCTTGTTCCACCATTGCTCTGCGAGTTAGTTCCCTGGGATTTTTGCAATTGAGAAGGGATTGTCGTTGATGTGGTACCAAGACTCGGACCGTCTAAGCTAGCACGTCTTCTGTTGGCGTAGACTTCGTTCAACTTCGCGCTCTGAGAGGGAACGGGGTTGAAGTCAGCTGAAGGGAATGCGCTGGGGGGGAGTGAAACGCTAGGTTCTGGGGAAGGTGGCTTGATCTTTTCGAGTATTGCTGACTGAGAGGCGATGACATCCCTATCCGGGGGAAGTGACACTGCAATTATTCAGGTAAGGCCAGAGAATCGCACGAAATGACCTACAGCGTGTAGTCCCTGTAGTGGTCTTTGATGGAACAGGAGGTGGATCATCATTGGTGCTATGCGACGAACTCCTTCGGTCATCTGTACCCGGCACCATGGTCGCATAGACGATCTCTGCTGGATGCGCCTGTGTATTCGATAACGCGGTACTGAGCTGATGAGTCTGTGGGGTTTGTTCTCGGGCAAACGTAATATCCCTTGAAAGTGTGGGTGGGCTAAATGAAAGGCTATTGAAAGCACGGGCTGTTGGCGTGTCAACTACCTGTGTATATTGGTCGCTAGATGCAGACAATATGCGTGCGTCAATGTTGTTTGTATCAAACGCGCGTGCTTGATCCTGGCTAAGGTTTGGGACATTTTGGTTCTGAAAGAATGGAACGTCACGGGATGACTGCGGACTGGTAGCAGGGGCAATCAAAGCAGGGGGTGGTGAAGTCAGGTTTGCAATGCCTCCTCCCGAGGACTCAGTTGTCGGGACTAGGATGGAAATTTGAATATCAGCATATTGAAAACAAAATGGAATAGCAGACTTGCCGATCTTGTATTGAAACGCTTCTTTCGTGCCATCGATCTCAAAATCACGGCCTGCACGATGTCTTCGCTTCCACCACCAATATGCAAGAGTAGACAGTACAGCAAATGCGACAAGAGACGCCAACACGGCGCCGACAATGATACCGGTGTTACCCTTAGAGCTCCCGTCTTCTGACGATGTTGTTGTTCCTGTTGGGGATGGTGTTGATCCTGATGTAGACGATCCTGATCCAAAGGAAGATGAAGTACCAGTATCTTTGCTTTCCCCATATATCGGCTCGTAAACAATGTAGTCCAACTCGAATATCTGGTCCCCGGAGACCTCAGCTAGGGTTACGGTCACCTCATGGTCTCCCGAGGCAAGACCTGTAGCACTGAGTAAAGGAAGATTTGCCAATGCAATATCATTGTTGCCGCTTCCACTAATATTGAATCCGTTTCGAGGTGAGCCATCGATCTCAAAAGACACGGCAAGGTTCCCGCTCGCAGATTGCTGAACGCCATATATTGATACTGCGCTACCTAGAAGCAGAATAAGCGTTTGAACGGCAAAACGTGTCCGCGTGAGAGACGTACCGGAAAACTGAAAAGTAAATCTGCTGCCTGCGGAGCTGCTCCTATGCACACCGCCTCCGTGGGGACTGAAAATGATTGAATCGCTTGATGAACCGTTCGTCTTGAAAGCATCACCCGAGTTCTGCGACCATGAACCGTTGTAGCTGATTAAGAAATCATTATCATCGATAAGTATGGACATGCCGGGTGAAAGTCCAGGCGGTAAGTCGGAGTCGGAGCCCATACCGACAGTATACGTGACGTAGTCGATGGATACAGGCGATTCTGAGTCGACGCCTCTGCATGTAACGTTGACAGTATGAGTGCCATTGCTTAGATTACTGACTTGGCATAGTTGTGTGTATATGTTTGATTCTTCGTCACCACCACTGGCGTTGCACGTCGTCGTGCTTCCATTGTCAACAGAGATGGAGAAGGACACGTCTTCCGTTTGCCAAAGAACGCCGGTCCATGCAAGTGAGGTTCCTGAAAGCGACTTGCGTTGGAGAGTGCATCCTCAACAGAAACATCATGCGTACCATAGAAGGAGTAGGCGAAAGAGAGCCCACTGCGCGCAGCGTCATGTGTGCTGCTATTGATGAATTGACTAGTATGGCCCTGTCCTGTGTTCCATTGTGAAGAGCCGGTGGAACTGTACTTCAAAAGATTGTCGTCGACAAGGACAGTACGAGTATTAACCATGTTTTTGCGTGGATGCTGTAAAGGAAAAGTTATCCCGAACTAGATCCAGCGGACACCCCATGCTTCGAGTGACTGCCAACGGCACCGAGTCTTTAGCACCATGAGAATTGAGACTTTCGCGTGCACTAAACCCGCACTAACGCCACCAATAGTGAAAGGTCAACACAGCCTCGATGCTTCGCAGCACCAATGCCAAGATACATATGGTTGAGGCCAAGAGAATAATGCCGCAACAGTAACTCTGAGCCCACGGTATCACCTTGGTAGGTCGAGTGTTCCATGAAAAGGAAATTAAGTACGTATACGATATCGGACACTTATCTTGCATTAACTTCATACATTCATAGGCATCGGCGTGAACGAAAGAAGCTGTCTATCCGTACACCTTGACCCAGGCAAAATCGAAGTAAGCATCGATGAAAGCAGCAGGATTATTGTTAACGTAGTCTGATGGGCCAAGATCAGATGGTATCGGAGGATGCGGGGCAAAGTAAGCCTACCAACACAAGATGATGGGCAGTTGGAGGTCGAGTAGACAGACCCAGCCCAATCACCACCTATTTCAGTCGCATACAAACTGGTGTAAGAAAAATAGCCAATCTAGAGAACATCCATCATTTTCACTCACAGAACGTCACTACATAAAAAGACCATCGCATCAGTGCACAATCACGAGTCAATTGACCGCTCACAATTGATGATGATGTTGTGAGCACCGAACTTGTCGCTTATCGAGCATGAGGTGTTCGGGAAATACGCAAATGGAGTGCCCTGCCCGAAGTTTAAAAACTGCTCGGATGTGCTGGCAGTATCGACACATACCCAAGCGTCGGTATTAATATTAGCGTTTTCAACTTGGATATCAGCTGGGATGTTGTTATTGTTACGAGCCCAAAACCAGATCTTGATGAAAGTATCCGTCCGTTCGACTGCGTACCTGAACAAAGATGTTAACATGCCAACTTGAAGGTAGCATAATCCAAGAGAAATATAGTACTCGCCATCCTCCACCGTTGTTGTTAAAAGGTGCTCCATAGCTGAGTGGATCTTGAATCTGAACACCGCAGCCAGAGTTGCCGTTGACCGCAGTGTTACAGTCATTCGTGAGGACAACTCCTATCAGATCGTGAGAAAGACCGGAGCAAATCAAAATCTAATCACTACCAGTTTCGTCCCGAGAAGCCGGCATTGTACAACCTTGTATGTACATTTGAGGAAGGATTTAAAAGTACAAAGATGATATGAACACACCTGCAGATGTATGCAAAGTCGCTTGATTGTACGCCTGATTGTTAACCCCCTCCAGGATATCGATTTCTCCCTTTTTAGAAAGTGGATATAATTGTCGATATTTTGAGGACACAAAAACGCACCAGAGTTGGCCATGGGTCTGCAAACGTCCATAACGCTGGCCAGGTGCTATACAGAGACGTATAAGGAGTTATATACGGTGAAAGACCACTGATATCCACCCGCAGCCTTGCGGCATGTGGCGAATGTTGAAGCTAAAAAAAAAGGCATTTGAATTCATGGAGATCACGAAAGCAGG
Source organism: Armillaria altimontana (assembly GCA_022818075.1). NCBI lineage: Eukaryota > Fungi > Basidiomycota > Agaricomycetes > Agaricales > Physalacriaceae > Armillaria > Armillaria altimontana. The sequence goes on from JAIWYR010000003.1 coordinate 1,457,788, forward strand.
TTGAATACTTGCACCATGACTGTGTTGCTTCCATATTGCTTGTTAGATTGCAGTCTAACGGAGTTACGTCCGGCACCAGTTGCATCTAAAACAGTCGTGAAATCTGCGCGCAGAATGAAAGTGTCATCAGACGCGTAGGTCAAATTCTGGCTGGCTGCAGTGGCGGCGTTGACATAATTTCTAGATTGAAGGAAGGGTATGAGAAGGGCATATAGAAACGGCTGAGCCCAGAGACACATACACACGACCGTTGGTTGGGTCGGCGATGGCTTCATATGAGAACCCATCGTTGAACTGGGAGCCTACAAAGCTATCGGTCTGTGAGTAGCTGACACTGGCAGCTGAAGAGATAAATGAAGCAAAGAGGGCAAATAAGAAACTGCTGGCGAGGTAAGGCATGAGACTGTATGAAGGGCTAGTTTCCACAATCACTTAGAGCCAATCCCCGCGTCTTTTATACATCGCAATGACCTACCAAACATGTTCTCAATCGAACAAGAAGAAACGGGGCTGCCAAATTAGCAGGGAAAAACCCTGAGGGAAACGCATATGGTCTACCCTCAGGCCACACGGCGCAGTCATTCTCTCATCGATTCAGCTGATAATTGTCTCAAGAAAACAGGCTTGTGAATCCACTGTCAGGAGCCGAAATAACGCATCCAATGCTTTAGCCATAAGATTAAAAGTGTACGAGTGTTCAGTATCATAAACACGAGTCAAACTCGATCGCGTAGGAAACAGGCAGTATCACTAAAGATAAATCTGAGTCAACCAGTATTTTAGCAGGTTGCATAGGGACGTTACCGCTTATGGCAGTTTATCATTAGACTGTGCCTAGTCTTGTAATCCGTCCTGCGATGTGCTGGTCTCGAAATAGACTCGCGGCAACGGCGCAGTATTTCGCCAGCCATAGTCGACTCAGGTGGTATTACTTCCGTGAGCATATGACAACTAGGCCACAAGAAGAGACTCGATAGGAATCAAGAAGCCACAGCTTGAGGAGCTCCATCCACATGAATGAAAGACATGTGAAGATGCGGCCGACAAGGATCTGGTGGGATCAAATACTACCAGTCAGTTGATATCAGAGACAGAAGTATCATCTGAAAGATTTACAGTTTTTAGAAGAGAAGCACGAGGAAGGCTACCCTATCCGCACGTTCTGCCTGCATCTGGAGATGATGTCGTCAGCATTCCAGTAAATCCATGCAGACCAGACATCCTTGACAGACCACCCGATGAAAATCATGCCACCGAGCAAGAATTTGATAAGATTCGGTCAATGATGGAACCCGCGATGGAGAAAAAGGGAAAGAATATGCCTGCAGTCTGGTGAATATAGAAACAGAGGTGCCGGCTCGTGTGGCGTGAGAAATCAGATTTTTTCTACGGACGCGGTCTTGTGACATCGAACTTTGGGCTTCAATCTTGCTTTAATCTAGGTTCAATCACCTTGTAGACTTCCTAAATCAATCCTCGTCGGCATTACGAGTCTCTCAATATTTTACTTCACAAGGATGTTGTTGACCTGATTTTCTATCTGCATTCAAGTCCGGCCCTGTCGTAGATCATAGATGTGCACTTTGCCGTCAACAAGGCAAGCCGCATGGGTCCGTGTGAGGTAGCGATAGCTCGAGTGCCATTGCATTGAAGGTAGAGATTTGATGTTCCAAGCCGCCGAGCTCTCGAGGCTTGGCGCGGAATACAAGTATCGATGGTACTGAGTCCGGAATCTCCCGGAAGAAGTAAGAACAAGCTAGGCGATGGCCAAGTCTCATAAGATAGTAACAATGTCCCATTTGTAGTAACAACAGTTGAAAAATGAGAATGCAGTACGAATATACTAAGTGGGTATATACAAGAAGTGTAAGTCTCTTGCTAAGTTGTTCTACTGTTCTAAATGCAATCCCTACGAGAAAGCTATATAGTACTAACTCCGTCCGGAAAAAGAAAAGAAAAGAACCGTCCGCTTTGTCCATAAAAAATTAATCTACTAAGTTCAATCGATATTCTGCCCTGACTGTAGGAGCATGGTAGCGATGATAGTTGCTTCGAGTAGCCCAAGCTGCATAGCTTCTGCGGCTATGTCTAGCGTGATGGTTCCATGACCGCGGCAGATCCTCGCAAGTAGACGTGGAGACGACCCACTCGAATAGAGCTACGCAGACCATAACATCAGTACAAACTTCGCCATTAATAGCCAAAGAAACAACATTAATGTATTGCTCTTGCGGAATCCACAAGTAGCGGGTCCCGCATACGTCCATTGTTCTTGAACTGCGTGTGATGTCAATAATTAGTGTTCGGCAATAGATCTTAGGAATAAAGATACGGACGCTTTGTCCTGAGATAGTCGCAACCAGTCTCTGGCCTTCTGCTTCGATATGACCCCGCGTAGTTCGACTAGTGGGTGCGATTGCCACTCGACCAGGGCGGTGCTCCTGCCTTTTGCGTCTTTGAGTACTGTATAGGTAGGCATATTTGGGTCCGTGATAAAGGTGAAGTAAGGACGTTGTTGGGGACCGATGACGGTGCAATTCAGTACTGAAGGGTTAAACGACGTGAGGTAAAAGGACACGTAGTTGGCAGGGACAGGAGGGGTTGGGTAAGGGAGAGCACCGAACAGTGAAGGTGCAGGCGCCTGTCCCCACCCGCCGTAGATACTGTTGAAAGACATTGAGAGGAGAATGGGATACAAAGAGTGTAACGGGGGATGAGTGAGGGGAATTAAATACCGATGGCAAGAAGCCTTGGAAAGGATTGTTCAGGAAATATGCTCAGAGGTATGACTCGAATTATGCGGAGGCGGATGTCTCTTTAATAGTACCGTGCTGTGGGTTTGATAATCCGTGTATCAAACCAACAGAGCCCGACTGGATGGTTCAAAGACGATAAGTTTCGAAGGTCGCTTCCATACAGGAAGTGACTCAAGTCATATTCATTCAGGTTCGGTTAGAACCAGCCTGGAGTAGGACTTTCCAATCTGGAGTCCGGGTGCCTAAAAAGATGAGTCGAAAACCCGAGAAAGAAACCCATTCGTGATAGCTCATTTGTTAACGAGTCGCTCAATGCGATGCTTACTTGCTGTTTCATTAGGCTTCGCGGCGGCTTTGGAGTATTAGCATCAAAGTGGCGTCCGGTGCTTTCGAACACTGCGTAGATCAAGAAGGAAAAAAACGATCCACCGAGAAGAGCTTATAGACAAGTATGAAGAGAAGTATCATGATCATAATCATGAGAACCCAATTTGTTGAGCAGTAAATCAGTTCTGCACAGCACAAGAGAGATGCCGACGACTAGGTGTCGAGACGCTATTTATGGCTTGATTCAAAGGGTACCACCAACGAGGCGTGAGGATTCTAGACGGTGTGGTTCGGGATGAAGTAAAGAATCCTGATGATTCATGGTACGCCGCCGACGCGGTTCCTGAGGCCTGAAGGCTGAAGCGGAGCGCTCTTGATGGATATGGACAAGCCTGACCAGATATAGGGCCAACAGAGGTGGGCTAGACTTGTACCACAAAGTTTCCCAAGACAGCGATGGAAATACCATGCATCTAGTATGAATCACATTCTTGATATCGAGTTTGGCGTATGGCGGTGACTATGAATGACGCACAGCCGATGCAGGGTCGCTTTCCCGATGGGCGCTTGTCCCGCGGGAGCCGCGTTACCTGATTCAGACAGTAACCGATGGCGCAGGCAATTCAATTTCGCTGACTCACCTTTTAAGTGTATGTTCAGTATGGTTTCAGAAGAGGTAGCTGGTTAAAAGCAATTAGTTAAGGGCATGAATTGTTGATTGTCGCAAGAAATGATGAATGGGGTGCTATAACAACGACGGGCGACGAAAAACAGAAACCAAATTGATATGTATACATGTACAAGAGACCAATCTACAGTACAACCGCTGTGTAAATCGCCTCTCGGCTACATGGCATACCTTTAAAGGCCGATAAGCATCAAAAAACAGAAAGACAAGCGTCAGACGTACTTCCTGGTCCACTCCCTAGCCGTTGCTTCGTAGCGAGTACGGTCGGTCTTGTACAAGTGAGCAATATCGGGTACAAGGGGATCATCGGGATTAGGGTCAGTCAACATCGAACAAATCGAAAGTAAAACTGCAGCACGCGAGTAAGATCAGTCTCTAATCTGATGCACAGATAATCAGCAACAAACCTTTCGAGATGGTTAACGCCGGGGACCACTGGTCTCGCAGAATGTCCAAGCAAATGGATCCATTCGCATTGATGTTTGGGTGATAGATCTTGGTCGTGAAGCTGACCTTGGGCGGCTTGAAGGGGTAGTCGGTGGGGAAGCTGATGGAGAGGAAAAAGACACCACCAGCGTATGGTGAGTCGCCCTGGACGAGAAACGATCGTGAGCATAGATGTGGCGGTGATAACGCAAATTACGTACGGGTCCCATGATTGTTGCTTGCCATTGGAACATGTTGTCGCCGGTTGGGCCAGCACTGCAGGACGAGGGCGGGTCACGGCCGAGGTCAATCAATTCCTGAATGGCCACGAAACGAAATATGAGCGACACCGCCCCTGAAACCGCATCGCGACGACTCCAGAGATGGTGAAACGACCGGAAGAGTCGGAAAGGCTTACCTTGTTAATGCGCTTGAGGGCCATTGCAGACGATACCAAATAGCGGCGAAAAACTGAAGGATCGCAGAAAATCGCACAAGATCACGACGACGACAACATGGACGACAGGAGGGGCGATTTCAATGCGATGGGTGACGATGAGAGGCACGATGAGCTCACTATACCACTGGGAAGGGAAGGAAACGAACTTACGAGGTAAAAAGGAAAAGTAGACTCTGTGAGCTGGTGGTGGTGAGCGGATAAGGAGAGTGGCAGCCTTTGTAAGTAGCTGTTTAACCACGCGACATCTGCTTATGTCATCGATTCAGATCGAGTCACTGAATCCGAGTTCACCGCGTTTGACTGTTTTGGTCTCGCTTCCTCACCATTCGCTATCGACTAGGGTCTGGGCTCAGTGAGCTGTCGCTCTCACTCATATAGGTCAGCTTTCAGGCTTGACGGAGAAATTCGAGAGGCGACCAGAGCACGTCTGTGCTTCTTGATTTTCGTTCCATCCAGAGGTCGAGGAATACTCCGGAATGTTCTACCGCGTCACTTCACAGTCACATCATTTCAAAGCAGAGAAAAACCATCGTATTTCATTCCTTCATAGCAATCGACGGTCAAGGTTTCATTTGCAGCCATCCAGCTTGCAAAATAACCGAAACCATCTCTACGATCCGGATGATACCAACAGGGCGACGTACACCCGACAACAAACCTTGGGTAATCGGAACCGAAAACCCCTACGGTCGGGATGACTGTTGTTCTAGAAAAACAGTTCACCTGGTTAAAAGCCAAAGTAATTGCACGCGCACCTTTCAAAGTCTTGCCAAGGCACTTTGAGTAGTGCCTACCAATTTCTTTTCAGAATAAATGCAGTTTGATGATGAGAATATACATGAACTTCCTTGGATAAAACCCCAACATATCCAAATCAGCGCTTGAAGACCGCCAGAGACAAAGTCGAAACGAGGCCAGACAAATCAAAACAACAGACACAAAAAAAGTAGAAAATAGAGACACATCATAGCAAACCTTCATCATCGCTATCGACGTCGTCTTCGTCGTCGCTCAAAATGAGAATCCCATTCCAAGTAGCTTCAGGCCATGAACTTTTTGTCGGTTTCGCTGACTTGATTCGATCGTCCTCGGCCGCCCTATATTTCGAAACACAACCAAACCTCAGCCAGCGCCAGATTTGCCTAGTGCAGCAACCCGGCGAAGGAAACACAAAACGCACCGGCTGGTCTCCCTGAGCAACTTCATGATGACATCCTTCTCCTGTTTCGTACGCGCTAAACTTAGCTTCGCCATAAGAGTCCTACTTTCCGCTATCTGCTGCTCCAAACGACGCTGTTTTGCAGCAAGCTCTTGCTTGGCGGCGGTAGCTTGGGTCGTAGACGGCCGATATTGGGATATTGCTATAGGTCGTTCGCGCGGCATTTTGAGAGTTTGTATAGTTTCAGTGATGAAAGAAACGGCAAGATCGTCAAGGGCACGGTCCGAGACGGGCGATGTTGCTTCAGAGCTCCCGGATACCGAAGGTAACAGCACTGAAGGTGGTGGTGTAACCACTGCAACTGGTTCCATAGATACGTCCTCTAGTGGCTGAGGCGCAACAGGAGGTGCCGAAACTTCAACGGAAGGTGTGAGTGTCGACTTCAGCTTCTTTCTTTGACTTGCTAAAACCAGTTGGCGCAACTTCTCCTCCATTGCCATATTGTCGATAACCTGTTCCGAGACTGGAGGGGAAGGGGTTGCTGGTTGGGCGTCCATCTTTCCGATACCAATAGATTTTCGCTCCCTTGCAATCCGTTCTTCCAGTTCCTTTTGTTTGACAGCCATGGATCGGAAGACGAAAGAGGGTCCCTTAGGTGCATTCTTCATGGCTCGTGGTTCTGACGGAGGGGGAGTCGGCGATGCAGACGCAGCGGGTGATCCAAGGTTAGATGAAGTTGTGGACGCGGGTGTGAGTAAATTTTGGATGGACTCTGACAAATGAGCGGTGATCGACGGGGACGTTGGTGGGGTACGTGAACGAATGGAGGTCGAAGATGTCACTGTAGCGGGAGGAATAGTGGCAGTGTCCTCGTCAGATGCACGAGGAACTGAGCTACGTTCGTAACTCAACAGAGGCGATGGATTATGATAGCTAGATGGTGTTTCGACCTCCATATCGATATCGATGTCCATGTCTTCTGATTGGCTTGCAGATCGAGAACCGAGCGGAATGTAGTGCTCCGAAGGCGGCCCCATGTCGCTTGTGTCGACGGGGTTGACCGTAATCAGCGATGATCCAGGATCACCATGGAAGGTGGAAATCTTAGCGATATCAATGGGCGCCGGACGCCAATTCGGGGCAAGTTCAGATTGAGGAGGAAGAGGGATCTTCTGCTGAAAAGCCTCGGTAACAGGAAATTGCGGTATCGGTGTCAATGGAGGCGCTGATGGTAATTGATGATAAGGTGTAGGAGGGAATGGCGTAAATGCAGAAGGGGCAGGTGATGAAACAGATGTAGGAGTATACATTGCAGAATGGACTGGAGTCGAAGCAGGAGAATGGACTTGAGGAAGACTAGCGTGATTAGCCTTTTCCAACACAAGCTTTTCTTCTGCCTCCTTCACTGCCTTCTTTGCTCTCTTCCTCTCGCGACGGCTTTGGAGCTGAGACTCCTTAGCAGCCTCTTTCTTTGCAGCCTCCTTCAGGGCGGCGAGGTCTTCAATTTCACCATCTTCCAACTCTTTCATCGTATATTCCACCGCCGGTTCCGAGACAAGATACCACCATACTCGGATGAGATCTTCCCTAGGCGCACCCTTGATGGTTGCACCAGATGAATTGGGTGGGCCTAGCCTGGGGCTCACCCATGCCCTCCGAGCAAGTTCGACCGAAGGAAACTCAATGACAGCATTCGCATTACTAGCCTCTACAGCGACGAAGGTCGGAGAACAGTCAGACACATTCTTGCACCAAGTTCGAATGTAATTGGTATTCCTATGTATCTTCGGAATTTGTTCCATGACGAGTGTGCGCGACGGATCTGGCTTGTAAGGGAATCGGACGGTTGAATCTGCATCCATGTGGGTAGTGGGTTTGACTCTGAAGGTGCGCCGTTTACCCTCGGGATCGCGATCGGACTGCATACCAATCATCGTAGTAGATTGTTTCTTCGGTTTTTCAGGCTTTGAGGGTAATCTCGGGGCATCTGGGAGTGATGAAGATGTAGAAGACAGTGGGAGTGAAAGTGATGACGGTGGCGGCGGCGGTGACTCTACAGGGCCCGGCGTAGATCTAGTGTGTGCTCCTGACGGCGGAGAAATTTGAGGCCACTGGGAAATGTCTGAGTATATATTCCACGTCGGAGGGAATGCGCTAGGAGGAGGTTCCGCAATGCTTGCCATGGAATTGACCCAATTAGACGTGGAAACATTTAGAGGCTGACCCATTGGAAAGCCTTGATAAGGGAAGGGCGGGTAAACAAAAGAGTCTGGAGGTATAAAAAACCGAGGTGAAATATCGGTTGTAGGGGAAAGGGAGGGAAACGAGGGTGGGAACGCAGCCATAGCTTGTGCCATGAGCTGAGCTGACCCGTCAACGCGGGCCTTCTTCTCTGTATGCTCTTGCCGCCTCTTGGCTGCTCGCTGCTCTCGTTTTCGCTTTTTAGACTCGGACTGCTGCGCTCCATTGAGATTTGTGGCTTTGCTCGGCCCCGCAACTGGCAGGGGCGCTGGGGCGACGGCCCTGACTTTATGTTTTTTCACAGCGCGTCCTATACAACGACAGTCAGCACGGTGAATAGCACGAAAGAGCAGGTAGACTGGCGTACCCGTCGGCTGAGAATTACTGCCTTGCTGTGAATGGCTAGCATGGTTATCAGCAGTCCACAATTTCTCCGGGTGTGCGTTGGCTTGGTCTTGTACTAGGGGCACAAAGTCGGGTGCACTTTGAAGGCTTTCACTGTCGAATTCGTCATCCGAAATAAAAATGGGGGAGCTACGGGAACCTGCACCGCGGAGCATAGTGGAGGTAAAAAGAGAGAAGGAATTGATTAACGATGACGTGAGAAATAGTTTGGCTTGGGTCTGATTCCCCTTATGTAATCCGAGTCGTTTGGGTTCGCAACGTCCACTTAAAGTCGCACTAGCTGGCACTGGCAGCAGTGCTTTGGGTCGGTATATTCTATACCGTATAGAAGTAGTTATTCATCAACTTATCGCAAGATTGAAGTTAGGATATCAATAACTATGTCGGCTATCCTCCAGGCTTCTCGGGCGTCTTCGTCACGACAATCGAAGCGCATTCAAAGAACTTGGAAACCACAAGATAACTATGGCGGGCTCTACTGGACTTTACTCAGATAAGCCAGTGAAGGCCAGTGTTATCGCATGAGAAGGGATTGGTATTGATGCACACGGGTCGTCACTGATGTTCACTGGTATAGATAACCTAGAATGGCATAAAAGGGAAAGTGCATGGAGTTAATCAGAAGGTCCGCTTTCTAAGGCAGTATACCACCCCACGTTGTACGCTCTGTGCTTTCCTGAGTGAAGACGAAAAACAAGAAACAACAACACGCACTCGATTTTCCTACAATATTCAGGATGCCTTTGCTAGACAGCAAAGGCATGTCCCGTGCCAGTGTGATGAGCTCAACGGAATCAGGGGAATCCTCGTCTGGATTCATGCAATGACAGCCGGCAGCAGAACAATGAGTCGACGAAGGATGAATTGCAATGGTGACAAAAGATAGTCGGGGCAAGTTCTGAGCATCAATGGAACCATCGATACGACTTAATTTCCCTCCCTCGAACAGAGTAACCACCGCACGACTTTCAGGGCAGATCTCTATGGTTATTTCTTGAACGGAGGGACCCATCGATGGACATGGCACATCACTGTCAAATTCGCCACAAATGAGCCGAACCGACCTCAAATTTTTATGTGGCCGGAGGTCAAGCGATGGATCAATGGACTCGGCTGAAGAAGTTTTTATTGTTAGCGTGCCTTCTGAGAGGAGAAAATAATTTACCTGGAAATAAGTAATCAATTACCACCTCTTCAAGGTAAGGTGCTGGAATTCTCAATACAGCCTTGACGACAAGAAGGTCATCAGGGCTCGCTATGACAGCCACAAAATTCTTCCATCGCAGTTCTGAACAACACTTGTTCTTTGATAGCCAGTCTTCAAGGTAGGTGAAAGAGCTAATGCCCCCGACTTTCAAAGACTCGAGCGATGCAAGATCCCATGCAACGTCTTGTTGCTGAAAGCCTGACCATAGGATAGAAAGGCTCCTGAGCGACGGCCATTTCCCTGGCGTTGAAAAGATATCAACTTTGGGAATAGCCTCTACGCCATCAAGGCATAGTTCGACAAGGCCGACGGAAAGAACCTCATTGAAAATGGCTTCAGTAAGAGACCCGTCTTCGCAGAATCTAAGATCTATGGAGTCGAAACCGGCTGATACAACGTATCGTTTCAAGGATGTGAGAGATTTAAAGACGGCGACAAAATTCGTCGTGTCAGCTATCGCGCGTCGATAGTAGGTGGTGTCGAAATATACCTCCAATGTAGTGACGAGAGAAGCAATGTGAGGTGATACGGAAATCATGCCATGGAATTTCTGGAAGGTATGACCAAGTAGATTCCAAGGTATAGCCTCGCGGGTGGGAGAATCCGACAAGATAAGCTTGATACGAGAAAACAGATGGAATTGACTCGACGCGACAAAGGCGCGAGAGGTAAGTGCACATGCTCGCAACGTCTGTTTGTCGCCATGATTGTAGTCGATGATCACGTCTATCAGTTCTTGAGGAATGGGCATGATTTCTTGCACTGTAAAGAAGATTGAGCGAGCAGGCGCCTTCGCATCACTCTTACTTACCCTTATGGTTTATTTGGGGTGACCAAGACCGTTGAGTGGGTTCGTTGAACACTGCGGCGCGGCACAGAGTGATGATCGGCTTTTGCCGACACTTGCCTACATAGATGTTACCCACGACTCGGTTTCAAAACGGCGTTATTAACATTTCGTCAAAAAGGATTGAGACAATCTGCAGAACGAGTAACACGATTTACAAACTACTCTGGGTTGATAAGACTCTTTAGCGGAACCGGCAGATTTGGATTCGGGCTAATCTGGGGTAATGGCGGACCCTGTGTGAGTACGAATGGTTCCGTCGCCGTCTTCAGTTCACCGTTTCCATACACATCCTTGGCCTTTGGTGCCTCGAATGGATGTGCCTCTGTATTGAAAATGTCTGCGTAAGGCCATGAGATTTACAGTAATACTTAAAGAACAAAGTGAATGAGCTTACATTCATCGAGACTGATATGGTCCGGGTCGTCGAAAGTCAAATATCTACCGGAAGGTCGAATAGGCCTCGCACAACACTAGAGAGGAATGTCGCTTACAAATATTTAAGCACCTCTGCGAACCAAAAGCTTTCCATGTCATCTATCTTCGAGGAATTTTTGTTGTTGACATCATTTATGCCTGCGAACGCAACTGTGGCCGGAAGGAAGGTGTTAAAGCTTTTGATAGCACTCGCTGCGCGGTCCAGGTATTTAGTATCACCAGTAGCACGCCAGGCGTAGAAATTTGATTCCAAGACCTCCGGTCTTTGGATATAATCCGATCCCGTGATGTAGAATCCATGTTGTTGGTAGAAAGATAGCTGATCAGCACTGATGCTAGATCCGCCAGTGAAATTGCCATCGCTTGAGATAAAAGCAAATGATTCGGGACCGATGCCAGTCCTAGGAATGGTCAGACAAATTAGTGACGGTATGGAAACCGACTTACGCAGTACTGGCGTATGTGTTCCAGCATGCATCGACAAGCTGTAGTGCGATGTCCACGATGGTTTGGTTGTTCAGTAGCTTTCCACCTGTTCATTGACCAACTCAGTTGAAGAATTCGAACACGTAGGTAGAACAAACAAACCAAACAGCCAATTACCACCATGAAAGCATGCCAGGTGAGAGCCAATATGACGAATAGTTCTCGAATCGTCGAAATCAGCTAGATAAACGTGATTTCCGACAGTTGATGTCTGCATTGCCCAACTTTGAATGAGAAGACTGGTATTGAATGCGGAGTGACATACCCTGAGCAGATGTTGAATCGATGAATCGACAGCGGTAAGCCAAGTCTCAACGAAAAGTGGGTCGTCTGTATTGGATAGTCGAGCATGCTTTATCAAGTATTCAAAATAGCTGTCAGATCCGCCGCCCCATGTCTGTAATATGTTATGGTAGCTTGATTATAACCACAAGGGTGGGAAACTTACAACGTAACCTCCTACGAATCCACCTGTTGTAGGGTCAATACCTTGAGCGGCCAAACCTGATCGAAATTAAGTTAACACAAAAGTAGAACTTATGACAAGGTAAAGCACCTGGAAGAGGAGCCGGCTGGAGATTTATGATGAGCAGCGACTAGATTTCAATGGCGGGAACCTACAAGATTCGCGATTTGGCGGACAGCGCCCTCAGTCAGTTGAGCGTATGTTTTATTTCCGGTGTATTTGGTCAACGTCTCCCATTCTAGGGTTAACTACAATGGCTATCAGCAAAGCCGAAAGGCAGCGCGCTTTCAAACCTTACCGTCCCAGCTTCGGCAATATTGGACTATGAATAACTTGACAGTCAGCCGTACAACAGGCGCTGCGTTATGAGGTGTACGTACGGTAGATAGGGTCGGGGAATCATCTGAGAAATCAATGAAGCCAAACGGAATAGTTTGGTTCTAATGACCCATTCAGTTTGTTCATAGCACCGAGGATCCGTTGTGCTGACCTGGAGAAGCCATCCTTTTGACAGTTTATCCGCGAGTTGTTTGGCCTTCGCAACTAGTACCGCGTCTTTCTTACCGCCGAGTTCATATGCACTGAGAAGACCGCCGACATATCGTATCGTAGACTCAAATACGCTAACAGTATCGGACGTCTGTGACCGACTGAAGTCGATATTGTGGGAAAAATTGACAGCCTCAGAGAACAAATCCTGTGGGCTATTAGCCTCGAATGTAGTAAGTTAACAACAACACGAAGTCTCGACGTACATCTAGACCCATGATTTTCTGCGTAAGAACATGGATGAATAACGTCATGGCAGATTTTGGTTGTGAAAGCGTACCATGGTGGACATCGCGTCGACAATTGATGCACCCCACCCGTTGCGGCCATCTGAAAAGCCCTCGCTCACTGGTAATAAACCATCGTGACCAAATGCGAATTTCCTGCCGAGGTTTCGTTAGGTTCAACAATATGGAATACAATGTGGAACGCCATACTTATAAGCTGCATAGCTCTCCTGGAAGATTTCCTTGACGGCGTCACGATGAATAGACGCGTCTTTGGGAAGCCTCAGACCTGCTTTCTGGATAGGGCCTGCGATAGTTGCGGTGCACAGTAGTACTGGGATTAAACACTTTGGGAGCCAGTGGGAGATCATCTTGGAGAGGACTGGAAAATCAATGCGCTGTAAACCTTGATATATAAGGGGTCGTACATTATCATAGAAGGCTCATAAGGGTTCGCCATCGCGATGTGGCGGAGTTAAGGATAGTTTGCTACATGCCCTGGAGTCGGTGATTCCGGTTGATGCAGATAAAATAGTAATACTCTGAAATTATATTGCATCTGGCATCGACAGACGGACAGCTAGGCACTTGAGCAGAAGACGTGCCGCGTGGAAAGCAGACAGAAGTGCAGCCCGCCCCTCGATGGAAGAACAAAAAAAGAAGTTTTCTCATATGCGCATGGACCGCCGCCTCGTGATATATACTCGGGAGTTTATTGGCTTGATTGCGACGATCTAGAAGACATGCGCTGGGAAAGATAGGTAATGATGTGGCGAAAGAAAAAATATAAAAAGCATGGAACCGATGAACTGCCGCGGTCAGAGTAGATTGTTCCTCCCTTCGTATCTCTTCCGCAATTCGAACAGAAATCTTTCGTCCGAGAAAAGATAGCTTTCATGCATTGAGGCGATAAAGCGAATAAGGGCATACAGTGGCTCATAGTCGGATCTGCACAACCAGGGGGAGTCAAGTGTGAGCGAAAGCATAGTGAGTGATATGTGCTCGTAAGCAAGTTTCTATGTGTTCTTAGATGCATTGCATGCCAGTGACTCGGAATTGAAAGAAGTATGTGTGGCTGTGTCGACGGTGACAGCGTTACTGTCACGCAAATCGCCGTCACGACGACGTACAGGGCCACGTCTTAATTTCAGAGTCCACCATACCGCGGTGTCCTTATTTCACTTCTTGCCGCCTCTTTCTTTATTTTCTCTCTGATAATTTGGCGGGATTAGACGGTATTGAGCATGTCTGTTATGCTCACCAAGTTCGAGTCTAAAAGCAACCGCGTCAAAGGTAGCAGTTTCTCTCGCGAATACTGTGCAGTAGCTCACTTTGAACAGGGCTTGCATTCCACCCTACGCAACCTCTTCTCGCAGCAGCGCTTCATAATGGGAGCGTACAGCTCTGGAACTACAGGATGGGGGTGTTGGTGGACAGATTCGAGGAGCATGAAGGCTCGTTGATTTCTACAACATCGCTCTGTGTGCTGATCCGTATACAGGACCTGTTCGAGGCGTCGACTTTCATTTGAGCCGGGCGCTGTTGGTGACGGGAGGAGACGACTACAAAATCAAAGTCTGGGGTGCGCCGCCTTTTTCCTCAGTCCCTGTTACACGACCCTAATTGCCGCATACACAGACATACGGCCGCAAAACAGGCGTTGCCTTTTCACTCTCCACGGACATCTTGACTATGTTCGAACGGTACAATTCCACCACGAAATGCCCTGGATTGTGAGTCTTTATCCATTTCATCTGCTGTGGTATTCAATATTTCTTTGCCAGATCTCGACTTCCGACGACCAAACCATACGCATATGGAACAGTACATCTCGCAACTGCATCGCTGTCCTCACTGGTCATTCTCATTATGTCATGTCCGCGTTCTTCCACCCCAAAGATGACCTCGTCGTGTCCGCGTCCATGGACCAGACGGTGCGCGTCTGGGACATTTCTGGGCTTAGAAAGGGATCTCCGAACACTGGCCCCGGGAACTTCGAAACATTTGACACCTTTTCCACCGTCAAATACGTTCTCGAAGGCCACGACCGTGGTGTCAACTACGCCGTCTTCCACCCCACGCTACCCTTGATCCTGTCAGCCGCCGACGACCGAACCATTAAAATATGGAGAATGAGTGAGACCAAGGCATGGGAGGTTGATTCATGTCGTGGGCACTTCAACAACGTCTCGAGCGCTCTATTCCATCCCAAGTACGAACTCATTGTCTCATGCGGTGAGGACAAGACCGTGCGTGTGTGGGACTTGGCGAAGAGGACGGCAATACAGACCTTCAGACGGGAACATGATCGATTCTGGGTCCTCGCTTCTCACCCAAACCTGAATTTGTTTGCAGCTGGACATGACAGCGGTCTCATCGTCTTCAAGCTAGAACGCGAGCGACCCGCATTCGCTGTGAATGGTGACACGCTCTACTACATCCGCGATAAATATGTCCGCTCTTATGACTTCAATACTGGCGCGGATATTGGCCTCCTGAGCGTGCGGAAGTTCGGCAGCCCCTACGTACCCCCGAGAACTTTGAGTTTCAATCCTTCAGAGAAGGCCATCATAACGACAATATCGTCCGACAATGGAATTTTCGAGCTTACCCCGCTACCCCAGCAGTCACAGGCTGAGGTTAAAGATTCCAGTGTGGATGGCAAGAAGGGTTCTGGACAAAGTGCCATCTTTGTCGCTCGTAACAGATTTGCGGTGTTAAACAAGGCGTCACAGGTATGTCTATCTATATGAGAAACGTTTCGCGGCTTATGTTTGTACGCAAGCTCATTGAAGTCCGGGATTTGTCGAACACCGTCGTGAAGACTGTCAAGCCACCAGTACAAACGAATGAGATCTTCTATGGAGGAACTTCCAGTATCATCCTTAGCTCTACAGCATCCGTTGTCCTATTCGACCTCCAACAGCAGAAAACCATAGCTGAGATCAATAGCCCTCCTGTCAAATACGTTTCCTGGAGTGCAGACAATTCAATGGTTGCTTTGATGAGCAAGCATAGTGCGTTCTATTCGATTGTCCTTTGAAACCTTTTCACTGATTTAATTGTAGCAATTACCATCTCCAATCGGAACTTCACGCAGAGTAGTCTCATACATGAAACTATTCGTATAAAGTCTGGTGCTTGGGATGACTCTGGGGTCTTCATATATTCCACCCTCAACCACGTCAAGTACTGTCTCTACCAGGGGTATGTGTACCACATTGTGATTATCTGAATGAAAAGCTGATGTTTACCAGTGACCACGGCGTTATATGCACTCTGGATAACCCGGTATATCTCACCCGCGTTAAGGGAAAGACCGTGCATTGTCTCGATCGTTCTGCCCGTCCTCGTACCATTACATTTGATCCTACAGAGTACCGATTCAAGCTTGCTTTGCTTAGGAACAACTACGAAGAGATGTTGTACATCATCAAAACCTCAACATTGATAGGGCAGAGTATTATCGGATATCTGCAACAAAAAGGTTTCCCTGAGGTATGATGCGACGACTTTCATCCGCAGGAGCAGATATTTATTGTCATACAGATCGCACTTCATTTCGTGCAGGATACAAACACTCGATTTGAGTTGGCCATCGAGTGTGGAAATCTGGATGTGGCAATGGAAACGGCCAGGACGATTGATCGACCTGAATGCTGGGAACGCCTGGCACAACAAGCTTTAAAGCAGGGTAACCACAAGGTGTGTAGTCTTCTCATACTTTTGAGATTCTAGCTGACGGTACGATGCAGATTGTCGAGAAAGCGTATCAACAAACGAAAAACTTTGACAAATTGTCGTTCCTATATCTGGCAACAGGAAGTACCGACAAGCTGTCGAAAATGCAAAAGATCGCTGACGCTAGAGGGGATCCCATGTCGCGATTCCATAATGCACTGTATGCGGGAGATGTTGCTGGCCGGATAGCTGTTCTTCGGGACGTTGGAATGCGTAGGTTGCTGCTCACCTTATAACAGGATCTACCATTCATTGTGTTACAGATCCACTAGCATACCTCACAGCGAAAACCAACGGCCTGGAGGTACTTGCAGAAGAGATCCTTGAGGCGGCCGGGCTCACTGCTGACGACGTAGATGATGTACCTGCGTTTGGACCTTCGACCCTGAAGCCTCCACCTGTTGTGACACAGACAACCGACCTCGTCTGGCCTGTTGTTTCTGCTGGCGAGAACTTTTTCGACCGTGCCCTGGCCAGTGGAAGCTTGGAAGGTATCGAGACGTCATACACCAATGGAGACGCGGCTGCAGGAGGCTCCTCAGCTTTGGATGCTTGGGCTCAAGAAGAAGCAGATGCAGATATCGATCCCGAGGAGGAAGGGTGGGAGCTTGACGCGGACGCTGAGGAGGACGAGCCATCAGCAGACATTAATGGCGACGTTGAGGTTCCTGAAGATGAGGATCTCGGGGCTGGTGCAAACCCAGGAGTCGATGAGACAGAGTTGTGGGTACGCAACTCGCCCTTAGCTGCTGACCATGTTGCGGCCGGATCATTTGAGACTGCTATGCAGGTACGTCGTGACCGTATGCCAAGGTCCAGAATGCTAAAGCTGACTCGATGCCTATCGTAGTTGCTCAACCGTCAGCTTGGTATTGTCAATTTTGCCCTGCTCAAGTCACTGTTCCTCTCTGTCTATCGTTCATCGCATACGTATCTTTCACCAGTTGCGTCATTGCCACCTCTGCAGCTGCACATCCGACGGAACCCCACAGAGACATCTCCCGGGCGTGTATTACCTATTGTCGTTCTTTCCTTGAAATCTGTGCACACGGAACTCTCAGAAGGATACCGATTCGTGTCTGGGAACAAACTTGCGGAAGCTCAGACTGCTTTCCGTTCCGTCCTTCAGTCGCTTCTATTGATTGCCCTTACTTCTGATAACGAGGCTAAACTTGTACGTTTCTGTGTCTGCTGTTCCCATATATATTTAATCATCTGGTTTTCTAGTGGAGAGAGACCGTAACAGCGGCCCGTGAATACCTCCTTGCTGTTTCCATCGAGCTCGAGCGACGTCGCATCGCAGAAGAGGAACCAGGCAATCTGCGACGAATACTAGAATTGGCAGCCTATTTCACGCAATGCCAGCTCCAACCTCCGCATCTGCAAATTGCGTTGCGGAGTGCCATTGGAGTCTTCTCCAAGGCCAACAACCAAGCTGCCGCGGCCCGGTTCGCGAAGCGGTTGTTAGAACTCAAACCTGACCCCAAGATAGTTGCTCAGGTACGTACATCATGGCTCCTTTTTGTTCCGAGGAACTGAATACCTCCCAGGCTCGACAACGTATTGCCGCCGGGGATCGGAATCCTCGAAATGCTGTCGAGATTACCTACGATGAGTTCACGCCGTTCGAGATCTGTGCTGCGACGTACACGCCGATTTATAAAGGGTCGCCGTCGGTTCGGTGCCCGTACACCGATGCAGCGTACCTACCAGAGTTCAAGGGTAAGCTGGATCCTCTTACGCAACTTACGGAGATTGGGGCGGCTACTTCTGGGTTGCCTGCTCCTTGGTAATAATACGACTCAATGTTTGGATGGATCGCGTTTATTTGTCTGTCGATACAGAAATTAATTTTTTTATTTTGGCCATGGACTTCTTGTGGGTCGACTCGGTAACCGCAGGACCGGTTGTCCGTTGTTCCGTTCGTTTTTATCACCAAATTTCCACCCCGCGCATTAGAAATATCAAAGTTCTATGAATCAGAGGATGGAAGTAACATGGTCCTCTTCTGGATGGAATACCTCTACACGACATCATTGGGATGCTAAGGAGTTTTGATGTAAGCTACATTCAGACACTGTGATCCTCGCTAAACTAAACGCATATCTTAGGTGGTGGTATAACAGCTATCTCTGCACACCCTAGGTATCAAAGATGGATTCATGACATTCAGCATCAGTGGTACATTCACCACGAGGCTCGAAGGACTCTCAAACCTGTATTCTTTGATGCCTACTGGTTCGAACTTCGACTTCATGCATTCATGCCCTCTGATTACATGACAGTGTGCGGAGAAACGGACAGAACCACGATCAGCATGGACGAAACCAAGTTGAAACGAAGCACGGTAAGCTGAGCCTTTCGGGAACGACCATAAATTTTGCACCTACCCTCAACTCGACGCTGTTCGGCGTGACACGTAGCCGGGTAGTCGAAGACTTGGACGGAATTTTGCAGTTGTGATTCACCATTTTGAACCCGCAAACCCAGGCAGTCGAGACAGGTGCCTTGGGTACTGAAATACAACGGTGTATGTCACTGCATTTTTTCCCCTTTCCTATGTACTCAGAATTACGTGCATTTACCAGCTGCACCACAGACGAAACCAACTACAATTGCAGCCCATACATCGGTCAGGATGCAGTCTTCGTTCAGGTTACCCTCCTTCTCTGAGGAACCGTCCGTCGAGCGGCAGATCGTTGATCTCCGAGGTCATCACATCTGTGACTCCATCTCCAACACTCCTCCGACTGTCTTTCTGGTCTAATGTGGGTTCGCATCGGCGTCACTGTTCCATTCATGGTCCGCTCAAATGGGACCGGTACTCCGCTGACTACGGTCCAAACTTTTCCGGCCATTCAAATTTTCAATGGGTATCGGGATGAGCGGCCAGATTTCGGCTGGCAGACGTTCAGCGAGACCGTGATGGCATCCTCTTCCAGATAATTCAATGAAATGACCTAATTGTACATGTCCTTACGGTGACAAAGTCACAGTTACCACTGAATGGAATAGTAGTAGTAGTAGTCGCACTGGCAAGCGGTCCCTATTAAGGGAACAGCCAATGTTTTCTGCGCCGTTGTTGACAAACAAGGCAACATCGCAGACTACGAAGAACCCCTGCCGCTGTGAACATCGCATTGGCTGTCCAGACCAAGCGCATCTCACGGAGTTGGATGACTTCGCAGGGACTTATATACATATGTGAGTGCGTTGCTCCTGTATTACAGGGCTATCATCTGTCCATAATGCTAAAGGCGCTACATACACAGGTACGTCGTTGTCAATAGCCAAGACATCATGTATAAAGTTTGCGAGTAAACCCTCTCTACATCAGATACCCTGAGCAGAAACCGCAATTGTTCAATCAGGGAGCAAGGAGAGGACCAGAGATCAGTGATTTCTGGGATAAACGCAGTGATGTCATGAATGAAACAACGACGTCGACGAGAGAGTCCGCCGTTAGCGCGGCATTCGAGCAACGTGCGAGGCTCATCCTCTGTCATGACCCTGCAAAAACGGTAGAGAGGCCATCAGCGAGGGACGAGAGGGCGATGATGTCAGACCGTGTGGTCACTGGAAGTAGCGGGAGAAGACTCCTCGAGCTATGGTCACAGGGACCTCATACAGGCATGAAACAAAGCAAAGAGCATTCTGCAGTGCTTGTTAATGCAATAGATGCGAAAGCATGGCAGCGAGGGGTGATCCAGGTGTGGGATAGCGAACGAACATTCTGAGACATTTTCCGCTTGAGCAAAAAGGAGTTCAGATGTTGCGCTAGCCCAATATACACCCTTCCAATGATCAACAAAGGGTGCTAGCCAAGCTTTGCATACATGTTGCAAGAATAGTATAGACCCTCACATCCATGCTTAGACTCTTTGTTGGAGCCAACACACCAACACCACCAATCTTCTATTCGGCGCCGTAGCTCCCGATCCCAATAAGTGATCACAACCAGATGCGCCGACGGGTTGTAACTTATGCGTTACCGCAGGGAAAACTAGTATCCAGTTTCAACATCACAGCAATTGGCGCAACGGACACCTTCCTCCTGCCAGTATCCCTGACTGCACCTGCATAAATATTCAATGAATACATATCCTATTGCTCTAATAAGCCATTTGAAGAAGAGGTACCATATTTGACAACTGCCAAAGCAAGGTTACCGACGACTGCTAGTTGAGTACTATTTTTGAGCAACCAAAACACCTTGTGTCTTCAGCTTTGCGAGCCATTCCATCTGCGTTCAGAATCTGAGAAACTGTGTTCTATTGAAGCTCATCTAGCGGAAAGTATTAAGATCCAAGAATTGATTTTTTTAACAACACAACATCCAATGGTGGAGGGTACAGACGAGTAAGCTTTTTGTAAGCTCTGTTTGCAGAGCGCTTGTTAGAATGATGTTAGAACTAGCACTCAAACCTGACGTACATATGGCTCCCCTTTGTTCCGAGCATACCTCCCACGCTCGACAACGTATTGCCGCCGGGCCCGGAATCCTCGAAATACGGTCGAGATTACCTATGATGAGTTCACGCCGTTCGAGATTTGTGCTGCGACCTACACGCTCATTTATAAAGGATCGCCGTCAGTGGTACCTAGAGTTCAAGGGTAAGCTGGATCCCCTTACGCAACTTACGGAGATTGAGGCAGCTGCTTCTGGGTTGCCTGCTTCTTGGTGATGATACGGCTCAATGGGTGGATGGATCACGACGCTTATTTGTTGGTCGATACAGAGATCAAATTTTGTTTTGGCCATTGACTTGTTGGGGTTGTTACGTCTTCCCGTAGAGGACGGATATAAAGGGTGAGTTTACAAGAGCAGCTGGATCCTCGGCGCTCTTGAGTGAGCTCTCAGCATTGGGGGTCAAGATAGATCCAGGCAGTCTGTCATGCCAGCGAGCGTGGTTAGTGCGGGGATAACCGGCTTGGGCACATGTGCCACCCAAGGAAATTGTGGTAACTCAGTGGTGAGGGATGCCCCACCACGAGGCCAAGTTTACCCAGGAAACGGTGCAGTGGTGTGCCTTTGAAGAAAGGAAAGAAAAGGCAAAGCTTCGTACGGAAGACGCCAAGAATGGACCCCGGTCTTTCCGATCTCGGCCGTAATGAGTGAGAGCGGAAATCCGATCCAAAATATATGACGCCAAGATGGCTGCATTCCACTTGAAAAGCTGCCAACCGGTTCGTTTCTTTTCCCCTTACCGCCCTGTCTCGCTCTCTCACCTGCAGTCTCTCATTTCCCAGACATGGCTTCCCAAGACACTGGCGCCCCCATGCAGAAGGCGGGGACGTTCTCCACCATCGACGCAGAGGGCGGCATAACACCGTCCAAGGCGGCCACCACCAACACCTTCTGGACGCATCTGAACGAAGAGGTCGACCCCAGCCAGTCAACCGGTCCCTTGGCAGCTTTTTGTTTCATGACGGGCTACATGTACGTGCTACGATACCTGGCGGTGAAGACACCATATCTAATCTGCCTCGCAGCGACGTGATATCCTTCTCTGCGATATTCGTATGGTGTGGATTCCAAACAGGCAACTTTGCTCAGGTGCGTTTTTTTCCCGTCAAAAAGGGTCCTCTGACATCATTCGCAGCTCGCTATCGCCCTAGCCCGTCTGTTCGAAACCAGACCAGGTGGAGGCCATGACACCTCGTTCCGCATGCCTGACAAGCAGGCGCTCACTTCTCTCATCGCTTTCAACCTCGGTGCTGCTTTTGGGAGGCTGGGCGACCGCATAGGGCCCCACAAGCGGATATGGCTCATAATGGGGACCTTCCTCCAGGCGCTGCTTACCATGGCGGCGTCGGCAACGATATACAAGAGCAACATGCGCAGCATCGCGGATGACCGTGATGACCCGTCATGGACCAACGTCCTCGCCTTTGCTTGTATAGCGTTCATGAGCGCCAGTCTCGGTGTGCAGGGTATCTTGGGCAAGAGGCTGAATACGCAGTTCACGACGACGAGTGAGTTACGAGCCCCGTTCGCTTGGCTATCTGAACATTAACTCTTTTGCAGTCGTGCTAACAACGGTGTGGGTGGAACTGGTGACAGACCCCCAGCTGTTCAATATCCGGAAAATGGTAAAGTCGCGCGACCACAAACTCATTGCCGCGTCGGCTTTGTTCATTGGTGCATTCACCGGGCGGGCTATCTTGGGTGCCATTGGTTCTACTGCAGCTCTCGGAATTGGTACAGGCATAAGGGTACTAATCACGTTGTCTTGGATATTCGTACCGGGCAAGAAGGCTAGACGCTAGTAGCTGTTTATTCTTATTGTCTATCATTCATTGGTTGTTTTAGAGATACGTAGACTCTCTGACAGATACTTACATACCACAACTTGTA
This sequence comes from Armillaria altimontana, assembly GCA_022818075.1. Classification (NCBI taxonomy): domain Eukaryota; kingdom Fungi; phylum Basidiomycota; class Agaricomycetes; order Agaricales; family Physalacriaceae; genus Armillaria; species Armillaria altimontana. The sequence continues at coordinate 1,480,569 of JAIWYR010000003.1, forward strand.
ATCTTACCCTGGTCGCGAAAGGGAGCAATTACGGATGAACGAGTTCTGCTAGCCGCATTGGTTGCCGGGGACCTCGGTCCGATATTCCCACAGTATTTAACAGCCATCGCGTCGCGACCCTGAAGTCCAACCACCACCACCCATCGCGTCGCGGTCGCGTAATTTGACTCTAAAATCTGCCCCAGCAACAATGTTAGTATCCCAGCTAACGCAACCACTATATCTCATGCATTTTTGCAGGACAATTTACAAAGGTCACATTAGCGACCTCGATGCTCGCTACTGCTCCCTCCTGTCAGAGTTCAGTTCAACAAACGATAACCTCTCTTCCTCTGCCAAGTCCCTCATTCGCTCCAATATCCTCCCAGAACTGCATGCCGATGCATGTCTGCTCGATACAGAGATCGATTATTTCAGAGGACTGCTCACCGCCGCCCAGAAAAAACGAGATGAGATCTCGTCCATGGAGAAAACATTCCAGATGTTTCTTTCTCCAGTACGTATCATGCCAGCAGAGATCCTGATGGAGATTTTCAAGAATGTCGCGCGCGATGCAAAGGTGGAGAAGGGCGTGGTAAAGGAAGCAGCCTGGGCGCTTAGCCACGTCTGCCACAGCTGGCGCGACGTAGCATTGGCATGTAGAGAGCTATGGTCTACCATCTCCATCCACATTGCAGACTATGAGATAAGAAAAGCTGAAAAACTTCCAGAGTTGTTGCAAACGGTACTTGGGCATTCTGGAAACAGACTGCTCGATGTTTCGCTTTCCCTCGAGCTTACATGTAGTGAACATATCAAGGAGGAAGATGCTCTCACGAATGAGCAACGGGATGCCATCAAGATGCTCTTCAGCGAATCTCCCAGATGGCTCAGCGCCAGTTTATCGATTCCGCCAGGCGTCGTGGAAGATCTGCTCTCCCCACGTCCTGACCTACCTGCTCTCGTCTCCCTCAGCCTCCAAACGAAACAGCGGTGGGCATTCCCATACACCGGGCCCGAAATATCCCTATGGTGTCCCCGTCTAACCTCACTCAGTCTTCTCGGGATCCCACCGACGAGCGTGTCTCTCTCCTGGAGTTCACTCTCTCACGTGTCCGTCCAGCTGTATGATAACCACCCCAGCTCCTCCCAGGACTACGCGCTTCGGTATCTCGCGTCGGTCGATCCCACGGTCCTCCAGACGCTCTCCTTCTCTTCTCTGTACTGCCGCGAGCACTCGCGCTCCATTGGCGAGCAGATCACGTTCCCCTTCGTGGACACCCTACGGACTTTCAACCCCACCATACTGGACAACGTCGTCCTTCCTTCCCTCCACGACATCCACCTTGGGCCTCCCGAGCACAAGCGCGGCACTCCCGGACGTCGGTACACCACACCCATGCTCCCTGCCCTCGACGACATGCTGCGCCGCTCGCGCTGTTTCAACGGGATCACGCGTCTCGTGCTCGAGTATATCATCCCCAACCAGGCGCTCATAGATATGCTTGTGTCTCTCCCCAACTTGGCCCGCCTTGTGCTGTTATTCGGAGACTCGTGGTCACCAGAGATGGAGGCCATAATGGCGATGCTAGTGAGGATGTTGGACATGGGGTTCGTGGGACGTTTGGAGGAGCTAGGAATGCGGAATGTGTTCGAGGTGTGCTATATGGATGAATCACTTGTCCATATGGCAGAGCGGAGGTGGGGTTTTGGGGAGGGGTGAGGCTGCGTAGGCTGAGGTTGAGAGCCGCAGGGTACAAGAGTGCCAGTACATTGGACGAATTGCGTAGGCGGCTATGCATACTAAGAGACGAAGGAATGGACGTTGTTGTATCTACTGTGGGAACATCGGGGCTGGAAGAATTCTTGGTTGGAAGTAGTCAGTAGTCGCACGAAAATTCGCGTCTGATGTGTTGTATAAATTGTCAGTGAACAGTACGATCCGAAGATTTTACCATTGCCGGCGAAATGGGGCTGGTGAATCCAGAAAAACTTGGGATCGTTATCTGTCCCAAAGTTGGAATAAGTAATGGTCGTAGTTATTGGCGTCGCTGTTTTGTTTAGCGCGATAAAACTTGACGCGAGCCCAGCGTGTCGCTCTGTGATGACACCAGTGGTTTATCGGGGTGGGGGAGGAAAGAAAGGAGAGAACGACTCGGAAGGTTCCATTTTACACCCGTCGGGAGGCCCGTGCGCAAGGGGCGGGGATCTGCGCATGATGATCGGAACGCGTCATAGATACATCATGCTAATTCACCCCAATGGGTCTTTTGATATGGGTGAGAAGGGCTGCAGCTACTACTAGGCAATTTACTGGCTCTCGCTAAAACGACACAGTACTTAATTTTGAAAAAAGAAAAAAAAAACACAAAGATAGCGAGTAGGAATATATGCCGAGGGGATCTAGCAGTAACGAAAGAAATGAATAGAAATTCCTACGCAAAAGAACGTCTTGACCCCACGCGCCAGCCTTGTAAAGAGGTTCAGAGTCGCTCGCTGTGACTTGGGGCCAGGGTTGGCGTCGCGGTTTGGCAGTCGCAGACAGACAGAACCAAACAAACATTCTCGACCACTCTCCTCTCACCAGTGTACTCAAAGTGTACTTCTGGTTTCTTCCTTCCACTTCGCCCTGATGCGGCCTTACACCATATAGAACATCTTATCCCATGGTCACTCCAAACTGGCAGTCCGAAAAGCGTCTGTTATGGAATCCGCGGCAAGGAAACAAGTTCATCGTAGGAGGAGGGTCACAGATAACATTATACGAATGGACAGAAGAATATCCTGAAATTCGACATATCACGTCGCAGCATGACCTCCAGTACATGAAGGTACGTCGTCTTGGTCGCGTGATACCAGTCGAGTAACCCTCTCTAGTGCTTTGCCTGGTCCCCAGATCCGTATTTCGATGATCTCGTGGCTGTTGGTAACAGCTCTGGCCGCGTGGACCTTTTTCGACTGGAAGCGTCGAAATACGCGCGCAGGAACAATGTTCTTTCAATGGGCCCGACCATCTCTTTCCCACTGAGAAACTCTCGGTCATGCAACGCGCTATCATTTTGTTCCGCAGATCCTAATTACCTCGCTGTTGGACTGGATAAAGCGCGTGGGGACTGCAGCCTCGTTATTTACGATATCGCTAGCAGTCTTCCTAGTATGGCTCTGCCTATGGATCCAGTAGAGACTGCTAATACTGCGTCTCGACCCCAACCGCAGATTCCTCGTGCAGACCTCGGACCTCGTACCGACGCGCGCGTCCTGCAGCAGCACGCTCCTGCTGAAATCGTATCTGCCCTCTCGTTTCTACCAAATTCCACTAGTCTTCTCCTTGCTAGCATATCATCACGGTGGCTGCGGCTGTTCGACTTGCGCTCACCTATGCCCGCGACGACAAATGTTGCATCCAAAGTTCATGGTATCGCGACGGATCCTTTTGAGCCAAGACGCATCGCCACTTTTGGGGACGGTATTGTGGCTGTTTGGGACACGAGAAAGTTTAATCAGCCCCTCCTCACCTTCACTGAGAGGGACGCGTCCGCAGCCGATGGCGCTGTCAGGGATTATACCCAGCCCTACAGCACCGTTGAGTTCTCCTCGACAAGACGGGGGACCCTTGCTACACTGGAGAGAAACGCCTCGAGAGTGAGAATGTGGGATATCATGGAAGCCCAAGCTCAAATAGCGAACGACGGATCCTCTGATGGAGAGAAATCGCGAGATTCGGCACTCTCCAGCCGGGCGACGAAGCGATCGTGGCCTAATTTACCGTGGGGTGGTACGGCAACTACAGACGCGGCTGTACCATCAGGAAGAGAACCTGCGTCCCAGGCGAATGTGATCCTGTATGACACCCACCAAAGTAAGTCCTCCATCAACACATCAGGCGACATCCCTCTTATTTTCTGGCTAAGCTAAGTCATTTGATCGACCGTTGGCGTCTTTTGCTCTAGTTCCTTCGACTCGTGCCCATCCTCTTTCCTCCAATATCATGGTTGTCAATAAGGACGGAGATCTGGAGCTTCATGCCATCTTTGATACACCAAAGCAGACATCTTGGAGTGCTCGTGGGGATCTCGCTATAGGCGCAGGGCTTTCCTATTGCGTCCTGTCGGCTGTCAAGGACGTCGAAACCCCTCCGGAGCCCTGGGATATCCTCAAGGATGACCCAGAAAGTCAGGGAAAGAGCAATCCTCCCTCGCGCTCACAATCCCGCCGGGGTAGAGAGAGAACCATACTGCCCGATTCCGACAAGTCTGCTACCCCTCCATTGTTCGGCCGCGGAGATGAAGAAGGGTTCCCCCCGCTTTCTGGAGGCATAGCTGCTACAAAGACCACCGCGAATTTGGCGGCAACTCGTCCTGAAAAACGATCGTTCAGTCCAGCGTCTCTGAGAGCTCACGATCAGCACTTGGAAGCGAATAGCGGACCATTGAAACGCTCATTATCAAGACCACGGAATGATACAGGGGGAACCTCGGATAAGTTGGCCGGCCCCGCTGGTCGTTCTTATCTCATCGGACGTAGCTTGAGCAGAGGGAAAAAGCAACCTCTCAAGAGCGTAGCCGCAGTGATTCAGGCTGATATTTCCATGGTGATGCGACGACGGGCAATCCGCGGGTACGGCCTCAGTAGCGTCAGCCATCCTATTTTCACCCAAAGCTTCTTACATCACTGATAATTCTCCGCAGCCCGATCACAATGCCAATGTAGCCCAGGACGACCATGACCCATATGATGGTTCATCCCAAATGCTTTCCGATGTTTGGAAGTGGATATCATGTAAATAGTCTCGTTCGTAGAGCTGTGCACGCTTTTTCTAACCCCATTGATGCAGATAGTCGTGATATCCTATGCGTACCGACTTCGAAACTGCATGGTTATGATTTCAGTTACGAGGGGCTACTCAGCATTTGGGAGGGCGTCCCAGCATTTATGCATGCATCCTATGACGCCCCGGCGACGGCTTATGGCAACACATTGAACGTCGCTGATGCTTCAGAGTCTTATCAAGGACGTCGTACTGCATCGCCTGCAGTCGATTTACAAGAGAACTTTTTCGCCGCTCTCTCGGAGTTGTTGGACCGTAGTGATCTAGACGTGGACAGATGGAAGCCTGTGGTGACAACCTCCAAGCTGTTGCAAAGACAAGTGGCCCTCCAATTGACAGGTTGGAACCTTAGGGAAGAGGATCTAATGATGGACATAAAGAGGTGTTCTTAAATTTCCACTCTTCTATCTCCCTTTTTGACCTGTATGCAGATGGGAAGGGGACGGGAAGATCTCTCGAGCAGCGTGCTGGCTGGTCTTTACTAAACATTATGCTAAGGCAGTGGAATTGCTCCTGCGAAGCAAAGGTCGGTGCTGTGTTCATTTATCGGCTCATTAGTGTTGCGCTCATGATACATATAGATGAGAGTCACCATATGATGTCCGGAATTCTTGCGGCTCTAACACCGCACGGATCGTCTGCTGCTTTCAGACATTCGGAGTTGCGAGAACGTGTAATCGTCAAGCTGCAAGATCCCTACTTCAGAGCTATGCTCGTCCACCTGACGTTGGGTGATTGGCGCGAAGTTCTTGACGAGGAAGTTCTGCCTTTCCGAGAACGTCTGGCCATTGCTTTCCAGTTCCTCGACGACAAGAATTTGACTTCGTACTTGAGACGAGTGAAAGAGCGGAGGGTCCGTGGAGACATCGACGCCATGATTGTCACCGGGTTGACGAAAGCCGGGATAGATCTTCTCCAAGCTTATGTGGATAAGTCTGGCGATATACAGACCGCTGCTATCATGTCGTCTTATGTTTGCCCGTCCAAGTTTTCTGACGCAAGGGTTGATCGGTGGTTGGATGCATACAGAGATCTTCTGGATGGGTTCAAGCTCTTCCACCATCGGGTGGATTTTGATATCAGCCGCGGTCGCATTATCCAGGGGGCGTTTGAGGAGGGGTATATGCCTCCTCAGGAATGGGTTCCTAGGCAGATTTTGATTAGGTGTAACTATTGTAACAAGCACCTCAGCGATGAGGGGCCTGAGAGCGTCCGACGTGGAAAGGTCATTGTTTTCCGTAGAAATGTATGTGCTGAGACTGACAACCTTTCTTGTAGGATACATGTCCTCATTGTGGACGTTCCTTGCCCCGATGCTCTGTTTGTCTTATGACTCTTAGTGTCATTCCCGACGGCGCTCGGGATGTAGAGCTTGCGCGTTCGCAGGCTCAATACACAGGTATGTGTGTATGCTAGCTACTTGGAATGCGGGCTCATCTCGTTGGCCAGATACTATTGATGATGCGATTGTTATGTGTCAGACCTGCAGACATGGTGGGCATGCCTCACATATACTTGATTGGTTTTTTGGAGAGGATGGAGGTCAATATCATGCGACATGTGCTGTAGCTAACTGTGACTGTACATGCGCCAACGAATTTTGATCCATAACCGGCGTGAAACGAGAAAGCCAGCGGTCTTGAACAGACGTCGACGATAATAACTGTCCGTAGAGACCCTACAATGACGGCGTTTCGGGGCGAGGTAATTATCTAGGTTTATTAGCTCTAAACCACGGTCTCTAACGCTAGCAGCGAAAACTATCACTCTGGTCCTCGCTTGGTGATGAGGACCTGTTAAAAGGGCCTTCCGACAAGAAGAGGCGTAAGATACCGACGGTGCGGACATTGGTACCCTGAAAAGCAGCTGTTCACCTAGTACGGTGGCAGTACCTTCTGTGCAGCAAGCCGATGATAGAAGAACTTGCTTCATATAGGATGGTAACGAGACTCCAAGTCAAATGAAACGTACTCATGCTACATGAGGTCTTTGGCCGTACGACCGTCCAGGGACGCAGAGGGTGATAATAATCGGTGGATACGTGACACGGGTTTCAGTATGGTCAATGGGGAACACGACAACATCAATGCGCAGACAGGGTACAGCCACTCCAGGAACTTTGAAGTACTGGAGTAGTTATATTATATCATTCATTGATTAAGTTACAGATAGGTATTAGGTGCTTCTATACAAAGATTATATAGGGAAATTATGACGTTGGCTAAGTTAAATCGATGTCTGTGATATTATGATGAAATTTATCAGTAGTGGTGTTGAGCTGGGCCAGCGCTCGTTGCTCAGTTTCCGCGTACTTTCCTCAATTCGTTATCTGTTACAAAATTTTTAATCTGTTTGAACCGTGTAAAACAGATTAATTGGATTTGTACTCACCAACGAAAGTCGAGCGAGGTGCAACCACCGTCAAAGCGCCCATGATCATCTGTAGTAGCCTTTGTGCTGTGGCCTGCTGAGGCTGAGGCATTGACGACACCCGGCCAATCAAAAACCTGCAAGCAGTTGACCACAAGACCTGTGCAAGACAATCAAGGAACCAGCTCCGCACGGCAAAAGAAAACACTCACACCCATAATCGCGTCGATGAAAGGGAAATCAGCGATGTTCATTGCGCTCAAAACCTGCGTCATTGCAAGAGCTGCCCTATCCATTCTCTCCAAAGAGTTGGGATTTAGGGATATGACAGGAAAATGAAGAATGATCACAGTAGCATGCGCCAAGGTGTAGATCATTACAGCGGTAGCCGGCGTGCTTAGCGTCATCATGGCTTGGAAAGTCGGCAGCCTTTCAATAAAACGCTCCAGAACGTTGGAAAACGAAGCAAAGGTTGCCTTGAAGTTATTGACTTGTACGCTATTCATCCCTAATAAATGTATGTCGAATGCATGGTTCAAATGAAGAAAACAGTACGCCTCACCGGGATGCACCTTTGACCTGAAAAGCGAAGCTTGTTCGAATAAAACTGACGCCTTAGCGTGCAGGGCAAGAATTGATGTCCCCGTGTCGGCGTCACCGCGTAAGAATCTCTGGATGGTGTGGCTGCTTCTGTCTAAAGGACGAGAGAGCTTTCGAAAAAAAATGAACAAAATATAAACTCAGAGACATGAAGAGATTTACCCTGGAATATTCACTTATATCCAAAGGCCACGGTGCATCAATTCTTGTCGCGTCTGCTTCGGACAGGTTGGAAGGAGATCCGTCCACAGCGGTCCAGGAGTTATTTAAGATGACAACAGTCCAGAGACCGTTGAGTCTCTCCCCTTCCTCGAGAGCGTTACGTGCTTCTCCGAGAATGGACCCGCTGCCTCCGTTCTGGGACCTGATCTTATGAAGCCCAGAGCTAAGCACGAGGGATACTGCAGCGCTGGTATGATACTTTCCCTCGAGCATCTTCATATTCCGGAAGAAATACTGAGCTAAGAGGACCTCGGCCTGGATGCATTGGATAACCCCATAAGGATGGGAAGAGCAGTTTGCCAGTCCTTGAGACGCATGATTTACGGCCTGAGCAAGAAAAAGGCCTTCCCACGCCGCGATTTCCGGGGAAGGAGAAAGATGAATCCCCCATAGGTACGCGGCACTAAGCAGAGCAGGAACAGGTCGTTCGACAAGGTTGCTGCTGGTTGCCGACTGTACAAAGTGAGCGATGTCAAGGAAGAATCCAAACTCCGCGCAGTCACTAAGGAACGTTCGCAAGCTGGGGGTACCTCAGCGATTAGTAGAATTCGCGTAACATATAATGTACTCACATGACCTGGTGAACTTGAACAGGCATATTCTTCTGTCGGTCAATATATGGAGTTTGGATGACCAGTGAATAACTTACGGGTTGTTCGTTGCGTGGGTTGCCTGAGTGGGGTCAATAAAGGTCACTTCAACAGGTTTTCAAAAAAGCCCGTACCCTGCGATGGCAAAAGAGTATTGTATGGTTGGGTCAAAAATATAGGCGACCCAGGACTTGCTTGTCGAGCATTCTCAAGTTCATGAATACGTCGTTCGACTGTGGATATCTGTTCTTCTAGCATACGAGTCTTTGTCATTCCTTGACCGTAGTATTCGCATTCGTGGAAAATAGTAGAAGCCGCGCATTGACCGCATTTTGGCTGTCTTCCATCACACTTCTAGAGATCAGTGTTAGTGAGCTGACGACGAGATGCAACCATGTACTAGCTCACAATCTTCCGGTGCCTACAATGGAATGAACAGGGCATGAATATATTTCCACATAAAGCTAGTGGTTTCTTTTACCTGCAGTTAAGACACGCGCCGCCTTTGGGGAGCTGATTACTGCGGCGAGAACTTGAAGCCATGTCAGTCTATGGGTATGTCTTCATCGTCCTCCCTCCCTATATACCAGTCACTGCCCTGCATACTCAGCCAAAATATAATTGCCCCAGTAATTGGTCGACTCGTTTCACTCCTTCAAGAAACAGAGTCTAGGGACGGGTGTGAGATAAAATGGGGCGGACCAATGTACTGCTATTTTGCAGTCATGGGCGCTGAGGGAGAACAGGCAATTCCCGACAGATCAATTTCCCCGGAGACGGCAAGTAGACTGTGTCCAGAACAACGAAGAGACGTGACGAGCGTCGTAGACTCATTGCTATGGTTTGGGATGTCAGCGAATAATCTAAGCGGAGCCGACGTTTCATCGTAAGCCTCCAAAAGTCATTGACTGAACTCCGGTATTGATTTGGGGGATGGGCGACCTCTCCGACACCACAATATTAATCTGGAGACTGCTGGTCGCTTCCAAGAAACTCTGAGGAGTCATATTCGTTACGCGTGTAAGTTGCGTATGATAAGAGGAGAAAATCGCGGTTGGATCCTGAAGATACGAAACGACGAACAAGAGTTGCGACCGTGACCATCACGTTTGAGCGTTCAATACGTTCAATATCAATCCTAGTACTACGTGTCGCCTTGTCATTATGTTAGCTTATCCACATATGGTAACTTCTTTACTATTTTAGGAGGACGACCAGGACGATACCCAGAGAACGCAGGCTACGGGATACATGAATATTGGACCACTTCGTGTTAGTGATGATAATGCCTCAAGACTCACGCCTCCAGGAAATAATTTGTTACAGATAAGCATTGTTCTATATCACTCGAAGAGCTCGTACCGCAATTGGTACTATAATGATCATCGGTATAATGCAAGTTGTGGCAAGTTTTAACAAGCACTGATATAAACTGTTGCAGGGATCGGTTGAACTATAAATCTCATTACGCCATAGCCGGGGGGCCCTGAAAATAGATCAGCAAATCAAGGAGAACACGGATAGTGGTCAGTCTCAGGCTCGGGGATTGTTGAAACAATACATTTTTAACACTATTAACTAGATAATGTACAATAAAAACAAGTAGTAGGAAACCCATCCTCCCTGCTACTCTTCAAAAAGAGCTTGGTTGTAATACAGTGGGTATACGCGATAATTAATACAGTGGTTGACGTATGCGAGGTTATCATCACAGCGAAATCGACATATCCGAGTCCGAAGACGTTAAAGGTCTCCGACTGACCCCCCCGTTACGAAGAATGCGGTACGGATGTACTCTGGCGCCTTTGGCAAGGGGTCGATACGGTTGACGAAACTGCTGCAGAGCAGGTCCGACAAGAAAAAGTGCCTGGGAGGGAGGAGCATGGCCTGCAGACGTTTGGAGAGTAGAAAGCGGCGGAATATATGGGGCATCTGGAGGGGGAACAACAACGACGGCATCTGCAGCGTCCAGAGGACATGGGACAAGCCGAAAGCGGATCCCAGTAGGGAATGTCAAGGAGGGGTGTCGTGAAGGTGGTGGAGACGGTGTTCGTGAAGATATAGAAGAGATGGAGGCTTGCCGCTGCATGCGATGATTTTGATACATGGCCCTAGGGCACGACTATTCATGATAATCAGAACGAGTTATGCCAAGGCAAAACGTCAACTTACTGGATACTTTGGAGACTCGTCTGTAATATCAACTTCCTTACACAAAGGAAGAAGGTCCAAGCTACGGATCGACGGAAGTGTAGGTCGTTGTAAAGGCATATGAGGATGTGAATTTGGATTGAATGTAATGGTCCACCGGGGCTCGAGGACCAGCCTTTCGATTTTGAACAAAGTTGGAAGACGAAATAGCAAGAACGGGAGGGAGGATGGAAATATCAGTACGAAGCAAGCATAGTTACTTTATACCGCTCAAAAAGAATATAGCCGACCCATTCATCGCAAACAAAAGTGTCGCTTCAATAGCCCGCGTGTGCACAATGAACGTCGAAAACAAACCATTGTTTTGTCACATCTGTCACAATGTGTCACAATTGTCCCGATTCGGAGTTTATACTTTGAAGTTACTTTTTAGTTTTTTTGACTTCGCCGCGTCAATACGCTCGCCTCCGTCCACACAGCGCTTCGAGATTGGATTGTATAGGAGACTCGACTACACTTCGAATTTCTGTAGAGCTTCAAAGACTAAAGGGACTCTCAAGGAGGTCACCGCGCAATTTGAAAAAAGCGGACTTTGAAATGCGCACAATGGCCAATTTTCTATTCTTCTCGCGAAGCTTGTCCATCGACTTGTCGCTTCTTGCGCCGCCGCCTCACAAAAGTCCACCCTGAAGATGGCAGAGCTAATACCCAAAGTCCAAATAGTGAGTATTGTTGCTGGCTACCTGTCGATAATGTACATCTGTAATAAGTCAGCCTTGTATCGCAGATGAGCGGAGCCTCTGAGGACATGTCAGCCGCGACATACAAAATCCACGACGAATCGCACACCATAGGAAATGCTCTGCGATGGATGATCATGAAAAAGTATGTAAATTATCGTGGTGGTGGCCCACCTGACGTCAGAATTGTTAGTCCCAAGGTCGAATTTTGTGGATACAGGTGCATCAAACTGTTCCCTATTCTTTCTTTTCTTTGTTCGTGCCCTACAAAGACAATGGGTTTCGTCAACGTTGCACTCGGCACTTTGTCGCTGCTTAGATGACGCGCCAAGGGCGTTTACACGGCATCATCCTTATTGTCCTCATTGTACTCATGCAACTGCCTAATAGTGTCCCTCATCCTTCCGAAAATTTTATACATGTCCGCATACAGATGTATGGTACGTATATCTTGACCTTTCGGATGGAAAAGCAACGCTCACGTAGGGCCCAGATCACCTATCCTCGCTGACTGCTCTCTTGACGGCCCTGGATGATCTCGATGCTCTATGTTCCACCATCGATACTGCATATCGGTCCAGTCTACAAACCGACACCTACGAGCGATGGGAAGAGAAATCTTGATGCTGATGCGTAGGATGCTATGTAAGATTTAGTGCTCAACTGTAACACGGGAACTGGCATGGCAATATTGACCGTTTTCCGAGGTCATTTCGATGTCAAATTATCGTCATGCTGATCGTATGCAAAAACCGTCTCTACTGAACGTTAACCGTGAATGAAAGGGGAAGTCATCTAGTACTTGCAACCTCCCGTTCCGGTCCCTCTCTCCGTCATTACGGGTTTATATGATCATGCTGAATCGTTTCATGGTTACACTGGGTGCGCGCTCATCATCGTCAAGATCACACTGCCGAACCTGCTCAACCGCATGAACCGAGCGACTACTTTCTTAATCATCCCTGTTTCTACATGCCAGGTCAAGTCAAGGAACCTGCGTAATGTACGAAGGCAAATAGTCACTCTAGCTGCTCGGTGTCTGACACTCCAGCTATTCGATGGTATGGTCACCTTCATGGACTCCATTTTTATTGTCTCGCCTATTAAATGCCCGGAATTACAGGTGCTCTCTTACCTGCAAGTCCAAAACACGATCTCGTCTTATTCTCTTGTTCCGTGGTTCGCAGTTTCCGGGCTGGAAGTGTTCCTGCAAGCTACAGACTGACCGTAAATATATCCGGCGCTCCTACAAAAGCCAAAGCCCTTTATTGCCAGCAGATGATATCAATGACCCGAAGTCTAAACCTGTCCTTGACTCACGTTCTCTTCGTCGGCATGACCCTCGCAGTAATGTTGTGAGCGTTTCATGCGTTGATGAAAAAAATCAGCACGGTCGCCAAGACCTTGCAAACTTGCAGACCGAATACATTGTTCGGAGCGGGAACCAGTGCAGTTTCCCTATGGACAGGACCATGGGGCGTAAATTGCCTGAATTATGAGTGTTGTGGCGTCTTTGGGAAGCACTGCTGGTATTTGCATCGGGTAAATTGACATACAGCGAAAGATGCGGACCAATACATCGAGGATGTCTGAACGTTTCTGTTATTTCCTTGATCAGCGCTCATGGCCAGGTGATGACGTCTACGTAGGACAATTTCCATGCCCGACGTATGTAACAGATCATCCATATCTTCTTGCTGGATTGCATCTTTCGCAAGGGACAATGTTCTGGAGTCGCGACCTATTCTTATCCTATTTCCTACTTTCAGAGATTATATGCAGCTCTTCACTTACTTTCTGCTAGCGTGCACCCCTTGAAGCGTGTTATCCTCGCCTGTCCAGGGGAGAGTATGCACGGCCAGCCTTGAATTCGATTCACTCTTGATACCGTTTAGACGAGCGAATAGAGGTTGTGTCACGCACAGGAAGTTACCCCTCTAATCATCGAAGGATCCTGTTGATTGTAATCTTACATCTGTGTTTACTTTTTGCCTGGCCAAGCTGACAGTGTGCGACCCAGCTCGACAGTCTTTACCAGCCCTTTCCGATCTGTGTGGAAATACGGCAATAGTACACGGACAAAAATCGGGACCTTGATTGAGTGGTGTGCCCCGTAAAGCGACATGCGTGTTTTATCGACAGCTTTCATCAAAGCTGTCTCTTCATGATTTCGCCGACATGAACTTGTTGGGTCATTTCGGAGTTCCGGACCGCACTCGTGCCCAATTAGCAATCACCTCCTTTCCACTTACATACGGCCACCAGAGCATAGGTGCTCGTCGTCTGGCAGCAGTACAGTAGCCGTCTACTCAAAAAATGGTGATATATATCACATTCAGCCTTTACCCCCGACTTATGTTTATATAGTACGCAGACATCGAAAGCCTTGTGCTGTCCGGGGAGCTCTTCAATGGAACCTCACGTTCCTCATCACCCATTCGAACACCATCGCGGTCTTCAGACAAAGGATGGCACGATGACGAGATCGATCCAAGCAACGCTCTGGTGCCTCCGGAGCCTCAGCAGGATTCGATCGGGATGGGTCCTGGTCGTACCGGCGTCAAGGGTGTCATCCGCGACCGCGACGAAGCCGAAACTCTTGAACGACAACGGCAGGCCAAGGAGATGGTAGAGCTCAGGGCCCGCATGGAGAAGAGCAGTCTTGGGGGAAAGACATACCTGGAAGAGGAAAGAGAAAAGGCAGACAGGGGGGATGATAAAGTGGATCCATTGGTGAGGACCGAACGCGAGCGAAGAGATTTCTTTGGGATGGTGAGGCAAGGAAAGTTCGGACATCTAAGGGAAGTTGGTGTGCGCAGTTTCGTCCAGGCCGTTGAGAAAGAGGATAAAGGAGCCTGGGTCATCGTGCACCTCTACGAACCTGTGAGTGTTGCACCATCGTTAAACTGACCGGCCGCTAAACACATCATGTAGTCGTTGGACAGATGTTATACTCTTGATGAGACTCTTTCTCGCCTGGCTCGGTCACACCCAGACACTAAATTCTTGCGTTGTCGGGCATCGGCCCTCGGTTTCGCTTCAACTGGTTCATCAGTGACCAAGTCAACGACGCAACGGCCGCCTCGTTCTATTCACGACGACGAAGACGACCCCTACAGTGACAAAGACAACGACCACGACGAGGACGATTATGAATCAGATGAACAGAATCGTTATGCTGAAGAAGATGTCGACCTTGATATGCTCCCTACCATGCTGGTTTACCGAGATGGCCAACTCATTCACAACTGGGTACGGGTGGACTGGGAGGCAGGAGCGGCAGGGATTGATGAACTACTCGAGAAGTGAGTAGCGAAAAGTCCACCTATGTTCATGTCATGACCTCCTTCCCAGGAATCGCATATTGCGTCCAGCTGAATCTTTTTTTGGGAGAGATAATTTTGGTATTCCGAGTGATGATGAAGACGACGACCTCCTCTGGGAAGAGGAAAGCTGAAAGTCCTAGTTTCCCAAGAAAATTCACTTATAGACGTATTGGAGGGTCGGTAAGCCTTTTTTACCTACCTCTTCGCATCTCATCATCAAGTCCAGGTCAGATTTCACTTATTATATCTCCTCGCTTTGTGTATCTTTAGCTCAAGTGCATTCATCGGTTCAGGGATCGAATATCCTGTTTCTTTGTGGATATCCAGGCTCTGCGTCACCATCATCACTTGGTCCATCCAGCATGTTCTCATCAAGCGTAGCCCACAATGTCTTGGCTACAGTTCGATGGCAAAATTCAGAGCCCGTGCACTCGTCAGTAGTGTAATACTTCCGGTGGCCAGGTTTGAATCCACATTCCTCAGGCTCTAATGGTCACTTTACTCAGGGAAGATAAATTTAATGCCGCTGCCACGACACATAGAACCAACGTTCTCCCTTCATTGCACTGAAATTACATTTCTAAGACGAGTCCATGCTAGGATAGTTTTTATGGACCGCATAAGGTCTCACTTTCTCTCAATGAGGAATATCCTCTCTGACACTTGGCACGAAGTTGCCAGCCTTCTCAGTGCTGACTTGTCAGATAGACTGGACCCGGAGCCCAATGTCATCTTTTTTTGTGTCATGGCGATCTATCGAAATGATTGAAAGATGCATGGATTAACTCAATCCGCGGGAAAGAAAGAGGTAAAAAGTGCGAGAATCCCACGAGTAGCCGATCAGTAGCACGCATCCTGACTCTTGATTGTCAAGCATGGCATTCGCGTCTGCACCGTTCGACAGTGTCGAGGGGGCCGATATCATCCTTCGATCTTCCGATAACGTTGAATTCTTTGTCTTCAAAGCCTTTCTCTGCTACGCTTCCTCTTTCTTCAAGAATCTATTCTCAGACAGTAATCCAGATGAAATGAAAGACGGTCTACCTGTCGCTCCAGTAGCAGAGACAGCCAAAAATTTTCAAACCCTTCTTCTATTCTGCTATCCCGGCGAGCCTCCGCCACTCGAAAACCTCCATGAGGTCACAGAACTCTACGATGCTGTTTCCAAGTACTGTATGGACGATGTTGGGAAACGTATGCAGAAGTCCCTCCTCAAATCACCCCTCATCCTTCAGGAGCCTGTGCGTCTCTTCGCTATCTCGGTTCGTTATGGTTGGCGGGAAGTATGTGAGGCAGCCGCTAAGAACACCCTTTTCCATCCCGCCAGCGATCATCCATCCATCGATGAGCTCAGGCTGATCACTGGTCTCGATTACCGGCGCTTATTGGATTACCATAAACGATGTGGCGCTGCTGCTGAAGCGACAGTACTGCACACGTCTTCCTCGAGGCGCAACATGTATTGGAGAAGGATACCTGAGCCTCCATCTTCATGGTGGAACGCTGGCGGACCATGCTGCCCAGATGCACGCTCCAACGGGTGTTGGGTGTCTGTAGCACCGTGGAAAGAGTATCATGTGCATCAGTGGTTGATGCAGTACTTCGAGGATGTAGCACAGAGGCTGAAGGAACGGCCTAGGGGAAAGACGGTGACGGATGATGATATTGTGAACAAATTGTTTAGTAGCATTAGCTGTGCACCGTGTAAGGCAACAATGGGCACGGAAATGCGTATCCTCACGGATCGGCTGTCGTTGGAGGTGGAGAAGGTCGTTTCGCAGGTATATTTGGGTACTCCTTTGAGATCCGCTTGCTTATCGTTTTCATTCAGGTCTCGCTTGAGTTGGATCTCAGTTCGTCCACGAATATGTAGACCACTCTCACAGTTCGCTGGAAACATGATGTTTATATACGGATATTCAGATAGTAGTAGTCGCACTGGCAATCGGTCCTTACCAAGGAATCAACTAATGTTTTCACCGCCGTTGGTGCACAACCAAGGCAACCCCACTGATCACGAAGAACCCCAGAGGCTCGGGAGCCATGATGGCGCCAGTCCTCGTTGCGAAAAAGGTAGAGAATAGTAGTAGCAGAGAAAGGGGCTACAGTTGAAGGATGGTACGAGGCCACAGTGATCTCCTACGAGAAGACCCTATAAAATGTTGACAAAGCGTGTGGCACGAATGCCAAGAACAGCAAATGCATAGTGGCATAAGGTGAATGCAGACGGTCTGGGACATTTTCGGCAAGAGCGCAAAATGTACAACAAGGGCTTGCGAGCACGACGTAGACAATGATCATAGAGGACAGATATAAAGAATTAACAGGGATTGATCATTGTAGTCGCAACTTGAAATCCATTCGGAATTCGGCGAAGCGATCCGGACATGACAACGCGGAAACTGATCCGAGTTGAGCCGATCACGTAGTCTAAACTTTCATCCTGTTCCCAGCCTTCACTTCTATTCCCAGGCGGCGCGGCAGTTAACAGTGGACAGAGCTTCGCACGCTGCGCCCAGTAGGCTTTGCAGAAGCCCTACTCACCGGCATGCTGGGGTCTCATACATATAACATCAGTTTCAAGTATGACCCAGAATGAGCGTTAGCGTTGATGGCCCTTGAAGCTTTAATATTCAATAGTAATCTGGTTGCCTGGAACCCTGATCATGGTTCGGTTGGTTTACTTTTAGGGACGGGGCCGACCTCTCTGTTCCCAGTATCATGGCCTCTTCCCCCGTCTGTACTCTCCCTTTCGACTCAAATCCAGACATCGATGGTATAGGAATTCGTGTTGCGACCTATCTACAGCTTTTCATAGGTATTATAACCCTCGCCGTCTCTCCGCGCAAGGCTGTCGACTCGTGGTGGGCTGTTATAGTAACCTCCCTTGGGCTGCAGATAGCTGCAATCGTGGATTATAAGCAGCTGTCGCTGTATCATGCGCTCATCGTAACTTGGCTTGCCTTTCCCGTTTTCGTCATGTCATTCTTCTACGGGTTCTTGTCATGGTCAGAGCGAATCTCTCATGAGATCAGGCTGGGTATTGGTGCGCATGGGGTCACATATGTCGCGTATGTTATCTGACACTCTCCTATTACTTACCATTCATGGTGGTCCGCCCAGCGTCAACCTGTGGATATGGATCACTGTGCACTCTTTTGGCGTTCAGAGTGAATGCAACGACCAGATTAAGTTTGCGTTATTTGCTCTTGGGAGACCGACGGGATGGGTGCGTTACTTGGTCCTTTATATACGTGCGTACTACTTTTTTCCGCCATGAGCGTTCCTTGATCTTTGTCTTTATAATAGTTGGCGTATGGACCTTCGGGATTGTTGTCCCATTTGCTATCGGAGTGGTGTTTCTGTTTCTTCGCTTCGCTGCCCGCTTCCATCCGCCCCTGCGTGCCTGGTTTGATGCTACTCCGACACCCAAATTCACTCGAAAGCCTTCCCTCAACGCCGTCGTTGCCATGTTGTCGGCATTCAACGTCTTCGCGCTAGTGCTAAGCATATGCATGGTGGAGCTAATGGTATCTTCCAACGCAGATATCGTGGAAGGTGGAAACGATGTATGGACCTTCGGACAGGTCATAGCGATGATTCTAGTGGCAGGGCCATTGGTAACCCTTTGGAAGACGGTACTGGGGGAAATAAGACATACGAAGGGGGACTCGTTAGAACATAGACCAGCTGCCGCGCTATTGGATCTCATAAAGAGAAAATGGAGGAACACGAGAAGCGGGGGGGATGATCTGGAGAGGCAAGTCGCTGTCGTTTATTTTTGATTCATGAGATTTAACCGAGAAACCCGGACGATAGTATGGGCAGGACCTCGAACAGCTCCGATTGCGAGCTCCAAGATGTCGACTCGACGGTAGTGGACCGACCAGGAGCATGAGAGCAAATGCGCAGAAAACATGTCTTTGTCTATATGCCATTATTGATCTCACCGCACGAACATCAAACGACATGCATGTTGGAGTGTTCAGAAGTCAAGCCGCAGATACGGAGCCGACACAGTCAAGCAACAGATGCGGGACGGTTCCCTGGAGAAAGATGGTTTCAAATATATTCAAGGAAGGGCATAATTGATTCGGTCTTAACCGAGGAGGATTATAGACTGAGGTCGCAGAGCAATGAAATAGTTCCGACAAAGTGGCGTCCGACGTTTCCCATCTTCCCGCGTCTAGATGGGAAGCGACATCCGCATAGTATGATAGAAGGCCTTATTCGCAAGGTACGATATATATTGTTAGACTAGTATCCGGGAAAATAAATGGTGTAGCGACTTTTATACATACAATATGAACACTGCTGTCAGCTGATACTTCAGCGGTATGTTAGATTTCCTGGCAGTAGATGGCAGGATGGGACAGTATAATGGTGAAATGGTGCCAGGAATTTCTGTCTGATATCAATCATCTTCCATTAGGTATCGTCAGTTTAATAGTGCCATTAACGTCGCGGCCTGGAACGTTCCGCCTGAATTGGGAGTCAAATCGTTCATTTTCACATCGCGATGATCAGTTGACATGATGAACTGAACCCAACTTAGATCTAGTGTAGCGGGCACTGTATTGTGGCGGAGTTCCAGCGGCTACAACGCGGGTGATTCCATTGTGTAACCAGAATTCAGTAAATAGACCGCATAATGTCCTAGAAGCACAAACAGTTCACCTACAGCGAGGCGTTGTGCTTTCGTTGAAACCCTTTAACGTGCCTAAGGTTGGACGTTGGACGGTGAAGAACCATTGACTGAGTCGAGTGATGTTCTTGATCTTAAAAATAAAATAAAAATTGGGATCGTTCGACAAGAGCCTAGAGGGGGATACGACGATAACCAGGCTGTTTGTCAGGAATTAGTGACCGAAATCGGAATGTTTTTGTTATTACTTGGAAGGAAAACCGAGTAAAGAGTCGCTAGCCACGCCGTAAGCCTCAAATCTCTCTGATAAAATGATAAAGTCGGAACCTATACTTATCTTTGACTGGACGAACCTCTGGGATAGGTCGAATCTGAGATCTGCCTATGTTGTCAACGTCATACAGGACATTACTAGATTTGGATTGATACACAATAGCACATGACCGCGGGAAACTCGTCTCCAGTCTCGTCGTTTCTTGAATCTTGACGCCGCGCACGACGTCGACGGCGACGTGCAAGCCATCATGGCCAGCGTCAACGGCCATTTCTCTTCTGCTGGCGACATGAAATCTCACCTCCAGAGTCTCCTTGACAGTAAGGAGCAGCAGCTCCAGCAAGCCGCGACCTTTGGGCAGCGGGTTCTCGCCCAACGAATGGAACTTGAGGATCGTATCAGGCAGCTTCAGGAGGTCGAAGCCGACAAGACAGATGATGAAGACGTTGAACATGAGGCGGTACAGAAATACCAGGAGCTCACTGATACAATGATGAGCTGGGATTCAGAGAATGCATTACTTTCCAGTGCATTCAACAGTTCAGCAGTGCGTCCTCAACTATTTTACCTTCATTTTGCTCTATCTAAGAGCCTTTAATAGACGGAACGCTCTTCTATTCCCGTCTCCGAACTACCTAAAGACGAACCAGAACGTTCGCGTACTTCAACAAATACTTCCGCTGCACAATCTCGGCGGGCCAAGAATGCAGCACATCGTGCCGACGACGTCGGTATGTATGTAATGAGATTCATTTTTCTTTTGCTTACAATTCTACCAGAGTTTGCTTTTGAAATTGGCAGTGGCCTTCTCAATGAAGTACGACGGCTCCAAAGTCTTCTCGGCGAGCGAGACAAGGCCATCCAGGACATGAAAGAGGAGAAGGATGATCTAGATGGTACATTGGAGTCACTTCGAACTGCTCTTAAGCAGCAAGAAGCAAGTGCCGGTGCGTCGTAACTTATCTTTTCCTAGTGGCTGCTAAATTTTAGTGGCAGACAAATACAAAGAAGAGAACTGGAATCTCGAAGTTAGCCTCCAGGACCTCCGTACACAACACGCCGATATCCAATCCACCGTTCAGCGCCTTGAATCAGAACAAAAGCGGCTCACGAAGCTTCTCGCCGCATCCCATGACGCTACGGAGCAGTACAAGAATGAAAATGCTCAGCTTCAAAGTACCATTGAGGATCTAACGGCAAAGCACGAAACTGACGTGGCTTTGGCACGCAAGCATGCTGCGGCTTTGGCGCGGGATAAAAGCGACTTGCAACAGGCCATAGATAGGCTTAAAGCAGAGAAGGAAAGAGCTGGCAGGAAGTTTGGACGGTTCGGAAGCCCGGCGACGCCTAACACCACCGAGGGACGTCAAGATGAGGACTATCTTACTCCCGCTGGATATGGCGATGACGTTTTCAGCAACGCTGCTTCGACGAACAGGAGAAACAAGGCGGACGCCTCGTTACTCTTCGGCGATGAGATGGACGGAGAACTCTCACCCGATCAGAGCCCTATGTCAAGATCACCATTCCTTGCTGCCAATCATCCGGTCAACGAGATTGAGGTTCTGAAGCAACGTTTAGCCCATGCTCACCGGCAAATTGCCACGTTGAAGGGTGGGCTAATGCGGGAAAGAATGGGCAAGGGTAGAGGGACACCCGTGGAAGACGAAGATGACGAGGACGGCTTTGAGGACGTCGATGATGAGGATGAAGAGAATGTCAGGCCACGCCCTTCGTCCACCCGGGTGAGGGGCAGAGGCCGGGGACGCGGCCGTGGCCGTGTGCGAGGACGGGGTCCAACGTTGACAGAGCGCCTTATGGCTGCTGATAGTCCATCGTCGGTCAGCGAGTTTTATGATGACGCGTCCCCGACGCGTCATACTTCCGTACCTCCTATCCATTTCCAAGGCGCGGACGAAGACGACATGGAGGATCTCACGGGAGAACTGGATGACGACGAAGATATCTTCAAGGCCGATGTCGAACCATCAGCAGAGTCTCCATCGAAGCGTTCAAGTGTGGCAAGCGTAGATGGCATGGATCCTGTGTTCGCCAACGTCCTTCGGCGAACGCCGTCAACCAGTTCCATACCTCCCAATACTAGTCCTTTACATCAATCACTTCTTCGTCGCTCAACAAGAGGTGGTACCGTCGGAAGAAGATCCAGAGGAGGCGCGTTCCAGGAGGGGAGACCTCCCTCGTTGGTTGGACAGCCAGAAGATTTGGCTTTTGCTCTCAGTGGTGTATCTCCTCACAGCGACAGCATTGGCGAGTTTGCTCAGGTTGAAACTGCCGAGTTTGGCTGTCAAACCGAGTTCGAAGAGGAGAAGACACTGGAAGCCATACCGGCACCTGTGAGAGAGAGTGCGCATATAGGGATCCAATCTGAACCAGAACCCCAGCCCGCAGTCATCCCGACGTCCGCTATATCTATACAGACAGATGTCGAGGAAGCTGCTTTCAAACCTGCCTTACGTGATGCAGGGATGAGCACAGATCCCGAGCCTTTCCCCTTGATGCTGCAAGCGGAATCCCAGACTCCTCGTGTCTCTACAAAGGAGATCGACGTTCAGGCCTCGCCGGTGCCTATTATTGATCCGTTAGTAAGGCGTACTACCATCACACAGCGTGATACCCCTGCCAGTGGCTCTCGTTCTCGCTTGGCGTCCAATGCAACCGTTACCGCCAGCAAGACATCACCGCGTACTTTTATCGGTTTTTATGCAGAGGAGTCAGACGCAGAGACAGAGACAGGAACAGAAACCGACACCGATGATTATCAGGATGCTCGTCAGAGTATCATGCTTGGAT
Source organism: Armillaria altimontana (assembly GCA_022818075.1). NCBI lineage: Eukaryota > Fungi > Basidiomycota > Agaricomycetes > Agaricales > Physalacriaceae > Armillaria > Armillaria altimontana. The sequence continues at coordinate 1,503,105 of JAIWYR010000003.1, forward strand.
CGACGCCTTCACAATCCAGGGATGAATTCCATTCCATACGAATGTCTTCTGTGCATTCCGAGTCGAGAGATGACTTCCACTCTGTGATGACCATGACCGACAATGAATACGAAGACAATGATGATGCTGATACTGATACCGAAAGCATCAAGGCATCGAGACTGGCCAGTACTATGCCTTCTCCTACCCCAGCATTTGTTCCGCCGCCTGTGACATATGGAACCAAGTCCATTGAGGCCATTTTGATCACCGAGCCCCCCGCACCACCACCAAAACCTGAACTCAAAGAAATGTCCATTCAGACCGACGAATGGAAACCGCCGCCCCCTACACCAGCCGTTCCCGTCGCTCCTTTACTGTACCGAGTTGGATCTACTAACCAGCAGTTCCAATTCATTCCCCCGACCTCTCCGCAATTAGCGTCCAGTTCCAACGGACCATCAAGTATACCTCCCGTCGTCCCCACTCCTACTTCTCAAATACTTAGAGATGCCAGCGTTCGTCATCAACGCTCCTCAACAGATTCCCGAAGACAGTCTATTGAGTCTGCCCTTTCATCCATCTTTGACGATGGTACAACGCCAAAGGGTCAGGCAGCTACGCTAGCTGTTGTAGACAAGTCCCGCCCACCGATGATGGCGCTACCTCCACCTCCCCGGGCACCCCCACCCCCGGGAAGCATGCCTCCTCCAAATTTCATACCCGAGCGAAGAATACCCACCACCTCCACTGGTTCATACGATATTCCCCCTCCACGTCCATCCTCTCCTCCGCCTCCCGAACTCATTCAACGTGCAACTACTCCCATTTTCGGATCTGTGCTTTCAATCAGCAGGACCACCTATGGCCCTCGACCACATGGGTCTAGCATGCCACCTATGCAGCAAGGGTTGCGTCCACTACCGTCTACAAGCAGCTTCCGGTCTGCTGCGAATGCTGCAGCCTTGTACGTCCCACACGGCCGAACCGGAAGAGAAATGTCGACGACGTCACTAGTAACCGACCGGTCGCCTCGATCCTCGATGTCCTCTGATCATAATCCGTTCCGCAATCCAACAACGCCACGGAATAGGGCGATGGATCTTCCTGGACGTGGAGAAGGACATCCTACGGATCCGGCGATCATCCATTCTATCACACAAACGATGATCGGAGAGTTCCTGTACAAATATACGAGGAAGACCATCGGGAAAGGATATGGAGAGCGAAGGCATCGGAGGTTTTTCTGGGTACATCCGTATACCAAGACTTTGTACTGGAGTTCGGCGGACCCAGGATCATCAAATGTATCGGAGTCCAGCGCAAAGAGTGGTATGTATCCCCCTCATTCTCGCGGCGTTTTTCCTGGTTAATCTGGTGTTTTAGCCTATATTGAAGGGGTGCGGTCCGTCCTAGATCCTAACCCGATGCCCCCAGGTCTGTATCAATATAGTGTCGTGGTGTCTACCCCTCAGAGAGAAATGAAGATCACTGCGCCGACCAAGGAGCGGCATGACATATGGCTAAATGTTTGTTGAAGACTTGCTAATCTCTTCCGATTTTCAAAGCTGATCCCCCTTTGCGTTTAGGCTTTGAAATATCTGCTGTCAAGGCCAAACGCCGTTAATGTCAACTCTCCGGGAAATGCCACTGCAGTTCTTGACAGTCCGATGTCTCTTGGTGACTTTGCTGATGACGACCGACGTCCTATCATGTCGAGCCCACAGAGTCAGAGAAGTGGGCGGAGCACGCGGCGCGCAGCAGACAATTTCAACACGACACCCAAAGGCAAGCGGAGTAGATCGCAGCTTTCTGCAGGTGGCTCCATCGGCAAGCGGTCCGGAACACCGGCTGCAGAGTACCTACGGTGGAACGGCCCGGAGAGTCCTTATAGCCCGACGAAATCCTTCGTGGATGTGCCTGGAGATGACGAGGACCTCGATTTTGAATTGCACGGCCGGTCTGAAGACGAGAACGGCTTCGAAGGACTGGAGAATGTGCGTGCTTGTTGTGATGGAAGACACACCGTAGGCCATTCTGGGCGACATCACCACCACCACCATCATAACGGGAGCGGACTTGATCCCAATTCTGCTGGCCCTTCGGAACAGGATCGGCCCGTATCACCGTCTGCGTGGTCGTTCCGTTCGAGTACAAATTCTCACGAAAGTGGAAGTGCAGCCCTATTTTCATGGGGTCGGAGTGACGGCAAGCTTCGGTTTGGGTCGCGACGCTCTGCGAAAACGTCAGTCACCTAGTGATCTATCATTTTGCATTCTCCGCTTTGGATTGGAACGATTGATTTAGTACATCGCAATTTCACTTTTCCCCCTTGTTTCACCCTACACATACGTTGCTCTGCCTATGCTCCTTGATAATACTGTTGCCATATTATGACTATACCATTACCCTTCATTTTTTTTTTCAAGTTTTCTCTCTCTCGAAACGCGTTTCGTTCGTATTGTCCATTTATCCTTTTCTTGTGTACGACATGATACTGAATATTCATACGCTCCTTCAAGAAAACTCAGTCATCCGCATCGTGTCACCTCTACTGAGTGATCCCAGACGGCCTGCCTTTGTTCGTCGGAAAAAGAGTACCACTTGGATGGGATTTGATACGCGTTTCCTTTGTAGTCTCTGAGATAGAAACCTTCTTCTCCCTCAAGCAAGGCGAAGAGCATGTGCTCTGCACACTCTTCAGGGGCAGTCATGAACCGCCGGATGATGAAGTCCACCAGAGGTGAGAACAGGCGCAAGAGCCAGAAATTATAACTGTTGACTCCGGCGGTATTGACAGCACCGGGCCATATGTGCGTAAATACGACGCCTGGATTGCGTTTGGCATATTCCTGTTACGAAAATTATTTTTCAACGTAATCGCTTGACGAAGAAGGCTCACTTCAACCATGATATCAGTGTACGGAGCACTTGCCAAGCCCGCTCTGTAGCCTCCCCACCACGACTTCTTCACCCCCAAGTCATCGAAATTGACGGGCACGCCTGACGCGGCACCAAGAATAGCCATAACCTTCGCGTCTTCTCCTGTTACCTGTGCCTTGTGCAACAAGGGAAGTAATTCGTGGATAATCTTGAACCGTGAGTAGTATCTCAAGCTCAGCAGCCTGTCGATCCCCTCCTCTGTCTCATTTCTTCCAGTCCATACCTGGAAGTATCCAAGTGATAAGACCAAAAAATTGATCTTGGAAACAACTCCGGAGATCTGCTTGGCCAGGACCTCGATGTTGGTCATTAACGTCGCGTCACAATAGATGAATTCGCGTAGGGATGGGTCTTCCGTCGTGTTCGAAATAGATGCGAAGGTTTTCTCTGCGGCAGAGCGATTACGGCCCACGATGATGAGGTGCACTCGGCCGCTGGTGTAGTGAGCGAGGGCTTTCACCATCGCTTCGCCTATGCCTGAGGTCCCCCCGACGAAGACGGCGACGGGGGTGTAGGAAGGTGACCATGATGTGTTGAAGTTTCGTACAACGGTGAGCTCTGGCATGCTAAAGTTTGGAGCGCGTCCATGTTCAAGTTCATATACTTATATGGATAGTAGGCGACGCGTAACCAGGCGGCGCGGCATGATGATCGGAAAGATCCAGGGGCGGGAAGCATCATCATGTGAACTCGTTTCGATCACCATTCACTTTGGTGGGCTTGCCATTTCTTTCGTACTTGACTCTTGCCTCGACTCTCTTCCTACTCTATCTCAGAGGATGAATTATTCAAAGAACGTTATCCGCGTAATAGCTGTTAAGTGCTTCTCTGTCCCCTGTGTGAATCGGTGTAATAAAGTAGTGTTGGATTAAGGGGTGAATTATCAAGCGACAGGGGATCCTTGGGAGGCAAACACATAAAGGTGTCCCGCTCTACATACAGACTTTTATACTACTTGTGAAAGAAACCACTAGAAATTTCGTGCAGTAGCTGAGTAATACTTACCAATCCCGACGGTGAATCTGGCAAGTGTGGGCGCTTGCTATGATCCGGGCCGAAATATTACAAGTAGTAGTCACCTCGACTCGCCCAGTGTAACTCAACTTAACAAACTTGAATTAAAAGTTAAGTAGGAGCTTCCTCAACTTAGTCGATCTGGATTCGAGAGAGAAATGCAATATGTTTTTCATTCTTCCTACTTAGTCACACGTGCTTCAGAATAATTCTTCAAGCGAGAATACTTACCTCGCTCCAAGCGGTAGGGTCGCATTGTGAATGAAAGGGATTGTATTGTGATTATCAGAAGTCTGAGAGAAGAGCAGCTTGGGAAAGAATGTGAATGGTGCCGGGCTCATGTCCATAGATGTTGCAATGCCGCAGTCGATCCATCCACGCCGCAGGGTCTTTTACGAATGCGCGAGGGGTACGATTAGTGGTGGCCCCGGGCATCCCTTAAGCACTTGCAGGATCGGGAGATTATCCACGGTAGCATGTCCCTAGCAAAGGAACGGGCCAACGGCTCTGGAACGTAATACAACGACGCAGTGCCAAAGCGTTCCAGGTAGCACGCGGGAACATCGGTTCTGCAACAAGGTACACGACATCACGAGCCAGGGAAAGAAACTAACTTCCATCAATCCGTATTGAGTTCGACCTGGATAGCGATGATAAGCCCAAGAAGAACATCAGAACAAAGAAGTAACTGTACCTTCGAAATTGGTTGTTCGATCGCATTTGTGGACAATCTTAGGAACTGATTGATGATCCGATAGGCATCTTTTCTCTACGCCTCCATCTTGTGCTCGCCAAAAATCTTAATGAAAATCTTCCCTGCGGGACCTTCTCTCATAACAGTCTCTGTCCGGGGTGGCCGTTCAATACTTACTTCCATCATGTCGTCAAGGGTAGACAGAATTGGCCAATCGAGGATTCAACTTAATTAGCGCTACGCAGGGCGCGCAAAATGCCATGCAGGTCTGTTAGTATACGCACCAAAAAACCAGGGGAAATCAGGACACAAAGTAGAGGGAAGGAGGGAACCTGAGGACCGGTAACTCCACCGCGTCTTAGTAGCTAGTGTACTTGTTGCGGTTAAGCAAACGTTGAACCCAAAATAATGGTAGACAGAAACTCATTTGTTTACACGCTCTGGGTAAAAGGTACAAGCAGGTTCCTCCCGTGAGACCGAGAACACCAGCCCAAGAACTTCAATCCGGAGATTCAATGAATAAATGTGCATCACAGTGCGGCAACATCGCGTTAACGATGGAAGGTTATGCACGTGGTGTTGCGAGGCATGTAGAGTTAGGTCGTTGACGCCAGTCGGGATAGCGAGGATGAACTTGGCGGCTTCAACAGCGACACCTTTCCAGCCAGGAAGGCGGTAACTGAGGATGGCACCCTTATCGGCTCACAAGTGATCAATTTGGAACAATAAAACTCAGTGTCGTTGTAATGGTTACGAGCCTTTTCTAGGGTATTGCTGTATGGTGTTATCGGAGCAAAAGAAAACTTTCCAGGGCCTGTGGCGCCATTCTCTGGCACGCGGGGATCGCGGTAGGCCACCTGCAGGGTCTGACTTTTCGTGCGTGTGAGAAGGAAGACAATGGAGTAGGAGAGTAAATATGGTAGTGCATAAGAGTAAAGTTCCCTTGCTTGCGAAGAAGAAATCCTCTCCTGGTGGCACCGTCGGCAAAGTTGAGCAAGGACTTGTAGAGCGTCTGTGGCTAGAAGTGTCATCGAAGGAGCAGAAGACGAGGAAATTTCCTTAAGCCAAGTAATCGAGACATACTTGTCGATGCTGGCATGAACATCGTCGAATAACTTCGTTCTTCATCTTCGCAACATCTGCCAGGGAATATACTAACTGTACGAGGGGATCAAGAGGGGGTAGAAAAGACCTCTGAAAAATGGCTGACTGGCTGGACCCTGTCTACTTTAGCAAAGCTGATAGTCGATCAGCCAAGCAATACCTACTTATTCGTTGGACTTCTAAGTAATAAAGATGTCAAGTCGTCAAAATTACAGTTTCGGAACCTTCGGAAGTCGGGCCGTAAGCTGAAATTCGTCTGGCACGTGATAGCAGTACTCACGCCACACAGTGGCTTTCTCAGTTATTCGCCACCATTCTCAACTGAAAGGTATCTATGTACCTGTTTGCGCACGTCGCTAGTCCTTGCGTGCATTCAATGTTCTCTAGACGTCTGTCCCAAAATCCTCTCCAAGTTTGCTCGCCATCGGAACTCCTTTCGAGTACCATAAAGATCGTGAAGTGAACCAGGCATTGCCATCTTGTCCTCAGGCGGAACGGAATTTTATACCAAAAGAGAATGGCCCTCATTGCTTCAGACTTCTTTGCGGGACTTTTTTCTCCGCGCAATATTTCGGAGGAAACGAGGAATGGGCTTCCAGTAGCTCCATTATCTCATGATAGTCGTTCGCTGAGAAGTCCTGTGTTCTTCTCATCCGATTGCGCCTTGCTAACTATGGATATCGACGATTTTGACGCAGCGTTTCAACTCGTTCACAGGTACTGTGTGGACGTCATTCAGGAGCACCAAAGATGTTCTCTCAAATTCAATTCTTTCTCAAAAGCCACTCGCTATGTTTGCCATTGCTATATCCCACTACTGGGATAAAGTTATTATCCAGGCTGCGCGTTCTATGCTGCAACATCGATTGAAGTCTCAGAGGAACATATTGAGGAATTGAAGCATATCTCCGGCACGGACTATCATAACCTCTTGTCTTATCGTCGGCTGTGCGCGGCAAAGAAATCTCTTACATTTGCTTTTCACTCGACATATCTGATTTCCTGTTCGGTGCCGCTGCGCCATCAGGCCATTCACCTCCGTTTCTTCGCCTACTCATTTTTTCGGTGATGGGTATCGGATGGCGCTGCTGCCGGCGTCGTAGACGGTCACCCGATCTGCCACCAAATCCAAGTCAAGATGCGCCATGCTTTAATTGTTCTGTTTCGCTGATGTCGGTTTTCCCTGGTAACAAAATTGTGCATGCCTGGGTAGTCATATGTCAAAGGTCTTCTTCCAAAGTCAGTGAAGCGCCACTGGGCGGAACCGTTCGAGACTCAGAACCTCATAAAGAAAGCTTCGGGATGTAGTCGGTGCTCCGTAACTCTGTACTCTGACGTACAGAAAGCCTCCAGTTCTTTCTGATGCCATTTCAAAGGCCATTTCGAAGGTACGAATTTTTCCTTGTGGTTCCGAAGGTTGACCGACTATCGAACTTCTATGGACTTACAGGTACAACTGCAAGTGCCTAAATGAAGGCCAAACCCTTTACCCGTCGTATTTATCAATAAAGCTTCGCGCAGCCACCGTTCTTCTCTTATCATCATTTTGCATCATATTCTCGGTCTCAATCAAGTTCCTGGCTACCGAAATACTTGTCTCTCTCGAGGTTCAGACTAGGGCTCCAGAGTAACGGCATACTAGATTTGTGGCTGGGAAATGCAGAAAGCCAAAGGTTACCCTCGATTCGTACCACTGATCTAGGTTTCCCTTCCTCATGCCGAGTTACTCGCACATAGAATGGATCTGGTTGACTACGTCGATCACAATTCTCTTCATCACAAGGTCACGTCATTTGTCGAGCCCGTAAACAGACCATCATAACGCTGGTTGCTCTTTGCCTGAAATGTAACTTCCGGTCTCTCTTGGTACCGCTTTCGCGGATGACTCATCATCAAATCGAAAAGTTCTTTGTAGCTTGTCAACCAGGAGGCGTATTTCTCATGTCACACTCAGCCTGACCTTCCGATAGGACAAACGGCGTGATCTGCATCCGAACCGACTACTCGGACTTGCTCATTCTTTCTAACTTCTAAGTGAACCTATGAAACTCTAGGTATGTATGTACACGCTCCCACCTGCATTCCGAAGATCAGCCTAACCGTGGAATTCCTTAGACCCATTAGGTCCAAGACCCACCAATTTCACTCTGTCAACACTTGCACACTTCAATTTTATCATCATGCCATCACAAAAGGAGGAAACACGGCGCGATCGGATACAGTACTGTTCTGATCCCTTATATTCGACGCGTTCTCATCTGGGCAGGCCTAAGTGACACTCATCCCGTTTGTACTTATACCCCCTCTTTGTGTTCTCTTTTCCTTCCTCCTCTCCTCTCCTCTCCAATGCCTGACTGGAAATCTCAGTCGGAAATCATCCTCGACAATGAAGTTTTTATCAAGCTTATGCATGTGCTCCTTGGGGTATATGTGTGAGTGCTGCCGTATTTCGTGGATGGGCATGACTAATTTGCATGGTGAAGCTGGGAATTTTTCGTTTCTCTCTCTTTCGACTGGGATTTCATGTCAGGGCGAAAGAAGTTCCGTTGGCCCATGGTAAGTGGTATGCGCATTTCGAAACGTTGACCACTGTCCTTATTGTTTCCTCAGATTTTCTACTTCTTCAACAGATACCTTCTCTTATTTGCGCTTGTCGGAATGTACGCCTTGTTTTTTGTCTTCTATTTGAAACGAGGATCCTCACCCGTGACAACAGTGCAATCGCGCTGAACATAACCAAGTGAGCACTTGACGTTGCCACCTTCCGACGTGGATTTGTTATTGAGATTATGATCCTTAAGGGAAGTCAACTGTCAGGCGTTGTATACTTTCAACCAGGTGTGTTCCATAGCTCGCTTCCTCTGACGCCACACTGATGCCCTTCACCAGCTGGCCGGTAATGCCGCCGTTGGCCTGGCTAGTATCAACCTGAGTCTCCGAACGTGAGCAACACTCCTACCTTCAAGGGAAAGTTCCCCTTAACGCCTCTTCCATACAGAATAGCGGTCTATGCTCAATCTAAAATTCTAATTGTGGCTCTGATTATCATTATACTCGGCCACTGGTCCTTGATACTACAAGGTACGTTCACGGCCCGTACCTTCGCTGCCTTTTGTGCTCACCAACACGATTTCTATACAGGCGTTCTTATTAAAGCGGAATGGATTCCGGAGACGGAAACCTGCGTAATCACCTCGGCTAACAATACAGTCCTCGCCGCGACTTTCATTTACTCTATGGTCTTCGACTTCGTCATCCTTACGCTGAATACGTACAAACTCGTCGGGAGAAGAGGTCCTTCTGGCGGGAGTCAATTGACGAGAATGCTTTTCTCTGATGGTCTCGTATATTTTATCATTGCGTTAGTGCCGATTGAGTCTCTTCCACTTAATAGTCTGAGACTAATAACGTTTTGCATTTTATAGGTTCCTGTCAAACCTAATAGCGACTGTATTCATGTGCCTCAACCTCAATGCTATTATGAGCGTCATTTTCAATGTTCCTGCCGCTATCGGGAGTACAGTGAGCCGGTCTCTTCCTTTTTAGACGTGCCTCGCTTACCCACTTCTCCAGATCGTCGCATGCCGAGCTGTGAGACGCCTCAATAAATTCTACAACCGAGGCGCTGAAGTCTAGTATGTTCTTTCTTTACGTTTGCCTGAGATGATCGGAGCGCTTTGACTAACCACCTCTGTAACAGCGCCAGTGGGTCAGGGTCAAACTCAAACGATGCACCCCCACGATTTCGAACAATGAATCAAGTCGCCGTAGGCGGTCGCACTGTGCGGGGTACATCGGCTATAAGGGCGCCACCTTCGGATCTCACGAGCGGAGTACACGTGCAGATGGAAACCTTCACACGCACCGACAACTTCAATCACGGCAGTATCTCTCCTACTCATGTAACTTTCGAGGACGAATCCACTGGCAAAAGGGGTAGCGTGACCGTGGATGACTTGGAATTTGGCGACTCTGAGAGTAAGCACGAGGAGCTATAAAAGACGCGCATCAAGGGGTGCAGGAGGAACGGAAATAGATCTGTATTGGAACCTAGAGGACGGATGCCTGTAGTCAGGGCAGTCCTTTTGATAAGTAATGTAAATTCGACGTTTATTTCTTGTAGTACCGGTGGGGGGCCTCAAGCGTGCATATATTCCAGACCTATTCTGCTACCAAGTCAATAGCTTCGAATGTAAATACCGAACAACTCACTCCGAGGTCGACCCCACCTCGAACAGCCGTGACTATTGAAACTTGCTGTAATCCCTTGTCCGTAAACTTACATTTAGCGCTAGATGCTTTCTCAGGTATTGAGAAGCGCCTGTCAGCTGAGTGGGCCATATGGTTTCGAATGCCGTAGAGGTTGTCGTAACTAGAAGAACGCCACGGACACCGCGTTCAATCAGTGTGATACGGAAGGATACGGGTTGTCGTTCTTCCATCGCTATCGCTTCTTCACGACTTCGCGGTAACGTTCTGGCGGCCGAAATTGAGATGTCAAGTACAGCTGAGACGTAGTGGACAGGGAGAACTGTAACAAGAACTGAAAGAACTATATCGTTGATCTCGCACCAACGTTTGCACCGATGCGATGCACATGCAAAATCCGTTCCTACTGGAGGGCGGACCACTCCGTCGGCATTTTTTGCACAAGAGCAATGGCAAGCAATTGTAGGACTTCCAAGTTCAATACGAGATCACCGGCGATAAAACGTTCGACATGTATAACGGGTCAAAAAATAAACATCATAACTTAAAGAGAAGTACAATCATGTATACGCCATCATCTGGACGGAACCTGCCTGTTTAGCTGGTGCAGAGGAGACAAACGGGTACCTAAACTCACACTTGTCTAAGGTTTCTAATTTTACAAACTGCGTAGGGGTATACCGGGTAACATCATCTGTGAGCGGAAGCGTTAACCTGAGTTACTACACATGATAAACCACAGGATCACTCACAAAAATACGCCTCAAAGAAGATGGCGTCCAAAAGTGGAAGACACAGAGCCAACGCCGGAGTGCTCAAATCGAGTTGTATTGTGCGCAATATAATCTTTTTCTGCTGGCTTCTTCTCTTCTTCTCTCCTCCCCCCTCCCTTCATTCTGGGGTCTAATTAATGATACAGGTCCCACCCAATCCCCTTCGGCGATACGTACACAAGGTTTCAGCTTTTTGAGTTCTTCAGGCGACAGCAGATAGGCACAGAGGTTGGGAATCCATTTACAAATGCAAAACGAGCGTGAGGTGCAATAACAAGAGGTGCACAAGAAATTCAAAGGCATGCCAATTTAATATGGAGGCCTCTTGAACTCGTCGCGAATATGTTGAGCCTCTGGGTCATGATCGAACATACTGTCGGGCGAGCCTTTAATGACATTGCCCATAGCATCGTATTCGACGAAGCCTCCTGGAGATTCGAAAGTCTCCATCTAGAGCGACATCAGGTTAGAATCGGTCATGAAACTCTGGTAACAATTTCACCTGTACATGGACACCGTCAACAGCACTAAGGCCATTAGTGGCCACTTTGGGGCGCTTCGGTGGTGCTGCTGACGTCGTCGTTGTACGGAAGGCGAGTGTTGAAGCCACGGTAGTGCTGGAAAGATATATCAGCTAAAAGCCATCGTATGGGGGAAACCCCACCCACCCCAAGAAATCCGGGCCTTCTGACGTATATTTGCTTAAACGACGAACGGCACGACAGGCCACAATCTATCGAGAAAATGAGATACAGTCGGGATGTAGATACCAAAACTCACAGTCGACGCAATAGCCGCTGGAACATTGGCTATAATAGACATGACAGCATTGAGGTTGAGAAGCATGAAAATCTACAGAACATTGAACAATAAGTAAAAAAAGCGGCGCAAAACAGATGCTTACGGTAGCGAGTAGATTGGCGAGGAAAGCGATCACGAAGTAGATCAAGCCGTCGCCGAATATCAGTGTGACTAGCATAGAGCGGCCAACTCGGGTAGCGCTGGAAAGGTGGGTCGTCAATGCGAAACGAAGTTAACACAGACAAAGGACTGACCTAGGAGCTCTGAAGACCAGCTTGTAGCCCGTCAACATGAGAACGGTAAAATCAAAACACATCGAATAGATGAAAGTAATGGCTAAGAGCTTGTTGTCTGTTGAAGTAATAGCACAGCCGCCTGCACTAGTCCATTCAGCCTTCAAAAGTACACCTGCAAAAGCCTTAGATTGACAAAGGCATAGAATGAGTTAACTGACCGTGAAGGAGTAAGGACCAATGGCCCATGATAACCAGAACAAGCGGGATCACAACCAAAAGGTTACGCGACCATACGGCGATTCTGTCAAATCGAGACATAAGAAGTTGTTTGAAATCCAAGACAGCACTTACGTCCGAAGAGAAAGATTGATCGATGCTAGTCCAATCGCAGCATTCCCAAAGAGCTAGAAGCTGTGTTAGACGCCGGTAAGAGCATCGATGGTGGATGTACCTGGTTGAATGTATACAAGGCTTGACAATCTATCGGCCTGTAAATGTATCACAATTGATGAATGATGCACGGAGGAAATGAAGCGGATATTACTTTGTGACATTCAGTGCGACGGAACTAAGATAACGTTTAGGTCAGGGAATCAGGACCGAGGAATGGGATCCTCACATTCCAATAAGGGCGATGAGGAGGCAGTAACGGTTCAAAAAGTAGAAGATCTGGACGCCGTGAGCGATCAACGGATCCAGGCAGTAGCTCGACCACGTACTAAGGGCCATCGGAACGGCTTTTTACCCGAGAGATATTGCCAGTCGAATGGTAGAGACGTGAACCACTCCCATCTACGAGAATACGCGTCAACATGATGTTCGGGGGCGCATATATCCAGGTTTGGTGGTTGAACGTACATGTAGACGCCCAATAGCGTATGCATAAAGCGTGAAAAGGCCACTGAAATACAATGAGCGATCCGAAAAGCACTGTAGGCACTGCAACCGAGTGACGTACCGCCGTCATTGGCGATTTCTTCTGGTGACTTCCAGTTGACCATGGTGAATCCAGACGAGGTCGTGAAGGGAGGAAGGCAGGAGGGATGAACAAGGGTATAGAAAGGGAAAGGGACGAAAAGGGTAGCACGCCGAACGAAGCCAAGGTGGGGTCCTTATAAAACCTTGGTGAGCGGACATTACACGACCTGCCATCGGATGCCACACTTCTTCCTGAGAAGATCGAGTAATCAGTCACCCTCCCATATCCTTCTATCCTCCGGCGCTTGCTATTTTCCTAACATATCGTGGCCGGGCGTATGACCAAAAGCATCCTCGATATTCTCCTTGCCATACCCACGAAATCGCGTAAATCAAAGGTAGAGCAAAACGTTGACTTGGACAGTAACAACCCGAAAGGGAATTTCAACAGCCACTGATTTTAACACGGACAAACTCCAGATTTCAGATCTTTCGGTCCCCCACTTGGGATCATGGGCCAGAGTTTGACCGTCTGACCAATGTTCGTATTCCCATCTTCGCTGTGACGGCAGCCTGTCTCTTCCTACGCACCCCCACCGATATGGCCATGATATTCATTATCCATGTTCATATAATCTGATTGAAAATGTCTAAACGAGGGCGTTCTCCTACCGATTGACGATCCTTAATCCCCCACAGGACATATAACTTTTAATCTATCGCAGAACATCATCCCCAGGTGTGATGGTCCTCCGAAGGAATTCTGCCCCCTCGTAAAGGGGTTCTTGAGTTATTTTTGACCTTCAGGTTACCTGTCGAGCCTGCGTTGTGCTTTATTCTTCTCCTAGTACCGGCCGGACCCCAAGACTCCCGTTATGTTTGGTATCACGGAAGTTGTGATGATGATGGTAACGGCGCGTCTGTGCTTATACCTGCTCTCTTGCTTCCAAACTCTAATTGTTCTACCTCAGAGAAGAGAATTCGCCGACTTTCTATCGTCCTTCTGCTCTTCTACTGCGCTTATTAGCTGTCTCTACTCGCCGTCTTCGATTTTGACCCATCACTAGGCGGCATTGCCTGATCGATATTTCAGCATCCTCACCCTCCTTGATGTCGCCAGGCTAACACCCACGGTCACCGCGCCACCTTACACTAAAGCCTCCGAATTTTGTTGGAAGAGCTACGTCCTCAACGGAAAGGCAAAGCGTGGTATTGTGTGCTTGGATCCGTTCGCCACACTCTTTCCAGAATCTCTCGTACCTGGTAGCATATGTAATGTGAAGACTTACTTACCTCGTACGTGTTCGGCCAACGCTGGTTTACTCCCGACGTGTTGTAAACTACTCCTTCCGAATCATGATGGTGGAGGTGGTTCTCCGCCAATATTGACTCTGCGACTCCTTGTGCTTGTGGAAACACCAATCAGTCCTCGCGTCTCCAGTCTTTTCCTTGGCACTGTTGCGCTTATTTGTTCAAGAACCTGATAGTGGCAATTTGCATTCACAACGTATTCAGTCGTAATGATGCACCGCTAACCCAAACGCTGCGACGTTGACTTGGTGAGAATATGATCTTCCGGTCTCGGTTTTAATTAACTCTCCTCACACATGACGGGAATAGCTGCCACTGTTGGCGGCGGCGGCTTGCGCTGGCCTGCCAATGTCAACTACCTCGAAATTCCAGGCGTCCCTGCACCCACCGCAGTGATTGTGCTGTGGTTCATTGCCAGGCGGCCTCGTTGAGACCTCATTGCCTCAGACCGCTCAAGTCGGTCTTGCTAGTGATATCATATATACAACGTGCATTTCTTCATCTGCCACGACCTGTACGCCTGTTGATTATTCGGGGCACCTAGGAAGAACTTTTAGCGTTCGTGATCGCGACTGGACCCGGAAAATCTTAGTCCTACACTATTGTTCTTCTAGTGCTCATGGTGGTCACTAGTGACCTCTCGCCGTAATCACGATGATCCCAGCTGTTGTCATCGCCTTTCGACACCACACCACCACTCTGCTGCATTATTGGAATTTGGTTAGCACGAATTTTATTTACTGGTGACGTCGGCCGTCTTTCTCCGTTGAATCCGAGGCCCGCTCTTATTCCCTTGCCACCTCGGATGGTACCTAGGGTCGTCATTCGCACCGTGATTCATTGTGATCGTCTTTGACGTTATGCCTTGCCATTTATATCAGGCTACGAGAAGAGAAGACTCCTCCACGCTCGCAGTGCCTTCAGCTACCTGTCGTGTGGTTAGTAGTCGGAAACCTAAATCAACGCTACCGCCGATATATTCACCACGTCCATGCGAAGGCTTAAGTGTACTTGCAAGTTCCCTACGAAAGCTCTTATTCGCTTGTTATATTCACTTAGGCTTCTGTCGTTTGTCTCTAGTCAGGGTGAGGCTGTATAGCGGAGACTGGTTCCTCTCACCAGTCAAAGTTGGGCTATATTTCTTCCCACCAAATTCTAAAATCCATGTAAGTACTACCCTGATGACACCGACATCGCCTGGGAACGCATATAGAACTAACAAGACCATTTCTTTTCGCAAGAAGGTGGGTATTTGCACTGGTTTTTCCAAGTGTGGCGGCAAGTATATTTGTGGCGGCGCGGCAAGACCGTGGACCCTCGGCGTCGTCACCTCGTCCATTCAAATACCTGTCGGTTGTGCGACGACGAGACTAGCTCACTGTCGCCCGATGTCAATGTACCCAGCTACCCTTGCGCAAACTAAAGGCAGGCATTTTATTTTATTTCCAACTGTCCAGCCACTGATTGATCACGTCCGAGAACTGTGTGGCCAGTGGCTGGCACTTTCGCGAGAAATAAGTAGTTCACATCAAGCCTATGACACTTTCTAGACTTCCCAGTTTCAGTCCTTAATTAATAAGACCCTTGTCAATTTGGGCTCCGACGTTTTCAATCCTACTGGAAATTCCAGCTGATTGGCCATGGGTATTCCGAAGTGCTTGTTGTGATTTTCTGCTAGTATAGCGACGTTGTCCCTTCCTGAACAACGTCAAGGATTTAACCCGACCGACTATCGTTCCCGCCCAAGATCTCGCGAGCTTTCGGTGCTCAGTGCTGACCCGGGGGCGCACTGGCATACTATGTACCTCTGCTTGATTAGTACAGTTACGATTGCCATGGAGTTGAGCTGGTCTTAATATTCTGACCATAACAGTGGGTTCTGGGTGACTCCTGCCTGAGGAAGACATCAGAGCGGGAGTCGAATTGGCCTCTTTGCTCATGTGATTTCACTGCGTCGGTAATTTGCGGGAACACTTGGTTGTTTCCGTGTCTGTCCCTCCTGGTATTCTTACGATGATACAAGTACTTAACTTCCTTCTTGCGTCTTTGTTCCCCGTGCTTCTACTTATCCCGAGATCATCAAATGTTTGGCTCCCGGATCTTGAGACTCAGAGAGGCACTGAATATTCTTTACAACCTTTTACTCAAGGCAGTGTGCTATTTCTTTTTATAAGCCTGTTTCCGACACCCCCGGTCCTCGATGCCCGTGATACACGGCCTGACGGCTCTGGAGAGATAAAAGATAGATCCATCTTTTCTCATATCCTCCTGAATTCTCTGAAAGAGGCGATCTGATAAGCGAGCCCACCTTCGGTATCGGTGTTAGTATAAACGCCTTGTTTTGACAGTCGTCATTGGAAGATATATGAGTTCATCAGGATATACGTATGCCCGTTCAGTTTGGGGCCTCCTTTAAAAACTCTAAGATTATCTCCATCATTCATCACAATAGAACGGGGCTTTCTCGTCAGTGTATGCTTGACATCAGCAGCCAGCCCGCGGGACATTTATCCACATGCATACAGCAGCACAATATGATGAAGACATGCGTGGGAAATGCATTTCTTACTCCTTTAGGTCAAGAAATCTCGTCGTGATCGCCCGGGCCCTTCAAGCGGCCTCCTCTGACATTATGCGCAGTTCCTTCGTCAGTCAAACATGTGTGTGCAAGACGGGAGTTCAAACATCTCATTCACGCTTTTCACACGAATAGGAAGCGCCTTAACATCGTTACGGCTCACATGCGCGACCGAACGACGTCGCCGAACTGTACGGTGTGCCCTTCGGGCTAGTACCAAAATCTGGATGCTTTGGCATCTTGATCGTCTCGGTTCTGCGGGGGATTAGCACAATACCGACCCCTCATCTTGTACCACGGTACCGATGCTTTAATGCGGATTCCTAGCGGAGACACAGAGGAGCACATGAGACGCTTCGTATAGTGATATTTTTAGCATCAGATTCATTAAAGGCGACGGCTTTACGTTACGTCTTCATCCAAGAAATATAGTTAGCAGCTATACAAGTGCAATAGTTTGTAGATCCAAAAAGGAAGACCCGTCTAAAAAGTAGAATCCCAACCCAATCCTTGGGACTGATAGAAAGAAACAAAGACTATAAGCCTACGCGAATAGGGTACAAAGCAATAGAAAGTGGCAAAATCGACAATCGAGATAATCAGGCGTTACAAGGTGCTCGTGAAGGCAAGGCAGCAGGTCCGGGCAACATGCGAAACTGAGAATGACATCAGATTTACACGCCGAATTTTAAATGAAGAAGGGAGTACCTGAGACGGATGGTATGGATGCGACGGCATAGCAAGATAAGAATTCCTTTCTTCGAACCTGTCATCTGTTTCATCATTGACAACGGAGGGTACAACCGGAGGCAGTGGCAGAGATAGCTGCACGCTTCTGCAGCTGGAATCGGATTCGTCTCCGTCATACTCTGAGGAAGAAGATTCTGCTTCCCGGAGCCGTAATGCATTCGTACAAGACATGAGGCTCGAGGGCAGCCACTTCGTGCTAGTGGAAGGAGGTTGTACTTGGCGAGGGGCAGGGTGCACGGGATCAGTGCTAGAGCTCACACCGGGGGGCAACAAATCGACAGTGTATTGGCCGGCTTGATTGGTCTCGTCAGCCTGGGGGAATGTACCATGGGTACGAAGATGCCGCTTGGCATTGGAACGTACACCAAACGTCTTCGTGCAGCCTGGATACGTACAAGGGTAAGCTGTGGAAACGGCGTCAACAATCGTCAAGAGATATTAGAAAGGCGACGAACGTCGGACGTTGTTGTGGCTGTTCATATGCGTTCGTAAACCACTGGGCCTGGGTACTTTAGTGAGCCAATAACTTCACGACAATTGTGAACAACTAACCGAGGAAATTCGTGGTGACAGATCTCGCACTGGTGCATCTTAGATTTCTTCTTCTTCTTCGCCGCGAGAAGATCATCATGTGGCGTTGGCGGTTCCTGTTTTGGCGGGGGGTACTTCTCATACGACTCGCCGTACATTGAATTCGACTGCTCTGAGTCAGAGGAACACCAGCTCTGCCTCATAGCAACGGCTTGCTGAGCAGCCCTTACGTCGTCGAAGTGCTCGCGGACGGGAGCGGAGAACAATCCGGTTGACCTGGAGCCGACAGCAGACGGGACCGAGGGACAGTCAGGAAACCGGCGAAGAGGGGAAGGTGCTGAGGGCGTTGGAGGCGATAGACGCGGAGAAATGGAGACAGCTCCGGACAAATATGGGTGGCCTTCCATCCAACGAGACCTCCTGGACAGCCGAACTGTGTCATATCTTCTAGGCGGGGAGGGAGAGGACATTGCAGCATGAAGAGCTGCAGGAGTCATAGTGTAGCCAGCATTCTGGCCATAAGGCAAGGAATAGGACGAGCGAATTCGTCCAGTATTGTCGTAGGCCCCGGAGTCGAATGAATCTTGGTTCATGCTAAAGTTTGTCGGCAGAGAGTGCGGAGGGATAAGAGCTGTTACAGGCGTCGGAGCCATAAGAGTCGGCGTCGACGCTATATGGTATTCCGATTGACAGTGGTGATCATCGAGGATCGGATACTCTGAAAGTCCGCGAGCACTAGCAGAGTTTCCATGAGGCCACGAAATTGCCTCATTAGACGCGAATGGAGACGAGGAGGAGTACATCAAGAGCCAGAGCGTATCGCGGGAAGGAAAGGACCTAATGATGCTCAGCGGAAGCGAATCCTTAATAAATACGCCAATTTCAGTA
Source organism: Armillaria altimontana (assembly GCA_022818075.1). Taxonomy (NCBI): domain Eukaryota; kingdom Fungi; phylum Basidiomycota; class Agaricomycetes; order Agaricales; family Physalacriaceae; genus Armillaria; species Armillaria altimontana. Next base: position 1,521,834 of record JAIWYR010000003.1, read on the forward strand.
CGAGAACGTGGGCGGAAACATTTGATGGACCCACAAAACCACACAAAACCGTTTAGTCAGGGTCGAAGACGTATTGTTGGAGAATCTGATGACAGACGATGCTCGCCGGATGCGGTGAGGGCTGGGGGATATTACGCTCGTGGTGGCTGACAGTCGCTCCACCTTTGTATGGCTACGCATGTAAATTCACGGCCGGAAGGTTCAGGATGATATCACTAGCACGCCAACAACGAGGCACTAAACAGCCCGATTACAGTCAGAAACCACTGCAGCGCAGCCTAAGGCCCTACACGACGCCGTTCGAGGAAGAAGAAGCGGGTGGACCCCAGTAATAAGACCCCAAGCCAAGTACTGTTTACTGTTTAAATTTTTAATTAGCGCCAATCAAAAGAGTCGCCGATAATTCTCTCGAAGTTCTGCCCGCCCGGCAAACAAAATCAAGGCAAATATTACGCACCTGAAACGGAGGAGTTGCTGTCTCCGAAATTTCTCTACCCGCAGGAGATAAATCATCCGGCGCCCTTGTCTGAGTTGAGACATGATTCCATACTGCTGTAGACGCCATGAGCATTTCGGGTACACTCAAGATAAAAACAACAGGTGCGCTGACCCGCCAGTTCGGATCCCAGATCCAACTAGATTACGCCGGCGCCCAATAATATTGAATGGCAATAGCGAGTGTGATTGCTTGGTTCGTACGGACAGGTGACTGTTTGGCGCATGGGGCGCTGCTTCTAGATGTTGAGATCAATACCGACACCAACAGGTGTGTACCTTTGCTTACACGTATTAAAGAGATCGATTGTCCCTTTGCTCTTCTTCCCCTTAAGCGGTTGTGGTAGCAGACATCTTTAGATTCTGGCACCACAATAAATTGACAATACAGCATCAAAAAAATTTCAGGCACACCGTTGTTGTTGTAGTTTAGTGTGTGATTGCTATGATACTTGCGCACTAGTTGGATGTGATTCTTTTTCAAGTTGACTTTTAGATAGTGCTTGTTGATTGTGGTCTGCTGAATATCAACGTAATAGAGGTGCCTAGAATGGGAACTTGACGTTACACTTTGCGCCTAGGTTTGGGAGCTAGACAGGAGAAGGAAGAAACACAATCCGGGACTTTTAAAACAGTTGAAGGCGGGCAAGGGAAGTTGTGCCGCGTGTTGCTGTTTAGTGTGTAAATGCATGACATGAATTAATAAATGCACAGAGATGATGTGTAAGTAATCCAAATAGTATACAACTGAAATGAAAGCGCCTCAAGCGCATGCATCAAGGGGAATGAACGCGGTGCGAGGCAAGGTATATAACTCACCACCGTCACAGACTGGCAGGCGCCACCGTTCAGACATAGCTTGTGTGTTCTCACATTAGCGCCTCGCTCGCGATCAACAGCAGAACTGAACTCACCGAAAACGATCTAGACGTCCATTCGCTCGTTCTTGAAACATGTCACCCACAGTCTCTTTTACACGCTCCGACTCCACCTCTGTCTCGAGATATCCTCCATCCGTGATCTTGTCTCTCGACGTACTCACGGGCTCATTGAGGAAGACAAGACTCGTCCTACCCCTTCCGAGTTTATTTGGCGGCTTTGAGATGTACTTTGGGGGCGCAGATTTCGGGGCAGGGACAAGGTAAGGGTGCGATCGAGACAACGACTGCCTGACGCTTCGATGCCTCCCAGCAGGCGTCACATTAGTTTCGCTCCGTTTCAAATCGTAGGATGCGTGCCACCCTGCTGCAACGATTTTCTGTCTAGAGGCGTGATCCCTTTCAACACTACCCTCGAGGTCCTCCAGGTCACCGTCGGATGACAGCGGAGATGGACTAGGACATGAAGTAGCGCCTTGTTCAGGTGCGTCCTCGAGGTCGTTGGACAATGTACAGTCACTATCATCAGTCAGCGCGTCTCCCAACTGATTCCTCAGATCGGGACCCGTCATGATTTCATCGTCAAGAGTAGAAGCAGTCTGAAACAGCGACCTACTATCAGATTTTTGGGGATATAGCTGCGGAGTGAGAGATTGAGCTCTTCTCGGGGAGGCAAGGGGTGGACTTGAGACAGCATCGACACCGAAATACAAATCGTCTAAGGATCTGGTTTTCGATGGTAGTCGCTTTGGGGTATCTTGCGGACGTATGGGAGATGACAGCTCCTCTGTGTCCTGCGACCCAGAGGGGGTTGGAGAGAGATAGCCGTCTTCCTGTTCCACTGTTTGTGCCGTCAAGACTTCCTCAATATCGAGAGTCATCTGCAAAGCTACCTCGCCTTGAGCGATCAAGGAACCGAAATCGTCTTCGTTGGCCGTAAGATCGGTCACGATCCTGACATTCTCCTTTTCATCGCGTAAACGAGAGGAACCGGCGGCGGGGATTTGAGAAGTTTTATGTCTGTACTGTGACTTGGCCGTCGGCGGAGTAAAAAATTTGGACAGCCTTTCGTCGTGCGTTTGCTTCTTCCTCTTGGCAACCATGTCTTCGTCCATCACATGCGCCAAAGTCCGTTTCCCGCTGGCTCTGCCTACGATCATCTTGTTCTTCACAATTATTGGAATTTTTGATGGTGATTTTTCGGTTCGGGGAATATTGGCATTAGGTCCTGAAACATGTCATCAAAACCAACAATTTGGCGAAGGGAAGGAGGACCCACCAAAAAACATAAGGATGCCATCAGACCTTGGCTCGTTTAGGGCTTTCCCCTTGCCATTCTCAGACTGATTATAAGAGATAAACGGTAGCTCCTTCTTCTTTATCGATGCATGGAGCATGAAACCAGGATTGATATCTTGCATAGGTAACAAGGTGATAGGATCGACGTCGCCCATCGCGATTTTCTTTGCTAAAGATGTCTCGATATGCCTAGAAGTGATCCCAAATTCAATTAAGCGATGGCACAGCACGGTTGCATATTTTATCTTACCCGCCCACATGAGCATCTAACTCCGCGTTCCATTCTTCGTCGATTTTGGTCAAGTGGACTAGCCTCTCAAGTGATGGATCGTAAACTCTTTGATGCAGAAAGCATTTTTCGGCCAACTTGAAACTGTCCAAATATCCCCGAGGCACTGATTTCTTGCCTTCAATTGCAACCATCCTCACAACCTGATCCACAGTTTTCCATCGTCGTAGTAGCGAACACGCCGTTTTCAAACCGATTCCGGGAATACTGGGGAGGTAGTCGCACCCACTCAAGATGGCCATCGCACGAAACTGTGCGTCAGACCACCCAACTAGTGAGATGCCATGAGAGTCCGGGCCACTGGCAGTAACGGATGCGAAGTCGGAGCGAGATATAGAGACGACGGTGTTAGCAACTGTGTCAAGTTTGAACAAAACGTGCTTGCATCCGAAGACGAGCATGTCAGAGTCTTCTGTGACGATGGCGTCAACGTAGCCAGTGCGCTCCAGGTAGGCCATTTGGGCGTCAGCCTCGTAGGGTGCAACGATGTATTTGACGGTTTCTGCTCTCAGTGCCTGTGGAAGATGGTCACGAAAACCCAAGATGCACTCGTAGCTTCGCACCTTTATCACCTGGAACGCCATTTGCGGAGTCACGTCTACACACTTGACATAGAATTCCCGTGCTTGAGCGTGCTTTCCTTCGGCGGCAAGGGCTTTCCCGCGCGCAAGGTTCTCCTCTCGCTTCTGTTTTCGACCAACTTCAGTCCCTTGTTTGGCAGGAAGGGGACCACCATCAAAGACTACGAAGGGTTCGATGTTGTGCTGACGCAGAATCCGGATTCTTTCCATCACGTATCGCACATACCTACGAGGTAAACGCAGTCAGTCTCAGTTAAAACAATGGGAACCACAGAGACAACCGCGTTGCCCCGAGCGCGCGTTTCCCTGAAGGCCACTCACTTGCTTGTTTGTTTGCCAGTAGCCAGTTCGGTAGCACATGAATATACACCACGATGCAGCCAAGCATACGCGTCGATTGCCACTGTCTTACCAGAGAGTTCAGACAGGTGCTTGACGGTCTGGATGGACTTGAGAGCTGGTAGCAGCCCAGATATTCCCATGAATCATAAAAGAAGGTGATACGAGAAGAACAAGAACCCAAGAGGAGTCAAGAATGGAGGAAGAAAGGGAAGAACAGAACCTAGCAGAGCGACCAAGGTCACCGTTGGCAAAGAAGGACAAATAACGCGTCGTGTCATTGTCACAGAATGTAACCATGACGTCAGTCTCATGCCTGCCGCCTCGCCTCGGAAAGTATTGGGAAAGTATTCAAAGATGTTCTTGAACTGTTACTAATGAACTGTATCTACAGCTTTACGAATCTCGTATTTATACTCAGTGTACTAGAAAAGTCCTATTGAACTTGTCCACAAACGTCTTCGGGTATTATGCTGGGCCGAACTTTCCACCATCTTTGCACAACTTCTCGTGATATCTCTAGCATACATACTTTCACTGATATATATATTCAAGACAAATGATGTGTTGGACACTGACAGGAACACTCCATAGCTACGATGCACGACCCCAATAAGGGCAACTTGACGAGTACATTCACGCCGAGGTCGTTGTCATTATTTATGCAGCCCACCGTCCAATCCAGAACCTACATGCAGCTTTTCTAACTGAAAGAGCCTGCTTGTCAAAGTTTGCAACCTCCATGGTCCCAAGCCAAGGTTCTTCCTGCCCACCGGAAACTTGCTCTTCAATGCAGAGGCCTTCAGAGTTGGCAATCTTCATGAAGTTGTCGCAATCGTTGGGAGATGTGTATCTTCCAGCCTGTGTATCTTCAGGGCGCAGTACTGTAAGGTCATGGGTAAACAAGAGCGTACGGCAATATACACCCGGGAATCAGCGGTTTTCCGGAGCAACGACTTGAGCGAGGTGATAAGAACATTGTGGGAGCTATGAAAATGTAGAAGATCTGAAAGAATCACAACATCATATCCCATTATCTCGCTGCCTGTCAGAGATCTGAGCGATTGTAAGAGAAAGACGAGAATTTCCAATAGAGCTTCAAAACTTACAGAAGAGAATGGGCATCCGTGCCCCATTCATACCCTTGACAACAAGTGATGCATCCATAAGAGACGTGCGACCGATTTCGATTGATATTTTCTTTCAGGTTTTTCATGATTACATCGTCCGGATAATCCGTCACGACGAAGTGAGGGGGGCTGAGCTGATGTGCTCATTAATAACGACGGCAACGCGCAACCAGCACCCAGTTCAACGACTTCGAGGTAGTGGGCAAATGGTGGCTCATCAGATAACTTAAGAGAAAAGGTAGTCAAAGCACTACCTCTACGCCCTTGCACCGGGATTAACGCTCGTTCGATACGCTCTGCGAGAAAGAGAGAAGGGGAGAAGGGATTATATGCCAGTAGGGTATTCGCCTTGGATGACTGTTAGAACCTCCAAAGGCCGTGAACTTTCGAAACACACCTTGCCCTCCTGTAGTGCTAAAAGTTGTCGGATCTATCTTTATCGATCCAAAGGCATCCATACCTTGGGTGCAACGGTAAGGCGAAGAGGACCGTAAGATATTTCAGATTCATCTAGAATTTTCGATTCGCCGCGTCGTTGAATATATCTTCATACGATTCGCTCATGGTAGTCCGCGGTCAAGGCCGGATAGTCCGGGCCGACATGCCGTTGACTCACTTCAACCTGAGATCAAACATCTTTGAAATACTACACTCTTACTACGCGATGGCATCCGCGAACGTTGTCCTCAGGGCGGAGAAGAGGGCTATGCGTAAAGCTCTTTCCTCCACTCTGAAAAATATTTCCCCTACCAGCATTGAGGAGCAATGTGCCGTTACTTTCCTCTCCACGCTCTAGTCCCGCTAATCCAGTAATCATTTTAACAGCAAAGGCCGTTGCAGATCGTGTACTGGCTCTGGACGCCTTCCGTAAGAGTAAAACCATCAGCTGCTATCTCAGCATGCCAACGATGGAACTGGACACGTCCACATTGGTCCAAGAAATCGTGCGCTCTAGTGAGTAGCATTTTGTCTAGCGTTCAATTAGAAAGTTGACTTATAATTGCACAGACAAAACCCTCTTTGTTCCTAAAATATCGCCAGATGGCAGCATGGACTTTCTGGAAATTCATGGCGCGGACGATATCAAGTCGCTACCAAGCGGCTTATGGGGCATTCGAGAACCTGGACTCACTTGGAATGGGATTCCGAGAAGAAACGGTAAAAATGAACATGCGACAACCTAGTAGAGCATGGAGTGACTCAACGATGTTATTCAGCGATAGACGCGGGTTGCGATAAGTTGGACATGATTCTGGTTCCAGGTATATTGTATCGTGGTATGATGTGGGCTGTTCTGTATCTCTTCTTTCAGGTGTTGCTTTCGACAGGACGCTATCTCGTCTGGGTCACGGTAAAGGATATTATGATAAATATATCTCTGAGTATGAGGCCAGCGGAAGGCCGCGTCCTTTACTAGGTACGTTTGGTCTTTCTTTGTCAACTAATAGGGATTGATGTCCGTATAAGTGGCTCTGGCTTTGCAGGAACAAGTAGTGGACTCTATTCTCCCCGTTGACGAGCACGATCAGAAAATGGATATGATTGTCACCCCTACGGAGGTTATCCACTAATGCAGCGAGTAATTGTAAGTATTTCACTGACTCGAAATTTCTGTCCACATCGTCATACTTTCTTTAGCAATAGCATTCGTGAAGTAGAACGACTTGCCTACCCTGCGGAGCTATGAATAATCGAAAACAGCAACCAGTCGTCTTTTTCCTATGGGCCCTTACTTAAGTGAACAATATGGATGCGATACTACAACTGCACGCCCAGTCGAGTCAAAGCGATGAAATTAATGTCTCAGTCGTTTTGAATATTCGCTACTAGTATATGATGTCCGATGACAGGCAAACGGCCATGAAGTGATTCTATGTCTATACACACTCTCCCCGTACAAGAGCACCCGTATCAATAAAGTTCCCATCCCTGCCTCCTCCCATAGCTCTCAACCCATTCTACGACTAACCTCCGTCCCAGTGTGCCGAGGAGCGCCTTGGGCACAAACATGTTGATTGCCTCGTTTTCCATCGGACTAAGTTCCTTGTCCATAGACACCCGGAACACGAACCTCTTGAGTGTCGGGAAGCGCCATAGTGCGGTATCTGCTAGGCGAGCCCAATCAAATACATCTTCCTTCATTATGATAGCGATATCAGCTGAGGAATATGCGTATAACTGTAGTACAAATTCAGTGAGTTTGGGGGCAGAGGGAAGGATTTCCAGCGCATCCGTGCATAGCTGGAGGTCAAGGAGTATTGTTTGCGCCTCGAGCTCGATGCTCAAGGTAAGTGACACGAGTGAGATCAAAGAAGGCGTGGTGAAGGTCGGAAATTTAGCTACGTCCGCATTCAACAAAAGAACTCCGGTCAAAACATGAAACCTCACATGCTGCTCGAACCGGAATGAAAAGCATCTCCAGAGACCGGGCGCTAAGACTCAGTAGGTAGCCAAATGCGTCGGCCGAGAATGTAGAAGCGTCCGAGTATGTAATGCGCCGAAGACTAGAAGGGCGCGAAATCGCAAGAACTTCGTCAACTAGCCAATCTAACGGCGTTAGACTTTTTTCAATTGTTAACTCCTCGAGTTTCGTCAGGTTACCCGTGAAGACAAACGGAGGGTCGAATTCTGATGAATTCGAACGTGAGATTTCGACACGATTCATTTGAAGCGTCCTGAGAGGTGGGAATAGTCCGAAGAATGCTTTGGCATGTGCGACATTAATGAACGAGCCCGAAAACACGAGCTTTTCGACAGATATAAACGCATAGATCAGTTGCTGCGTTTCGGGTGTAACGCGAATACGAATCTTAGACGTGCTCCACTCGAAGACAGTCACTCGAGGCATCTTCGGAATGAGAATATTCACCGGATTGGAGGTATTACGAGATGGGCTAGATAGAATCTGTTTGATAGCAGCAAGACGTTCTTCAGAGTCAGGTAAAGATGGGGGAAACTCGTCATCAAGGATACTGAGTTCCAGATCCTTGAGACGTGCTCCTGGTGAGAATCTGACTGCTCGAACGAACTTGATGACATGAGGGAGAGAAAAACCGATATTTGCCCAACGTGACAGATCCTCTGGTGACGAGAAATCGGCATAGGAGAATAGATATCGAAGAGACGCGACCCGCCATGACTTTGAAACAAGAGATGAGGACTTTAAGGCAGGGGCGCCGTTGTAATTGTGTTGCATAATTTCACCAATCACTTCCAGAGGAAGGTAGAAGGCTAGCGAATGGCGCCGTTGAGAGACTATAGCAATGATGACTGGAGAGAAATTACTCACGGTTAGCTTCTTTGGTACACGACATAGGTATCGATGGCCCTGAGTCTTTTTGAAGAGTTTGGTGAGACAACGCGTTAGCTTGGTTATGCTGCTGATACAAGCTACCATCGACAGCCGAGTGGGACGGTTGTTTTGGTTCAAGTTGGACCTTGCTTCCCTGCACAGTGCTTTTTATCGCTGGTCACTGAGTGTTCATACCGATGCGCGCACAAAGTAAGAGCCCTTTTCAGTACAAGGCATGCTACTTTGATCAAGTATCCTTGTTTCTCGGTACCAGACTCATGCACAAAGGAGCACTATCAGCGATGAGACGATTAGAACGATGATATTTTCACCTCCGTAAATCTTTTGGAACAGGTATTTCTGAAGATACAACGATTTTATCAGGAAGGAATTAAACCAGCAATGTCCGTATCGAAATCGAAAGAAAAGGGGTGTGAAACGAAACGGACGAAAAATACATGATATAAAACTAATCAGGTACAGTGACAAGAAAAGAATAGCGAAGAACAAAGGTGAAAGAGAAAGCCAATGTCATCAACCCGCCTCATCCTTACCTCTACTACGTGACGGGACCCGGCGTGCGGGGCGAGCATACTAGCCCGTCAGACTCCAAAGGGTATTTCTTGGGAGAGAATAGACCCAGCCTCCGCTACCCCCGACGATCCCATACCAGCGCGTCCAGAAGGACTCCGTCCTTATCTCACGGCACATATATCCAAGATCCACTCACACATCTCCAAATTTTGTCCTCCTTCCCACCACGAAGGCCGCGACGACATCTCCACCTGGAGCCCGCATTCCAACAGGACTCCACGAATTCCGATTCCCGACGCTTTTCTGCTTCCTTACCGCCTTCCCAGCAGCCGCTCGGATCGCAGCACATCCCTGTCCACTTCTTACCGACAGTTCTGTACTGTATGTCGTCCCTTGGGAAAACAGAGTCGAAGATGCTAAACTTTCGGTATCGTCACTCTCCGACGATAGACACTCACTCCATTCTGGGTTGTGTGTCAGGGGAAGGGTCAGTGGAAAGGCATTGTTGTAGTCATTGTACTCGTCTATCTTCTTTGTGACCTTGGCGGGCATTGGTTGCCGTTCAAGATCCGTCTTGCGCATTTCCCACGTATGAAGGTTGGACATACACTGTGCCGCGTACATTTTCATCTCTGATAGTCCATGAGCAATGCACCAAGCACACCAGAGAAATACATACCTGGCACGGCCTTCGCCACCAGTTCCAACAGCGGCCTAGCAAACGTTTTGATGAAGAAGACTTGAGAATTCGCCTCGCTCAGTGGCGTCTCAGATGACTGGACAGTACAGGGCAACGCCAGCGACTTCTCGTACTGGGCCTGTGACGTCCATTCGGCCATAAGCGCCGTGGCCCAATGCTGTGAGACGTGATACGGCCGACTGGGATTGCTAATATCTGAACACTTCATGATGGCCTGGCATATCAGAGTCTTCCTTTGGGTGATCGACGCCGCCTCTCCGGCCACTGTTCGTGAAAATCTTTCCATGAAAGCAGCATGGACACTCATATCGGTGGCCATGACTGTCTCCCACAGCAGACGTCTCGCCCGGGGCCGCTCCAGGACCGCACCCAACCCGTGATGCTGCATCATTCGGAGCAGAAGAGAACAGTGCATCTGTTCGAGGGCAGAATGGTCGTTAAACACGACTGAGAGAGGGGTCTGCGCGTTTTTCATGAAGAGGTTTGTAAAACCAGGATGGCCTACGTCATGTCCTATGGCGGCGATGCACACCAAGAACAGGTCACATAACCCAAGAGAGGTAACGAGAGGGCCACTGTCGTACGGCCTACGGCTCCTCCACATTCGTCCGTTGCAATGCAAGATAGTTAGAGAAGGTACCATCCCGGCCGATTTGAGGAAGGAATATGAGGCTTGGAGCACATCTAGGGCATGTTCAAAGTTATGATACGAGTTTTCGTAACGGTAAATTTGTCGTAGATGGTGTATGAATGGACCCATTTGTTCTGGTAAGCGATAAGTTGATCAGGTCCAGGCACAAAAAATACAAGGGTAGGCACTTACGAAGAGACACGCCCACTGCCTCCTTCATCCCGTCGATACGAAAGAGACCTTCGAACAGGAGCATGGTGCATGCCAAAACTTCTTCTGGCGGTAGTTTGTGGGGTTCGAAACTCCACGAGTTTAGAGAACAGATGAGGCGGCGGCGGACGTCTGGAGACAGATCGGCGGATACAGTGCTGCGCAGGGTTAGTGGAAGAGCAGGATAGCATATGTTGGAGACGTACAAATCATGACTATGTTCGCTGACAGTGTTAAGCGTCTCGTTATACATATCGCTTAACAGTTCAGCGAACTGGGTCCTGGGAAGTGTTATCAGTTGATTGCTTAATCGCCAGGTATCATACGAACTGCAGGGCAGAGGAGCTGCCGACCCATCCATGACCTTGAGATTCACTGGCAGTCGCGAGATGAAGACCACCGACATCAGCACTCTTCGGCCTTGTCTGTCGTCGTATGACTGAGGGTCCAGACATTCCAACAGGGTCGTTGATGGCTTATCTACCGGGAAAAGGCGACCAGCAGATGGAATTGTCAAGTCAATTCTGTGTACGCCTAAAACAAGGCAAAAGGAACAAAAAACGAGAGAATGTAGGCGTGCACGGTCGTTGCAGAGGCAGAAATAGAAATTGTCGTTCTCGGTCGCGTGGTGGTAAGAGTGACAGCTTGCTCGTGGCAGCCACATGGGTTTCCCTATCAGCGACCAAACAGGACCACCTAATGGTCCCTGCTTGCCCTTGCTTTTTCAGTCACAAGGGTTTTCGGACTTTCTGCGTAACAATATGTTCCTTGTTTTTCTTGTAAAGCCCTTGTCTGGAATTCGTCCTATGTCATCTTGTTCATGTATTCACTAAGCGCTTTTCATCCGAAATGTCCCGGGCCCAAACGTCGGCCGGGCTGGACTCTTAGATCGCCGCGACGGGCGTCCTTCCGACAAGCACCCTCACAAAACGGGTTCTTAACTTGAAACGCCTAACAACAGGCTGAGACTGATATCCTCCTTGCTTCGTGATTGATCTCAATTAGCATTTTCATCACGAAGCCGGTTCTGCACGGCGATGAAGTGGCGATAGATGTATAGGTCATTTCAGTTGGTTATCATTTACGGGAGCAGGAATCGGTTTCTCGATGGCTTGCTGACTCCACAGGATCTGCAATGTCACTGTAGCCAAGGTGTATCAGACTAGGAAGGTACCCTTTAAAAGGTACGACGGTGAGCAAACAAAAATGGCCATTCCTTTGGCCGCGTTGGAGATTTCAGGCCGTTTGGTGCTTCGAAGGTCTTCCTATATGACAGATGTCGAGCAAACGATGACCGGTTTCGTATACTCATCCATGACTCAAATTCATAGGACACCACACAATTACATTATAATTCCCGTGAACCATATATTATTGCGGCCATGCGATAGTAGGGCATATCAAGCCAAAGTTCCTTGATGTTATGGCAACGTCGCACCTGCAGGCCGGACACTATACTAGCGAGTTCGGTAGAAATAATAGATCCATGGAACTATGTCCGATGGTCGTATGTAGTTTGGTGAATGATGACCCAGAAGGGCAGAATAAATAGGTACCTGAGGCCGCCAAGCCGACGAAGGTGTAGGCAGCCTGTCTCGTGCGTTACGTCCATGCGATAATTTATATGTGCATTGCGAACTTGGTGCGTTATGAATTCGTGATTCGGAGTCCGACGGAATTTCGACCCTCGATCGGCAGCTATGCATATGAATCCGTTGTATTGAATAAAATTGCATACATATATCCTTGGCACTATGAGCGCGTATACTTAGCGACATGAAGTTGAGGCAGTTTCAAGCAAAACAGGCCCACTGTCGCATTCCCAACCAGCTTATGTAAGAGCCATCTAAATCGGGATCGATATAATTTGGCCTTGTTTCGAATTAACAACTTCCTTTTCACTTTCATTACCACCACCATCCTTACTTATTCGCATCCATACTTCAGCTTCGCGATGCAGGCTTTCATCGTCACCTTGGTGTTTCTCTTCTCTGTTGCGCAGGGCGCAGTCCTTCTTCGTGAAGAATCGCTATTCAGTTATACCGCTACACAGACGACACGCACCGCACGGGATGTTTTCTCTCCGGGATCGAACGATACTCAGCGGCCGGTTCTTTCCGTGCTGAAGGATGCTACGTTGGCTCGATCTTCATCAAAACGCCTAGCTCCGTCTCGACGACAAGACCTCAATACTAGTCCAACACCTGCTCCTACTGGACCAGACTCACCAGACACAACAGTACACATCACAAACTCCAGTGACTTTGCAATCCTGATGCCTAGGAACTCTGGTTAGGCCTGCCTCTTCACCCTTTATGTGCTTCTGCTCTGACGGACCCGGTATTGTAGATCAACCTGTGTCTTCGTCAGAGAACGACGCCATCGCATATTGCAGCTCTGGTTCTTCCTGTGCTTACACTCTTCCCGACGGATTTATCACCGCAGCAGAAGTATACAATGTTGACGGGTCCTATGTTCAGGTATTTAATTCACATCCCTTCCACGGTTCTTTCTCACGTAACGATAGATTACTGGCTGTATGGATCCTTCGAAAATGTCGATGTCTTCCAAAGATGATGGCGGGCAGTTTGACGTCAGATACCCAAATGGTGCTCAGTGTACTCTTGGTGGCTATGGCGCCAGTTTTATAGAACAGTATGTCTTTTTGCTGTCGGCTTTACAGAGCTGCATCTCTCATCCTTCTCAGGCTAGAACCATCTGCAGGTCGCTTCTGCCTTCGGTGCTGCGCTTCACCGAACGATCAAACTAACTGTAACTCTCACCAAGATCGAGCTGGTTGCCTAGCTGCGATCCCTGGTAAATACGACTTTCCGGAACTCGGAGTAACATGCGATGCGTAGAATTCACGAGGAGGACCAATACATGCACCAAAGCACACTAGACTATCCTTGTACAACCTGGACATAATTTACTACTAATCATTGCGCGTTATAAAATTATGTGGTGCCAGTGAATATCGAAATTACATAAACGAGCCAGAGATAAGTAACTTAAAAACCCCCCATGAGTAGCCGTGACGCATGTATAAAGGAAATATGCCAAACGTGAATGAGAAAGTTTCTCCATGCCAATACATGACGAAAAAAGCATAGACAATAATCTAAACTCGAAGAAGAGAGAAAGTAGACGATAACGACCTATTCTTGCGCCACCTATGACAGTGCTTCGGCGACAACTTTACAGAAGGTTTCCGGGTCGTCCCAATGAAGCTGAAGAGTCGCAAAATGAGTCAAGACCTGTCTTCTGATTGAATTTACTCACCAAATGATTTGCATTCTTAACGTCAATAAACCGATTCGGGCGAATAGTCTTCCCAGAAGCCACCGCTGCAGTATATCTTTTCTCATTCTCCAGTGCGCCCAACACCATATGCCAACCCGATCGCGTACAAACCAGCGTGGTAAATCTGACATCGGGAAGGACCGACCTTGCCAGCTCTTCATCGTACAGCGCTCGGTCAGCTTGTCGATGCAACATCGGTTCAGCGACCGGCAAAGAGGCTGGTCCCAAGTCTGCCGTGAACGCCGCAGCAGGGTCGACGATCTTCTGCAGTTCCTCAGGCGTGATATGGTCTATGGATGCATCCTTGCCAATCCAACTGTAGTCAAGTCCCGCATAGGACCGAGAAGACAAGTCATGATCGAACCATCCTGTAACGTACTTCATGAAGTGCTCCGGTGTGCGCAGGGCTTCGGCGAGCTTTTGTACTGAAACGCCAGGAGGTGGATCGGAGCTGTAACCGTAAGCCATCATGGGTGAGTCTTGGATTCTAATTAGCAAAACTGTGGAGCGTTTTAACGTTAACAGTGGCTCACCATAAATGATTGCGGCCCGCAAATAAGGCTCGATTTTTGCATACAGCCTCTTTGGTATGACATCTGGTTGACCGAATAGAGACAGGATAACAGGGCCTCCTGATGACCACCCTAGTATCGCAAGACCGCCTGACTTATTGTCTCTACTTCGGGGCGTTACATGCTCATTGTCGATGAACCATGCGAGGAAATTTGCGACATCCTGCGCAACAACGTGTAGGTAACCTTCTCGGCCATGACGGAGGTCATCGAGCTGTGCCTCCTGAAACCTAGCGCTTCCGGGGTAATGCCGGCGGTTCACTACGACGGCGCGTATGTTATGTAGTGGGAATAGCGGGAGGACCTTTCGGAAACTCTCTGCTTAGATGTGTTGAGCTAGGCATTCGCGACAGTGATTAGCGACAGTCCACACACCTCCAGTGAGTGCTGTACCATGGTATATGACCAAAGTGGTGTATGTCGTAGATCCGGGTACGGGTCCACTGTCCTGAAAGAACAGTCGTCCGCCAGTGGAGTCAACGGGTGCTACAACCATAATGTGGAAGCGATGGCATTGATTTACAGTGACAAACGAGCTTTATATGATTCGTGTCTTGTGCATGGCGCGCGCGCGGCGATTGCCAATATTGCAAATTTGATGGAACATTCATCCGTCACTAGAGATATCAGGAGTAAGCACGAAACCTTCTTAAATCAGGTTCTGTCATCACAATTCACCAAGCAGTGCGACTACGAAAGACATTGCCGGTCTTATGCCATGCGCTACAATCAATCTGTCGTCCGATTGCAGCGGACGAGGCGAAGGATAGAGGGTAGGAAACAGGGTGGGAGACTCAGCCTCAGGTCTGGCAAAAAGGCAGGACCCGAACAAAGAGACATCCTCGGAACACCCGATTGTCGCTTAAGAACGATTCGAGCCATTCGAAGGCAACGCCTTGAAACAAAAATTCAACTTGTGACAACGTCGCGGAACCAAATCCGCATCTGCTGAGAACTTGAATGACAGATGAGACGTAGAATTCTTCAACTGAAGTGCACTTGGAATTCTCCCGTTCCGTCTCTCAGGTTAAGGCTGACCTGACAACAGAGTGAGCAAAAGCCGTCGAAACATCTGCGGAACCATCACCATGCGCCTGGCCGTGAACTCGACGGCGAACTCGACGGACCAATTTTAGTGAGAAAAGCGCCGGAGGGACAATGGGGAAGGTACAGGGACGTATTTTTGTTGTCATGCGGTGCCCCATAAAGAAGAATCGGAGGATGCTGTCCCGTCTGTATGGCGCCTGCACCAGTAAGTACATGGGAATCCGCCAGGTGAGGCAAGCTTGAAGGTGTTTGACATGGAGGAATACGAGAAGGATAGTGTATTTCCCTTGCCGCTTTGTCCATCAGAACACGTCCACTGGTGAACTTTCTTCCAGATGAGATAGATGGTAGTCCAATGTAGTATATGCTACGATCTCACGGCCCGCACTGATGCGCCACATTATCATACGATGATCGCGTCTGAAAGCGCTCTACTTGAGCAACGGCCCTTCGACTTGTAATTGTCAGATTTCCAAGTTCGGCAATATCCCAGAGCATCCTTGTGGGACGAAATCTAGATGGTGCGGGCAAAGGAACGGTATCCCTAGCGGCTCCTTGTAAAGTCCGCATTGGTGCGACTGGCACAAACGACGGGAGAAAACCGACCCAGCAAGAAGTCCCGGCTTTACATTAAACCTTTATGAAGGATGGGCGTGCTTCCAAATGGTAAAAAATAGGCTTATGTTTTTATAGTATCTACATACTTTTTGCCTTGAGGTGAGTACGGCGCATAAATGGTAACACAGACACGCACGGAAGGCACTATTTGATCGCATAGGCATCCGCGGTTGCGGGTGCAGGCTCAACTTTAGATCGGCGCGCACACGATCATCCTATCCAAGAAAATCTGCGCTTTGGGCCGAAGCATGGACACGAGGGTATGAGCGGTTTCCAGACTTTCGTCATGCGCATCAGAGGAACGAGACAGGCGAAACTCAATTCTGGACATCTTACTCTGGAAGGCTTTCCCTGGCCGATCCAACCTGCAACGAGAATGGAAAAGTTCAACAAATAGTCGAAGCTTATGTGCCTTCTGTATGACAGGGTTTTTTGCGTTTACGCAGATAGTATCGAGATGGGGTAGCAGCAGCCCAAACTGATCGGTTGTCAAACGAGTGATCGACTGGTCTGTGACGACAAGATTAATTGTGAGATGTCGTAGCTGGGTTAAGAAACGGTAGAGTGGGAACAAATGAATGGGGGAGGTAGGATCACCACCGAAAATGGTGATCGCATGAAGTTGACACTGCGATCGCTGTAGGAACGCCGTCAATGCGGAAATGCTCCATGTGCAGTAATGCAATTCCATCTCCGAGAGGGCGGGCAGTGTCAGAGCTCGTAACAGCCCGTCCAGGTTGTCATTTCCCTCTCCCAGCACAATCTTGGTCAATTGTGCATGTTCGCAGTCTATTAAGGGTCCTATGACATGCTTCCACCGCCAGATCGTTAGACTTTGCAGCCAAGGACTCAGATCACATATACGTGCGACGAAACGGGTGTTGATGACTTGGTTTATTTCAAACGACCGAAGTTGCGACCAAGGGAGACGCCATGTCGCGTCGTGTAATTCAAAGCCTCCGATAGAGATACTGGTAAGATTCGGGGCGTAGGGGTGCCAGGCGAGAAGCGATGGATTGTTCCTCAATGGCAAGCCGTTGATAACGAGGCTCAGCCTCTCGAGATGACGCGGATTAACTTCTCCAGCGGCGGAGAAGAGGTTCAATGCTGGGACAGGGAGGTAGAGAGCAAGTGACCGCCAGCGGGATGAGCTGGACTGTATAACGGAGAGGAGAGGGGTGCCTAGCTGAAAAATGGCAAAGGTTGAAGCGTCCATTGAAACTGAGATTGGAAGAGGTTCTGATCGTCGCAATTGCTGCTGAAGTAGGTATTTGGCATGATTCAAAGATGCATTACCAGCTCCGCCGATGCAATCCAAATTGACCCCAATGTCAGTCCATAACTGAGGCATGTCATTAACTATGGCCCTCCACAGGCTACACACCTGCGCCAATGACCACGGGACCACGGCTGTGTTCAAAGAAGACGAGCTGGAATCCGCCGCATCGTTCTGGCACATTTGAAATATGTGGTACCAGAGTTCGACTGGCATCCGACGAGCGGGACTCAATATGAGCTTAAATTCTTTTAGCGCAGTCTCCATTTTTGTTTTCTCTTTTTGAAGATCGAACAAAGTGGACATATACGCGTGGATCTGCTCCTCAAGCACGTCCAGTCTCTTCGACATTCTGTTTCTAGCACCTTGAATGTGGACAATCTGTGCATCTGCAGGTGGTGCATTGGACCTCAAGAGCAGCCTGTTCCGTGCAGAAAGGGCTGCGTTCGATTCAGTGGGACGGCAAGACGAACAAACGCAGTTCGAACATCGATAGCCAGTTGCATTCGTTCGACTGGTTGCGGCGCTCTTTGCATGGGGAGTAAACATTTAAACGTATGTGAATTACGGAACCCACCAACCGTTTGCATATTGTTGTGAAGGTGAGGAGGACAGGGAAGAGAAGACCTATTGAAAAAACATAAGGTAAGATATCTTGACCGCGAAGTGACTAACCAACACACTGGAGCAGGCGTAAATAAATATGACGATGATGACGGTGAGGACAAGCCTAACATACGATTCCGAAAGGCACTGCAGGACACACGTGACCTTCGAAGACGATAATCCCCGGTTTTGCCTGGATAATGACGACGACGACGATGCACGACTCCCTGTATGAACAAACTCCACCAAAAGTGTCGCCTCCGTCGACGATGTCAACGACCTCGCACCGATCTCGTCGAACTCACCGTACCCATGATACCATGCCCCAGCCACATCCAGCACCAATTCCATCGCCAGCACCGTCGAACATAGCAGAAAATCTGCATATGCACAGCGGCGAATCCTACAATTTCGATCCTGACCAGCCGTACATCGCAGTAGCAGGGCAAGAGAGCGTAATAGCTGCGCAATCACCGCCTCCGCTTGGAGGATATCGGCCGCCTGGAGGTGGCTGGGGAGATTTCGTTGGAGGATTCAGAAAAGTCTTGGGAGTCGGGAAACGTAAGCCTGATACGGCGCCAATGCGAGCTCCGTCGACCCGTATCTCGATGCCGAGACCTCTGGTATCACCTCGGGACATCGAGCGCGATGCCCAACAGCAGCAATATCGTCAGCCTTCTCCTCAACAATATCGTCAGCCGACACCCCCACCGCCAGCTTCTGCTCATGGGGCAAACATTTCTGTTGAGGGTACCACAGCTGTTGACCACGGACCCATGCAGCCGGTACATGTACACGTACACCACAATCCTCCACCATCCCAGCCTCCTTCTCATGCGATACGCAGTCCAGTACTTGCTGAGCCTCAGCCAGGCTCTGATTATGCTAAGATGTATGACATGGTCACTCCGCCGCCTACAGAGATGTCGTTTTCTTCATATATGTCACGCGTCGGGCAGTTCTTTCGTGACCTCAACAATCTACCATGGGTCGCAGAACGAATTACAGTCGATTATGTGCCTGGTCAGCCTACGCAGCGGCTAGGAAGAAGGATGTCGGGATCAACAAGACCATCGCAGCAGGTGATGTCGTGGTACGGTGGACCACATGGATCAGTTAATTTGTTGTCAGATGGATCAGCGTCCATAAGATATCGACAGATGCCCCCGCAGTCGCCGTACGCTTATGGATCCCCGCCGCCGCCTATCCATCTGATGTCCCAACAACAGCAAATGGCCATGGCGTATCCTGGTTCAGCCTCCATGAACCAGCCACCTCAAGCTTTCATGATGCATCCTCAGTATTACGTCCCGTACCAGCCCGACACCGGAAACATCTACGCGCCCCAGCCCCAGGTGCCATCATCGCAAACCTCTGGATATTATCCATACCCTGTTTCTCATCGTCCGCAACAATCCGTTTAGCCTCTCTGTGACGATTAGATATTCTTTCTTCACTTCTGTGAATCAAATTTCTTGTACAACATTTATATCACGAATCAAATACCACGCAACTTACGTCTCACACTTCACACGCTCTCTTCATCCGTTTTCTCCGACCTACGTCGCGATGCTTTACATGACTTTTACACCTTGGAAATGTATCTATAGCAGAATCTGGGAATTGCCTGCTCACCATTACGCTGCGGCCTTGATTCAGTCACTACTGAAGTTGGACTTTTTTTAGGGTTACAATCTCTGACATGTTTTGCTTGAGAGCATCGTCCCTTGCAAGAGGCACCCGGTAAAACAATTGTATCAGTTCACTGTTCCCGACATAAAGAAATGTTGTCCTACCAAGACATTTAATCAGGGCGGTAACCCTCTATGCCAGAATGGTTACCAATTTTACTATCTCTGTGGATTAATGTTCTTCCTCTATTTAGACCTGAAACTAAGACGAACGCGCCCGGGTTTTCACGTTGTACTGCCCTCAACAACACTTCTTGGCTTTCTCACATAGTCAAGCTTCAAGGCTTGGACGTCTGGACGGCCATATAATTCTCGGCCTGTCGTTTTTTCACGCGTACTCTTGGTGGCGTTATCCTACGATGGGCCTTTACCTCAAAGTGACCGTAGCTACAGCTGCTCACGATCAACCCAGCCCTTCGAGCAACGCCCCGAACAGTCTCCTCGGTCTCAATTTCGCAATTCAAGGGACATCCATGACTGTCGCGTACTCTCGCGCAATCTCGTGATTAAAGGTCGAACGGTATCAATACTTGAAGTCATTCAGAACGGAGGCTTTCAAGTCCCTTGGACTTGAGAAACAGCCGCGACCCACCCCTGATGCCACAGCGGTACGTCAATTTGGCTCTGCAACGACTGGGCATTACCAATGGAGGAGGAGGCTTACATTTATCTTCTCAACTCAGCCAAAATGCCTCCCTACGAAGCGTTATTACCAATGACGATGCGGAAGAAATGTGAGACGCTGTAGTGGAGATGGCGAGTCGGTGGTGGAGATTGCGGCGGCTGTTTGGGAGGTGGCGGATAGTTAATATCTGGCCAGTTCTCAAACGTAAGTACCTGGTCTGCTAGTACCCGAAGCTGAGTAGATGAACTTCAAAATCCGGCGACTTCGGCGTCTACACCCTCAGAGGACGTAAATTCAAGTGGCTCAATCCCAAGCGTCCATAGATTTAAGAAGGTGAAAGCGTAGGTCCCTCATGCCTCATTCTGTAAGTAACATTTTCATGATCAGTGGCGAATGCTTTCAAACTTCAGGTCAGTTCATCACACGAAGAAGAAAAGAGAAAAGTTGGAAAAAAGGAAAGAGAAATCTGATTGGAAAGTGGAGTAGGGACTGAATAAAGAAATGAATACAACATAGAACACTTGTAAAGATAAGTTGTCTTCCGTATAGCAGTGTGGCGGTGCTTTCGGATCACTCGGTCCGATGTCGTGGGGAAAAAAGAAACATCGCATTCCAAGATTTTCCAGCAGACACTTTCTAAGTAACTAGTAACTGGGTATGTCAACGATATTTGGATCAACTGTTCAGCCTTCTACAGTTTCTCTATTCTCTTCTACGGGATCCCACCCTTTGCATCTGTTCGAATCAGCGCAGGACAACTCCCTCCCTGAGGATTCCTTTCTTCATTTTCTCGAAGACTCGTCTTCTGAACCAACACCAGAATCTCCGCGTAAACTCATCTCTCCCCTCTCTATTGAATCGAATGTCTGTGATGGAAATGGGTATTCATTGTGTCAGACGGTGCTCCATATACAATCTCCCACTCTCCGAACGACGTATATCAAATCCAAGGGAGATCTGGGTCTAAATCATCCTTGGTTTAGTCTCCAGGTTCGTAGTTTGGGACGGGAATGGAGTTTCGAAGTTGGAATGGTAGATCAGATGAAGAGAATCCGTATCGTGAGGCTATCAACCTTCCAGGTATTCTATTCTATACGATCTCTCTTTACTTGTCATTTGAAGATAATGGCGCGATTCATTTCTTTTCCATCTTTGCATGTTATCTCCTGAACCTAACGATCTATTTTTGGCAGAAATCTGCGCGACTAAAACTCCCAGTACAAGGCGAGCCGACGCTTCTCCACCTGCCGTTGTCTTTTCCGATGGCCTCTGAATCGTCGCACCTTCTGACGGCTTGGTCAACTGTCACACTTAATCTTCCTTCCCTCATGCCCCGTTTCTCCGACATGTCATTACTTGGAGACAATGATGATGCGTCTCGCTCGCTCGGTACAGTCGCCGTAGGGACCTTCTCGCATGTCTCGTATGTGAAGATATACTCGACATGCCGACTGAGACGGATCTGGTTCAGTCAAGAGGGTCCTAGGGCGGATCTTCCATGGGAATTTCAGCTGTACTCAGACGCGTAAAGAGCGGCGGTGCGTCCGGGACAATGCATATCGGCGGTGATCTACGGTTGGTGGAGGTGACAGGATAGGCGTACCTGCAGTGTGCACATCCTTGTCCTATCGATCGGGGCATGCACCTGTCCATCAGCCGGAGTGCCTATCTCTATCGGATTTCATTGATGCGCCGTGTTTATGGGTCAGGCATGTTGCACCTAATCTCCCAATCTCATTCTGCCATCCTCCCGAGCACGGATCAACCTTAACGTACACGTAGTATGTCTGCCAAGTCCAGTGAATGAGTAAAATACGGTCGTGCTTTATTCTAGTAAGAGAAATCTGTTCTACGTGTACATTCCATAAATTGCCTGATTATACTATCACTAAACTCGTACGAAAGAAAAAGAAGAAAACGAAGAAGTAAGAGTACAGATTGATGATGCATGTGAGGTTTGAAAGCTGAATATGGTCCATAGATGCGCGATTGACAGTGCCCGAAATCCCCGAAAGAAGTAAAAGAGAACGGAAAGTGGGAAAAAATGCATAACCTCGACGCCTGTTTATTGTCCGTAAAACGTGGCGCTCGCTGCACTCCCTCGAACATGGCTGACCATCCCCATGCCAATATTGGAAAACGGGGATGGAAGATGATACGGCATACGCCTCATGGGCTGGAAAGAGACGGCCATCAAACACTGGCTCGAGGATAAATGAGGGATCATACCATAGTACTCTGATTAGTATCAGAGGTCGTATGAGAGTAAGAATTAACAGTATACGACGGCTCATAAGATGGACCCGGTGCAGAGCTGTCACCGGTATACGGACTGTAGTTCGATGCAGGAGTTGTGTACGGTGCAGAACCGGGACTGGTCATGTCATAGGTCAACGGCGGAGTGCCTGAAGAGACGCTGCTTCTAGACGACGGCGACGATCGAGCAACGGGATGCTGTTCCTGCTCCCATTGCTGTTGGTACGTCGTCGGGAACCTGCACGTCGCCGTCGCGGATATCACTGCTCCCGTCGACGATGAAACGGGGGTGCGCGCTGAACCCCGGCGCCATTGATGATATGGATCTAAACCATAATCAGTTTGTTGTTGTACTCGGGGTGCGAAGGATTCTTACGAGCATTAATATTACGAGTGGTACTGCTGTTGACGAGGGCTTGGCTTGGCTGGTTTAGCATGGGTGCGATTCCCTTGGATTGGTCGTTCGCAACACTCTCCATGCATGCGTTGGATAGAGGTGGAATTAACGAAGAGTCAGATAAATTTCTCCTAGATTGAGGAGCGGCAGCTCGCGGTGGTACACCGTCACCCATGAATCCTACCAAGGACGACGACGAGTCGACTGCACAGAAATCGTAAGCATAAACGAAGACTTGAGGATAACGAGATCACTTACGCTTATAGCTGGGATCACGAAAATATCTTCTGCCCCAGTTGTCAAAATCGATCTCTTGTTTGAGATTATATGAGATCTGGGCCGGTGTATGGGCGGTAACCGAAGGTGGTCCTGCCATGGGTATAGGCGACAACGACGGCGAGGGATAGACCAAGCTCTCGGCCCTGGAATATTCTGCATTTGGCGACTCAGAGGTGAAGACGGCTGCCGTCAACTTATACCGTTGACTTTGCCTTTCGTCGTCGTCGTCGCCCTCCTCACCGTCATCACGCTTTCTCTTCACTCCTGCGACATCAAAGCTAGGCGACAACCGTTCTAGCCCGTCGATATCTGCGCGAGTGAGCTCTGGTAGATCAGGGTTGAAGATCCCACCATCGTAGCCGGGGATCTGCCACTCAGGCAGCATTACAGGCATCGACTCGAGAGGCCCTGGCTCCTCCCCGCACCAGGTAAGGGCGGGAGAGGGATTTCCACCGTGTACGGTGAAAGGATCGAGGCGGAACACGCCCATCATACTGCGCATGTCGTCGTTCGCCTGCGTGGCACGAAGGGGGACCTGTGTCGGGGGCGCGAAAGGCTGAGAGAGCGGCGACCGCCCAAACAGCTGGGTAGGGGAATGAGAGTGCTCCGGGGAAGGCGAACATCGCCTGGTATCAAGGAAAGGCTCGATAATAAATCTGGGGGATCCTGGCTCCTCCTTAACGGATTCCAAAGACTTTGGGCGATGACTGCGAGACTTTGATTTTGGTTTTGAAACGGGGCGGGGCTTTGGCGAGGGCGACGAGGAGAGGGACTCGAACGCGTGAGTCGTCGGATGAACTATATTATCACCCAGAGATTCGTCCCAGAGATTGTCGGGGGCCAGGGTCGCGTTAAGCGAGGATGAAGAAGCTAGAGTCGATCGTGGTACAAAATTCCAATTCCAATGAGAGGGTCCAGTGAGTGAGGGATATGGAAGTGGTGGTTCAGTCGCCACTGATGATAGCAATTGGCTGAACTTGTGCATCGCGCCTAGTTCCTGGTCAGTATCGAAGTCTGCTGATGATGGATACAGCTTTGTTAACGGGTACAGAGACCGGTAATCTGGAATAGACAAATGTTGATCAGTGTCGGAGAATAGATTACCATGTTGGACATACTTTATCTCGTATTTATTTTGCGCGTACGTGGTTGGTCCAAAGACTGACGACTTGACTCAGTGAGAAAGAATAGGCTGACCGTTCTACGACGCGTCTGCCTTCAAGTACGACACGGACAGAACAGACAGTCACGGCGAACTGGAGGACTGAAACAGAAAGGCCACATACTCCCATCCAATCGTTCCTACATTTCATTCATACCTCTATAATGCTCCCATGAGATCGCCGCACCCTCATCTCATTCCCATGCACGGCAGCGGAGCTCCCCGTTCCACCCCCCCGGGTTACAGGTGGCCTCCAGATGTACCAAGATTCGTTCGTCAAAGAACCATCCCCCTCCCCAGTTGCTCTTTCCGGGCATGTTTCGCAGATGGATCCGCATTGCTTCTTGCGCCGCAATTGGCAACAACTTTCACATTGTCACATCATACTCCGACAAAACTCCGCGCCCAAATATTCACATTCCGACGAGTGCCGGTGTCGGCATGCCTTAGAATCCCCATTCGGCTCCTCACCATTTTCACTTGGTCACAGTCTTCTTCGAACGATCTTCAACTTCGTATAGGCATCGATCAGGGCGGTTGAACGCGCCTTTCCATGAGATTCACAACCCCGTTTCTTTGTTCAACAATGAATAGAGATTCAATCAATCAACATTTCATCCAATTGACCACGTCTGACATATGGTCTTTTGTCACT
The DNA here is from genome assembly GCA_022818075.1 of Armillaria altimontana. NCBI lineage: Eukaryota > Fungi > Basidiomycota > Agaricomycetes > Agaricales > Physalacriaceae > Armillaria > Armillaria altimontana. The sequence goes on from JAIWYR010000003.1 coordinate 1,546,699, forward strand.
CTTCGATGTAAATTCGCCCTCACAATGATCGTTTTTTATGAAGTGCATCCGATAACGGGTCGCCTAATTTGTGACTTACCGCTCAGGGCCTCAGACCCGCCACCACCGACGCCACAAACATTCGGGCATCGGTGAACCCGCCACATTCTCGAAGTTGAGCTTCCGCTGCATTGATCGCCGGCCAAAGAATCGCTAGCGTCGCCGTGGATATGTCGGGACTTTGTTCACCGTCCTAGACCACTAGAAGCTTGGATAAGACCAGAATCCGTGGCTTTACCAGCCCAACACCGGGCCGTATAAACTTCTGAACATATAGACCGGAAATAGTGTCGAAACTAGGCAAAAAATTAGAAGGCTCCGAAGACATCATTTAAAATAGGGACTGAATCAACGACCTATTTAGGTACCAGACAGTGATGGTCGCAGCTGTAACCGAGGCACGCGAAGTCGTCGAAGCAGAAGCATCACTAGGAACCCGCAGAGAGGGGAAAAGACGGAAAGACGCCCGCCTTGTTGTTGTCAACGATGAGAAGTTAATGAACCCCTCTACAGGGGTTTAAAGCAGTAGCAAGGCAAAGGGGTGGAAAGGTTATTGCGTTCACCACACGTAACAAAGTTTTCGCATCTACTAGACCGGTTGTTTGAGGTCCAGTTTCATTTCGCCGGGAATGAGAAGAAAGCGAAGACCAACAGCACGGAAAGCATAGGTGTTTTGTCATTTAACAATAGAGTTCTACGAGATTCAATGAATACATACCGGGATAGTTGGGTTTCAAGAAGGGTCGAGAAGGCTCCGAACGTTCATAACCAGGAATTAAAGCACCACTGCCCAGTCAACACCATACAACTGTCCCAGCCGGTGATCAAGTCAAGCGTTCCCGATCGAGTGTAGGAAAAGTGGCCAAGAGGGCGCTGAAGTATGGTTCTGTTGTCATTTAGTTGTGCGCTGAATGAGCTGAATGTACCGGGATTTGGACATGAGAAGGCATGCGGAGAAGTGTACCGTCATTTCGTTCCCCGAAGATCAAGGAGAACGACGATGAGACGCACGGTTCAAGTCAAAGGGCGTATGAAGCATCGGGTGAAGAACGGGTGCCACTCTAAAGAAAGGCGCCGAGTCTTCCCAAGTTGATAGGCAGGGACGGTACGCACCGAAAGTGTGAGTCTTAATATAGAGAGGCGTATCATTGGCCCTCAAGACCCGGACTGTAAATTGTCCTGGCGAATCGTCAAGTCAGATGAGGATTCTCTCCACACGAAGAGCCTCGTCGGCCACATGTCACAGATAAAAATTAATCGGTTCAAGCCGTCAGCTGGCGCGTCACGGCGGAGGACTTAGGTGCCGATATCGCTGGAGCAGCAAATACCTCCAAGAGCGGAAGGTAACCACGAGCATATTTCTCAGTCCTTCGCGTGGTAGTCAGGAGAAATAGCGGGATAGCGGGAATACAGGTCCGAGACCGTAGCCGCGAGCATGTTCAGAAGACATACAAATCAGGTTAAGGCCAATGAAAACTGGCTCCATGTCCGAGAGCCAGACCGTGATGTCCAACACCTTCCGACAGTAAGGTTAGACTTTTTTGAGATCACCGCAAAACAGGCATCGGCATCGAGCGTCACGGTTAAGGACAAGAACATAGAATGGAGGCGAGCTGTCCAATACAGCGGCTGTTATATCAGAACGAGACAAAAAAAATCGACGAGAATCCATAAAGCGGATTTGGTAGGAAAAATGTGAGGATTATCGTAAGGGAAGATCTACCCACAAAGATTGAGTTGAGTGTGTGAGTCTAGGAGACAGAATTCGAAATTGAAGGTTGAACCATATCCCCACGTGGTGGTGACCTTGACCTCGGATGTCACCTTTGAGTCCAGTGTAATTGCCTTCCTTCTGCTCCATCTGATGATTAGCAGTTGGTGCTCTGATTGGAAAAATAACCGGACGCCATCCAAGGATCTTTTGTCATTCAGGAATCTTCGGCAGTTAACGTTGGCTGTTGGTTGGCTGCCAATTTCAAGACCAGCTCAGGGCACTGACAGAGTGTGTAAGACTGAAAGAATCTTGCTTTGTACTAACCTTCGACTTTGTAGCGCCACTATTCGGAGTTCGTGCTGCCGTACGTTCTGCATTTTGAGCACAGGATGCCATGAATTTCGCTATTATCTCTTCGCCGGCGCCTACAGCGTTCAAGTTCTTACTAACGGTCATACCCGGGCTGACGTGAAGTCAATAGTCATTGTTGATGATCAAATGATCCCGTGGTACTCCGACAGTCCGCCACTCACTTGCTAAGCTCTGAGTCTTCCACGAAGGAGCGTAGTTTTGATTTATACTGAGGCCTATCCCTGGCGTCGCTAATCGTGCAGATGCTCGCCGTCCCGAGCTTTGAAAGGCCGACGCCCTGACGAGCTAGGCTTTCGATAGATTTACGCGAGTCCAAACGGTGTTCTTACAGACTTACCCCAGCCACGACCTGGCCTCGTTATCATGTACTCGGGTCCGAAATACATGAGCCTCGTTCATGTACTTTGCCCTCTGTCCTTCTGCCATTGCTGTGAAACATACGTTCAAGATGACGACGACACGTGTGACAACTTTACCTGCGGAGATTCTATCTTTGATCTTCGGAGAGGTTAGCCGTTCCACAACAGCAATCTCTTCTCCACCTGATGCAGCGCAACAGCTTTACAATGCCAGCGAATGGGCAGATCTACGGGCTCTGAGGCTGACGTGCCAGCGTTTTAATGGACTCATTGAACCCATTCTATTTTCTGACATTCATGTCAACCTTTGTGGATCCAAATTAATCAAGACGTCATCCCAACTCGAGGCATTTTCCTTGCGGCGGACTCGAGTCACCCAATTTGTGAAGACGTTGGATATTCTATCGCTGGAGCAGCAATTTTATGACGTGGGGGTGAGTTCTTCTGTTCACGTTGCAAATATGCGTGTTTTCTGATCAACAATGTAGCTACAAGTACTTTGGGCTAGCCTGAAGGCGTCAAGACATATTGGGTCTGCTATACGCTCCTTAGATAATGTCGAGCGCGTATCGTACGTTCTACTTCTTGTCCCTTTTATCCTTATATTCTTACCGATAATGTCCTCTCATAGATTACACATCTGCAAGTACAACCCGAAGAACAGCTCTCGAGTTGTGCTCAACGCTTTAACAAATCTTCCAAACCTCACCACTCTGACCCTTTCCGGAGACAATGCGACAAATTGGCACGACATTAATCTCCACAGTTTCAGAAATATCGTCGACTTCACAATCGAAGCCCTGGCTGGAGAACGCCTAGAGCATCATCTCCACGATTTCATGATTAATAATCCTCGTCTTAGGCGTCTGTGCGTGATATTTCAGCCTCCGTACCTTCGCTTGGGATGGAAGCTTGATGTGGCCTATATTTTTGACAAGGAGAATGGACCATTTAGTCTTGAGCATCTAGAGCTTCATGGGAGATGGAAAATATCCGACCCATCTTGCATAGGGCAGCTCGCGTCTCTTACGTCCGTTTGCCTTTCTGAGGACGATGACGGGGGAAGTAGCCTGACCATGCTACTATCTCATCTAGTCAGCCCTTTGAAGAAGTTGGTGTTTCCTTTGCCAGCTGCTAGGCGGCGAAAACAGGGAAAGAGTGACCACATTTTGACTTCCCATCTTTTTTCGTATTCGGGCCTAGAAGAATTGACTGTCAGCGCCATGGGAGTGGCGAGTCAAACGCTGCTTTTCCGAGAGGCTCTCCCTCATCATGTTGATACACTCACAAAGGTCATCTTGGAATATGCGTTTTGGGAGCTCTCCCCTTCGGACCGCGACTTTCTGACTGTTTCCAAATTCCACAATCTTCAGCATTTAGAAGTGACCTTGCTGTCCATCATTCTAACAGTTAATGAAGTAGTGGTTCCAACGGCCGTAAGTTCCGTATTTTGCTTGGCCGTTGAGAGCTTAATTTAGCTACCCCTTAGGTTGCATGGCTGGACATAGCGACTCGTTTGTACATGCTTCGCGATTTTCATGTCCGCATTACAGACATGCCCGCAACGCTCCTGCCACACACCGACGAACCCACCATGAGCATAGAAAAAATCATCCAGCACTACAGTAACTTCGATCAGAGTCGTTCGTCTCATCTTCGTGTCCATGTACACGCTTGGGAACGGATGTCCATCACATACCACATAGTTGGCGCTCGCTTTATGCCACTGTACACTTCCAGGCATACGGCTAAATCGCACGAGCTTCCTTGTGAAACTGATGGCAGACGGGAATTGTTCAGGATCTGGGCTGCTGGAATGCCTTCCACATTCATTCGTTATTGGTTTGGGGCTTATCCAGCGGGATTGTTGCTTTTTATCCTGTGCTTAGCATTCGCACTTGTAACAGCGCTTGCGGTGAGGATCTTTCGTAGATGACGTGGGAAAGCTCATGATAATCCATCTATAAGGCAAATTGGATTGGCTCCTTAGGTGCCTCGCGTGTCTTCGAGCGACCGTGTCAGGCTGTCGGGATACCCTTAGAGGAGTTACTTCAATCCGTTGAAGATAACATCATCATCATGATGTCTGCATTGTCAGAGGAATTTACTTACCAACATAGGTCCTCGTAACCAAATTAGATGCGTGTGAGATCGGGGTGGGGTGGGGCATGCTATTGTTACATACCGCTTTCGTTTTCACAACCTCCGAGAGTATATTTTTGTGCCTAACAGCCTTTCACTTGTCCCCTTCCACCACGCGCGCCTTCCCTCTCAATATCGATGGATCTATTAAGATAGAATCTCTTTGTCAATCGGGAACTTTGTATAGACCGCCTAAGCATATAAGCCGTCGCAACATGTGTCCAGAGGTTCTACCCTTGCAAGAACCCCGAACTTTATAGAGCGGCGGAGCTTGCAGATAAGGATCGAAGTACTTACGGTCGTTATAGTCCGGTCTTCGCGGTATTTGGATGCGTTCTACAGTTTAATAAGTGAGAACTGCGGTCGTATTAGTCCATAGTCGCGCCCACCCCTGCGGGCCGAAACGCCGTCCGTGAACGCGTGCAGTATGTGGTGTGCAATTGAACTACTAATGAACCGCGCCACACGACATAACTTTAAGCTTCGAATAATTCATTGATATTGTCCAGAAGCAACACGATGAACGAGAACAAGAACCATGTCCTCGGTCGCGTTGGATTTGGGGACTAGTTGATGACCAATGGGCTCATCTTCTCTGTGTGTTTGAATATGTCGTCCTGCCAGGCACAGAGGGGGTATATCTGCTTGTACCCATTAGTTCGTTGTCTGATGTTGTCAATAGCCGTGACACAAACAACCTCGATTTTCTTTCAACGGCACAGAATCCTGAGCTGTAGCTACTTTCGCTGATGCCATGGAAGGTGTTGGGATTTCCACCGCGCATGTACTCTGCCTCATGGAGCACGATGTTAGTGATGAGATCGATGGAACCGAGGACAGAAGAGGCCGTGAAAGACTGGACAGCAAGCTCCGAGATTAGCCAATGTCTCCTCCATTAGCAGCCGCGAATGTCAATGACAGGATGATAGGGTCTTGTTTTCGTGGCGATACTGTCTGTTTCAATTCCTGAGAGAGTGCTCTGACCTGTGAATATTTTGGTATTTGATGGCATTTAACTGTACAAAGCGAATCGTCACACCACTGGAGGACCTCCGGAACTTACAGCTTACGTCTCTAGGTTTGATCGGGTTATTGGAAGCAAGCCCTGGGATCAGCTTTACACTGCTTCCAGTGCCAGGGCATCAATGAGTAGTTCAGGGCATGTATATTCGGCTATTCGGCGACTCAAAGGACACCACGGCTATTGCCCCTTTCAAAAAATACGGATGCAGAATCCGTCAAGCGATACTGAACCGCGCGACTTCTGGAAACAGGTTTGACTGAAGCAGGTGAAAGCGCGTTTGGACCCAAGTGAAGCGCAACCTATAGATCGTGAGACGACCAAACATCTGCGGAATCATGGTTACGTACCTCTCCACTAACAGCACCACTTCGACCACTGGCCAATGGCCTTACATCAACGTGGTAAGTAGCGAGCTGCAGCAGGTCACGGAACAGCTGATCTGGTTTGTCATGGACTACCAGATGATGCCGAATAAGTAATGTTGCTTGATGCTTTACAAAATAAGGGCTTAATATGATTGATCTCGTCCGGAAGCTCAAATATATACCTTGATGCACTGAGCCCTCAAGGCGCGGCAAAATCGAAGAATTTCAAGGGCAGGAACCCCGATCCATTCCAACATCGAAACATCATCGAGAATGATAAGCGAGTCAGGAGTGCACTCCTTCAGGGCTTCGAAGACGACGTTGAATATCGGCCTCAATCCAGATTCTTCTGGCTCGAAGGAGGAAACGTCGACGAATGTAAGACTGCCGGAGTTCTTCTGCTGCGTCAAATTCACGTTCTGCAACAGATTTTAGACTTGGAACTAATGATTTGAACATTAGATACATACGTGCTTCGATGCTATAGCCTGCCATCTCGCCCATCCTTCGGACACAGACAGAATAATTCGTTTTGCTTCCTTGTGCTCTTTTACGTGAGAAATTAGGTTTTGGTGAAGAGTAAAGTCTGCAGGTGAGGGAAGCTCATCCGTGATGAGCTGTATTATGCCCTGAGGCAGGCTTAAAGGTGTAAAAGTCATGGTAGTCCGGCGTTAAGGTCCTGAAAGTAATGGCACTGCCACCGGCAACTTCCGTTTCCCCCTTCCTTAGCAACTGTGATGATGCGAATGAAACGTTTCTAGATCTATTGGCCCTTGAAGCTTAAGCGTAAGCGCTTGGGCGCTTGAGCTTGAACCACCATGAGCATCATTGATATCCCTCCACCAGGGTCAGTTGCAACATCCTCGCACTCTAGACGATGGTTGACCGGGCCGATAGTTACACTTCGCAGGCCAATAGCCCAATATCCGATACACCTCCGTTTCCTATATCGACTTCTCTTCCAGATATTCCCATCCCGCCTGTCCCAGAGCAAGTACCTTTTGGCAACCCACCGAGGTACGTCCCGTAATCCATTTTGCCTCAGACGATAGCTTAAAGTTTACAGTTATGGTATAGCAAGCCGACCAGTTGAGCCCGTGCTGTACTCATTCTCCACGGTCTCGCCGACTTCTATGCTTCTTCTTCCGCCACTTTCAGCTCCAGATACCCGCCCGCGGTATCACATCTCTGTCAGCACCAACTGCTTTACGCCAAGTTCTTACATAACGACCGTCCGAAAGAGAGGGTCAGAGGTCGGTGAACTCGTCGGGGAATTCGAGTGAGTTATTTTACCGCATCATGCTGTATCACGAATGTTGATCGTGGTCTGCGCGCGTTAGAATGGGTTTGACCAGTAAATTGAAGCCCCCAACTGTTTATGTCCGTGGTCAGGAAGCACTCATCCAAAACACTTTGGATGACTCCAGACGACGCGTAGCGGTAAGCCCACATTCCTTTCTGGGTTTCTGTCGGTTCATTGGACTCCCGTGTTCAGAGTACATTATGGAAAGGACAGAACGGCAATTTGTTTTGGGATGATGGCTCGACTACAAAGAAGGTGTGCATATTAAGTCCGTGTGAGGATTTTCAAGCTCACCAACGGAAGTGCTACCGTACTGAGCACTGCAGGCCTCTTGACATCTTAGCGGAATTTAACGTACCAAAGGGACTTCGACGGCTAGGAGAGCCGGCACAGTCCACGCAACTTAAAATATATCCAGAAGGTCAAGACCACTTTGATGACATCCTGATATCTATCCTTGTTCTCGAGAGAAAGCGTACCACCTTGGCTGTGAAAGAGGAAGTTATGGTTGCCACTTCGTCGATCCGAAGACCTATGAAAACTGTATACACACCTTCACCGTCTCGCGACATTGGTGCATCAACCGATGTTGGAGGACCTTCGCGACAGCGACGATGGCAAAGTTACACGGATGTTCCGTTGTCCGGGGAAGGAGGTGAATACAACAGTCAACTTCATTTGCTGTAGTATGGGTATGGGTGCCTAGCACGCGTCTCCCTCTATCATCTTCTTTAAGTTCTTACTTTTGTGACACAAGGTTGTATCTAATCAATGGGAATCCTGTAATAACACTGTTTTAGTGCGGTCAATCAGCTGTTCAAACGTTCACTCTTGGTCCATCCCTTCATGACATTTGTCGCCGACATATCCGTAGCCTATCGCAGTAAAGCAAATCATCGTCAACCATCAGTTATGGCTCATCTAGGTGCCAATTAATCCCAGCAGCGTCGTAACAACTGTGGGAGGTGGCCTCCTCTTCCATAGTAATAGGACCTGATGGAACATTTCCCTAGTTAATCATCGCCTATCTCCATGTCACTTTCCGAGCCTCGTGTGGACGTCCTCCGCCCTGCCCGTGAACCAATCACATCAGATGTCCTTTATAACCACCGGAAGATTGTCTGGTATGGGACAGGCTAAATCTACGTCTAGTCCCCGACCGACGCGTCCTCACGAATGGCGCTGACCGCGGTTTGACCACCCGTTTCAAGTTGACGCCGACACCGACGGTGTAGCTGTTCTGCTACGATTTGCGTGCCTTCTAGACTTGGAAACGGCGGCTTGCCTGCCAAGGATGTTTCAACGATGCCAAGAACGTCTCTCTACTTGGCAGTGCTCTGAAAGATAGATGCCGCGTCGACATTGTCGTCAATATAAAACTAGTGCTGTATGTACTGGCCTCGAGGACCCCTTCACCTTTTGCTCTTTTTCATCTTTTCGGCTGGCCCTCTTTCTTCTCCTTCATTTGTATTACTGGCTGTGCCATTTCTGGTCTTCGTTCATTCTTGCTTTTCCTTTCAAGATCACCATGCAAAGCATCGGGTTTCTTCTCTTGCTCATTACAGCCCCAGTTCTAGTTGCGAACGCACATTTCGGCCATTCACATCAACGGGAAGCCAACGTACCGGAACTTGGTGTTTTGTTCCAGGGTAATCAACGGTTCAAGGAAAAGATGCAGACCGAGAACCCAACTCTTTTGACCGACCTTACTGAGAATGGACAAGGTATACTGGCATGTATCTGTTTACTCAGGCAACGATTAAAACGTGTAATTGACAGAACCGGAGTTCATGTTCATTGGATGCTCGGATAGCCGTGTGAGCGAAGGTACCGTCTTCAACGCCAACCCAGGCACCCTTTTCACGGAGCGCAACATCGCGAATCAGTTCGTGGCCGAGGATGCGAATGCGTACGAGCTGATGGCATGTTTGGTTCGAGTCTAACAGCTTCGCAGGCAATCAGTCGTGGCATATGCCGTCTCTGAGCTTCACGTTCAGCACATTATTGTGATGGGTCACTACGGGTGTGGCGGTATTGCCGCAGCGATCGCTACCCCTCCGGAAGAACCACTAGATGCAGCGAATACTGCTGTGCAAAACTGGATTGCTCCCATCCGAGCGCTGTACCAGAATTCAACGAGGTATGTCATATCCTTGTACCGCGTATTATCGGATTCTGAATAAGTCCAATAGAGTAGAAATCGTTTCACTTCGAGAGAAGAACGCTGCGCTTGAAGTGGTCGAAGAACCAGAGCCAGACGAACGCAAGTGTTTGCCTTCATTCTCCTCGGCGACTCGTATAAATAATCTCCTGCCTCTGCAGCCGGTTTCCGTGCTCTCGTCGAGGAGAACGTCAAGGTCGGTGTTCAGGCTATCGCAACATCCACTGTCATCCAAGATGTACGTTGTCTCGCCATTCCAACTACTAACTGTGTGTCTGACGGACTCTACAGCACTTCACAGCCCTTGCTCAAGGCGGCGGTGAAGGAGAGGCACTAGTCCAAGTATTCATTCATGGGTGGGTGTACGATATTGCCAACGGCGAAATACAGAGCCTAGGCATCAGTGTCGGTCCCCCAGGTGTCGAGATCCCCTCTGTTCCGTTCGCTACTGTCACCAGTAGCGAGAGGGTACGGCCTTTGGAAAATACGTCTGAGGACCCAGTACTTGTTTGTCAGCAATTGTGCAAGGCAAAAAGGAATTTCCTCTAGTGAATGGTCTAGTGGTGCCTGTACTGTATTTCGATGGCTCCTCGCCTGTAACCCTTAGTACTCATACATATAACAGTATCAGTGGAAGGCTTGCTTCATGTGATGTATGGCTAAAAGACTGATCAATCTTGCGAGTATCAGTTGCTCTTTGGTTCCCTTGTCTTCAACTTCCTGGGAGAATCGAAGCGGGGGCGTTTCCGTTAACCTGACTTCGATTGCTGCTCTGCCCTTGGGTAAACACTTTCTAGGAGCCGCCTTTTCTGAGGCCATAAGCGTTTCACAAAGCTCCGACTTACATTGACGTTGGCAAAGCTCTAATTAGAGTCTCATAATAGAATTACACAGGAGCATCGATGACAGCCAAAGACTGTAATTGTACCCTTGGTACACCGATCCAGTTCCGCTCGCTACTATTGATATCTACCACATAGGTGAAAACATATATGCATATATATCATAGGCATCATTGCCAACATAGCACAGTACGTAGGGATGATACGTCTAAGACGAACGCGCAATTTATATGCTTACAGCTTGTTAAGCGAAGCAGCGGCAACATTCTGTCCGGCTGCCTTTGCCCGCTTGCGCAACATCTGAGTGGACTTGTTGCCACGGAGTCCACCACCCCACTGTCGGCGCTGCTCCTCGTACTTGTCGGAGCTAAATAGCATTATCAATGACATGGATCCCAGAGATGACGACCGAACTCACAAGTTGGCCTTGGCAGCGCTGATGAGGGTAGCGAGCTCGCGCTGGTCCTCGCTCTTGACTTCTTGCAAGGCGACGACGGCAGCGGTCTTCTTGTGCACGACGGTACCGAGACGAGCCTTGCCCTTAACGATGACGTAGGGGACACCCATCTTGCGGCAGAGAGCAGGGAGGAAGACCACAAGCTCAATGGGGTCGACATCGTGGGCAATGACTACCAGAGATGCTTTCTTGGCCTCAATCAAGGCGACGATGTGGTTGAGACCGTATTTAGCGAAAAGAGGCTTCTTGGTCTCCTGCAAGCATCCTGTGAGTAAACGAGCATAACTAGAATGATCAACACATACCTCCTTCTTTCCCTCAGCAGTGGCAGCAGCAGTGGCCTGTAGACGAGCCTTCTTCTCCACGGTCGACTCTGGGCGGTATTTGTTCAAGAGCTTGAACAGCTGTGTAGCAGTGTTCTTGTCCAAGGTGTGCGAGAATTGGGCGATAGCGGGAGGAACCTTTAGGCGCTGGTTGAGGATAACCTTCTGGCGCTGAAGACGGACATATTCAGGCCACTTGACGAAACGCGTAAGGTCTGCCTGGTGCTGTATGTCTTGTCCTGAATGAATAATCAGTCACGAACGAGGCAACTCTAAAAGGACGACCTACCGATACCGAAGTTTTTGGGCTTAGCCTCAAACAGAGGGTTCTTCTTTGCCTTGGTCACTTTGCTGGCGCCAAAGGGAGCAGCAGCGGGCTTCTTGGCAGATCCTGACTTGGGAGCTTTGGGCTGGTCATTGAGACGAGGCAGTCAGCAAAACGGCCGACTCTCTTGTGCCTCGGAGCTCTAGCGCCGTGCACTTTACAGTACATGGCCCAGCATATCGCTTCATTGCATCAGCTCAGCGATTGGAATGTATGTATGCATGCATAGACAGCTGTGAGTCGAAAATTGAGTATGCCTGCGAACGTCATCCTGGTGAAAAACTTACCATCCATCTCATTCCTTCACCAAAGAGGGCCATGTTCGCACCAACACTAGAGCTTCGAAGGCCATGAACAGGATTCTCACCATTTTAAACGATAGTCTTGAGGTCTTGAGGGTAAAAGAGCTTGAGGACGAAGGATGAGTCGGGCCCTGACCTCAGAAAATATGTGTATGACTAAGCGATCGGGCTGAGCGTGTCGATATATTGGGAATTATTTAAATAATTACATACAAACTCCTGGACTTGACATTGATGTCGATGCTCTTGGACACGGCCACGGACGGGCGCTAACACGCTTTCTTACCATGTCATCGAAGGAACACGAAGAAAGACGACGCGTACGAGGGCCTCGAAGGCTATTTTCTACTGACTCAACGAAAACATCGTCTTCTCGTCGGTCTTCGTCTGATGTATCTCTCTCTGACGATGATACTCGAAGACACAATACCCGGGCGCAATCCAACTTCTCTCCATTATATCAGCTGGATGAAGTGCCGCATGAGGAGCATGAAGGGTGGATGAGGCAGGGCATAGTTGACTCCCCTCTCACCACCCCAGACAATCCCTTTGACGACGTGCCGTTGGCTCGCTCCGAAAGTCCCAGACCAGCAAAGCCCCGGCTCGAAATTCGGACCGGCCCGTCGCTACTGTCAAAGGTATCCGCTAGCTCTGACAATGGCCCTCTTCCATCTCCAGGAGCTGCGCGGTGGGACCATATTCGCCAGCACGTTCTGCCCGTATCTGCAGGTTCCTCCGGCGCTTCGAGAGCTCCGTCTACACATGTAACATCTTCCTCGTCTTCCTCTTCGCAGAATGTTTCCCGTGGGCCTACTCCCAAGACATCTCGATTTGTTCAGAGACTAGGATTCAAGCAGGTGGTTGAACATGCCCGAGAAGTTATCGTGGATGACAATCGCAAGTTTTCCTACGAGCTACAGAAGGTGTGTTGGCTGGCCAGGCATGATGAGCCGTCCTCCGCAGTGAAAACCGAGCAGCATGGAGCGCCCTACCTCCCCTTCATGTCCAGTACATCCCTCAATATGCATGCGCCCTCCATGTCTATGAGCCAGTCTAACAAGAAGCATGACATGCGTCGCCCGTCCATGCAGTCTTTAATATCCTCCCCTCAGAGTTCAGCTTCCCTGAAGCAGCTTTATCATGTACTACTACTTCACTCGACGCCGGCCCCCGACGATAGGGAGCCGGCACCACAGCTCCCACTTGAGAATTTTGTCCTATCAACGCTGTTAATCCCATTTCTCACCCTCGAGAAAAATAACCGTCTTGATGAGGAAAGGTGGTTCGCTATCGAAGCATTTGAGATTATCCGGAAAACCTGGAAACCTTTGGATGAGGCATGCGTTTTTCTCTGTAAAGTTCTGTTCTGTCACTGACTAGACAGTAAGATTGCAGGTGTCGAAAGAAGCATGTGGTGTATCAAGGCGGCACTTATTCCCCCTGCTCCCATTCGCATACGGCTCGTTACATCGCTATGGCACCTAACTGTTCCCCCCGAAAGTTTCTCCCCTGCAACCTCACCTACCACGTTACAGGGTCTTTGTCGAGGCCTGTTTTCCCTTCTTCCGTGGGTGCAACTTCACACGGAAGAAGGTAAACTGTTGACTCAGATCATACATCAAGTCCGTACTGGGTCGTGCGGTGAAATGCAGAAAGCATCGATCGAAAGCGAATTGAATGCATCCCTTGCCAACGGCGAAAAATTTCAAACCATTCGCGACGTGCTCGTCCTTGAAGCTCTCGGAAAGTGCATGGAAAATTCAACCGACGCTGACAGACGGTGGCTATTGGTGAACTCCTTAGAGGCAGGTAGCTACTCTGAACATCGTTGACCGCGTCTGATATGCGTACCTCCTCTAGGAACAATGGCCCGTAACGCCCCAAGATTTGGCGCTTTCACCTGTCCTGGAAGCCATACATTCGCGCAAATTGAATATGTTCGCGCGTGTATTTTGCTCACTGCTAGAGTCTACATCCCCAGAAAGTAACAGGCGAGCGAATGACGCTCAGCATGTAATCAAGTTCCTACAGACGCGGGTGATTCCAGAGCTGGATCGGCTTTCAGCAAAGAACCTCGAGGCAAAGCGCGACGTTATAAAGTCTATTTTGATTATGTTAATGGCTGAAGATATGAACGACGTCGGTCGTTGGTGTATCTCTATCGTACGTCGTTGGTATCGAACCGCGGGTAGTTGGAAAGATAATTTTGAAGAGGGGTTGAAGCTTGTTGTAAGACGGACTAGAATCATGTGCATAGTGTGTGCTGACCTGCATCCTCTAGATTTTGGAAGGACAATGGCAGTTCGTCATCGTCATTCTAACTTCGTTAGTTGAAGTCTTGCCGCAAGATGTTCGGAAGCCAGTAATAGCGTTTATGCTACCGCTATTGAATGACGTGAGTCAGGCGTTGCTCCATTCCATCACCGCCTTAATATTTGCTCCAGCGCTTAGTTGACAATCCTCCGCCACTTCCCTGCCTTGCTCTTACCACTTTGTTCAATGGCCTGTCACAGGCCTATCCTCAGATCTTCTATAAACCCCTCTTTCTCTGTGCAGCATCTGTCAAAGAGGTCGCTGTTGTCAACCATCTCTGTACGATCACAATAATATCAAGAGTTCTCCCCGATTTTTGGGTCCGCGATGCAGAAATGATATCTGTCGCGGTCATGAGTGACATTGGGGGTAGCGGTGATGCTAATGGCAAGGGGAAGGCAAAGGAGGGTGCATGGGGAAACGCCCGACTGGGACAGTCTGTTCTGCTGGTTGAGCTAATAGGAAAGGTACAAGGTATAAGGCGGGATAAGGAGAATACCTCGGTCAGTCGGTCCTTTTTGCAACAATCATAGCCTCATGACTTGCATACCATAGATTTCGGAAGTTGTTCTTGTTGAGATGATCAAGTTCGCTATTGAGTTAGAGGCTCGTTTGACCCTTATGCTCCAAGTCAAGGTCGGTGCCCCTTGTTGTACTGTGTATCTGGTAACTGAGATGCGGATAGGAACGCGCATTCATGGTGCCACCATCCCAGCGGCTACTGTTTTGCGTTCTATTCAGAGAAATCAGACTGTTAACACGTTCGATGAAAGGGTATGTTGAGTGGCTTTGACATTCCAGCCATTCTAATATGCCTGAAGCGCTCCTTGGTTGCCCCAGATCGTCTCATGGTACATCAGTTACCACAATGATCCTGAGCAGGATGCCTTCAATAACGAAGTTAACGATGCAGTCACCACTATTCAATCTCTTTTCGTTATGGCACAGGATGCTCATTCCCATAAGGTAGCTTGACTAGCTCTCTAAAAAAGCATTCGCTTATTCTGCTTATGAGAATCTAGCGTCGTAGCACTAGGCTCTTATCCTTCGCGCTTGACCCCGCTACTCCCAACGCCAATAACGGATTGGAAATATTCGCCGTTTTAAGCCAGCAGTCGAAATTAATTAAATCTTTATTGAAAGGTTATATCTCTCGGGCAATGAAGCTCTTGGTTACCATGTCTCTTCTGCTGACTCCCGACAATCTGCGACAAATAGGGCCCATTGTATGGCAACGTTACTTGGACGAAACTGAAGCATCCATCCTAGCATCGGTAAGCACACCACTGCTTGCCTCAGCCATCTCTTTTAACGTGAATGCAGGCGTGCTACTTGATCATGCAATGCGCCGAGAAAACCTCTGTCGATCTTCAAGCCCTCATAGAGAATGATTTGACTAGGTAATGTCAAAACCTCTATACTCCACCATATCCTGACCGTGTCACCAGTGCGGACCATGGTACAAAGCTTAGGGCTGTCCGACGCATGAGCACATTGTCAAACTGGCGCTTCCAGATAGCATCCCAGCATGTCGTATCTGATCGTCAGCACCGCCCTTTCAAACTGGCTCGGGGACCACTTCCTTTTATCGCAACAGACATGGGGTCAAGCCAATATGTCCAGGACGACGACTATCTTGAGACAAAAGATAACCTTCCGTTGGAAATGAGGAAGCGTTTGGCCGAGATTGGGTGGGTAGAAGACGACACTCCCGTCAACCAGCAGATGGAGTGGATCCGTACACCTATGTCGTTACTTCCAATCCAACAACTGGATCGCCTCGATTTCTCGAATACGGAGAGTTTTCCATCGTCGCCCATTGTCAGCCCAGCATCTTCCCCTCAGAAGGGGTCGCCCATCCTTGGAGACGTATCTGACGAAGTCGCTCTTCTTCGGCGCAATTCGAGTTCTGGCGGTCCTATGTATGGTGTAAAACGAAGGGCCGTATTTGTGCCGACGTTAACCCGTATCTTCCCTCTTCTCGCTTCTATGGCGTTTGACGAGGACTTCACTATTGCATGCAGTGCTCGTAGCACTGTCCTCGACTTGATGCGTAACGATGCTACATTGCTGGCCAGGCCGGTTTTGGATCTTCTTGTGGAAGGTTCAAAGAATATATCAGCCGCAGTTGACTCGCTTCGTGCTCTGCTTCATGTACAACAAAATCTTCCTCCCTCCATGGCTCATCACGTTTTCAATTATCTGGCCGGATTTCTGAAACACAATGCGAAGAACGCCATGACGGAGGAAGCATTGTTTGAATACGCGCACATCATCCCCATAATTGCCAAGCTGGTTCCGCAAGTCAGTGACTTGTCGTTGCGAGACTTCCGAAGAGCCAAAATTGACACTTACTTTGTCCCTTCCGGCGCCTTGTGGTTCCCTTCTAACTCAAACCCATACATGTTTCCTGACTCTGCGGGAGGGACGAAGAATCATTCGGGAGACGTTTCTCCCCGCCTCATTGCCGTGACGATGATTCGCATCTCTCAAAACATTCTCTTTCTTGACTTGCTCAAGAAAAATCCTCAGGATGTTCAACTGGTCAGAAAGAGCATGTCTAAATTAATCCTCCCTTCCATGGATGATCCATACGAGGCACGAATGCTTGAACTCAAAGATTTCGTTCCAAGGAAAGGGGCCGGGAGTAGCAGGACACAATCACGCAATTATAAATCAAGAGCTGTGTCCGTACTTCTCTCTCGAAGCTATCTACCACTTGTTGCGCAAGTGTTCCGTTCTATGTCCCGACATTTGAACGACAGGAGCGAATTGGCTGTTCTGGTTGATGGGCTGAATCGGATTCTATTAGCTCATGGCCACGACATCGGTGTTGTCAGCCAAGCGTTAATTGGTTAGTGCCCCATTTTTTAGCATTACGATTTGGTTGCTAAGTGTGATCAATAGCATTCATGGTGGCCAGCACTCGGTTTCATCGTCTTTTCATATCGCGGGGTGGATATACTCTTTTCATGCCCGCGATCATAAAAGTCTACACCGAAGCCGAATCCCATTTGGGAATCAGACTTGCAATTGAATATGCCGTTAACAGGTTCTTCGCTCACCATGGAGAAGCCTTTGTATACCAAAGTATGGACGCAATGGCTCACATTATGGCTACGATGAACATCGAAGCGAAATGGGTCGCTAAGAGCGTATATGCCCTCTTTTCGTCCCTGAGAAAACCGATCTCTCCGGCTACTCAAGATGCTGCCGGGATCCACAATTCTAACAAACTACAAGAGCGAGAAGCCCTTCTTGTTCTCACCGCAGAAGAGAAGCCTCAGACGTTCTTGGCGTCATTGCGGCCTAGTGGAGGACAGGGGAAAACCCCCATCACTATTGATATACCCGAAGAATATGAAGCCAAAAGACTGACGGTGGACAATTTCGTCCGGCTCTTTCTTACGGTCATAGCGCATGATTTAACCATTATACGCTCTGAACAATTCTTGAGATTCCTTCGATTCCTTACTCCGCATCTGTATCATGCCTCCTCTTCAGCGAGGAACGTCTTGCAACAAGGGATTGAAGCATTGGGCATGGTACTCCTCAGGGCATCGTCTAAAACCAAGACTGAGGCTCCGAGCCGTCTGGTGGAAGAGGATCCTCAAGACGTAGCCATCGATAAAATTCTAGATCAGCAACTGCACGAAAAATCCAAAACTCCTAGTGATTTCGTGTCGATGCGTCTTCAGTATCTGTATCTTATCGTCGCATTTACGAGAGCTGGTGGCCATCTATCCGCGCAAGCATCTCATAGAAACCTAGAACTTGTCAAACTGCTCCTTCGTGAGTCCACGAACGAACTCGACAACGCCATTGCGTCGTTTCTAGCAGACTACATGAAATCAGCTTTTGAGCAAGGTCCCGCCCGAGATCTCAAAGAACTTGTCGCCTTCCTGAAAGATTTGGCCCCCGTCGTCAGCTCGTATTCACTCACCGTCGACTTCTCCGGAGTATTTGAAACCACTTGCCGTCTTTGCGCCAATCCACAATACGCCAATGATCCGGGCTTCTCCCAATTGATTGTTACCCAGATATGCTCGGCGGGTCTCAAGGCATGTGCACTAGCCGCGACGGAGAAACTGCTGTTCACGCTTCCTTGCCGAATATCATTGGTCAATTTGGCGAGCCAAGCTGTGTTCTTATGGGGAGCGGATATCATGACTGAGATGGAAAAACACAAACCTACCCATGACTTCTTGGCAGGAGTTCTTCTACCCTTTGCACTGTCCATGCAGACGGCGACGGAGATTGACATGGATCGAGGACGCCTAGAACCTTGGCATCGAGAAGCCCACGCCCATGCTTGGGTACGGCTCCTCTCATACACCATGTCGGCTTGTCAGAAAACAAGACGCCTTGCAGATGCAGCATTGTTCCGGGAGCGCTCCAAATCTCAAGAGCGCTCACCTACATTGGGAGGAAGAAAAGAGCAGCTGTGGTCCTTTGTTATCGCGTTGCAAGTCTTGAAGATCATCGTAGTCCGTGCTCACAGAGATCTATCTTTTTCTCTCCCTGACGTGTGGGTGCGCATCGCAACTTTCTTACAGTCAATGCTGTCGGAGGGTAGCACGGAATTTGCTTCGATGTCTCGAGATTACTCTCCGTCTCCGTCTCCTACACCGTCCCCGAGATCTAGTGGCCTGTTCGATGCCACGTTCTCTCAGCCATCATACTTCCCTCCATCGTTACACCGAACTTCTTTGCCTCAGCAGACTTTCTTTAGTCCCCGCATGATTGACTATTGCCTGTGGTCTCTCCTCGAGTTGCTTTGCATCCATCGAACGCCCTTGATTCTGCAGATGCGACTTTTTATGCATGAGAAAGTTTTAGCGTTGGATCAAGACTTGAGATCTCAAAATACCTCTTCCTCGTCGAAAATCTCACGGCCAGTTTCTTCCGTTTTTTCAAAGCCTCGGGGGCGCTCGGGTCTTCCATCCCCGGACATTTCACCACGAATATATCCTTCCGCTTCGTTGAGTATTCAGGATAGTGGCCTTTTCTCTCTTTCCAGTCGACAATCCATGTCAAGTCCCATTTCTACGTCCATGGTTCGAGATACGCATCGTATCGTACATCTTGGACTTACACACCAGGGCCATTCTCTCTCTCTCAGCTCACGAGAATCCGGCCAGTCCCAAGCGAAAACGACCAAAGTCAGATCACTGTCCCTCATCAAGGCGACATATCGTAGAATTCGAATCGTGCAAAGTTACATGGGTTATCAGTCGATGTTACTGCCTCTTTCTGGAGACGGTGAGAGTGGTCAAGATGCCTCTCCGTCGACATGGACGAAGATACAGGCACTTCAAGAAGTCGTGCGTGAGACGCAAGAGCTCATCGAAGAGTTTGAAGAATCGCAGGCAGCAGAAAGTGAGATGACTACAGTTGATGCAGATCAATCTTTGGGACATTAGTATTCTGTCATTTTAGAAAGAACTAGGACTTCCAGATCCATTATGTACTAATATGGTTTATTTAACGCATCTTAGGTAAAGAAACGGAATAAATATAACGTCTGCAACAGCTTCTCACGTAAGTGCTCACTCGCAGATACATTGGCTATTACTCTGGGGAGTATCTAATAAAACTCGTGAACTTTTCCTATTGATTATACATCAGGGATAATTTTCCATCCTTCCTTTATCATATCCATGAAACTGCAAAAGACGATGTCGAAGAACCCTCTTATACATGTGAAACAATAGAAACACCCAATTGACAGACACACAGAGGACGGTGAAGAGGAACGTTGCTATCAAGAGCTCAGAGCAGAATGCAGCATAGTAGTTCATAAAGAGCAGCCAATTATCGTGATGTTCGAAAGCGCGTGAAGATCTTGCTGATCAATCGTAGAAGGGTCCATAGTGCGAGAAAGCATTTGCTTGAAAGTGATGAGGCGGGGGGTGTCGACGACGGGTAGGAGCTCCTAGGAACGAATCATTTCCCCACCTAAAGGCAAGATCAACGACGACAAGGGACATGTGCGGAAGGTTGATCATACTCAGAGGGAACAGAACTGGATCTGGAATTGGACCTAGTGTTGCAAGAGTGAGAATGGACATGATGTGACGGATATCCAAAAGCTTGGTGGTAAGGATAGGAAATTTGAGGAACCGACTCCATGCTGTCGTAGACAGCGCGACCATGGCAGTATGGTCTTTCCGGTTTGCAGGATGAGTTCGAGGGGTAGTGGAATGGTCCGAATGCAGGAGCGAAATGCGTTAAGGATCCGTCAGTTGGTGCAGATGAATAGGGCCCTTCGACGTCATACTGTCCTGCGGGCGATCGTTGAGGGACACTAGTCGCAATTTGCACATATTGAACATCGATGCGATAGTTCGCATAGCATTGGCCTTGAAGAGCTTCTTTGGCCTCCCGTGCGCTCGTAGTCGATGAGTATTCTACCCTGACAGATATCGCACCTGAGACCGAAGGCGGCTCTATGATGTCCAGTCTACTGATCTTTCCAAAGGGATCCAGCAACGGATGCAAGTCGCGAGGCTGAGAAAACAAGAGAGCGGGAAGTTTGCTGACTAGGAGAGTATTCGTTGGTAGCGTTGTTGTCGTGAACGCAGCACTGTCTGAAAGATTTGATCCAAAAGAGGAATTCGGCGTAATATCGGAGGATGAAGGCTGGCTGTCTTCTTGAACATCTTCCATAGCCATACGAGAGCTGTGACTGTGTGATTCGAACAGAATAGCCCTGTCTCCGCCGTCTAGAAAGCCTATGTCGGCCCGCAAGTATTAGCGCCTCCCGAAAAGCACTAGGGGGAGATGATTACCTTGAGAGCGTTGTACAATTGCCCACGAGATATCGATGGTATGTCCTCTGTAAATTGAAGGCATATATGTACGATAGTAGCGAATGTTGAGGAAAGTCGTACCTTATCTGGCTACGAGTGAGAGATTGCATTGCATTCCTGGCTTGGTCATGACCTGACATGACCACGAAACCACGCCGGCGAGAAGCGTTGTCCACTGTAGCAAGGATTACGCAGTGCGCGACAGCTCCATACCGAGAGAAAATCGATGATAGCTCAGCTCTATGAGAAGAGAGAAATTAAAACCAACTCTCCCAAAATCACAGAAATGCTCACTTCGTCAGATCAAAAGGTAAACCGAGGACGTATAAGTTGCGACGATCGTCAAGGCGTTTTGGCGTACAGTCGTCATCTTCGATAGGTACCACGGAACTATAGAACAAGTCAGGAGTCCAGGCTACATGAGGGTCGATATATGCGTGTTATACATACAGCGGTGTACCCGAGACGGTATATCCTGACATACACAGCGCTTTTCTGTGCAGAGGTCAGTGCACCGGTAAGGGATTAAACAAGATGGTACTCGCTTGCAAGCATCACGATTGAAAAAAGCAATGTCAAGATGGTGTCCGGCGGCGTCTTTGACATCGGCAGAGCTACGAACATCGCCTAGGACGACATCATATTCAGCCAGGCTCTTTTCCCTAATCGTAGAGACTCGCCTATCAACGTATTGAACAAGGATATCACTTCTTGACGGTTGACTAGAATAAATTTGTAAAGGAAAGCACAGAATTCAAGGAGAGGAACGTACCGTTCATGGGCATGTTTTCTATTCTGACGCCGAAGGTAGTCTTGACGTCGCGGTTGTGTTTGCTTGGCGGACGGGGATATGGAGTCATTTTTTAAGCAAGAAGAGGAAAGGGATCGCTATAGCAAAAATCAAGAAAGTGATAGAGAGTATGTAAACTGAGCTTCGGTCGACGAATAAGCAAGAAGATGGGAGTACAAGAGCAGGAGGTCCCGGCCTTTGCCGCCAGATCTCACTGTCGAATGTCGAAGTCTGGTTCCCACGCCACAAACGCGTCTGCCAACTCTCATGATACCCATTTCTCTCTCCGCTCTACCGTTGCCTCCCTCAACGCTATCGTCCTTAACGAAGGCCGGATACGAGACCCTGCAGGATGTGCAAGATATCTCTCCTGAGGACTTATCTGAAGGTTTGTTCATGGGGAATTCTCCTTTTTGTGCACTGTCCTCTCACGATACCTGCTAGAGCTTGATATACCTCTCTCGACATTGCGAGCACTAATATATTCACAGAGAACCCTCACACTACCTAAATCTACTCTTCCGTTGACGCAGACTGTGTCGCTATCTAACTTGTCTAGAAGCAGTGAAATGAAGGCCAGGGTATCTACCTTATGTGCTCCTCTAGACCGACTCTTATCTGGAGGAGTTTCAAGGGGGTCTGTTCTTGAGATATCTGGTGCTCCTGGAACCCCGAAGGAAATCCTGGCAGTAAACATAGTGGCATCATTTGTCAAAGCTGGCGAACGCGTCCTATTTGTTGGTTGGTCAGAACGCACTTGAAATCGCGTGCTTGACTAATCGGAACTCAGACCTTCAGAACATGACCAGTGCGGTGACATTAAGACGATCTCTCAAAAGTAGGTGTTTGCCTATTCTCTGATATTTTATCCGCTTCCTCATGGCGCGAACAGAGATCCCAGATATCCCGACGAACTTTTTGGAACTCGTTTCCCACATGCCAATGCACACGCTTTCTGAAGTTATGAAATTCATGTACAACCTTTCGTCCTATCTACGAGTAAACCCAGACGTAGGCAATTCCCCGGGCAGGATTTTGACGTGACACATATCCTTGCTTTAGGTGGCTTTGCTCGTCATCAATTCCATTTCATTTCCGTTCCAAACGTCTCCGACGTTAACTCTACAAGTTAGGACTTCTCTTCTGGACCGCATTAAACAGACGTTCTCGAAGGCTTGCGCGATCAGCAATTTAACGGTAGAGTGCACGGCCACCGCCTCTGATACAAACTGATCCCACGTTCAAAGATCATCACGACCTCCCAGCTTGCTACGAAGTTACTGAAGACAGACGGAACTGCGGGGAACTTTGACACAGGAGCAAGGGGCATCATGGTTCCGCAACTAGGTATACCAGATCATGTGTTCCAACTCGAAACTTAAAACCTTTTTCTAGGAGCGTATTTACCTACTGGAAGGTCTTACCGTGTCATATTATCACGCAAGACACGAATGTCAGGGTAAAGATCCCCTCCTCTGGGCACACGATAGATCTTAGACATCCCGAAGTAGAACTCTGCGATTGTTGCATTCACCTGCTGCTGTACACCAGGACAAAGGGCCTCACGTGCTACAAGAACCATATGCAATGGTAAGAAATTTCCAAGCCGACTTTAAAACCCAGCGTTGAATTTTCGCAGGGTGGCGGTATAATTTCATCTGATGACAATGCATTTGGAGAGTGGCGATGAACTGACAGTGGACCCTGCCCTGACACGTACTTTGTTGTGCCGTTACTTACATTTAGACTCGTCAATGTATGCAGGACAATGTCTTCTCGAAGGGGTTCTATCCGGGGTACTTAAACCGATCCCCCTTTATCTATCCTTGTATAGGAGGCACCGATCGCCGTCACGGCCCCTTCAGTTATAAGACGAAGCCGTTGAATTGGCATCATCTGTTCATTAACCACCCAACTTCTTACAAGCCTACTCCATTCACCGACGCGTCGACATGCCCTCTATCAAAGTAAAATCGAGTTCCGGCAGCCTAACCTACAACTACGCCATTTCGACACCAACATCACCCAATGCTAAATCTATCGATCCAACATTGCCTACTGTTCTATTTCTCCACCCTGTCTACATTGGCATAGATATCTTTCAAAGTGCGTACGCTACTGATTCAGCTCCAACGTGTTCTAATTACATTGCAGTGCAATTTGGGGATTGTGCTCTCCGGCGGTTTAACCTCGTTGCGATGGATCTGCGGGGGCACGGGGAAACCGGAGGTACCGCTCCCAAAAATTACGGGCAGGATGATGCAGCAAAAGATATCGTGAAATTCATGGCAAGTTAACATCATCGTCTGCGACGTCTTTTTGAACTAGCCTCACAGGAAGCGCTCCGGCTGCCACCATGCCACATCTTCGCACTTTCGATGGGAACTATAATCGCACTTCAAATTGCTATTTCCTATCCGGAGAAAGCTCTTTCTTTGTTCCTCGTATCTGCATTGGGCCTTGAAGAGGTACAGTGAAATCTTGCATCTTCCGACTCCCCGATGATGACCTTTGGCACAGCCAGCAGATGTCGCACAGGGTAGACAAGAAATTGCGGATTGCTGGATCGAAGGTTTTAAAGGTTCAACGGTCGACGAAGCGGCGCTCTACGATGCGGTATACGGTGCTCTTCAACTCGGTTTCAATAGTGAACAATCTTCCATGGTCAGAGCGTAAGTTCATTCACTTTTTAATCAATCACCCCTAACGCCTAATTTATTTTTCAAAGTTTGGTCAAGCGTACGTTACCGCAGGCTATGACCAATTGGAGTGCGAAGAAACTCGACACTTACAACACACTCACGGTCAATTTCTTCACCAAACGAAAGGCACATTCTCCGGGAAACCTGTCAAAAATTCTCGCCCCTGTTAAGTTGGTCCATTGTACAGCAGATATCGCATACCCCTTGGAGCTTTCAGAGGAGTTCCTGAAGAATCTCCAAGATGCCGGGGTAAAAGCTTCCCTCGATACAATCGACGGAGCATGTCATTTTGGTTGCGTTACGCATTCAGAGCAGTCAGTAACATCACACTCCTCATTTAACTGGTCTTCTGATTCGCTGCACAGAGTCAATCATCTTTTCGCTGATTTCGTTTTGGAGAACACGGCGGCCCAGATACCTCCGACGCCATCGTCTGTTGTTTCACCATTTGAGGCGGGTTTGATTAAAGCCGGCTGGTCAAACGATGATTCAGACGACGAGTAAACAAATCACATTCCGTGTATAACTTCAATCTCGCCACCTTTCACTGGGAACTTGTTGGGACTTTCATCTGTACTATATGTAACAATTGCAATGTAGAATCTAGAACTCAATGTACACATTTACTTTGTCCACACTGGCTGTAAGAAGCACTCTGCGTTGGCCAAACTTGTCCTTTGAATCGGTGTTGAGCAGTCACCAGAAGGAACTGTCACATATGTGAAATATTTACGTACATGTAATTTTAAATGATGCTTCCACTCGCATCCACCTGCTCCGGCGTTTAGATCTTTCCTTCCTTCAAACCTGGGAGAGCGCTCAAGAGATCAATATGTGGCCGTAATCTGGATCTGTTCAATCGATTTCGCGGAACTTGACATAAACCCATCATGCGACGCAAATGAAAATCTGCCGCGAAGGTAGAACATCAATCTCATTTATCAAAAACTTTAGCAAGCTTTAGAGTACGGTGACCCTGGACTAAGTCACCTTTAGAGGGTATCATTAGAAACGTACCCTCCCTTGGATTTTCCCATCGATTTTGGTGGGCGGGCAGATATTCATTAAACAATTGTATAAGTTGCGGTGACTGTTTTTGCCCATTTCATGTTGCAACTCCGAGTCGTTGAAAAAGGTACTATGCTCGTCATCTCCGAAGATTTCGGCCACCTCTGACCGTGTCAAACGAAGGGATCGAATCTTCAACGAGTCAGACTGAGGCTTATGCGCCGATATTTTGGGTGACTTTGTTTTCTAGAAGCAGAAGCCTATCAGGAAATTCTTCGAGTTCTGGCTACTTTACTTGGAACCCGCCGCTGTCTATCTTTGCTTGACAGTTTCTTCCTCTCAGGGCGACAAATACTGGGAAGAGTACCCTCTACTAAAAGCTACGACGAGGTCGTCATGTTCTTTTCGGTACACACGGGAAGCAGCAATACATCCCGTGGGCCCTGTACAGGTGGCGTGGGCTTCGCTACTTGTGCGATGTTCTCGATGTCAAATTATTCGTTGTCCCAATTGGCCTAAAGAGAAACCAACTATCTTCTACTTACTCTGGGTGGCACACCGTGGCAGATGGGTCGCGCCACCGAAGAGACCGACATCTACCCTAGCTGAGATATAATTTCTATCTTCTAAGGTGTCGGAATTTTAAGCTGGTAGACCACAAATTTGGAACGCCTCGGGCGAACACAAACATGATAAGAAGCCGATGCATCCGGTTTCTCAAGAAAGGTATTCGACTTTACTTTGTTCCCCGGAAACGAAGACCGTACCAGGCGAGATCTGAACCGTCGAATAGATTCACCCGGTCAAGCACACAGCGTCATATGCTCTCCAATTTCGACGTCCGCCTTTGATTACTAGAATACCCCACTACTGAAAACAATATAATACAACTATACAGTTCGCGTAAGATTCATGTCACGTCGTGAGGGAAGAAACAAGGGCAATGCAATCACCAGAACTTGCCAAACACGCTTCCCCTAGGGCCAAGTATCATGCCAACCCCTTCCTGGATGGCGACACTGACCGGTCGCATTGGTGCAGAATCAAACACATGGGGGCATGGTTGCAACAGTGGAGGGGAACCTAACCGAGGATTCTCCAATTCGCGTTCGTATATCGAGGGCTGGCGCGGAGACATCGCGAGTGCTTCATACTGGGGCTCATCGAAGCATTTTCGAGCTGCGCGAAGCCGGTGTAATACCTAAGGCGTATTATCAGATTTCTATCGGCACTGTAACATGGATGGCTCCTACCTGCTCGTAGAACTCGATCTCCCCGTCTAGGTGGTCCTTGGTGAGTGTAGAGAAATCTTCATTCTTTTGTGTGTGAAAGGTTTCCATTTCCGCCATAGTAGTGTTCAGCACAGTTTCGCAGCGTGCAGCCATATCTTCGTCGGCCTGGATATGGTATCACTATAGAACTCAACTCCAGCCGACATGACACATACATGAAGCTCCTTCGTGCATTCTCGATACCGAGTCAATGTAGATTTGTGCGTGCTCACCACACCCTGAATATGAAATGTCAAGAGTAGAAGAACCACATAAAAGGGTAACGAGCACTTCATATATCGACGATGGGTGCGAAACGGCCTTAAGCGACTCGTGTGTGGCTAGCTGTCTCCTGCGTGCCTAGTAACGGTGCCACATAAATCGAAACGCGTCAGAATCTCATTAGATGCTCACATGGTCATCATATAGATCTCCAATGTTTTGAAGAGCCTCGGATGTTTTCTGCACGGCTTTAGTAAGCTTGAGGCAATCTGTAGGCAATGATCAAAATAGTGGTGGCGACGCAGTATGAATCCTTACTACTGCATCCCTCACGCCAGCACCACGCGCCATCTTCGTTCATGAGACCTGCATCCTTCGCGTTATAATGATTGTCTTCTTCGACAGTGCCCGTGGTAGGCGCTGAAGCGAGAGGCTTAGAAGTTATTAAGGATAGTAAAGAATATGACAGCAATCGTTCCGCTTTAGACATTTCTGGCAAACTATGCAATCAGCAACAGCAAGGGAGAAAATCAAAATCTGACAAACCGATCCGTGCTTCACGAACACGACCAAATATATTCCGAACGCCTTGAACGCCTTTCCCGACAGCTCGTGTGTGAGTTTCAAACCGTCTAACAGCTTCTTCTGCGTCTTCAAGATCGAGATTAAATGCAGGGTGATACACATGAGCGTAGAATGACGGGCCTGCAGGAGGCATCGACAGATGTTGAGGTATTAGCCGTTTCCATTCCTATGTCACACGATGAGCATATAGCAAATAATTCAGCAAGAGATTTCGCACAATGTCACTTTCACATCCCAAAAAGAAGGTTACTACTTCCGCATACCTTGCCACGGGATGGCGAACCACGCGTCCAATGTACCTCTCCAGGTCCCCGCGACGCGCCTCCACAAAATCTTCACTGAACCTGCCGGCATACTGCTTTTCTGGAAGCGGTGGTAGCGCGATCCCAGGAAGACGCCTCGCCAGAGCCGTATGAAGAATAACAAACTGCGAATACCTCCTTTGCACCGTTATCCGCGTCGGTGACCCTGGCGGCGTATCGGAATCTATCTGAGCGTGAAACAGTGAGGTCACATTATAAACTGTGAAGGCCCCGGAAAGCGAGGAGGTGCGTTTCGATGGGGAGTGGACTAGGACACAAAACGGAGGGAGCTTCTCCTTCCATGCATGCCCAGCATCGACGAAGTGCCGATCAACGTCTCCCTGTCCTATCCTGCTCAGTCGATTACCTGGCTCTTCGGAATCAATATCCCCGTCTTCTGACTCGATGCTAGGCAACCTCTTATGGGAAGTGGTCTCAGACACGACAGTATCTGCAGCTTTACCCTTGAGAACCCATTCCTCTGCCCCACTGGTTACAAAACTGGAAAATCTATTGAGGCTCTTGCCTCCCAGAAGACTCTGACGAAAGCTGGGGAAGACCCAATCTCCCGTATGTTGGGGAACAATGGGCTGATCATTGTCTTGTGACGCTCTGATAGATTTTCGAGTGATGGTGCTCGATGAAGCCTCCCTGCGGTGGGACTGAGACACGTCAAGGTCGGGGGCTGGAGTGAACTCTGAGGTGAACTAAGATGCTACGAAGTCAATGTTCGCTCAGAGAACGAAGGGTCGCGATGTACGCACTGTATAATACGAGCGAGGCAAGAGACCCATTTCGCCGGATGCATCCTTCACTAAGCTCCACCCATCAGCCAGATCTTCTTTGACGACTGAAAGTTCATCTCCAGCGTCAACGGATAGTTCTCTGAACTCGGCCTTTCCTTCAAAGTCGTACAGCGCTCGTGCTAGACGGTAGTCCTCGTCGTCGTCATCGGAAGGAGGAGCAGAGCCCAGTTCAAGATGTTCCGTCCACGCCGTTGACGTGTTAATGCCAGAATCGAACTCGGATTGTGGTCGGGAAAGACGAGAACTCGTCACAGGAGACTTGGATGCTCTGGGTAATGTTGCCGCCATACAGATGCTGGTGGTCGTCTAGACGTTCAGCTAAACCGTTCAGTCGTGTGGGCTGCAGGAATGACCCTGTGAAATAAATCTTAACACCTGACAACCAAACGACGCGAGAGGTGAGCAACAATGGTGGTGTCCGAATACCAAGCATCCGCCGGATTTGCGGCGATACCCTATTCGGGAAGACAGGGGCTCATTATCCCACCATATGAAGTATTCGGCTGGAATTTTGACCAATGGCAACCAGTAATGAGGCACCATATCATACATAGTTGGACAAACAGAGTGGTATAACAAATCGAACTTGGGTAAAAGTGCTGATAAAGTGAATGTAAAAACACACATGAGTGGTCCGTACTGGAATTATGGATAGAATGCGATGAAAAATGCTTATATGCTGTGGTCAATGCAAAGTAAAGTTGAGCGTACAGGTCGTGACCCTGCGTGAAATAAATAATGATAACGGTGAATTCATCAACGCTCCCGATCCAGCCTGGTGAGCTCAAGAAGGAGCTCGGTCCGTTTATACCAGTTCGTCTCCCAAGGAAGTCTGTGTGCGAACGACGCTGGCACAGCGATTGGGGTGGTGTATGCCTTGCGCTGACGACCCGCTTTCCTTGTCTTCACCGGGGTGATCTTCGTGGTGGAGGGTCCTTCATTTAGATCCACCTCAACGTACTCGCCATCCTCGCCATCGCTCTCCACGAGGGTGACTTCTGAGTCGTCGCCACTGCTGCTCCCGCCAATCGAGATAGTCAAGTCATCCTCCAGTTCTTCCGGTTCCTCTTCATCTTCGACAGCTCGCATAGACCTCGCCTTAACCTCGCCAGCCATATGCATATCAAACATCCACAGTGCCTTGGACATCGTCCACATAGGCATCGCTACAAAGTACCGGTCCATATGCACGCAGAAAGGGTCGCGTAGGGCAGATATATCACCTCGACGAGGGTGAACGGACATAGGTGGCAATGGGACTGGTTGAGGAATAGATTCATGAATCTGCGACACTCCATCATAGGCTGCATCAATCCACTCTTCTTCCCGCAATGCCCAGAACCATTTGAGTTGGTGAAGGCCGTGTCGGGAGTAGCCATGTTGTTCATAGTCATGCCGGTTAGGTAAGGGAGTAGGGCAGCGCGCGGGGGAGGGTGACAACGGGGAGGGGAGGCATGAGAATTTTCTTCGGGAGATGGTAGGGGGTGGCAGTCGTGGAGTCGGAAAGGCGAGCTCGAGGGGCTCGTTACACTTGAGAAGCCGATCCAGTTCAATATCTGAGTCGGATTCGGAATCAGAGTCGCTATCTTCGGACGACGAAAGGCCAGCATCATCAACCGTAAAATCATCAAGGGACGACGAGGATTTCGACCGAGGAAGGGGCTGTCTGTCGATAGTGGACGATACGCTCATTCTCTTGAGCGCTGCGCACGTCCACTTCAGGCTGTCGAACTGCTGACGCGCAATATCGGTTCCCGGCGCAGGGGCATCCTCTGGTTCAAGGACTGCAAACTCTTCGCTGGAGTTGCCGAAGAAGCCTAGGCGACTCGTGGGTCGTGATGGGATGTCTTGGCATTCGTCTGCGATGTCAGACTCAAACTCAGAATCTGAGCTGTCAAAGTATGAATGGTAACTCGTCTCTGAGAGCGGGCTCGGTTGGAATCTCGAGGGCATTATAAAAGCGTTAGGTTGAAATTAAGTTGAAGTAAAATTGCTCGTTTAGAGTCGTCACGATAAGCGAAGAGGTTTAGTTCGTTGAATACTGAATGACGAGGTCAGAACGCGCCCAACAGTAGAAGGGATTCATACAAAAGGGCGAACCAGATAATACTTTTCTCGTGTTCCTCTGATACACTGCGAGAACAGGCTCGTGCTCTGCAAAAACGCTGCCTAAATGAGAACCCGTTAAAGAGGAAGACCACGCCACCATAGGCGAGACGACGCACCTATATCCAGAGGACGGGCTCGTCGTCGTTCTCAACGTTGGAGACGCAGGTGCCAGACGACGGTGTGTCACTTGGGAGAGATGAGACACCAGGCACCGAAGGACTCGGAGACAAAAGTAGGCATCACGTGATGGACGTACGCTGTATATGGTAATCCCGACTGATTGGCGGTTTCAGTGTCCGATGTTGCTCTCCCCTCACGACGCTACAAGGTGAAGACATGTTTACTTGAAGCCCAGTTCTGCAAACACTTTATTTTTCTGTCAACAGCTGAGCACTGCAGCCAGATAGCTTCAGATAATAGCATGACTCTTGAGTATACACGTGTAACGTGCTACAAGTTACATTTTAATGGCCCCTTGCGGATATTCTCTTGTCTCTTCAAGTTAGATCCAGAAAAACTGTGCATATCACCATATCAGGAAAGGTTCATTGGCATTCATCGACATCCTCCATGATGGGCGTCAACGAAGAGATCCGGCTGCCACTACAGAATCGGGGAAAACAAGGACCGACTTGGCCACCAGGTACTTTTAACTTTAGGGAGATGAGCCTAATCAAGATCCGTCAAGCAATATGATCGCATTGCGGATACGTGCATTGGTTCCCTTATACCTCCACTTTTTCCGAGACCTTAGACTTCTTTTTATACTGTTACGAGTGCCGTGTCCAAAACTCACTGAAATTTTTCGTAAGCGATTCGAATATGCTAACCCAGGGCGTTAGTTGACGTCGTAGTGCGCGCTCAGTGTCACACCTGATCGTACACTACCCCTCATTGAATATGATTTGAAACTGTTAGCGGGTCGAAACATGATCTGCCAATCGGTTGCTCATGTTCTCATACACAGACGATGTCACGACACCGTAGATATAGATATTAATATAACTCTTGGCGTTAAGTATCCTGCGCGTCCAAACCCAAAGGCCTGACACCTGTCGCAAGTATTATGGCCAACGATCTTGCAGCTCGAGCAACATACACAAGGCTCCGTGCTTATTTCTCTGGTGCTTATATATCATATCTGCCACTCCAAAATAATCCTTCAGTTATCTAGGTATCAACAACGACGATAGATATTTGTTTCCCCATAAAAATGGTAATAGTAGTACGTTACTCTACCTCAACGCTGCGGTATCGACAAGCCTCCGGCATCCGGGCTATTCAAAAGAACAAACGCATCAGCATTCGGCATGCGGTACAGAAAGTCGGGTTTCGGTGCCGTCGTCAACGCTTTCGGAACCGGACCATCCGCAAACTCTGTGGCTACTTCCACCACCTGGGACAAGAGAGATTCTTTGTTAAAAGGGATGAACCCGGGGGACTTGAAGGGAAGAAGTTCGATGGTGTACTTTGTTAAAATAAAAAAACGGCATCAGAAACTGAAAAAAATGACGATTTGACGATTACTACACACCTCGATACTAAACAACTCGTAATCCGAAGCAGCAGGTAGTTGTTTGTGTATGTGGAGCTCGCCCTCAAATATTCGTCTGAGAGGGTCGTCAGGAGAATCAGGCGACCACCAGAGAGCTTTTGATACATCGATAACGGAGGTTTCTGTGCAGTCCTGTAGGCGTTTCTTCACCCCAATTCTCGGTTCTAGGTACGTGATACGACGTCGCAAAATTAAGTTAATTGCCTTCGGGAGGTCGAGAGCGCGGAAAATTCGTATGTCTGTGCTGTGCATACGTAAATAGAACGGGGCGACGGATCCTCGGGTATACACGAGCTTTGGAGCGGGGTCAAAATTTACCGTATGACGACAATTGCGATAACTCGTCTCACCGGGAGGGGTAAAGAAAGCTATGAACGATTTATGATGAATAATAACTGAGAATTTGAGCAAGTCTACTCACTGTGCAATGAAGCGTTCCACTGCTTCCATCCAAAAGTTTTCCGGTAGAGATCACTGGCGGGAGTGTGTGCCACCCGGCAGGGTCAGAGTCAGGTCGTGCAAGTGGAAGACTGTTTTCATACGCCATCTGACGCAGAAGAGACATTGGTTCAGGAGTGACCCTGGGGGTGTACAGTACCGGAACCTGCAACCTACGAGGTTCTACGTATTAGTGATAGGATAGTAGATCTGGATCCGGACGACTGCTTACTTGCTATTCGCTTGTAATTTGCCTCTATTGACACGGAAAATCAGTTGGTATCGGACGCTGCCATTACAATTGGCTTCTTGGAATGTATCAGGTAGACGGATGAGAGTTGCAGTGGACGCGTTTCCGACCCGGTGAGACAAACCTGTCGGGAATGGAAGATCAAAAGGCCAAGAATAGTCTCCCGAGAGTCTTCCAGAGAACTTGCTACTTGAGCTAAACGGCGACCCTCCTGGATCACCCCAGTCCTTGGACCAGATAGTGATAAGTTCGTTGAGGAAGGTATATGCTGAGATATCATTACAGTATTCGCCTGTAATAATTTGGCCTCTGATCTAAGAAATGGGCAATTTAATAGACCCTCACAAGCGGGAAAAGACAGGGCCGTTTACCGAAAGCGTGATGTCTCTGAGTTGAGTAGGTTCTGTGAGATGAAGGGCAAACACTCCCGAAACGTGATTACCGGCAAAGTAATGCGGGGCATCTGTGTGTGATCGTGCATTGCTTTTCAACCTCACAATAGCCCATGGTTTGCCTTTACTGGTAGGCATATGGAACTGATGGACTGTATCACGATGGTGTTCAAACGCAGATCGGGATGGCGTCTCCGGCTCATGAAACACGGTCGAGTATGTCGGTAACTCCGTAGTCTGAGTCGAAAACGGGCTCGTGATAGAGTACGTTGGTAAAAAGGTCGAAACAGTCGCAATCGAGGAGCCGCTCAGGCGACGCGAGTCACTGAGTGAATAGCCAGTGCTGACTGCGCTATCGATTGATGTCCAAGTACTGGAGCTGGGTGCAGAGTCCGTCTCTGTAGCCTCCGTCGGTTGGTAAGTGTACTATTTTTCAAGAGTTAACTCCAATAAATTCAAAATCTCCAGAAGAAAGGAGAACGTACCTTTACATCGCTTCTCGGGATCACGTATTCATCAAGCACTGGAGGAGTCAAGTTCGAAGGTGAGAAACAGAGATATCCGGGTCAGAATCCACTGACTTTGTACTATAGTGTGTCCTTCTTGCAAGTGGGAGCTACACAAGAACAGTGAGTTGCTCTGGATTGGTAACGGGTCCCAAATGGTTCATTTCCACGACAGCCAACCCAGGTAAACATGTAAGGGCCGCAGAAATTCCACCGGGAATCGGAAGTAATTTGGTCACGCGTTTACTACTAGTTCCTTGGATCACATCAAAGTACGGCATCACGAACCGTAGTTAGATTGAACTTTGAAGTTGCTTAGTATGCCACATGGGAACAATCAAAAGTAGTGGATAAGGAATCGCCTGAAACCCTCATACCTTTGTGGAGATAATCAGTTAGTACTCGCTAAGTGACAATCCTCCGAAGTAACCTCTTAGCGGTTGATAGGCTCCGTCCGGTTGAAATGAAAATATGCAAGCACGCTCACTATTTTCCCAGTTCATCAGATTCCCATCCACATCAAAGAAAATGAGAACTAGAAGGGAAAACCCTTCGTCCATTGTACCCATCTCAAATCCTCATTGGTTACTGGCATTGATACGTCTGGTTTAGCGGACGAGTTCTCGCTGTCGGTCGAGCTTCATAGACGGTAGACGAGTTGCTTGAAACGCGGACACTGTATCAGCATTTTCGAGGGGGACGTAAGATAGAATTCGCAAACTTCGCTGTTGAGGATCCCAGAAGGATAGTAATTCGGTATGACGCAGATATAGAATTGCGACAGCTGGGACCTGGACAACGCTGTATGCAGGGTTTGCTGCTTGCTGTTGAAAGACCTTGAGGCAAGAGAGGAAAAGACTCTGACGCAGAGCGGAGTGTAATAATATGATAGTCAATTGGGTCATCCGAATGTCGTGTTCGAAGGACTATTTTTGAAACGGCACCTCTGGAGTGATGATAGGCCGTAGAGAATGTGTTCGTGTAAGTATAGGGAAGATTCAAAACCTACGCCTCTTAGAGCCGTACGTCCTATCACTACCTTTTCCCCGCTGAATCATCCGATTCAGCATCAGTTTTCGCCATCTAGATACCAAATGAGTAGAATGAACATCACGATAGGAATCAAGCAAACCTCATATTTTGCAATCAGCTCGTCGACCTGACGCAAACCCGCATCTGGATCTAGGTCATCAAGGGCTCGTTGCAAATCGTCGATATCAGTCTCAATATCACCAAAGCTTTCTTGTAATCTCTGCGACAGCATCATGAACTCCCGTTCCCACTCCTCCGGATCCTCTGGTGGCTCGATGCCATTGTCGCGCATCATCTGGTCCATATCTTCCTTCACTTTCAGGAGCTCGGCTTCCTCCCCTCCTTGACTGAGCACCTCCTGCGCATCCGCGGCAATGAGACCACCTGCTTCCTGCTCTTCTGTAGTTGCCAAAGGGACTGAAGGAAGATATCCCAACTTATGGAGATCCTGTCGGACGGTATCATCACGTTCTATGATTCTGTCGAACAGAGAAGCTCCCTCCGTCGACTCCAAGGGACTCCCCCTTTGGCACCATCAAACTTGGAAATTTGAGTGTTCTCCATGTCGAAAACGTAAAGTTGCTCTCCCCCGCCCACCCTGAGGACCAAACTCCCGTCCTCGTCGCTAAACATCACACCCTCCACAGGCGAACCTTTGACGCCTGCTCTAATGCAGACCATCTCAATTTGAGGAAGCATCATGAAGTAGGGACTAGGTGAGAATAGGGTCGGGAGAAGACCGTATTCGTCCCAGTTGGTGTTCCAGCCTTCAGGCGGGTTCGGATGGGAAGGCCAGTTGGCTTTGGCGTGCTCAAAAGTTTTGTGTGCCGCTGCATCAGTGATGGAGTAGAGAGGGTATGTATCTTCAGGTTCTTCACCCTCATCCTCTGCATCTTCTTGGCTGTAACGCTCCTCCAGCGCTTTGCTTTGTGAGACTGTCTGAGAAAAATGTCGTGGAATCCCAGCTGTACGAGGCGAGTGATATCTTGATAGAGAGTATTTAAGCAGGGATATCGATGGTGTATTGAGAGGCCGGGGACGAGCTATCCGTGCCAGTAGGCGCGTACGAGAGCGAAACATTGTGTGGAAGGACTGAGGAAGAAGTTTTGCCGCTTACCGGTCCGATACTTCTCCCGGTCCGTATGAAATTGCGCGGTCACATGATTCTATTCACCCAACCGGCGTGGGGGCGCTATAAATACTCAGAGTGCTTGTAACCGTGAAAATATTCTTCACAGGATATCATTTAAGCCTTTTACTTTGAGCTTCCCTCAGTTTTCAGCACACAAAAAGTATCACAGCTGGTACATTCATTCGTATACACCTTTAAACTTATGTTTCTAAGTTCCTGAAAGTATATAATTATTTACAATCAGGGAAACCGAGTGATCCCCAGCCGGTCCAAGAAGGATGACATTTCCGGAAGTGGTATGTCTTGTCGATTGCCTCGAGCTCCCCAATGTCTCCATCAGAAAGGTCGATGATCTTCTTATTCGCTAGACAACCCGTGAGTATTCGAGAGTGAATCCGCGTCTAAACCAGTTACCTTCAATCCTAGCATTAGACACAGACTTGGTGAGTACTGAGTTCAAGCACATCAGTATCTTGACGTCAGAAAGCGGGCATAAACACGAACCCGATATATTAGGCTTGTTCGCCCACAGCGACAGCAGGGCAGTGACAGGAGATACACTGTACTTGTCCGCAATTTTCTTGACAACATCGCTTTTCAACAGCGGGTACTTCTCCGAGCCCAAGGGAGAATAGGCTGTAATAGCAATTCCTTTGCTCGCACAAAACTCGATAACATCGGATTGCGTGCAGGAACTGTAATCGCAGTTCATTTTTAGCCGGGATCGTCCGTATAAAAATGGACGTACGGGTGTAGTTCGATCTGGTTAATTGCAGGAACAATAGTGGCTATTGCCAGTAGCTGTTCCATAAATTCGACAGAGACATTCGACACTCCTGTGGTTCAATCGGTCATCATTAGTGGCTCGATGGAGGTAGCAACAGAAGACAAACCAATAGCCTTCACTTTCTCGGGATGTTTCTTGTAGATCTCCTCCATTTTCTTCCATGTGTCCAGCCAATTGATCTGTTTATCTATCAGATGGTGGATGTGATGGCCAAACCTTACTACGCACAGATTTATCGGGAGTCTTGCCGTCGAACATCGGGGCAGGCCAGTGCATGAGCCCTGTACTCCATCAGTAAGTAGTACCTCAACGCCAACATCATACCGCTTACATAGATCAAGATAATCTGTTCCAAGTTGCTCCAGCGAATATTTCAGCGCAACCTCAGGATCTTTCTGATCAGGATTATCGAGTTTCGTAGTCAAGAAGAAAGAGGTGCGGGCGACACCAGATGCCTTGATCCCCTTGCCGACTTCAGCTTCGTTACGGTACGCAGTCGCAGTATCAATATGCTTATAGCCATTCTTTAGCGCGAATTCTACGGCACCCTCCACTTCTCCCGGCTGCGACTGCCAAGTCCCTGATAAGGAGTGATAACGTCAGATCGAGATGAATCGGGAAAGGTTGATGAACGCACCGAGACCGAGTGTAGGCATGTCAGCGCCGGTGTTCAGTTTGATAAAGGTCGAGGCTGGCATCGTTGGCTGTGATGATGAGAGGACGAGAGGAGAAATCAAGTAGAGGTCGGACTAAGCAAGAACTAAGTTTGGATTATTTTAAAGACTTACTAATGTCAGACGGATGGCCGTTCCGACGGGCCGTCAGGCCTTCAGGCCTCAGGCCCAATAGATACACGTCATTCCGTTTTAACTTTTCATTGTTAACGTTGAGCATTGTATTGAACTTGGAAGTTGCCGTCTTCAACTCACTGGATGTCTTGATTGTGTCTAACAATTCTCTAGGAATATTGCATTAACTTCGCGGGTGGAAACGCCAAACATTGTCAGTTTTCTTTGATGTGAGAATCTGCCTTTCTGCGCATCGAATCGGCAATTGAAATTTGAAACATCGCCGTCCTCTAGGATTGTCAGCGGTCCTCATTCTTTCAGGGCATCTGTGACTACCCTTATCCAAACTGTCTTCTGATAAGATACAATGTCAACGACAAAGACATCGTCCTCAGCATCCGCTTCTTTCTCCATATAGATAAGTTACATCTCTTGCCGGGATTTTCAACCATTCTTTCCCAATCACTTGGGGCATTGGCGCTAGCTATTCTGATTATGCCGCACTATCTCGTCAAGTCAATCTAACGGAACATCCGTTTTAGGACTTGGGCTTCAGACTATCTTCGGACGCGACATTTGGACGTTGGTCTTTTAACCCTTATTTTTTGGCTCCAAGGGGTGCGATTCTCCGCGGGCTCCAGCTTTGAGGCGAAACACGGAACTACTTGGCTGATAGAACATTCGGCGCGAACGCGTTTCAACTCGCTCCGTTGGCTAACACTTACTGTTCTATAGGCTCCGGTCATGAAATGTTTGCCCTCCAGTAATCTAATGTTATATATTCTCTTACTGAAGTAGGCCAGGTTACTCGACAGCTAACTAAAAGTCCCAAATCAGCGGCTATCGGGCACAGACACGAGAACAACCGACCCATCAGGCTCATCCGGCTCCGCATCATTGTGGCGAGGAAAGATTCGGCGAAGAAAGTAGCCAAAACTCGTGGTGTGATTCCTGATCAATGACTTCGGAAGAGATCCCTTGAGTTTCTTACTAGGTAAAACTTCCTGCATCGTCTCCCACCACGCATCCCACCGGTTAGCAGGCGACATTTGGAGCCAATTTGCGATATCGGCGCGTAGTGCGCTCTGCACTGCGGCCACTCTGTCCTCGTCTTCCTCTGCTACGAGAAGTTTGCCATCCCTTAGCCGCGCTATGAAGCAGAAACGGGCTTTTTCAAGAGGCGGGAGAACGTGCCACCACTTGTACCGCTCTTCAACTTTTTGAGGATCGAAGGGGAATATAGTTTGGCAAAGTTCGAAGCCTCGGAGCCTGGGAGAAGTTATTTTCGTGCGTGCAGAACGAGGGAGCAACTTACTCGTCGGGTGGGATCTCCGGGATATCTATAGTACGAGTCATGTTTAGTAAGGGGGCCCTATGGATGAGTGTGATTTTATAGTTGTGCCCCGATCCTGTATCGTGGCTCTAGTAGTCCCGGTAAGTATCGTCGGAGGTCACACGAACTTACATAAATGAACCAGAATAAGAGGTAAGAATGACAAGACAAGAACAGATCCGAATTGGTCTTCTGCCACAAGTCTACGGAAAGAGCAAATGTTTGATTTTGGTCAAGCTAGTGTATTTCGGGCTTAAGTCTTGTCCGTATCGATTAGGCATTCCAGTTGTGGTCGTCAAAAGTGGCCGATTTAATTTGACCGCATCAATCGGAGCTAGGTTGCCTAAAGACCTGTTGTATAGCTATAGAAATAATTCTAACCTGTAAGTTGTCGTTGGTATCGATTAGGGGTTAAATCACTTCGTTGTGGTGTGAGCTCAACCGAAGAGCCGCTGGTTCGATTCCAGCTACCGACAGTGTCTGGGCTGATGGAATGTATTTGTTTTCATTTTGGGCTAAGTACTTACAAAGGTTCTGTAGCCATTGCCAATTGGCTAGCCGCTACACTAGGCCTGAGGGAAAAGGGTTGTTTTGATATCGCTGGGTAGTCCAATTGCAAGGTAATGTTAATTTACCCATGACGTGGGAGGGTAATCTTTTACTCAATTCTTGTCTCATCCTCACCTTGCGTCCTTCATATCAATCTAAGCCCAATCTTGCGACTTGTAAGAGAGGACAAGACAATGGGTGAAGCTCATCTGGGTGCCACGTTACCTCTATAACTCTGTCATCCTTGACATCCACGCCCAAAAAGATTATGAGGATGTACACTGTACATCTTTAAACCTGCGAATCGCGTTGCACTTTTATCGAGGTAAGAAATTTGTACTTGTCATTTTGTGCGTTGATGTTCTTTTTTGGTTCGAGAATCTACCATTTTTCCAGACAGGTCCTGGAATCGTTGAGATGGTAGGCTTGAGCGGCTATATCATGCTAGGCTACCAGGGTTAAAGACTAAGGATATGATTAAACAACGAGGGTTTCACTGGCAGAGTGCGAAATTCCAAAAGGTATCTAAACCATCATTGTTGCCATTGGCTCCTCCTTTCATTCTGATATTGTATGTGGTGCCGTATTCGACAGCTGCCTTGACATCCACGCCCACAAAGACTCTGGAGGTTGTGATGCACTTTTATCGAGGTAAGAATACCACCTCCCCGGCGACGTCCAATGCGCACTCATGCACAACGCCGTTTCCTTCCTGCCTTCATTCCGCAGGTTAATGAAAACTGGCAGCCTAATTCCGGATCATGCAAAATGAAAAGGCACTCACGACTAGTATTACGTCGTGGGAGCAGCATGCAGAAGGCAGACTCATGGTGTGTTAATCGCAAACGAGGGGATATATACTGTGTCTTCTTGCATTGCCCGGGGGCACGCCGCAGGGTATAAAAACCACCATTCCCA
The DNA here is from genome assembly GCA_022818075.1 of Armillaria altimontana. Lineage (NCBI taxonomy): Eukaryota > Fungi > Basidiomycota > Agaricomycetes > Agaricales > Physalacriaceae > Armillaria > Armillaria altimontana. The sequence goes on from JAIWYR010000003.1 coordinate 1,587,027, forward strand.
AGGATACTTCCCAACCATCTTCAACGACAATGGACTCCTCTGCATCCTCTCGCATCGACAACGCGTCTAGCAGTCTAATGAGAAGCGGAGGTCATGCTAGTACGTTTCGCACCGACGTCCCTTAGAGCTCACTCCTAACATCACCCTTAGACACCGCTACCGCCACTCGGTCCTCCAAGTCCTCTGGTGTGTCTCGTTCTGGTTTTTCCAAGAAATCCTGCCTTCATGAGTTTTGCCTTGCAGGTCTTCTAACCAGGGTGAAGATGTTCTTCAAACGCATGTCAGGCGGCTCCAAGCCCTCGAAAGGCGCCGTAGCGCCGTCCCGGCCCCAGCAAGTGAATGAAGAAGCGAAGGTGGACAGGGAGACGATCGAATAGACATTTCGGCATCAGCCCTACCGTAGTCGTGCATGTAGCGTCTGTCTACGAGAGACTAGGCGTATTGTTTGTTTCGGAGATGTCGGTATAAATTGAATACAAAGGCTTTAAACCCTTAGTGGTCCAGAACAGAAGCCATTGTTTTTTCTGGCCGACCGAGAAGCTGCTGTCAGAAGCGCAAGTAAACTTCCTGCAAGTTCCACAAGTCTCCCCTTCGCCTCGTGTATCCTTGAGGATGTAGTTATTGAAACCATTTATGCCATAGAATCCGGCATGAAGCCCAAGCTAAAGTGAGTTTAGGAGATTTTGAACGGTTGATGGGAAGAGACATGCGAAAGTGACGTCCAATGGCTCAACAGAAAACTCCATGGCATGATTCTCTGAAGACACTATAAACGCAAGAGTTAGCGAAGAGCAGATACGAGTATCCCTAGTTCTTGTCCTGCTCGAGTATATCCTTTTCGCTTCGTTACCTGATATTGTCCATCTGGGCCGTCTTTCAGAGATGAATGGACTCAGCTGGACCTTCTGAGGGCACAGAGTCAATTACGTCTAATGATTCTGAAACATTGTAAGATCAATCATCCACAAGTTAACTGTTCTACTAGTCGTTGATCCAAGCCCTGCCACAGCGTCGCTAGAGGCCGTGAGATTGCTAATTCTGGCTTCTCTGGAAGGATACCAGGTAGCTCGCAGACGACCGTGGAATCAGGCGCTGTACAGGGCGGTGCTCCCATCAAACGCTAGAATGGAACTCTTGAGCTATGCGAGTATACCCGTGCTCAACAGAGTCCGTGTTTAGTAGTATATTGATATGCTGTGTGCCATCTCTGCGGTTCATGGGAAGATGTTTGATTTTGTGCAGTATCTGAGAAGAGACAGATCTGCTAGGATAGTCCAGGTAAATATTTGCTGATTTCAGAGGTAAGGCTGATAACATTCCGTAACGTGGTGAAGTCTGTATTATTTAATGTCAAGGCTACGAAAAGTGAACCTTACTCACTTGCTAGAACACAAGATCCGGCGATGGGAGCGCGGCTGTATGTAGACTAACGAGCATTTTGACCTGTGACGGGTCGTCTTCTATCCTTACTCTTGCAGTATCGCGGAAATGCTGAAATGTAACAAGGCGCATGGAGGGAAATGAAGGATCTTCTCAAATTGCCGTGTCATTGCGTCAATGAGGGTAGGTGGCCCTGTTTGGTATCAGTCATCAACATCTTGACTCTCTACGCCCATGTCAGGTGGCCGTCGACGAAAGAAATGCAAGCCATCCGATGCCACAATTCGCGACGATTCGCCTACGAAGAGACTGTCACCCAGGTGTGCGATGATGGAATTGCCAGAGGACATGTTTCTCGAGGTGTGGACTAGAACCCCTCTATAGCAATATATAGCTCTGACCTTCCAAGATATGCGGCTTCCTGGAACCGTTGGACCTCTTACATCTCGCTCGCGTGAACAAGCCTTTTCGAGCGCTACTCATGAACAGGTCATCCCGAGGCGCCTGGAAGTCAGCGCGTACCAACGTCCCGTATCTCCTTCATCCATTCCCCGGAATGTCAGAGCCTGCATGGGCCCATCTTGCTTTCGCATCCGAGTGCACTGTACGATATAATATTCTTTTCTTCTCGTTCACTCCCTCACCTCCCACCAGTTTTGTTCAAATACAGTCTACGTACCGGACTTTCTACTTCGTGCCCGGATCTGCTATGCTTGTCTCGACTCCAAGTGCGTGTGCTTCCTCTCACTTACTCAGACAGTAGCCCTGACTTGACTTGGTCAAAGGGTAGTTGGAAGGAAAGAACTGCACCCGCCGCTACGTCGCTTGCTCCTCGATCAACCTCCGACGTTCGACCTCCTTCCGTCAGTGAGAACGAATTTCCGGGGCAACAAAGCGATGGATCGTTACTGTCTGAAGGCTGAATGGGACGACATCAACAGACAAATATCGACCTTGACGACGGATCAAGAACAGCGCACATTTATAGAAGATAAATTAGCGTGGTTGGCCAAGTTGAACCAAGTAGTTATATCATTGCGTCTGTATCCGGATATCGCTTATGATATTTCAAGCACGCCGAACTCTGCGATAGAAAGTACAATCAGCGCCTTCGTCTTTGGATGCCAAAACGTATGACGGTATCCGAACACCTCGAAGAGTCGGTGACCACTTGATTCTACCTCTGCAATGCCCTAACACCTGAACAAAGGCTCCAAGCAAAACTGAAAGAACTAGAATGTACACGTGGGCATATCCAAACCCCCGCACGTAGACAGAACGGCTCCGCTCACGGATCGAGGTAGGGTTTTGTTGGACCGCTTCATATAATTACTTACCAGACTATGCAGGTTGGGCTAGGATTCGGGACGATATGATATCCTTCGCCGAACTAGTCATGGAGACCAAAGACAGAGCAGCGAAAGTAGAGCGAGAACGCCAATTTCATAGTCAGAAAAGGCGGCCCACAGAAATTCCTTTCGAAGAAGTGGAAATCATGCAGACGTCGACGTTAAATACAAAATTTCTCGGGCTAGCCCTCCTTGTAACGGCCGTCGTAGCATCAAGACAGGTGTGGGGTGGATGAGGAAACACTGCCATGAAGAACAACAGAAAGCAAACCTAGACCTCAAATACCTCCACAAGACAAATCAGAACTCGCGGTCTCTTCATAGGCATCGCCATGATACTCGCGCCTATTCAACACGCCAGTGATCCTGCCCGGCCACCTCGTCAAGCCTCCTCCACGGCAAGTTCTCACTCTCGGCCTTGTCCTCTGCGAGCGATATCAGAAACCGAATCGCATGTGATGGACGAAATACAAGAACGTGATGGGGAGGAGCACTGCCCACCGGGCCGCGCGTAGAGCCCGGGACTTTATCGGAAGGCGATATCATTGGAGACCCACGTTGAAATACAACGTCAAGTCTGAGTACGGAGAGAGGTGACGCCGATATCAGAGGACCACCCAGCCCGGGGTGGTGAATCTGCCATGGCAATGAGGAACAGGGCGCAGAGAAATACAACGTCGTGGGCGTAAGTCTACAGCGTTCGGTTGTACAATATATTCAGCGTGCTGATGCTTTCTCACAGTACGCTCACTATAATCCTTAGGACGAAAGCATTGGCCGACCATGTGAAAGGCCTGATTGGTTGTTTAACGATGGATGATGGGCTCCATCATTACCCAACAAACGCGCCGCCGAATGCAGATACATGTTATCGATGGTGGAGGTCTTGCCGCAGATAATCATTATGACCAGTTGATCTGTCAATTCACCCTACTGTGCGCTGCCGAACATAAGGGACGGGGCGTATGTGATTCAGAGAGAAGCTTAAGGGTTGAAGCCTCAGCTACGAAGCACGGGTTGTCTTACGTTGCGTTCCACCGTTCAGAGGGATTGGAGCCGCTTTCCTCATGATCAATCAAGCATCAGGACCAGGTGGGAGGAGTGTACAAGCGGTTGGGGGATCAGATGGGAAGCTCACCGGCCCCTCACGTGAAGAATACAAGACCCTTGCGTCGATGAACGAGGAGGAAAAAGTTGCTATCAAAGCAGGAATACAACAACGGCATCCAAACCACTAGATTCTTTCTCATGACTTCGATTTCGCAGGCACAAACATCTCGCCTGATGGGGCCGCGAGTTTATGTTATGGTCCTAGAACCAACCACCTCTCAGGAATGTACGCTCGCCACATTGGAAGTCGGTCGGGCCCGGTGCGATGCAATGTCATCATTCAGAGTCCCGTATGGGAAAAAGTTACTAGCAGAGCCAGGGATGCAAGTACTGGGAAAGAGGCCTTGTATTCTTAACGACGAGGAAAAAGCTGCTATCAGAGCCAGTACGCGCACCCGATTCTTCCTCACGACCAGTTCGCAGGCGTAGAAGTATGTAACCCACCAGGACACGCACAACCGGATTGCAAGTCGGGCCCGGTGCAATGTCATCATTGGTAGCCTTGGGCACTGGAAAGAGGCTTTGTATTCTTGACGACGAGGAAAAAGTTACTATCAGAGCCAGGAATGCAAGGTCGTCGCTTCTTTTTCATGGCTACTTCGCAGGTACAAACATCTCTCCTAATCTAGGTTGATGGGGACGCGGGTTTATGTTACGGCCCCAGGACCAACCACCACCCAGGAATGTATGTTCGCCACATTGGAAGTCGGACCCGGTGCAATGTTATCAGACTCGGGAGCGAGATTGGAGCCGCTTCCCTCATGATCAATCAAACATCAGGACTCATGAACGACCGGGTGGGAGGCCCTTTTTCAGTGTACCTTGCGATACAAGGGCTTTTGACGGTTGGGGGATCGGCAATATCAGAGCTGAATGAATGGGAAGATCACTGCCTCCCGCGAGGCTCTTCACGTGAAGGGGGGATGGAATACAAGATCTCTGCGCGTCGAGGAAAAGTTGCCATCAAAGCAGGAATACAACAACGGCATCCAAACCATTCGATTCTTTCTCATGACTAGTCCGCAGGCACAAAATCATTCGATTATGGTGTCAAGGGCAGAGGATGGAACCATGATAACCCACCAGAGCACGCACAACCGTCTCGCCGAATTGCAAGTTGGGCCCGGTGCAATGACTTCGAAGACCAGAGTCATTGGAAAAGAGGTTCTTGTATTCTTGACGACGATGAAAAAGTTACTATCAGAGCCAGGAATGCCAGGTCGTCGCTTCTTTCTCAAGGCTTCTTCGCCGGTACAAACATCTCGCTTGATGGGGACGCGAGTCCATGTTACGGCCCCACCACCCACCCAGGAATGTACGCTCGCCACATTGGAAGACGGGCCCGGTTCGGAGTCCCGCATGGTGGGAAATAGGCAACGATGAAAAAAAAAAAGTTAGCCAGGAATGCAAGTGCTGGGAAAGAACCCTTGTATTCTTAACGACGAGGAAAAAGTTACTATCAGAGCCAGTAACGCTCGATTCTTTCTCATGGCTACCTTCGCAAGGCACGAACATCGCGCCGAATCACACAGGATCACACTCCAGTCGGAGTGCAATGCGACCCTGCATTTCTTTACCCCAAATGGACGAGTCCTTCATGCAGCCTCGATATGGTATTCCCTTTGACTAGGGTTGGGATGCGTATATAAAATACATCCCCCCTGGTATCTTTGGAGATTACAGTTCCTCCTTCATCTGTCTTCACCCTCTCACCCTCACCCTCAAACGCACCTTTTTTCTTTCAAAAAACTCACTCAATACATACCATGCGTTGCATCTCTCTCTTCGTTTTGGTTCTGAGCTCTCGTGAGTTTGCTTGTTCTCCTCTTCTTTGTCGAACCATGGCTGATTTTTCTCCCCCTAAGTGACGGTCCTCGTATCGTCCGCGCCTGTCCCTGTCGCTATCCCCGTCCCAGAGGCTGAAGTCGACGTGCGCCTCTTTCATTAAATGACAACCTCTTGTACTCACCCACCCGATTTCATGTAGGCCCGAAACCCTGAAGCCAACCCCGACCCAGCGGGGTGCCTCACCATGCGGTTTAGTTGCTACTAAGCACCATCGTCATTTTTAATGACCAACATTCTCGCCACCATTATACGTATGTCCCTTCCAAATTTCCAGTCCTACCCCCGCTGACCAGGCCCCCTAGATCCCACCCATGTCCATAGCGCCACCAACTCTCCTTAACTATCCAACTCTCGCTAGTCCGACATTTCCTTCGTTTCCATTTCCTACCTCGTCTCCATTTTCCTCAGGCTACCTACCTCATCTCCATTTCCCTACCTCATCTTCCCTCAGGCCACCCCCATCCTCATAGACGCTCCCCACCTGTGTATCGTTAGTGTAATCTCGTTCTCGCTGTTGTTGTTTATATCCTTAAATGCATATTTACCGTCCTGTTTAACTGGGTTTTTTTGGTGCTCGTCTGCTAAGCCCTCGTATCCTGGGACACTATCGTCTGATGCGAATGACGACGATAGCAGCTATTTCGGACCAGGAAAAAAACCCGCCGAAAATGGGTGAATAGCTTGACACGGGCTTTGTGGTCAAAAGAATGCGTCGATAGTTTATCTCTATTCCGTCCATTTCACTGGGTGTCGCACGCGAGAAAAAAAGAAAGTTTTCGGGACCAAGGTTCGCGCCCCAAAATTGGTGTTCATGTTGGATCTTGAAGACAACTTGCTCCACCAAACGTTGGGGACACCTCTATCTCGACGTACACAAATTTACAGGTGCCGTACCATCCTGCAGCCTCAACTCGTAAGTCTTCTACATGGACTGCACCGCCGGAAATTTTCATTTGAAGCACGTTTTGATTCAGAGGGCCCCAGGCGGTGTTACATGAGAGCAATATGGCGAAGTGTTGGGGGTATATTTGTGACGGAAGTGCAATTAATTTTATTTCGAGTCCCAATATTACACTTTCTGGGGGGGCAGGCCTGCATTTAATGTATAATCCATCCGTTGTTCTCCTCCAAAGTGCCATGAGAAGGGATCATAATACAAAAGACCTCAGTGAATAATGTGTCAGTAAAGGTATTTTGCATGACAGGGATTTAAAATTGGCCATCAAAGGAAGATATGAGTGTACAGGATGAATTTGTGAATTGAATCATGCATGCAGAAATAAAATACGGGGAGGGAGCAACAGCGCGAAACGTAGCAGCAGATAACTATAGGGGCTATTGGCAGGAAGGGATTTACCCTTTTCATGATTATCCGCCTAGATACTTTGTTTTTGGTTCCCATACTCCACTATACCATAAACAGTATTCTATTCGTCCTGTGTACAGAAGATCCTGAGTAAAGGTGGAGAAACGGAGTGAAAGCGTGGGATACTGATGCCAATGGCAGATAAACTCTTATTCCGAACGTTCCCCTTGCATTTTGACCAGCGCGGGAAGTTATTCACCTGCTAGGAGCGTCAACCTAGACGTTGCCACGTATTTTGGCTGAACGCCATTCCCTCAGGCTACCTACCTCATCTTCCCCCATCCTCATATCGACGCTCCCCCACCCGTGTATCGTTAGTGTAATCTCGCTCTCGCTGTTGTTGTTGTTTATATCCTTACATGCATATTTACCGTCCCGTTTAACCGAGTTTTTTTTTGGTGCCCGTCTGCTTCGATAGTGGTGAAAATGGTAAATACGGCGACGATAGCTATTTCGGACCACGCCGAAAATGGATGAATAGCGTATAAAGCTTGTGACACTGCGTCGGAATTCCTTTTGATGATAAAGCCGACGCATTATGATTTTGCTGTGGTCAAAAGATTCAAGAATGCGTCGAAAATTTCAACTCTATTCTGGTCGTTTCCCTTCCATTTTGACCAGCGCGAGTTATTCACCTGCGAGTGCCCGCCGTCAACGTCAACCTAGATGTTGCCACGCATTTTTAGGCTCAAGCAACGTTGGGACGTTTGACAGAAGCATGCGTTTTGTGCGACAGAAGAGGCTATTTCGGCGATCTCGGAGGCTCTTTTCGTGTGCTTCAAGTCTCCAAAACACGGTTAACTGAGGCATCCACAAAAAGACAACCTGACTGTCAAGCTGTAAAGATATCGAAAGCTTTGACATGGGTTTTGGAAAAGTGCCACGGTGAAGACGGGGTTTTTTTTAGTGCTGGGCCTCGCGATACAATACTAGCATCGGTTCTTCTACATGTGTGGCCCGAGTGGGAGGGAAAATGTACACAGAAAAAAAAGACCGGAACGTGAGCCGAGGATCATACAATTTGACCACGTCTCGGTTTCATGCGGCAGCAACGCAGAGAAAATCTTCAATAGCAAACCTATGCGCGGAATTCGTTTCGACTACGCAGGTGTTTCGTGGTGTTTTTGGCTTTCGGATTTTGGGTGTAGGCGGGATGAGGTCCAACTTGAAGCCCGTCATCTTAAGTAGGTGAAACGCGCGCCTGTTAGATAGTATCTTAGACATTGCGATCAGTGTGGAGGCGATCGATGGGCGGAACAAGATCAAGTGTAGATTCGTGTAGGTCCACGGACGGGACCGCGGACGGATGTAACTAGGGTGTACAAAATAACAATTGTGGTCGTGGTGGAGCATGTGAAATGAAAGCAGCGTCATGGCGTAATATTCGTAAAGAAGGTGATTACTATAGTACTGTAGGATACGACTAGAATACAACAAGGAATAGAAGAATGTTAAAGTAAAATTTTAAGGGGAGGGGAATTCCGACCAGCGGATTAAAGGGAAGCCTTTAGGGCTCTCAATTGCATAAGAACGTCCTCGCGATCACGACGGTTCCACTCTCCGGACCAGCCCTTTTCCTTGCGACGGCCCCAATATAGACTGCGATCGTTGTAATGCCTGCGCTCGCCCTCGTCGACGCTGTGCGCCCGGACCTCGTCTTTAACGACGGGCGTTTTGGGAGTGGCGCGGACGGAAGCTGAGCGGGAGAATTTGCGGGGAGAGGGGAGGAGCGGGGTCTTGTCTGACACTTCTTCTTCTTCCTCACTGAAGGAGGGTAGTGGCGCGCGTTTAGGGAGGGGAGAGAGTATGGTGTCGATGCTGCAACTGCGGCGTCTAGCGCGGCGTGCAGGAACGGACGACACGAGCTCGGGCGGGACGTTCTCGCCAAATGTGCGGGCGAGCTTGGCCATGCGCTTCCGCCGCTCGTCGGGCTTGCGCTCTTGTACGGGAGAGACGGGGGACAGCGGGGCGTGGTCTATGGGGAGTGCGGCGGTGTGGATGCGGAGGACAAGGGCTGGGCCAGTGCCTGGAACGAGCTCGAGGGACATGTGGGAGTCGTCGTGTACAAAGTGGCACTGGGGTGTGGTGCCGAGGAGCGCGCCGAGTTTGCGTGTAGAGCGTAGGATGCGTGTGCGTTCGTGGTGGGTGAGGGGAGCCATGACTAGTGGGAAGGGTAGAAGGGCCTGCGTGCGAGTATATAAGCACCAACTGGCCATTGTTCTAGTTATACCCGGCACCGCATGCTTTTTACGTCACATCCAGATTAGGGTTGATTGCGGGTTGAAACACAGGGTTGATTACCGGCCACGTATCCCGCCCTTTCAGGCGACGTCGCCTAGGTGAAACCAGCGCGCAACACCCGCCCTCCATAACAACCCCGATCACTACCGACCTCTCCGCAGCCCCCGGCCCCGACGCCGACGCGACAAGCGGGTCCTTTACAAACATGTTCCGTGCGGAGCCCACATATTCCCGACGGTCACTCTAATTCCACGTACCTGGGCGGGTCCAGGCTGTCCCACTTCTGCCTGCGCATTGTTTGTTCTGAATCCGGAAGGTGTTCATTATGCCTCCACGGAACCTTGTCCTGCGTTTGGATGCTCTTGTACGCATTCATTAACATAGAAGCATCTCGCAGGTTTCTGTCCCCCGGTATTTGTCTGCTGATCCTCCTCGTTGATCAGCACGACGTCATCTCAACGCCATGGTCTTACTCGCACCGGTAGCGGCCATCAACTTGCAATCGCTTATTTTCGACCCTCCACTTGCTCGCTTTGATCACCGGCTCCCAACTCGAACGGAGACATCAATCCCTGCGCCGCCTTGACACGGATGTTTTCACCAAACGATTTGAAAGGCCACATCTCAGCTATCCGGCTCTCCAACTTGCGGATATCGACAGCTGTAAGCTTGAATGACATGGTGCATGCTTATAAGCTTCCATGTGCCTCCTATGGTACAGCCCCATCTTACGTCCGACCGTTCTCCACTCTGACACTTGTCCCCGTCGCCTTTCCCTCCCATTGTAGTACTCCGATTCCTTCCTTGTCTCGCAAGTTCATGCGGTCGCACCTGCACGTTTTTAATTAATTCATTTATCAGCCACGCGGAATCATTCTACAGTGCTGCCAGTTCACCCCTCTCGCGCTAAACGTCCGATTCCTCGTTCGACACCAAATATGCAATGCACGCAATCACGGCAAAACAACGGACTCTCATGCCGAACTTGAAGGTATCCCAATTGCTTTTCCAGATTTACTTTTTCGGTGTGGTGACCTCGATCCCGGCCTCAACTGCGGTCACCTAAATCTCCCCAGCCGCACGTCATTCATCAACCACGCAGACCCTCCCTTTCTCTTCACCTCGCCCTCGCCCTCTCTCTACACCAAAGACATGCAATCAATGAATCACAGAGTCGATCTGGGCATTCCAAACTTACAGCTATCCATCTGCGGCGAATTACTCTTCGCATCCAAGTTCAGCGTCGGCACCCACAAAATCCCCCGCCCCAAATCCAGCCGCCGCAACAGACCGCCCCGTCTTACCTCCGACCATTCTTCGGACATTGCTCTTGTTGCGGTCCCGTCGCTGTTCCTCAGAGCCAATCGTCCCGCACCACAAGCACAAGATGAATGAACCAGGGTAGGAGCGCGTCACGCAATCAATGAATCGCAGAGTTACAAGTTGCGCCAGCCGAACTTGAAGGTATCCATCCGCGGCACATCTTTATTTCGGTGTAGGGCGTCCCGCCCCAAACCCAACGTCCTCGCCCCGTCTTACCTCCACCCATTGCGAGACATCTCCTTCACTCTGTTGGGCCATTTCGATTCCCGTCCTTGTTTGACTGCGGGCGCATCTGCAGTCCCTTCCGCAGTTCACGCGCGCGGCCGTCAGTCTTCCGCAGCGCCATACAACCTTTCCCGCCAACCAATCGTTCTGCACCATAAATAGGCCCCCAGAAGCTCCCTCCCGGCAAATTTGTGGAAAATACGCCTCAAATATGCAACGTCTGGGTGGTAAAATATGCTGTCTCGGACAAAGTTCTCCGGCCCGAAAGTGCCGACGCTGCCGGTTCGGCTTCAATCGTCGTTTTACCGATTTTTGCGAGCTGCGGTGCTCTACGGAAGGATTAAGCGATGATTTTCTCGTGGTTCGTGTCTCAATCTCCTTATCTGCAATGCTGATGCTGTTTTTTAGAGGGCCTTCCCTGCCGTTCCACCCGCAAAATATGCTAAACTCGGACAAAGTTGTCCTAGTTGGTGCCCTAACTCCGGACAAAGTTTTTGTTTTCCGGGCTAAAATATGCTAAAAACCTGGCGGGAGCTTCTGGGGGCCTCCATAAATACGCAGGGCAGGGAGATGGAAACGGCGAACTCTCGGCGGGGCATCCAATTTCAGTGTGGTAACCTCGCGTTGCTACATAATCTTCTGTTCCGCCCCACAACAGACCGGCCCTACCTCCAAAGTTCACTTCTGTTGGGGTCATTTCGACTCCCTGTCTTCGGCTTCCTCTCCACCCCTACTCCTCCCACTGTCATGGCGCGAGACTTTTGCTACGAGTGAGGGGGACCGAGGAGGACTTGTCGGAGAGCAACAAATCCAAAGAAGTTCGTGGGCGCCATCAAACTTGGGCGCAACGTGATAGTGTCCCCAAAACGGAGCTCGAATCTCTGCCTTCCCTATATATGAAGGAAACATCGCTTCCCACACGACTAGTAAAAATGCTCAGACGATCTCATAGTTCTTCTATAACGTCATACCGTTCAAATTAGTCGTCGTGAACCCTCCCTGTTTTCCTCGCTCCAGCATTCTCCCGCGTTGTTGGAACTCTCACGCGGGCCTCAACGTTGCACCTCTTGTTCCTTCCACGGTGTTATTTCATTCTGTCCCATCTCCCTTTGTTTGTTGGCAGCAACGCCACGCCCGAAGCTGAAGGCATCCATCCGCGGTGCATTACTTCTGTTCCTTTCATTGTTGGCCCCACAATGCTAGTTCATTCTTTCCCATCTTGTTGGCTGCCAATAACGTCAACGCCGGCGGAATTCTTTATCGACCTATCATTTTGAAAGATATCGTGCTTATGTTTTGCACGTACAAAGCATTGATCCATCACCGGTCACCCGTCTTCAGCTGCCACATCAGAAGAGTGAACGCCACGCCAGTCGATATCCATCCACGGCGCATTACCTCTTCAACATCCAAATTTTTGTTTATTTCGGTACGCGTTGCCTCCCGCCGACCCCGTCGTTGGGGCCCTTGTTGTTATCGTTGCTCTCCACCGCTTCTTTCCCATACATTGACATGCCGCCTCGCATTGTCTTCTCCACCTCGCAAATGTATGGTACAACGTTTGTTAAATGCAAGTCCCACCGTTTTCGCTGGGTATCTGTCTCGTGCGTGTTATGGAAGCTTTTGTTCCTTTCATTATTGGCCCCACAATGCTAGTTCATTCTTTGTCCTGATACCCCATCTCCCTTTGTTTGTTAGCAGCCAGTACGTGTAACAGGCCGGCGGAATTCTTCATCGATCTAAGCTGAAGTATCGATCCATCACCCGTCCGTCTACCTTCTGCCACATTAGAAGGATGTATGAAATGAACGCCATGCCAGCCGAACTTGAAGGCATCCATCCGCGGCAAATTACTCTTTGCAGCAGTTCAACATCCAGATTTTTGCTTATTTCGGTGTGGTAACCTCGCGTCGGCGCCACAAGCGATCACCCTCTGACTGTTGCGAGAAATCTCCTCCACTCTGTTGGGGCATTTCGATTCCCTGGTCCTTGGCTTCCACTCCGGTCACTCGTCGCATACAAGAACGAAGAGTACGTGGATTTAGGGAGGGGAACCGAGAAAGACTTTCCGGATAGCAACACATCCAAGAAAAAGTTCGATGGCGTCGATAGAATTGGGTGCAACGCCACCTGCATCTCTGTCTTGGTTTGTATATGGAGCTTCCCATACTCCCAACTTGGACTGGTAAAAATGCTTGGACGATCTCATCTAATTTACACACGTCGCTGCACCAGCTAGCACCTACCGTGTTCAACATCCATACTTAGTTCGGACGTATCCTTGCCTCCCACGCCCCACCTCCGAGATCTCGTCTTTGGTACAAGTGCATCCCGGCCTCGATGTTGCGAGTATTTCTCACGACAAGATCCTTTCGCTGGGTATCTATCTTGCACTTGCTCTCTGATTTGCGTTGGTCCCGACATCCATGGTTCTTTGTCTTTGATATGGACCGTTCTCGATATCTCATGCCAAAGAATGTGAACCTAATTTGGGGGAATGGGATTTCGGGTGTAACAGGCTGACGAACGATGCCGTTTCGTTGTGCGCGAATCTATCACCCGTCTGATGTGACCATGACGGTACCGCTGTCAATAAAATGTATGAAATGAACGTATAATTCTTGCCCAGAGTGAAAGGAATTCGAAGGATAACAAGAACTTCCGAAATAAGTACAAAAGCTCAAAGGTAGCCATGCGGAGACCAAGGTTACGAGACTGGTAGATAGAATGGCGGCGGCGCATGCCAGCGAAATTTATCCATCAACATCCTTTGTACTTTGATTTGATACATTGTTTCTTGACGTCGAGAAGATGATATCAGGTGTTCATTCCTTATTTTGCCAGTGGCGAGAAGACGATGCTTGAACGTTGAGCGTTGTATAGATATCCACAATAATGTTACACGGCACACACGAAAACAGATAAACAAAACAACACGATCCCAAGAGGACGAGAAAGACATAAAGTAAATTAACTAGCGATACAATCCGACACTTGCAGCTCTATGATGAATGAAAGTGCGAGAGGACGAGTCAAGAGGATGAATGAGTGAGTGAGTGGGTTATGCAGTGGGTAGCGCAGGAAGGGTGGGTGGCGCTCTAGATTTTTCTATATCTAGTACTGAAAGGACCGTCAGTATTCGATGGAGGCATGAGTGGGTGGAATAGAACCTACGTATAGCAATGCTTAGAAGCAAGAGAATCGCGCGGTACGACAGCCAGCTGGGTCGGGCTGAGCCTCAGGGATTGGTTCCCGGGCCTAGGGACAAAAAGGTAAGACAGTGACCAAGATGAAAGCCAGCAAAGCGAACGTACATCGACTTCAGGTGTATCGAGTACGGGAACAGGTACGGGTATCGGTTCAGGGATCGGTGTGGACGCGACGAGGACAGTCACTAGAGGCGGAGAGTAGTCAGTAAGGCACAAGGGTAAAGGGGGGTAGGGAACTCACGCGAGCTCAACACCAAAACGACCAGTGAAACACAGCGCATATCGAATTATGTGCAAAATGAAAGTTTTTTAATTGTTCGACAAAAGGGCTGGCGAGAGGAGAACAATAGAGCTCCTCTCCCCATCTCGAGGGGTTTATATGAGAGGGAGAGCACAAAGCTCAAAGGGAGTTCCAAATACGGACGATACCTTGTTGCGAGGAGGAGAAAGGCTGGGCCGGATTTGGAACAACGTTGGTTTTTGGATCTAAAGATGGTAATGATGGGACGGGCGGTTGGGATTTGCGTATAATGTCCGCCTGAGGTGGCGACAGGACTAACGAACTGCCTATATTGGGGGTATCTCCATGGCTCGGGCAGTGGCCGGGACTCGAAAAATTAATCATTTGGCGACGCACGGGATACCAAGACCAACGTAGCCCTTGAAGAAGTCCTCACACATAGTCTATAGAGAAGGATGTCCTGCGCAGTTGAATTGAAACTCTGGACCACCAGGCACTGGCAGACAAGTTCACTTTCCGCTAGAGCCAGTTGAGTGGCGAGTTATTTAGTGGCAGGATTAACACAAAGGCCGTTAGGGTGGGCAGTGTAGGACACGAGAAGGATGATGTGGGCGCAACGCTGGAAGGTCGCATCAGAATTTGACAGTGAAGCTCACCATGCCTATCTTCTCCAATTGCCATAGCGCTACAGTTCTGGAATGGAAATATGATGCTGGAGGTTTGCGCTGGCTAGCCAAGTTAGAGGTCCGACCGGGTGTCACTCCCGATTGATCAAGATTCAAGCTCACGGTCGACCGATTAAAGGCTGGCTTCAATTTAAAAGGACGAGCATGAAATGTTGTTAGCGGCACAAAAAAGCTTTCTCGACGGTTGTGTCATAGTTTTATAAGCTAACATTCCGAATGAAGAAGTAGATTCGTGTTTTCCGAAAGAATAAAACACTACTGCACAGTTGTCAGTCACTGCTCAGTGCTCAGTGCTTGGCACCTGCCACTACTGGTCCCGGGATCCGGAGAGACAGCCAGGAAACAAAAGTGAAAATAGCGAAAAACCAAACTATTGTCGGTAGCTGGTATCGAACCAACGTCTCTTCGGAATGATATTACCACAACGAAGTGATTTCCCCCCTAATCCATACCGACATTCCAAATTGGTGACATTCACACTATTCATACATCTGAAGCCGTGGGTGGGCATGAGGAGTTGGAACCGGCTTGAACTCGCTTAACTTCCTCATCGATATAGCTGTCTCGACGGTCGTCGTGTCGTAGTTTTATAACCTAACATTCCGAATGATGAAGTAGTTTCGAGTTTTCCGAAAGAAAATAAAATACTACTGCACAGTTGTCAGTCACAGTTAGTGACCCAGTGCACGCTGCTTGCCACTGGTGACTGTTGGTCCCGGGGACCCAGGGGACCGAGAGTCGAGACTCGAGAGAGAGCCGGGAAACAAAAGTTGAAACAGCAGAAAATCAGATTACTGTCGGTAGCTGGAATCGAACCAGCGGCTCTTCGGAATGATCTTACCACAACGAAGTGATTTAACCCCTAATCGATACCAACATTTTAAATTGATGACATCCGCACTATTCATACATCTAAAGCCCTGGGTGGGAAAAAAATCATGCATACTAATGTTTACAATAATGAAGTTATATCATACGAAAAGATCCTCTTTATAGGTATTCCTCCATCCGATGGTATCATCATAATCCTGCGGCCTTTTCAATCGGCACCGTGGTTGGCTAAGAACGCCCCTCCTCGTCCACTTCTGAATGATTGCCTATCTCCTCCCATTGAGAGGCCCCGACTGGGAAACCCACTCTCATCAACGACATCCCCCTTGGAACCGAGTCTCTGGGGAAATGAATGTCCCACAGGTGACGCTAACGACTGAGATTGCGTTGAAGACGTCCCAGAAGAACGCGACTTGGACTTTGAAGACTTCTTCTTTACAGGGAGAGATGAAGGAGTGAGATTAGGCAGATGAGCGGTGGGGGCGAGCTGTTGGCTGTGGTACAGAATCTGCGAAGAGGCGTCCGACGAAGTAAGTCGCGAATCGGACCCGCCGCTGCTACCATGGTGCTCTCTCCTGCCGACGTACATTCCTCCGTCAAGGTCTGCACCATCGTCTGCTTCGGTATCGACATCTGGATGAGACGGAGGCGGCGTGCTGTAGAACCCGGGAGAGGGAATATGCGGGTACTCTCCAGTGACAGAGCCACTGCCCTGAAATCCCTGAAACTCCTCGCCATCTACAGACCCGGCAGCCAAAGCCTGCGCAAGCCGCTTTATCTCCTTACGCTCTCGCCTTCGCTTGCGCCGTTCCTCTTTCGCGCGCCTTTCCTCCTCCTCTGCTGCCTGTGCTCGCTCCTGGAGCTGTTCCGGAGTCATGCTATCTATCGCTGCCGAGTCAAGCGGTGCAGCGTCAGAGTCAAAACCTGTAGAAGATGTCCGTGACGTGGAGGTGCGCGAACGGCGAAGGGTGTTGTCATCCTCGTCTTCGTCAAGGTGGATGGGGGGTTTCGGTTTCCCGAAGAGGTTGAACCCGAAGAATGTTATACGCCTAGATTGTCGCTTTTTCTTCCTTCTGCGGCTGTTATCACCAATATTCGAGTGCAGAGACAACGTCTCTGCCTCCGTGTCAGTTTCCGGATCCTGCAGCAAGTGTTCGAGGTTTTGGGGCAGCCGCTGATAGCCGCTGTTGGTGGGGTCGTCATCATGAACCTCTTTGGCGAGGCAGGGCATGCAAGCGGATATCGCAGCATGGAAGGAATCCGACCAGGAAAATGAGTCCATGGCTGTGGTGGGAAGGAAAGGAAAAAGTCGTATGTTAGTTGAGGTTAGAGGTCAAGCGCATGATAAAGCCGCGTGGCCCGGAGTTGCCGATCGGGTTTTCAAATGCCCCACATCGCTTTTTGCCTTCTTTGAGTGATGCAGATGTTCGAGCCCGCGTGCAGGGCGCAGTCATCGTACTTTGGGATATCTGGTCGGGATCCCCGCGAAAACTTTATCTTTCTATCACAGTAGAAAAAGGAGAGTTACAAAGACAGTGCGCTAAATTAAATCTCGTGTAGATATCAAGGGAGATGACATATTGGCAGACAATGTATTGGACGACAACCAATTAGAAGAACTACTGGACAAGGAACCAATCGAGTTCGGCATCGGTACACACACCTCCACCATACCACCAAGAAATAAAACAGAATACACCTGCGTCTCAATGTCGTTCGCTTAATTTTTCTCATCCATCGCTTCACCACGGCTCCTCTGTATAGGCAATCATGATGTATAGGGACGGCCGTGGCTGACTCGTGGCGGCGTCCGCGCCACATGAGGTAAGTACATATGCTCACCGAGTTGAATGTCATTAACTAGACCTCTCTAGATTAATGGCGGCGTTGTAAAGGGTCGAACCAAATATCCGAGAAGCAACAAGTAAATGATGCGCCTCGGGCCGGAATCAAGATACGGGATCGTATTATGTGCTCAGCCCCACTGGGATACAATAATGCATTTCCCACTAGGTGACTTCTTCGAATCCTATTGAGTTTCCGGTAAGTATATTTATGCTCTCCGAGTTATACGATTTTTAACGGAGACGTCTAGATAAATTTGCAGCGTTATTATAGCTTCAAACAAGTTCTTGCGATCCGAGAATTTATCTAATGTATACTCGAGAAGCACGCACGCTCCACCGGGACGACAAAATGTGCTGTAGTACATGGTAAGTAGTTTCCCGCTAATATCATGTTCCTGTTGAATCACCGTTAAGTACGCATGCTCGAGTGATATATGTCCCCGACCAGACCTCTCTGGATGATTCTGCAGTGCTATATGTCCCTTCAGAGTTGTTGAAATAGGTCGCGATGTGGGGGATGAATCAGCGTATTCAAGCGTATTCAAGTAATGCATGGTACATGCCTCGAGCCGCCATTGAGATACGGAGTGCAGCACACCGGGGTATCAAAATGCGCCGTTCCCGTTTCCAGCGGCTTTCACACCAAATATATTGTTCGATTCCCGAGAGCTACCATCCCATCTATGCAGGGGCATGGCTTTGAATTTATTTTCAGTCGCATGCTTAACACT
Source organism: Armillaria altimontana (assembly GCA_022818075.1). Classification (NCBI taxonomy): domain Eukaryota; kingdom Fungi; phylum Basidiomycota; class Agaricomycetes; order Agaricales; family Physalacriaceae; genus Armillaria; species Armillaria altimontana. The sequence continues at coordinate 1,605,414 of JAIWYR010000003.1, forward strand.
CACGGCGTTTCAAACTAATCAATGTGATAATAGAGCCTTGTGGACAACTATCATTTTCTGTAGTATAAAAGGACGCACCTCTTCAACAAAAACTTCATCGTGCTCTGCCCGGTATTTTCTTACGGATATGTTCTCCAAAATCATCTCCTTCGCTGCTATCATCTTTGTCTACGGTGCTACTCTGGTCCATGCGGAGTCGCATACCGTCAAATTCGTTAACAGGTCAGTATGCTGCAAAGCGAAGTTCGAATCTGAGTGCTGACTAGTTTTTCTCCTCCAGGTGTGGTCACGGAACTGTATATATTATTTCTTTCTTGCGCCCCTGTGGACCGTGGCTGACCCTTCTGTTATAGCCTACACTCAGTCAAAACTTCAAAACTTTGTCCACCGGCGGCGACTACACCGCAAACGGGCCATTTGAGGCTGCTGTCGCGTGAGTGGCCCCTTCGCATTCGGGTATGAATATAAATTCCATTGGCCTAACGATATTTTCAGCTGGCTCAACACAGGTTCTTGCGGTTTCCAAGGCACAGGCTGCACCCTCGTAGAGTTGACTCTGAAGAATCCTACCTCGCCCGGAGCTGGATCCAGCGCAGACGTTTCGCTGATTCCTCCGTGAGTAGCTACATATCGGCTTCGATCATAATGGTTAATGTATTACATCCAGACATACGTTCAACGTCGCGGCTGGATTCTCGTACTTCAACGGATGTAATGGCCAGGGAAAAACTTGTGCGTCTGTTAATCTGTTGTTTGAAGGGATCTAAACATGGTTGCAGGCTCCAATGCTAACTGTCCCAGCACGGACGCTTTCCACGTCACTACCGACTACGGTGCTCAAGTCCAGTGCCAAGCGAACAATGTGAGCGGACCTATCGACCGATCATTTTGCAGATCCTGATCCTCTTTCAGGTCGGATTGACTATTACTTTCTGCTAAATGTAAATTCCAGTACACCCCTACGTATGGTTATCGTCTACTTAGCGGCGACGCGAATTGTCAGGTTTCTCAACCGATAGCTCCGCTCTTTAAATTTTAAAAACAGTTGGTTAATTGTTCCGTCAGGTTCACTGAACGGTCCGTTGCAGCTCCTGAGCTACCTTGACCAGTTCGATGACAGTAAGGTATACTTCAGTGCTGCTGGGATCAAGTCGCGCTGAGCACCAGGGTCAACGAGCAGAAGGCCTGGAATGTAACTTGAAATCCTTTATTTCCATATCCTTTTGCAGCAACCTGGAGGAAGGTTCTATTGGTGATATGCGTCTTTCATTTATAACTTGATAGCAAATATAATACAGGCACGTCAGTATCCTTCTTTACCAGAGCGTTGCTCGTGTACCAGACTTCTGGAGAGCATCGACACGAGATAGTGTGTCCGATCTGAGTTCGCCTCCCTCCCGAACACCTATAACAGCAGACTTCAACGGTCGCTTTTCCAACACGTCCAAGACTGCTCCCTCATCTATCTCGTCCGACCAGACGAGCTGCAGGTGCTCCAGCTCCTGCAGCATCTCTAGATCACCGAGTTCTTCGATGAACCGGGGGGAAATGACCCTGAGACGCGTATCGATCCGTTCGACGATGGACAACCGTCTGAGTTGTGGAACTGCATGAAGGAGGGAGAGCATTTCGGGATGACCGATAATGAGTGTGTTCAATATGAGCTCCGTGAGAAGGGGGGATTTTGAGAGGTATTTTGCTAGATCACAAATTGTGTTCCTTATATCATCGGACTCGCTGCTATTCGTGCAGTCGATATCGATAAGCTCCAAAGACGCCAGGTGGGGCATTGACCCCATCCAATGAAAGGCTGGGAGGCAGCCGTGGAGAACGAGCCTCTGGAAGGGAAGTTCGGCATCTTCAAATGACAGATAGCCGCATCTTCTGAAGGTCGCCAACGTGGCATTGGGGAAGTTGTGAGCCCGCGATGGGTAGACGAAGGAAGGAACATTCGCAAAGTAGATGCTGGTAATTTGTTCGTTCGGTAAACGAAAACATGTGCTGTGGAAGGCATTGAGGGCAAGGGTATGCAGTTTCGGAGCGTATTTGAACAGCTTGATTGGATGCACCCCAGAGAATTCTACGTCGCCTGAAAACTCGAGGTGTTCGAGTTCAGGAAATTCAGGCTGATAATCTTTTCTAAAAACATCCCACAAGTGGACGGTCCGGGAATCGATGCCGATACGTTTCAGTCGCTGTAGATTCAACGCATCGGGGCTGTAGAAGAGAGAAGTCACGGTATGACGCAGTCTCCGTTGCACGTCCTTGTAACTGACTTCTTCTTTGATCTCCCCAAACTCCACTGACATCTGGAGATTCAAGAGGCGCGTGCCAGAGCGCTGTCTGAACAATTCTGTTACACGGAGAAACTGCAGGGAGGCGCCTCTGCGGTTGATATTGGCGAGGACGGATGTCCAGAGCATGGGGGATGATATGCAGACGTCACGCCAATAGGCGCAAACGGAGGAAAGATAGAAGGGCGTAGTGGATACCAGTGGTAAGTCATCGCGCGACAGAAAGGCGTCGTAAGATACGGAGGTACAGATGAAATCGAATATTTCTCCGAGTACATCACGAGGCAGCCTGCGAATCGGGGACAATAGGGATTTGAATTTCTTTGAACACCTCGCGAGGGATTGTCGACCGGCTTTGAGTTTCTCCAGCGCGGTATTCAGTCGAGACACCTCGGCATCATACTCTGATATCTTTTTCTGCAAATCAATGATAGTACTTGAACAAAGTTCCGTTTCTGACGCGTTGATCTCTCGCCCGCTGCGTAGATACGTATCGGCATCAAGACGCAAGGAAGGGGCTTGAGTATCGAATAATTGGCCGCAGTTGTTGCATAGCAGAATGAGTTCCATCCGGGATAATGACTAGAAAATTTTCAGAGAGCAGTCCGAGAGTGTAACGAAAGTGCACTTACATCCACGTCTCAACAACGTTGACCTCGCAGGACCGACCAATATTTGGTAACCTTGAAGGCGGAAGTTATGTGGCTGAAGAGAAGAAAGAATAATCGGATACTTATTCATGCGTCGCGCCAGAATTTATTACCGAACTTTTTGCTTGTGACTTGAACCTGAGACAAGAGCAAGATGTGGCTGTGATCACCACTGTACAGATCCGATCCGGCGGTTCCCTTTTTGGATATCCACACCACGCCGCGTCAACTGGGCAGGTCATTTACGCGCCAAGAAGGAAGCTTTTGCAATATTGCTCATCCTGTGCTCATTCGCGACGGCCAGGAAGAGTCCGACTCCGCTCGGAATGGGCGAGAGCTAGGACCAGACCTGTGACCGGCACCGAGCAGGCAGGCAAGTACACCTTCGACGTGTCACAGATCTAAGCTACAGTATTGGACGTGATAATGGAATCATTGATGCTTGCTCCTCGGTGCGTCGGAAGGATGATATGCTCCGCGGCTACTAGAAGTTGATCTGCTGACGTATCTGCACCAAAAGAGCTCTTGAAGCATCTTTCTGTCAAAACTACTCGGTTTTTACTATTGATTTTATTTCAGAAGCGACTAGTCTGTCTTCGGAGTTTTCTATGCTCAGTCCAGAAGACTCGGGCGGTAGAGGAATCGACGTAGCAGCAAGAAGTAGGTGGCAAGGCCGTTCCAACGTGTGCATGGTCTTGACTTTAACGATAGAATCCTGTCGCCTTCACTAATAATTATAGGGTGTCTAAATATCTAGTCTGCAGGTAACAACATCAAAGAGCCCGAGTAATTAATCTGTGTAACCCAATCAACGCGACGAAAATACTGTCAGGGGACCTTGAAGCTGAAGAAGCTCTCAGCAATGATTTTAAAGAAGAAGGGGACTAGTACTTACTGTACTCAGTCCGACTTGAACGAAGCCGGTGAATGACTACGCACCTCCTCTCGCCCACCAGAAATACCCTTGAGAGGTCTTCGCAACGAGACAGAGCCTGATGCCGCAACAGATGAAGATGTGCTGGATCCTTCGTCGTCGGAAGACACATCCGTTTTCCCTGAGTGAGTTTCCAAAGAAGACTGAGGTTTCGGATCGGCAGTGCAGGGAGAAATATGCTGCTCCGGCATTGAAGACCCAGTATATATTTCGGATAGAGTCAAATTAGCACCAGTAGGGCTTCCTGTCGATGTAGGAGAATCGTAAAAGGCGGTTGTATCGTCGGTTTCCAGGCCAGCGAGGAATCTGAGTCTTTGTACGTTGCCGTTATCTGTTGCCGATGCGGGAGTCACTTTTTCGACATTCGTCTTCGTTTCCGTCCGAGTGCACTTGCCCAAACGCAGTTTGAAATCGATCAGCTCCGGTAGTTCTGCTAGGAACTATAGAATAATTCAGAAAAAATGTATAAAGATAGTGCAAGGCAACGTACAGCTAGTCTGAACGCAATGAGGAACTCTCTGGCGCGTACCATGCTAGTCATCTCAGAGCCGTTAGACTGAGATATAGTCATCAACAGTGCTGACAAGTCGTTCCATCCCCACAACCCGATATATGTTGTCTCTCGTAGTGTGGATGAAATCCGCTCGAAGTCCCTCATTCGGTCCGCTGCGCAAGGCCCTGAAGAAAAATAATAAGTACCGGCCGCTTTAATCAACTATACAGGTACCTGCATATACCGCCCCACCGAGGACCGCAGTGGTCCCTACGGGAAGAAGATGAGGTATCGACGCGATGTCTGGTTGGAAGGATTTGTATACGGAGACCGCCCCAGTGACAACAGACCCCATTATCGAAACCATCTGCATGCCACGGTGCGAAACGCACAAGACATAGGGTACCCCGCTTAGAGCATCCTGAAGAAGTATGAGCTGTGGCCTCAAATAAGGGATTCAAACTTACTTTACCGATTCCCTCTCTTTGCGTGGAAAGACGAGTGATTTGTTCGTGGATAGTCTCACATCGTCCTCTCAGTTGCTCATCGAACGTCGCACTATCCTTCTCTCCAATTTGGCGAAGAATATCGTTGATGAGGATGTCGGTGCTTTCATCGAGTATTTTCGCTAGGACTATGAAGGATCTAGCGGTGTCCAAAATATTCCTCAAACACGACTCCAATCCCGTAAGCCTTCAGAGATCAGACAACGCAGATAAACAAGATGAGATATACCACCCACCACCCAAACCGGGAGCGTTCCAGTTCTTGGAGTAGCCGTGCGGAGTCGTAGTACAGGTCGACTAGGTCGAGGTAGAATCGGTAATTGGTACGACATCGCCCGTGTAGGATATCTTCTAACTTTCTTTGCCATTCCTTGAGAGTCGATTCGTCTACCGCGATCGATTTGTCCAAGGCGGGTTGCCCGTAGAATGGGCGTATCGTCGGTACGTCGACTAGACCAGCGGTTCGCTTTTCATTCGAAGGTTTAGGAGCGCCAGTCTCGGCGTTATTCATGTCGATAGTTGTTGTTGTCTTCATCCTCCTAGGTGTGTGATATAGCGATGGGCGTGAAGAGGACAAAATAGAGGGTGGTGGTGGTACCGGTACAAGCCTTGAAGCTTGAAGCTTGAAGGTCCAATTTGAATAAGGAAACCAGAATCATCACATGATATTCACATGACCGTCCATCGTGTTATAAGTATTGACTTTAAAATTATACTACTAATAGATACTCGCGGAACTTGCGTATAAACACGGCCTGTATTATGTATGCATATTATGAGCATCTTGAATGAATGAATGAATGAATTGGAAATTGCTTCACAATTGGGATCGATGCTGGGAAAGGACGTCTAATCCTAGCACATGGCTTCTAAACCCAGACGCGTTCCTTCAGTTTTAGGACTCATATTTCTTTATGACACAGGCTTTCGACCAAAGGCAAAGAGTCTTGACTCTTATCTGAACTACATGCCTTCTTATTTAGTAGTAACTATTGCTGCTCGCGTGTATCAAGGACTTCCCAGCGCACACGCTGAAAGAGAGTGATGCAAATGAATTATGGAGCCCAGGAAGGAGGGCGAGGCCAATCATACAGGACCACAACCAACAGTCGCGGTCTACGCGTGAGTCCATTATTAATTGTACACACCTCAAGGCGAGCCAAATATACCACTGAATCTCATATCCTATGTGAATGATGCGTTCGCGAATGACACACTCAACGTCTATATTCACCCAAGCGTCCACGGCCTTCCGAGACTCAGTCGCTTTGCGCGCTTGAGAAATCTGAGGAGAGAGAGACGGCGAGGATGGGTACGAAGATGGAGATGATACGGAAGAAGCCTTTCGGCTGTATTCTGAGAAGTGTTAACGCGGCAGGACGTCGGTACGCGACGAGTTCGATCTACGAGCGAGGGTGGACACGAGGGAGACGCTTGAATTGTCTTCCCGTGGAGGAGAAAGGTTGAAGGAGGACGAAAGGCCGAGATATCTTGATGTAGTTTGACGTTGACGTGGTGGAAGTGGAGAAACGGGAATGCTGGGGGTAATTTGTTGGAAATATGAGCAATTTGAAGTGAAATGGATGCTGATCAGGTGCGGTTCACATTCGGGATTGCCTATTAGGTTGCATGTATCGAAGAAACCCTCATCTTTGTGCCATCCCAGTGGCTCTTGAGGGATGAAAGGAAGGGTGTAAAGCTGGAACTCGGGATCCCAGTTCGCGAGGAAAGTCAGCCTAGACGTAGCCGGGAGGAGGCGATGGTCGAGGTTCTTCAAGAGGCTAAATAACGAGTATTGGTGGACTATTCAACCGTCCGTAGATACCAGCAGCCACAATCGCACTTATCTCGAGGATCGTTTCTATGCCTGGAGGAGGAGGTATGTAATGCGCTAGCGTAGGTGCGATGGTACATGTCGAGGAACACCCCACTGCATCGTGATAGTTGTTGTTTGATTTCTACAGCACAAAGCTCTAGACGAGACGAGTGAAGGGGGCAAAGTACGCACCTTGGTGTTAGTTCTAAGTAGTAAGGTTTAAAATTTGGTCTTCATCGGAAGACTTGAATAGAGCAGAGAGTGGGAAGAATAGTAGGATAGGATTAAAGTGCAGTAAAGATAGTGAGCGCTACAAGGGCCCTTGAGCGCATTCATAAGGGAGAAGATCGAGGAGACACCAACGTCCAGTACTGGCTGTCAAAATGAAGTGTTAAGGTAGGCGTTACAGTATCCGGAGCCTTTAAGTTTGGAAGAAACGTCGGGAAAAAGGGTACTAGTTAGGTGAGACCAATGAGAACCGTCGCCAAGATGGACGCCATGGCACCGACGGCCTGATCCGATTATGGTTTACGCAAGTAAATGGATTTGGGAGAACGTCCATACCTACTTCAAGAAGGCCGCACCGCTGAATTCACGTGGACGTCAGAACGAAGACTAATTTGGGACCGAGATTGTGACGGTACTGGAGGAGGAGGACTTTTATTCTGATCACTGTCCCTAAGAAGGCAACTAACCAGAGTCCGTACTACTTGTGTGTTACCTACCTAACCCCCTACGCTACGGTACCGAACGAACACTGGGCCTCACTGATACAGACACGTCCCCGCAAGGTACGGCTTCTCAGCACTAGCATCAATGTCGTGAAATTTGTTATATATATACTACGATTATGTTGTAACGCCAGGATGTATGTACATCGGTATGCTCTCTACATGATCTATTATATGATACACGTAGCGACCAAGCCTTGGCAACAGGTCTGAATACGTCAAGAGCGTGTGCAGCAATTCCTTCAGGCACGATGACCTGCGGTGGAGGGCAGGATAAGCCTTCCATATATCCGCCAAAAACTTGTCCCCCATCACCTGGAGTGTCGCATTTGAGCAAATGAACAGAACGTGACACTCATCTTCGACATCATTGCGACAACAACGGCAGATCCGAGAGGTCCTTGGGACTGTCACTGCTGTTCCGTTGGCTCTCAGCCATCTCCCACGCTCGACTGCTAAGGCATGATTTGACGTTAATAGCCTCGTAAGTGCTATTCGATGTGCTGGTATCCGTAGGAGAAGGTAAGACCGAAAGGCCAGAGGATCGGTTGTTCGTCTGCCTGATTTCGTTCTCTCTGCTCGACCACGGACTAGGTCAAGATGTGAACTCGCCATAATTTCGTTTGCGACAGTTTATTGGCAAGCAACGGCAAGCCGTGGAGCAGCCGATGAACCCCTTCAGAGGACGTCAGGACTTCCAGACCCATGTCTGCCAGTGCAAACCCGATATTATGGAGAACCACGGCGAGGTCTCCTAACCAGCAGCGAAGGCCATGTTGCCACAAATCCACATTTTCTTGAAGGTACCAACGAGGGAACCGGTGATCTTCCATTGTAACGAGGCGAGACAGGAACTGGAGGGCAAACCTTGCCCTGCGAAATGGAATGGGTAGGGTACCAGTCTCCGTGAATAACGGTGTTCACATCAAGCACTTTTGGACGAGCAGTAGGCGCCGCAAAAATTTCACTTGGACCTCTTCCAGCAACGCCATGTTGGCTGGAGAGACACCCAGAGCAAGGGGCTACCGGAATTGCGGCCCGGAACACCGGGTAGGTAGGTAGGTTGGGCCGGCAGGCCTGAAAAAAAAAAGTTGACCCTCCTCAAATGGCCTGAAGAATGCCTTCCAAATGTAAAAAGGTGATATATTTAAGGGTCAAAATGTCTAATCAATACACCTTCAATCATGATAATGCCTGTACAACACAACATTGAGCATAGACAGGGTGTTTGCGGCAATGCCATCATGAGTCAGCATATGACATCACATGTCCAAATTCATGTGTTTTCTGTATCTGAGTAGAAATGTCTCATATCGTACTCAAAATGATATTTTGTTGAATAATAGTACATAAATATGACTCAGTTTGTCATTTTTGCATGAAAATCTGCTCAATTTGGAGAGTATGACATCATACTGGTCACGTGGAGGTAGGTAGGTCCAGCGCCAGAGCCCGAAATTTTTTAATCGACCCCATGTCATTTTTTTTCATATTGGTAGCCCCTTGACCCAGAGCAACCTCCGCGCCATGAGTCAGATGCGGATCCACCCTGCTATTGTACAGGATCAGCCCTTCCTGTGGAGGAAGATCACCAAGATTGTTCACGAGTGTGAAAGTAACATTAGTCACTCTCAAGGCGACTTTTGTCTTATGAAGTGGGGGGCCATCGCACATGTGGCAAGTCCGAGTCCTCACTTATTTTTTGGACACATGAAGTTCGGATCAAAAAAGTAAGAGCATTGATGCTTGAACATAAATTTCGGATATAGATAAGACATAAGATATCCCCATGTAAATACTAAGTCTTATCGCAATCAGCAATAAGATAGAGACTTGACTCAGAATTGCCAGTTATTAAATTCTTGCCATACATACACAATAGTTGCAGCACGCTTGTCATCATGACACAACAATGACACTGCTGAGTGATTGTGTAGGTATCCTTCATTGAAAAATGTACCATTGTCAGTGGCACCATCTTGGAACCACAAAACACCGTGATTGTCGACAAACCTTGCGATGAAATGACTGCTTCCAAAGTACATTATACCGATAAGATCATACATATGCAGTTCTTGATTGACAGTAATGGAGACCACAGTGTCAATGGAAGCGGGTGGGGCATTCCCTATGTCAATGCACATAATAGCAGGAGCCATGACAAATTCAGAGACTATCATGAGGGCTTGTTCACAGATTGTACAGTGGCGCCACATGAGGTTGTTCCTACACATCATCTTATGGGATCTAGATCCCACTCAAATGAAACAGTTAAAATGTTGGACGTGTGATATTATAAGCTGTTCAGAAAATGTCAGATCTTTAAGTACATCAGGAACCTTTCCTATCCAAAAATCATTACACAATGCATACTTAGGAACCAAACCCTTTTGCACATTTTTACGACAGTCACCACATATCCCACTGCATTCATCATCGACCACAGGACTGGCAATACCAATAACAGGGTATGTGTCATGCATGCGTTCGACTCGTGTGACATCTGCACTGTCTTTCTCCAAAATATGGAACATATTCCACAATGCACATTTTGGACACAAATCAGAGCAGGGAGTTAGACATCCACACACTCCACAACCTGCCTATTGAAATAGATCTGGAGAGAGATCACGACAAAAATTTCTAGCGATACTACAACTCAGATCCGGCGACAGTGGAGCAGGGGGAAATATTGCCACTGGAGCCATCTTCACATCATGAACTTGAACCTTATGGTCTGAACGACAGACGGAAGGGAAAGCTTTCTTCATGGGAGAGGAAGGTGCAGGCCAGGGTGGGCAGAGATAATCTACATCAAGAATAGTCAGGTATTTAGTGCAATCCATGCAGACATGCGACGACAACAAATCAACCAATGATTCTTTGCTTATATTACTGTTCAATTTAAGCCCAATGTCTTAAGTTCCTGAAATTTCAACCATGGGACAAGTACTTCGATAGGCACATTAGCACAACAAGCCTTGTCGTTATTGTATTCAGAAAAATCTGGATGCCATAGGTCCTCCTTGATAAATTCTCGCAGTGAAAAGTGCACGGAAGTAGGAGAAGAGCTCGGTACATAAGGGGACAGTTCTTCATAGGAGTAATAGAAGCAATCTCGTTTGGCCCCACCCACTGGATGTTTGACCCAAACATCATCGATAGCAGGGAGAATCATACAAGAGAGAGGTGTCATGTTACGGCTGGGCCAACAACTCGTTAACAGGAGAGATACTGATAACACAAATATTGAAACAACATGGGAAGTCTAATGCATTGCAGAATCCGGGAATATCGGAGAGGAATCAACTTGCAAAGGTGCAGGAGATTTCGGTATGGATATACCTGACACGCACGGAGGAAGGCCACATAGTTGTGTCTGTACATAATATTACGTTGAATGCGAATACTCAAAAAGGATGTTTCATAGGAAGAGCACGACTGGAACAGTGCAAACAAGGATATCCACACAACTGCGATATAAGAAGGTTGACAATGAAACTTACAGAACTCGTACAACAATTCACAAAGCAAGGTCCAACATGTATTAAATAAATTGAGGCCAAGGTGATATGTGGTATCAAATACACCAGCACAAAAATATGATAAATTTTGACAGGTGTGGGAACTTACAGAGGCGTTAAGTGCAGGATAATAGAACAACAGAAAACAGGACAGAACACTGTTCCATTGAGCAGTACACCCCAATGGGGTAGGGTTCACAGCAGACGGCATCAATGCCAAAGATACACCCTTGATATTGCCGATACTAGTGTCGGGTAACAGCAAGGGCATGATACCGGAATACTCGATGTTATTGAACGATATGCTGGTAAAGATGTCATAAGGGACATCTGCAGATGGATCCTAGAATACAATGTTAGATACGGAGGCTAGGTATGCCCAGATTAATGGACACACTCAATCAGACGGTGGAAGGGAGACCGACAAATGCTGCTGGACAGACGGCAACACAGATGCTAGGGAGGAAGTAGTAGGCAATGCCTACATAGCATTGTGTTAGTACAACTGATGCACCCATGCCATGCTGAGCACATACCACTATGCCCGAACCCTCTTGCATGGTACGGAATTCCAGTTTTACATCCACATCTACTGTAACATTCTATATATATTGACATCAGCCAACAATACAATCAAGCACAAGCGGCGTACACACCAAGAGCATTGGTAAAGAGTGGTCTGTCTGAGAGGGATCAACCATAATTGGGGCAACGGCAGAGGAAGAGACATTGTCGGGTCCCTGGCATATGCGATTAAATTGATCTTATAACCACAAAGGAAATGATGGACCTTGTTCCCCACACCTGCAAGCCAAGAGCCGCCCAACATGATGGCACAAGAAAACAGATAATGACAGCGCAAAATCAAGGCACAAAACTGAACCATCAGATTAGAAAAACAGCAGGGCATATGGCATAGAAAGAGCCTACCAAGGGCCTATCAAACGATGCTATGTGCAGTGCATTGCCTGATGTTCTGGAGAAGATTTTAAAGAAAGTTTACAAGAAAACTACAGAGAATGTTCACCTCAGAGCCTTCAAGAGACAAGAGTCATGCGGAGCAGATAGAAAACAGAGTAAGCAGGGGATGAACAAAGGGCAAAGCGGATGTAGACAACGCATTGTTACACCGGCCTGAAGAGCGAGAGGAAGAAAGAGGGGGAAAAAACGGTCCAGGGGAGGTAGTATTTGTTAAGAAGAGCACTGAACAACAATGGCATAGCCACTCGCAAAAAGGCAACAGACCATCACCTGGCGAGTAAACCTCAGGTGAGACACGAGATACTTTTGACAGATAGGATGGGATACTGACCTTTCAACAACAAGACAGTTGGCTCCCTAACGTGTCTGTGATAAGGGTTGATGGAGAGAGGATGTGGCAGCTGGTGGAGACGGATAGCAACAATCAACTGGAAGAGGTGGTATTCAAGATGCAGGGAATGGTGGCGACAAAGGATCTGCCCCCTATCACAGACGCACCAGCGTGAGTAAAGACTGTTTGCAACAAAACTACCATCACTCACCAAACTTACAGGAAAGACAACTACATGTTCCTGCAACAGCACATTCAAATAACCGGTATGGGAGGCAAAGCATTCAAGGAAATGACAGACTCGATCATGGAGGCCCAGCTGATTTTGAATGACAGTTTGCAGACAGGGCCTGGGAAATATGGACGCCCGATAACACGGAAGACTACATAGCCTTGGACATTAACAACAGGTCCTTCGAAACCATGAAGGCCCACCCTCAGGAACAGGCCAAGTTTGAACCAGGCATTGACCCTAGAGGAATACTCGCTGCCACTTGCGCCAAGAGAAATCTTGTTCACACAGAGGACAACAAAGTTAGATTCTACATGAGCAAGGTAGATGAAGAGGGGGAGAGGAGGTGAATACAATGCAAAGCATAGATGGAAGCTGACCAAACAAACATACAGATTCGTCATGGCGGAACTTCAAATATTCTGTGTCGGCAAAATTGCAGAAATACAACTCTCCATCGTGGCGGTATCAATGAGAAAATTGCAGCAAAAGTTGAAGTTGAAACTGAGAACTGTTGCAATGTTAGATGAAAGCTTTACGAAGGTAAGCCATGATGCACCAAGAACCAATGAAAACACTGACACATACATAGGAGCATGTGTGAGCCAAAACATGTTGACGGACAAGGCTGAGAAAAAAGGGAAGAATGTTGGGGGAGGGGGAAGAGCAGATGAACCTGAAATGGAAAGTAGGATACTGAACAGTAGTATGTATCCATAGTTGAAATAGAGCAAAGGACAGGACACGTCCACCAGCGATGTGAAGAAAGTCATAAGGAAGAACAAAAGAGAACAAGGTCAGGGAGCATCAATGCCTGTTTTTGTTCCCATGATGTGATGAATAAGCAAGGGGCGAAATAAAGCACAAGGTGAGCCAAAGGGGAATCCTCGGGGAATCACCAACAAACACAGCCACAAAAAAAGGCTCAGGTTGCAAAGACCGAATCCTGTATACACAGGACTCGGAATGTTCAAAGTGGTCAGAGGAGATGTCAGCCCAGCAGGAGGTAACATGAACTCTGAGGTATTTGTGTTGATGTGTCCACTCGAGAGCATGGCCATGGAGGGTAAACACTGGTAATGGATCTGGCAGTCTCCCAAATAGTGATTTACAGGGCCCAGCCTGGCCTGGCTTTGAGGGCTTGGGCTCAGCTTGGGCAGGCTCAGGCTTTCAAAATCACAAGCCTGAGCCTTGAGCCCAAGCCCGCTTGGGCTCGGGCCCGGCTCAGGCTCAGGCCAGGGCTTTGTAGGTGATACAAACTAAGGCTTCGTTAGGCATCGGAATGAGCAGAAGACAAGGTTATTAGCATACATAGACATTGCATAAAATGAATACATGATGCACTATGCATATAGACCAGAAAGATGGACTCCAAGTACTATGTTACATAAATAGCTTGGCTTTTGAAGTGCCATGATGGTGGTGTCGTCTCGTATTGCTTTGATATAAGAAGCATAGAAGCATAGGCAAGTCTGGAGTATTGATCAGAGAGAGACAGCCTATTCTCTTCCTCGCATATCTGCATGAAAAGCAAGGTATTTGAGACTTGAAAAGCCCAGGCTCAAGCCTCAGGCTCAGGCTTTGAAAAAATGAAGCCTGAGCCCGAGCCTTCATGAAGCCCTCCCCCAGGGCCCGGCTTTTCAGGGCCCGGCCTGGCTCAGCCTGGCTTTGCTTAGGGCTTCAGGCCAGGCCCTGTAAATCACTACTCCCAAAACCCATAACCTACTAGCAGGTGTGGGCCAGCTCATACGGTGGCATATCCGAGTCCTATGTTCATCAGACATGTCATGTTAACCGTGTATATATGAAGGCGTCTGGTACCTTCCCATTTGGATCTGTCTTCATGTTAATGTTTGCCATAGGCCCCTTGCGAGCGGCCCGTCTACCCTGTATCATGCTGTCATTGAACCATACAACATTATTTGGGTCGACATATCTGGCTGTAAAATGGCTGTTGCCAAAATATACTATACCTGCTAGTATATATTGCACGGGTCCATTGATGGTTGTTAGAGAGATAGTTTCTTCTGGGGATGTGTCAAGGAAGGTGACAGCTAATGGTAACACAGGGAGGGCCACAGTATAGAGTGTGCGCTTACAAGCATATGCGTGACATGAATTGCAAAGGGCATCTTGAGTGGAAATAGGAACAGATCGTGTGTTATTGAAAAATTGCTGCAACATCATCCATTCGAGAGGTGCAGTGGAATGAGGAAAAACACTTTCGCTACATATTTCCCACTGTGCCCTATGTAGTGCCAGTAGCACCAGTAGTGGCTGTAGCGAAAGCATGGGAGTAGGTAGCAGTACATAGTGATTGGTAGCGCAAACTGTGAGGTACATAGGTACCAATATATTACAGATTGGTAGTGTGACTATAAAACATACAGTATATGTTAGCTAACATGGCATTTGTATTGGAGAAGGACAAAATCAATATGTCGAAGGTAGCTATTGACATGAAAGGATTGGCATACATCAAGAACATTGTCAGAAGTCCAAGTACGATCCATTGAGTGACCAAAATATGGAGTGAGCTGGCAGCTCCGAGATAAGTACATCACTGGGATGATAGATGCCTTCAGCCATTGACCGCCATGAGTAGAGCGTTGGACTTTGAACATTCCGACATGATCATCAAGGCTATGAAGTGGTATGAACCACTCAATATAAGCAAGAGAATGAGGAAAGGTGCTGAGTTGTTCAGGTAAGTTAAATATCACACAAACTTGGCCTACATGAAGTCCTGCACTCTTGATATCAGGGTAGAAGAGGTTTAAGAAGGAAGCAGACACACCTTTACTCCCTAGCAAGTCCAGATGTGTTCCAACCTCAGGCAATTCCTTTCACGCAAGCACAGTATCGAATTGGGAAGGAACCTCCTTATTGCGACCGTGTGCAGGCACTGTTGGGCTTGCTCTAATGGGATCAATAGTGACAAGCTTCGAAACCTCTGGAGTCAGTGGTATGTATATCTGGCATTGTTTGAAGACCTTGTACTGTACCTGATCAGGAAGCTGGACATATATGGAAGCTGGACACTTGGAGTTTTCTCGATGAATAATAGACATTTTCTCAAGTGGCTTTTTGCAGATAATAGTTGAATGTCCTGTTCACAATATGTACTATGTTTTTTACAATGCTTAACCTTCCAATAAAATCTGAGAGCAGATTTAACAGATGAAACCGAAATTTTGGTCTAAAATTTCAGACAGATGATCCATTTACATCACCGAAAGTATAGAGTTGTCGCAGATGAGAAGTTGGTAAGACCAAGGAATATACATGCTATGATTTCAGTATGTGTTCCTAGGTTAGTCGGTGTAGAGGTAAAGATACAATGTGAAACTTTCAGGTTAATTACATCATACATCAGTCATTTACAGTCGCACTTGGGCAATCAGAATAAGATACCTACAGTTGCCACAGATGTTCAATATAATAGAATAAGGCTTGGCATATAAGAATATGAAGACTTGGAATTTTTATGATTTTTCCTGCCCCTCTGGGTGATGTTATTTTATAGCCAATTTTGGAAAGGCACAAGTTGCGACAGGGATCGACACAGATGTTTAGATCTCACAGATAATGATACCAACCATTGTTATAAGCAGAATAAAGATCAACAACTACTGTCTCCTAAGAGCATGAATAGATAGGCTGCTGGTTGCCAATAGATGACATGTTAGACGTCAGATAATGAGATGGACCTACAAGAAAAATGTCTGCTTGTCACAATTGACAGGATGTTGGTTTCCTGTGTTCACTACTGCATACATATTTCTATGTTTTATCTCATTCACTTACACATTCTCTCTTGATCATGTCATGATTCAGAAAAGAAAACACACCTCTTGTCACTGTTGATCCACTAGACCTTGATGAGGCCAATATCGAGCAGCGGATTTGCATGGCACTCTGTGCAATACAACGTAATGGATTTAAACCAAATGGAAATCTGGTTTATTCTATTCATGATGCTGCAGCGACTTTCAGAGTCCTGAAGTCTACACTAGCCACACAATTTAACGGCACAGCAAAGAATCACAAGGCTGCACATGCTCATGAGAAGAAGCTAACACCGGGTGGAGAGGCCACACTTTTGGAATGGATGAGGGAGATGGGGCACCGAAATGTGCCATTGAGCGAGTCAGCTGTTGCAGCACATGTGCATGCCATTACAGGGGAAGAAGTTGGCGAAAATTGGGTTTGTAGATTCCGAAGAGCCCATTCAGAAATCAAAGCGACATGGACATCAGGCCAGGAATCACTTCGTGCACAAGCATTGAATAAACCCGTTGTGCAGGACATCTACAATATCTTCTATGAACTACAGCAAAAATACAATATTCCCAAGGAGAACATCTACAATATGGATGAGAAGGGCATTCAGATGGGGGTAGGCAAACAAATACTTGCATTGGTCGATCACAACCAAAAGAGCATGCAGCATGTAGAGAATGGCAACTGTGAGCTTGTGACGGTGATTGAATGTGTCAGTGCTGATGGGTCAGCCATTCATCCATCAATCGTCTTCAAGGGTGCTTGCTGTGATTTGGAGTGGGGTCGAAACAATCCATGTGGTGCGAGGTACATTACACCCTTTCTATTTGAATATGCTTGTCCTCATACAAAAAAGTATATCGCACTCACCAAATGGATGGACCGATCAGGAGCTTGGGTCTGCATGGCTTGAACGAGACTTTGAACCCGAGACTGCAATTTGCAACACATCTGGGGGGTATCGGATGTTAATACTTGATGGTCATGATTCGCACACAACATACCGATTCTGCTCCTTTGCAGAGAAGCACAATATCATTGTGCTTTGCCTACCCCCTCATACAACTCACTGCCTCCAGCCCTGTGACATGGGTGTTTTTGGGCCCCTCGCATGCACATGGAAAGCTGAAGTCAATGCAATGAGCCGAGAGGGTCTACCAATCATGAAATCAAACCTGATTTATCATTATTCAAAGGCATGGGACAAAGCCTTCACTGTTGGGACAATCTGAGGTGCTTTTTGGAAAACAGGGATATGGCCATTTAACAGGAATATCATTGAAAGTGAAGCCTATGCCCCAGCACTTAACACTACGACAAAATCTGCCCAGCCCATCGCAGCAGTTCTTCCTGAGATTCTAGTGCCGCTTCCTAGCCCACCGAATCAGCTCTCAACTGAAACTACCAGCAATAACACACCTAGCTGCAATGATGATGAAGACAGCAATGAAATCTCATTGTCAAGTGATGCAGCTGAGATTGCTCGGTTACTGTCTGAACCGCAATTTACCCTTCCCCTTCCGCCACTGCTCCATGGGAAAGCCAGTCACAAATCTGTTATTGTGGAAAATGCAGGTCTTCGTGATCTCCTGGAGAGAGCTGCATTTCAGATGCAGAGAGACTTTGTGCTGAAAAAGCTGATGGATCAGGAAAATGGACGGCTTTGTCAGCTTCTATATGACAAGAGCAAAAAGTCAAAAAGAAACTCACTGCAGCATATGCGAGATATATGACAGCTGAGGAAAATCTTGTGGCCCTGGGGAAAGAGCTCTGGTGCATGCGGATGAAAGAGATCTTCAAAGATCCTGCATTCAAGGCTTGCAAGGCTGAGTACAATGAGTGGGAGAGGCAACAGGTGGCCACTGGAAAGGCGCATGAGAAAGAAGAGGAAAGAAGAAGGGAAAGCTGCTGAAAAAGCGAGCAAAGAAGCTGAGAAGGCGGCTGAGAAGGCCAGGAAGGACAGTGAACGGGCAAGGAAGAAGGCTGAACAAGACATTGCATTGGAGGAGAAAAAAAGGGAGCGGTTGCGCTTAAAAGCCATCAAGGATGCTGAATGTGCAGCAGAGAATGCAAGGAAAGCAGCTGAAAAGAAGAGGAAAGCAGCTGAAGCCATGGCAAAGAAACTCTCTAAAACAAAGAAAGGAAACAGCACACCTGAACCCAGTGATGAACTCAATGACAGTGAAAACTTGGATCCATCAGACAAGCACTATCCCAAATCCCCTAGTCCAATTCCCAGACCTTGATCTTGTCCCCGTCCATTGTATCACACTCATCAGCTTGAAGGGTCCAATATTGAGTCTCTTCAGAGATCAGGCAGGAATAGAGGTGACATCAGGGAAGATGGTGACCTTTGAGATTGTGTGTAAGGTGTAGAGAGCTTTAGGACTATGATCAGGAAGATTTTGAGGGTATTGAGCATGTAGATTAGTGAGAACAAGGTGAATCGATGAAATCAATGTTTTGTTTGTTCATATTTGGACCACCTGTCCAGCTTCCCTGTTTTGGCAAAATTTAGACCTGCTGCCAAAATAAATTCATCTACCATCAGTCTGTGTACAAATCTCTATCTAAAGTACATGACATGAAAGAAAACATACATAGCTATCTCTCTTTCAAAAAATTGGTACGGGAATGCCCTTCATGCCCTTAGGGAAAGCCCGGCACATTGGCCTGTCCAGCTTCCTGATCAGGCACAGTATTTGGCTGGTCGTGCATCCTAAAAATCAGGGCGATACATGTGATGATGACAAAGGAAGGATTCAAGGGCATAAACAAATTCGGTTGCACTGTATTTCGTGTCCAAGGTATCCAGGTCAACGTTCCTGAATGAAGGGAATTTTGGCACAGAGTAGGTAGACTCTCCATATTGCAGAGTGTCAGTGGCTCTGATGATGTCTGTATCGGAGGATTCATCATCATTGGCAATGGAAGCAGAGGTCACAGGGTTATTGGCCTGGCCAGCCAGCACAGCCTCAGCTTCTGTACCCATGGCTTCAACATTGTCTTCATCTTCCTCTTCTCCTTCAACATCGTCATTTTCCAGCTCGTCGTACTCTTCTACTGCCCAGTCCAAGAATCTATCAAAATTGTCCACTGCCTCTCACCTTCTCAGCCATGTTGTCATCTGCTTGACATAGTCCTTCTTGTTCAATGCATTGTATGCCACCTTTGCGAAATCAATGTGCAAACGTTCAGAAGCTTCAGTATTGAATCCGTCGGCTGTACCATGGGACTGGATCATCAAGGTGTAGTGTGTTGTGGAGTGAACTTTCAGGATGTTGAAGTGTTGCCGGATGTCTATATTGATGAATACTGCCTTCTTGTCATGAAAGGTATGCCAGCCTTCATCCAACTTTGACAAAGACTCATCTGTATGCTTCTCAAAGTGTGCATAATAGATGAAATCGAGGACTGATCGCACACACTCAACGACCTCATTCTGTGCCGAACTATCAAGAACCAACAAAAACACCTTCTCCATATTCTTATACTCGTTTCCTGTCCACTGCATCACAAGTGATATCCCCTTCTTAAAATGGTGCAGACTGGGGTGACGAGTTATGGCCCTAAAGTGACAGTCGAGCTCCTCCTTTGGCTTGTCTGCATCCACTGCTTTTGTTGACCAGCTTACGACATGATCCTTGAACACGCCTTTGTGAAGCTGATGAAGAATGTTGGGGGTGAAGCAGTTGAAAATGTTACAGTGAGGCAGCTTTCTCCAGAAGGGATCAACTGGACAGAGTCATTGTTCAGTAAATGCCTTTGGTTTGTGACTGTCTGAAGTTTGCTTGAGGATATTGATCATTTTTTCAGGGTCTCAAAGGATGGAATGGACAGGATCACCAAGTGATTCTGATTTCGACACACATTTGGGGCAACGGTTCTCCATACAGCATCCGACAAGGCACTGCTCTGGGTAATCTGCAACATAAGCAGCTAGAAGGGGATAGACCAGCCTCATCTTCCCATCCACACAAAGCATCTCGATGCCATTCTTTCTGGCCTCTACTAATGGGTCCAGAAGCGAGCGCATGCATGTATGAAAGAGCTGGTATGACTGCGTCGACCGGGATTTTTTGCTGAAACATTCAAGTTTGCTAACGGGTAGGTACCCAATCAAAACTGTCGCATGCTCCGAAGGCTTTTGTCTGATGTCTTTATCGATATTCCCAATGGTCAGGTATACTGGCCATGCCTGTTTGTCACCACTGAATCGGGACAGCTGCATTTTATCAGTAGCGATAATGACAGCAGCAATGGTAGCTCCTTTAGGTAAGAGTTTCTGTTGCCACTTTATAAGTGAGGTTCTCATGACAGTGATAGAACTTACCTGTGTCACCCACCACCAGTCTGCTGTCGACATCTCACTATATGCCTGCAACCGACCATTTTCATCTTATACACCCGCTCAGGAGCATATTTCATGTGCTCTGCAAAATGAGAGTTTCCCATGAGCTCTCTTATGCACTCTATGGGATTTCACTTCCACAGCTCTACCTCTTCTGTCCTTAGCTTTCCATCCTCATCCTTCTCATCTCCGGTCAATACGAAAACCTCGCACTCCCACTCAGGACCAGTCAGAAGGGAGTCAATGTGCTGGAAGAGCTTGCGCTTATTCTCAAAAGATGGTTGGAGCAACTCTTTGATCTACAAAGTACATTCAAAACAGAAACAGCCTGTAAGAAAGAAAGGTACGCACCACTCCAAGTTGTAAAAATTTCTCCATTTTGGACTGGCTAACCCCTGCCTTCATCAGCCATTGTAACAAGTCCCATTCATCTCGACTTTCAAACGGTGCCCACATTTCTTCCCCTTTCTCTACTTTTTCCTGTCAAAGGCATTCAAATGTTGTCTCCTGGGATCCCTGAGAATGAATAGGCTCTCCAGCAGGAGCAGGAAAGTCTTCAACCCATCGTTCAGGCCCATGGGGGTTGTCACCTTCATCCTCAACGTCCTCAATATGGACCCTCTTTGGTGATGGTGGGGCTGGAATATCAGGCTTGGTGTGGTGAGAGAAGTATGGCATGTTTAGAGTGTCATCGGCATCAGCATTAGAGTCAGTGGAGTTGGCAGGTGAGGATTCTTGCAGCTCTCCGGTGGCTTCTCTAACTCTTTTCTTAATAGGGCTACATTTGGAGCTCTCTGCAAGCTTTGTACCACACTGTGTTTGTGAGTAGTGGGACAATAAACCTTTGTTATGCCTAGTCTCGAAGGTGCAAAAGTGGCACTTGAATAGAGTCAGTGCCATTATGGACTTGGAGAGTAAGTAGTGACTTAGGAGTCGGGACTTGGGAGTGCCGTGGCTGTCAAATGTGCTATCACATTATCATGCGCTGAGTAAGTCAGCCAGTCACGTTTTTTTGTTGACTCTAATTCATTTGCAATTTTCCACAGCATCCCTCTTTCCAACCACCACCATTGCTCTCTGTCCTGGCTCATCTCTCCAGCATGAGCTCTGCCAAAAATGCAAGGAAGCCTATGAAGATGGTGGCACCGCCTCAAGGTAGGAAGATACCTGCACCACCTACGTGTCCAGTCACTTGAGAGAATTGGGCTGTCTCTGCAAAGCAAAAACAGCTCGGTACCACTTTCTTTTCTTGTGCTACATCTTCACTCACCTCCCTTATAGACACCAATGCTGAGGAAACAGAGATTGCAAAGTTGAAGAGGCTGCTAGTGCAGAAGGAGAAAGCTCTGCAAAAGAAAGGGGCTCTCCTCAATAAGACCAATGGTCAGTGCTTCTCTGTGATACTGTGCTCAATCTTGACTATTCATTATTTAGAACATCTGGAAACCCTTGAGCAGGAACTGGATGATGACTATGCCTCTAAGCATAACGGTCGGTCCAGACCTGTCCTGGAGAGCGAGGATGAAGATGAGGAATCTAATATGATCTTTGCATCAGCAGTACGTTCTTTCATTTGTCATTGGCTGCTTCTGATGTGATCCCTTTTAGATCAGAACCAAAGGCGTGGTTCCCATAGATGCACCTAAGATCTTACACTGACAAGGTGCTCCATGTCTGCCACCTACACCGCAGTCATCAAGTTGACCAACTAGTCCCATTCCGATGCCAGATCTGTTGACAACTCCCACCAATGAGCTTGTTGATTATCTATTCAATTCTGACGAAGACAAACCTGATCCAGGAAATCAGCCTCAGAGCAATCCTAATGCCACAGTCACCCAATCCGGCAAATGGCCTCACAGTTCCAACAGCCATGCTCCATCTCCAGACCCTAAGTGACAATGACCTCCACCACCAACACTTGTTAAGGACACCAAAGGCAAGAACCTCCGAGATTACGAAGGGAAATGTCATGCCATGCTCCATGAAGCCATTTGGTGGTATGAAGGTTGTTTATATACAGTTGAACCCTTTTCAGATGGTGCCAAATCTCATGAAATGGCTGAACAGGTCTGGGCTGAGATCTGCAAAGAATATGAAGACTTGTATGAGCTAACGGTGCCAATGGCGACTATGGTATGTACAAGTTATCATGTCGAGCCATCATTGACTGTGTTCTAGATGCAGAAGCATGGCCAGCTCAAGGACCGTATTCGACCTCTCATTGTGCCAGCCTTTGGGCTCACATCTCCAGACAAGAAAAACACCATCGCAAAGAATAAGGATAAGTATGTACTTCTCACAACGGATGCAGCTTTTCACTACAAGGTGAGTACTTTCATTTCTCTTGCTTGTGGTTGAAGTTTGATGCTCATCTCAGGATCTATCTATGTTAAGTTGTGCCCATGAGCACAAGATTATATTTTCTTCTATCTGCACTGCCTGTTTCAAGAATACCAAGGACTTTGGGGTGAAATATTCCGACTACTTTGACCCCATTCCAAATGTATCACTTGCACTTATTCTGACGGCGGTTCGTGTTTGGTTTTTCTCCTTTTGTTCAGGGCTGATGTATATCCTAGATTGAATTTTGTCTTGAAGAGTGGTCGACTGGGACGTACATTCAAAGCACCTTAAACGAGAGCGAAGATAGAGGCTGTTATGTGAATTTCTTGAAGAATGTCAAGGACTAGACTGGTGCAAATACAAAGGTTACAACAAACATCTGCAAGAAGTGGCATAACCAAGCTCGGTTAGTACCAGTTGCTTCTACAACAATCATACTGATAGCATCTGATACAGAAAGAATACCAGTGTAGCTAATAGAGTTGTCATGGCAGGTCATATGAATGAGGATGCCATCACATGTGCCAAGAAGGATATGGAGAATTGGACTGGAGAGATGGATAGTGAGGATGAGGATGAGGATGAGGGAGAGGAGGGAGCACTGGAGGAACCTGTCACAAATGGCGAAAGCGGTGCTAGCATTGGTGGATCTCAGACTGTGTCTGAGTTGGGCTGATGTGTTTATGTATGACTGACTATGCAATAAAACCATTCAAGCAACCTCTCATTAGTGCATTAAGCAGTGATTACAAGCATTAATTCAAGGTATATATCAGTATGATACATGTATGATATATATACATTGATGATATGGTAGCGATGCAGTAGCAAATAGTCTACAATACAGCACACTACAGACTGCTACATACTCTTAGGTGAGTGCTACTGGGTACTACATATGGGGGACTGTGCTACCGTGCTACCAGGGCTACATAGATGACGTAGCTTAACATAGCAAAGTGGGTTTTTCCTGATGTTCTGGGGATGTGTCAAGGAAGGCGACAGCTAATGATAACACAGGGGGGGCCACGGTATAGAGTGTGTGCTTATGAGTGTATGCGTGATATGAATTGCAAAGGGCATCTTGAATGGAAATAGGAACAGATCATGTGTTATTGAAAAATTGCTGCAATGTTGTCCATTCAAGAGGTGCAGTGGAATGGGGAACGACAATGCAGCATTGCTGCGTAGATATAGGTGTAATGTTGCTGCATATATAATGATATTTGTCAGTAGAGACTGTGATGTTGCTGCGCAGTATTGTCATCGTGAGCGCTTCTACACTTGTATAGCTTCTGAAGCCAAATTGTGCTGGATACTCGCAATGCAAGGCTCTTCTTATGTAGTCATGGACCTCTTCCATCATGTATTCGTGTTGGTTATACCTACTAAATGAAGACATGGCCATGTCCAACCACTGGTTATGGAGCTCTGTAAATGCTGCATTGTATAGTGGCACGTTAGAATTCCACAAATTATAGATGATAAATAAAATGGTGTCGAAAGCGCAACTATTGTTTGACCACTTGCAACCCACAGGCATATTCAGGGCAGAGGCAGACATGGGTGAGACAATGGTGCACTTGTCTGCAGTGTTTTGCTTAACGTCGAATGTATCAGAAGCCTGTCCCTTGCGCTTTTCTGCTGGCTTCATAGGGGTTATATTATGTATAACCGGCGCTCCCTTAAAGATAGTAGGCTGAGAGCGACCACCAGGAATAGGATTGTCATGTTTAGGACCAAGTAAAGATGTCAAAAAGTGTTTACTGGGTGTATGCAATAATAAAACCTTGTCCCACTTAAGGTGGTTCATGTCCACCATCTCGAAGGGCTCTGATGGGGACCACATGAGCCTTGCATCCATCAGAACGGGAGTGTATTCCTTACCTACGTATTCCTGGAAACTAGATATGAGAGAGTATCATGTCTTGCCAGTTACGGAGATGGGAAGAGACCCATCGTACAGACGACCTGTGATATCATCAAGCATCTCAAGCTCTCTGAACTCTTGACACAAACGTCTGCTGCAGCTGCCTTGTATCTTACAAGGATTGATAGGAGAAGCATGCATGTTAACAAGAGAAGGCAGGAGTAGGGTACCTTCGGCTGTAGCCATCCTCGAGAGCATGGTGTAATAGGACTGGTGCATACAACAATTATTCAGGTCGACCAGATTGTACAGTCGTGTTTTCCCTTGAGAGGCAAAGTCAGTCATGGCAAAGTTCAAAATGACTTCTACCTGAGTGCGAGAAATTTTGATTGTAGTGTCGTCAGGAAGGCTGCAAACCACAGTAGTAGCAGTTCTGATGACGGGCACAACATTAGGAGGTAAACCTGGCAAGTGCACTTCAGATGGGGGGCTCATAAGAGATACAAAGAGGACTTCCAACATGGGCTTCCGGAAGGGACCCACTCCTTCTATCCATGTGTACACAGTTCCTTCTTGTCCCTTGGTGATGCATAACTCCATAGCAGAGTTGGACCTGATCATAATGGGCATGCCCTTGCAAAGAGTTAAAATGGGCAGTATCTGCTTATCATTGGCAGAGGGCAATGCAGACCATAGCATATCATGTAAGCAACCTGTGATGGATTGAATGGTGCTTCTGTTTCCTCTGCCACAGGCAGGATGACATGCATCATCCGTACTAGAAGACATCCTGTCATCACTGTAGAACGAAATGAGGTCCTGTCCAGTCTCTTCTGCAAACTGTATTGCCCCTATTCAATTGTACTCATCTTTGTGGACGTTGAGACCAGTTATAATAGACATGTTTCAAAAGGAGGGATCTGTAATATTGGAAGTGGTGGGACGGCCTGCAATTTTACTCTGCAAGAATGCAATGCCAGCCTTCGTAACAGCCTTGTATCTCATATTTGCCAAAGCTGTTCACAGCTTCTTGTCTTCGGGAGATTGGGTGAGTTGCCGCATGTTTTGTTGGAGTATGACCATGGTAGTAACCTGATGCCAGATGGCTTTCCCCATAGCCATTTCCTGTGACCTAGGGCTGGATGCATGCATACCATCGCACGGCCCATAAAGAGATGCAGCCTCGCCTCCTATGGCAGGTGGAAGCTGAGCAAAATCTCCTGTGAATATCATGTTCATGCCTCCAAATGGCGCCTCTGATTTGTTTAGGATGATGGCCAAACGACTGCTGATCTTGAACAGATCTGCACAGGACAACATTGAAACTTTGTTTAAGAACATGTAATCCACACCGGCCAATCAATCTTTCACCTCTGCCAACACCTTTTTAGACATCTTACCATTGTTCACCTCATTAATCCCAAACATGAAATGATATGTCGAACCTTTAACCAGGGCTGCAGCTGTTCCTGTAGGAGCGACTGTGATGATTCTCCTGCCTTCACCCTGTTTGCGGAAGTACGCCGTGATAGCATTCAGGACTCTGGTCTTGCCGGTTCCTCCCATACTGCCTACGTACATCCTCAACTGCTCTGCCATTGGATTAGCGGAATGTTGTGCAATGATATGGAAAGCATGCTCTTGTTCGTTGTTAAGCCCGTACTCTGCACACACATCAGATATGGTAACCTCGTCGGCCTGGTCATGGAGAGAACAGATGAAGTGACTGCAATGGATGACTTCAACCTGATCCACGTACATAGACCGGTGCTTATTTGTACCACATCTCAGCTGATCTGTATTGCCAGAATGTCTATCATTCAACACAGACTGTCTCACGTGAGCAACCTCCTCCTTCCACTCGCTCCAAGACTGGTCGACTATGTTATTGCCAACATGAATGTCACTGAAGTCAGCAACCATGGGTGCTGCTGTAGACCATCCAATAGGGACAAGTAGGTGCCGTACTGCTGCTGCCTGTGATTCCCTGATCATCTGTTTCCTCCCTAACTTGACAAGCGGAGCACTGACATATGGATCTATTTCAAAATCAGCAAAGTCATTGTTGACCATGTGCTGGTCCCCTTCTCTTATAAGAAGATCTAGTTCATCTCCTGCAAGACAAGGGGGCAAACCCTCACCAGCTTCCTGTATCAATTCAGCCTGAAAGTCATCTCGTGCATCAAGACACTTGTATCTGAGGTTAAAATTGGCCATAATCTTGTCCTGGGCTGCAGAAAACTTGTATTGACCAAACTCCATGTCCCAAGTGGTATGTGAGTCATGCTTAAGGTCGGTACCTGACCTCCACGGCCTGAATATGACTAACATTGCGAGACAATAGTATTCTCTATCCCCTTTGTCTTTGCGAGGCAGCATACCACCAATGAAATTAGGGACCTTCCTTTCTGCCTCCGGCACCACTTTGACATGATGAGATAGGCATAGAGGGTGGTTGTCTACAAACTTCAGTCTCTTGAACTTAAACCTTCTGCCCTTTCCCTTCCTGGTCACCAGTGTAGGCGCATTTTCGCGTGCTGCAGTAGAGTCTTCATTGTCAGTATCGTGAGATACATATGGCACATGTGCATCCACATTCTGTAGCATGTCTCTGACAACATCAGTTATGTTGTCCGCTTGGTCTGCCTCCACATCGTCGTCGACTATGAAGTCACATATAGAACCAACTTCACTGGGGGTTGGAGACTCAACATCGGACATGGGAGGGGATTGGCCAGCTGGAGAGGATGAGACTGGTTCACTGTCGTATTCGGTCAGACCATTGTCAATGTCATCAAATGTAATAGGATCATCAGGCACATCGGCTACCTTACACGAGTTCGTGACCTGCTCACAAGTACAAATCCAGTCATACAAAGACAAACCTTCCAGTTCGACAGGCCTGTGGATGTAATCTTTGACAGGGGAGATGCCCACGATAGTGCCTCTCTTATTCTTCAAAGTCACTTTTACCTTCTCATTGGGACTGTCCAGTGCATTCCACTTACTAGCAGCCTCAGCAACAAACAATTTCCAATAGAAAGTAGAGAAGGTCTTACTAGTATAATGGTCAGGGAAACCGAGCAAATAGGAACATATCATAGGTGAACCGATCTCCGTCTTTGTGCCAAGCACGTTCACCATCTGTGTCATTAGCTTGCGTGCCCAATCTTTCTGGGTTCTATTAGGATCCTGCATGTGGTCCTTATCTCTTTGGAAGACTGAGCGAATGCAATCAAATATAGCGTGTGTCTTAAGCCCAGGTTTGGTGATGTAGTCTGTGACATACACCAACACAGCCTTGATAGCAGTGCCAGAGCAAAGGGATGTGATGTCCATGTTACATCTGAAAATATAAGATATAACAGGAGTAAAGGTGTTTATCCATGCCTCTTTCTTTACTAGATTGATATGGCCTGTTTCCTTGTCCATGGAAGACTCTGGTTCGAGTTTTCTTGGAAAACGTGACTTGCATCTCTTCCATCTGTTGTCTAAACAACCTTTCACGTTCGCATTTTGTTTTAAGGTACCATCAGCCCAGGTGTTGGAGCGACAAGAATGTATGTTACACTTGTTGACAATCATGTCCACCATACGTTGGAAATACACCCACCATGACTCACTTGTGTCACCAGTGACACAATGCTTGCATGCTACAACATCATCGCAGTGACAAACAGGTGCTTCAGGCAGAACTTCAGTGAAGTTGCGGTACCCATCGTGAAGGCTGTCTTCATGATGCATAGCAGACATGATGTCCTGTGCACCAGAGAAATAGTCGCCCTTGTGTACGCTTTCCAGATACTTTAGCAGTTGAATACGGAACTCAGAATTGTCGGCAAGAAGGCGATCTTGGATCTGTTGAGGGCTCAGACTGTTTCTGATCCAAATGATCATGTGTAGATGTAAAGTCAGTCATCCTTGCTGCTCAACTGCACCATAGTACACAGAAGTGTCTCTGAACAGTCTCTGCACTTCAGATTCACCTACCCTGAGCACATACTTGATGAACAGTTCAATCATGAAATTAAAAAATCAGGCAGCCATGACCGGATTGCTGGTGACGAGACAGACTCTGTCCTTCTCGGGAAGTGAGATGGGATCAAAGTCCATCCGCTTATCTGCCCAGTATACACATATCAGGTGACTGTGATCAGAAGGAGCCATAGTAAAATACCATGATGGTGCACCTTCTGAAGCCATAAGAGAGTAAGCCTCGTTTCACATGTACTTCTTAGATGTAAGAGAACCCTGTATGTTATAAGTGACATGATCGAGATCATTCAACAATTGGAAACAGTCTCTCTCTGCATCAGTTACAGGCATAATGGTCTCACCATTTGACATTCTTTTGGAAATATTTTCAAGCATGGTTTCATCTATCCTATGTATTCTCTCTGATATTTCAAAAACTTCTCTTTGTCTGCAAGCAAAAAACCACCTATAGTACTCATCTTAATTTGTTTGTGACTGAAAGCGACGAAGGGAAATCCCACATCAGTCTGAAACTGCTTATCATGGTACATTAGAAGCCATCATTTGTGTGCTTTGTCAGACAACATAGAGGAACTGACACCACCCAATCCATAAGAAAAGAGCCATGGGAACATGGACAGGTACAGCGAAGTATTATTGTATATCAACTGAGGCTCTGCAGCATGTCTGATGGCAAGCACACCCCGATTGGCCTTGAAGTGACACATTGCCATTGTCTTTTGCTCCCTAAGGGACTTAGTATCAAGAACATCTCCTATCAGGCTGTGACCACAGGACAAGGATCCTCAGTGGTACCGTTGGCTTCCTCATTGTCAAACACACTCATACCCTCAGGAATCTTGTTTCCTTCATGATCTTTGTACACGACAGCCACAGGTGCCTTTCCATCGATGTAAGTAGCCATATTTGCTTTGGACAATTCAACATCACTGTAATCACAATGATTCAGACCCAGCCAGCGTAAAGTGTCCATGACATTTCGATGCCTCACGAGCAGTGGCGTACACTTCATCTCCTCTTTGGTAGGCAAAGTCGGGCCAGTGAACAGGATGGCCAGCACTTCATCCAGTTCTTCTCAAGGAGGAGGCAGAACATCGTACACTTTGGACACAGGCGATTCAAATGCAATGACATGAGAAATCATTTTACGTGACCCTAACTCTGGATGTCCTGCAAGTGTGACACACACAAAGCAACAGTTATGTTGAATACACGACACCAATATGCATTCCACAAAAGATAGCTGTGATAACACTTCGGGGCACCTCTCCTAACCAAAGGCCATTTGCTAGCACATTCTTTGGAACCAGGCCCTTATGTATGGATGATCTACACTTAAAACATATAAGGTCTGTATGAGTATCATGAACCGGACCACCTAGAGGCACAATAGGGTCAGTATCAAGAAGTCGCTCCTTGTGGGTGCACTGGTCATTTTCAAGAACAGAGAAGAAACAGGCAACATGTCGGGACTGACTGAGCTCCGAGAAGGGTGTAAGCTGACCGCAAACAGTATATCCACCTTCCTGGAAAACAGATGGCTGCATTGATCCAACACAACTATGTATGATTGACGCTGATGAACCTAAAGACTCCTGCGGGCAGAAAACACAAGACCTGTAATGGCTAGTGTAACCAAACACAGAATCTGAAGGCAGGTTCTAGCGAGTCTAGTCTTGCACCTCCATGCAATGACTGTAGCTTCCTGGTGGTGTAGCAAAGTATTGTTATGCTTTGTTATGATTCTCTGAAGGCTGTTCAGAGGCTCAAGGTATGTATGTGAACTTTCCTGGAAGGGAAGAATGTGTAAATGTGGGTGTATGCTGAGTGGGGGCGACCTAGATGCAGTGTGAACTATTTGGTATCGGAATCCTGGTTACAGTTCCAGTAGAAGATATTCTCCTATACTCATGTACTTTCAGAGAAATGCAGAGATGGAGCTGGCTTAACTAGAGAAACTATAATTAGTATCATTCC
This sequence comes from Armillaria altimontana, assembly GCA_022818075.1. NCBI lineage: Eukaryota > Fungi > Basidiomycota > Agaricomycetes > Agaricales > Physalacriaceae > Armillaria > Armillaria altimontana. The sequence continues at coordinate 1,636,229 of JAIWYR010000003.1, forward strand.
TAACTTACAGGAACAGTATGCTGTTGGTGTTAGAGACTTAAGTTCAGAATCCTAGCTACAGATTACCCTTTGAAGTCTTCAGGTATGCGAATTTATGAGATGAGGATGACAAACAAGGCTGTCTTTTTAGAATATCCTTGTTTGTGTTTTGGACAAGAGGATGTGAATCAAGTTATTTAACACTTGGTAAGTAGCAAGTCTTTAGAAAGTTCACAAAGTGTTGTATCTCTCAAGAACATAGAGATATTAACTTTAATTCATGTGTATTGGGTGATATGTGTGGTGTATGTATCCTCCAGGGGATTATTATTCTTTTTCTATCTACAGGCCATTATCTTTTATACGACAGAACTGTACTTGCTAAGTAAGTGAACTTTTGCTTTGGTTTGATAACTGCAGCACATGATTAGTGAGCATAGTGAGCTATTTGTAACTGTAGTCCCCTATGCTATGCGTTATCCTACTGTGCATTGCATATTAAAAGTTTGCGTAGTTAACTAGACTATGGAAGGTTACTAATTTACTGACTACTTAATCATCCATAGTTAACATATCACTAATCCTTACTAAAGTCCTAGCAAAATAAGATGCATCCATATGTATCTTGGGAATCCGTAGCTTTGCATAGCATACGCGTAGTTGAACTGTGCAACTGTATGGCTCTATCCACATGCAAAGGCCTAGAGTAATGATGCATATTTAATTTACTGCGGAAGGATTGGCAATCAATGTGCCTTGAGGCACAATGACTCATAGATATCGAAGTGAAAGTTCACGTGAAGTGAGAGTTTTAATATGATTCAACCTGTGCCGGACTTGCAATGTTTGGTTTACTGAAAGTCCACGTAAGGGAGATAGGCAATAAATTGCAAGTGGTGTCCACAATTTCAGAGCACACAGAGCCTGGAGGCTCATCAATGCTTTGCAGGCAGAATCTAGAGGAGGCGGTGGATATATTGGCAGGCTTTCATGTGCTCCTGCTGGGGTGGTGGACTCCTTTTTCTTCTTAGATGACAAGGGTTTCTTGGCACCAAATAAAGGTATCTTCATGAATACAGTGAAGTAATTGTCACAAGCGTCGCAGTGATGATCAACAAGTGCATCCAAGATAGCAACTTTAGAGTCTTGAGATCTCATGTGAGTGTCATGAACAACCAGAATCTTGCGAAGGGCATTTATGGGAATGCAGGTGGCAAAGTCCTTGAGCAGCATGGCAACACACAGTAACAAGGGATTTGACAAGTAGGGCTGTACATCATCGGCCTTCACATAGGCATGATATCTGTATTTATATGAGGGGGCAAGGAGGATGGATGGGTCACCACTGTGCAGATACAGAGCAAGTGCCTGGTGACTAAGACAGAGGTGCCCACCATGACTGCCACCCACTCTATGCATGAGATGTATACCATCAGATATTGTTGAGGTATTGTTGCACAGGTTTGCACATGGAATACAGATGCGATGAATAAACATGGTATCGGATACAGCAAGACTCAGCATAAAGACTACCATCAAACATTGAACACAATACAAAGGGACGAGGAGCACACAACCACGCGACGATGCATGCTTAAACCACCCACACAGGCAAAACCACCCATACAGGCACAAGAGTGGGTAGATCATGCACAGATGTCGCAAGCAGAACGTGACAAGTTTCCCTGTGCGATGACAATAAGATGAGTCGCACATATGGCAGTAATATGAACAAAGAGGGTACTCACGGAATATCCCAGTCACTAACAGCAGATGATGAGGTACGTGGCACATAGAAAGAATGTGCAACAAAGGCAAGTCAAATGCAGTCAGTACATGTGATATCTGAGGGAAAAGCCGATCAGTTTGCAGAGCACACTTTCATGAGATATGGCAAGGGCACGAATGGGTGTAGGTAGCGTGCATAAAAAAGGTGATAGTGACATATAAGCTTGCACAATCTGAATGAACACATGCACATAATATCAGGGATACTGTGCCATAAATGAAATGGAAAAGGAAAACAGAGATTTTTAAATGACACTCACCAGCATGAGAGTGATAACAGCAAGGCACAGCAGCAATGGTGTGCATATCCTTTCAAGGAGGATGCACATGCCATATATACAATTGGTATACAGTAAGTAGACCATAGCAAGTGGACGTGAGCAGAAGGACGACCAAAGAGCCATAGGCTGAAGTGTGAGTCAAAAGAAAGAAAAAAAAGACTCATGGGGGTACCGAAAGATAGCAGAGTTTAGATTATAAATTTGGGTCCAACAAAGATCTGGCACATAGATTGGTCCAAATTATCTGGCCAGACATAGATCACACATGTGTCGCGTTATCGAACTACCAAGATCTGATCACCAAATTTGTTTTGTCCTTCCGCATCGAACGGGAGTGCACAGATGTGAGTAGTATATGTGGTCGATCGGTTGGATTTCAAGATCAACCCTTTTTAGCTACGGAGAAAAAAAAACAAGCAGAAAGCAACATCATTAACTTGAAAACAATTTTACATCCCTTCCACCATGTACCGGACGATGTCATGATATATTTGAAAGGGAAACAGAGTACATTTGATACAGGAACGACAAGAATGTACGACAAAGAATAACTATTGATTGAGGTCAAGAGGGGTAACAAAAAAGTTATGGTGAACAAGTGAATCTACTGGTAATATAGTAGCATGCATTCCTACAGCATCTCTCATCAGTCAAAGTGTAGATTCAAAGGATGCGATCCCGACAGCAATGTGATCACCACTATGGGGAAATACCAACATAAGTCACAGGTCACCATTAAATTGTCAATAAGAGTTGGCTTTATGGGCTTCAATAAGTCCGATTAGGTCTCTGGCAACCAGATTGGGATTGTGGGTATTGGGCTGACAGTGACCAATAAGAACATATATACGCATCCTGGATGCTGGTGAAAGCCGGTGGAGAGAAGACCAGGTGGCACATGTGGAAAGCACCCTGGCTAGAGCCCATACAGGAACCGAAACTTTGAGCATGGACAAGTTGGAGAATCCATCCAATGTAAATGCATTGTATTGAGTGGAATGGAGACTCAGTGCTACAAATGATATCAGGGCAAGTGTAAAATACCAGCAAAATGACGAGAGATGTACAAAAGTATAAATGCAGACCAGTAAGAGTGGACCCAATGGCCATGGCAATTTGACCAAACACATAACTAAGGCGATGAGAAATTCTAATGTCGAGCGACTGCAACGATTCCATATGAAGTCTGAGAGGATAAACCTCTACACCCTCCAAGAAGGTTCAATGCAGGACATAGAACTGGAGGGGATGAACATCTGTTTCAACAAGGGTGGGGTGCCATCAATGTCAGTTTCCAAGGACAGGACATGGGGAAGTTCATCAGGGAAGTCAATGCGCATATGCGTCAGGGTCGGGATAGAAGGAGCAATGACCTTGTCATGCAGATACATCGCAATCCCACTGTTTTCTCACCAGCATTGAATGGACTCTGGCGTCAGGGGACCTACAACCTGAAAGATACAAGCCTTCAATAAACATGGATACATAGTGAAAGGCAATGACAGAAACTCACAATATGACCGTAATGCACGCCAATGACACTGAGGAATGTGAGGTTGACGCAAAGAGATACGAGGGCCTCAAGAGAATGGTGGCAGAGGGAACATTGGAAGAGATGAAGAGATTGGACTGACTCAGAGAGTAGATAAGTGGAGGGGACGGAAGGGTAGTGATGGATGGTGGTAGACAAGCCACGAATAGAGATGGTACGGACATTTTTGAGTGCCTGGAAGAAGAAAGAAACACAGATTTTGGGCCAGTTCTCTGAAATTAAAGTGTGTATCCACGCTCGGAACTGCTAATGTGTGGCTGTGCATATGAGAGCCAACTGAGTGACAAGCACATATGCCTCAGCCTCATGTTTGTGTGTGTCATCAGTACCGATGAAATGCTGCCAGTTCGTGGGCATATGGAAAATGATTTTGGAATATGTGAAGCAGCTGGCAGATGAGCACCAATAATGGGAGACATAATGAGCAGCAAAGAGATGTTGAACTGGCACAAAGAGAAATACATGTTCCAGAAGCTCAGGAGACAACTTGAACAGCTCAGAGGAGACAGGGGAGATGGTAGGTTCAGATTCGCAGGATGGAGAGTCGGAACTCTTGGAGGGGAACTGTATCGAATGCTTGTGCTCGAAGTTTCTCATGAAATGAAGGAGGGATGCATAGAAAACATCACTGCCTTTTGAGACAAGGTCAATCATAGACTCTTGGAAATGAAAATACAGATGAGAGCCTAAGTTGCCCATGAGTTGTGAGTGTGATAACAAAAAAGGCAGAGTTGACAAACATACCATCTCGATACGACTTGACTAACTCGAATACAGTAAAATCCATCTCGATCAAATCAATGAGATTGAGAAGATCCCATGCCTTATTGAGTGTAAACTGAGAGACAAGGTAGAATGGGGAGGTCAGGTACTGGACATGGCAATGGAAACTACCACATATAGTTGGATGAGGTACTCATGGGCTCATTTTTGGCATAAATGTACCTGTCGTCAGCGAGGAGCATTATAGGGTGGTAGATATGAAATCAAGAAAGCAGATAGACCAACAGTGCCATATGTAGATGAAATAGAGAGGCAGAGAAAGCAGGAAATCTAAGAGAGGAGGAGGGGTGGGGAGGTCGACATCATATTTAAAGCGATGTTCAGCAAAATTAATGTAAATTAAAAACAATAGACACATCATGAGGTGGCATAATGTGCCAAACAGCAGATATCAGAATAGAAATGAAAAAACCAGAATGAAATGTGAAAGGAGGAAGAATGGAACAGGGCAAAAGGAAAACCTTAACAGGACAGGAACAGACCACAAGGAGAGAGAAATCAAAGACAGAGAGGATCCTGTGGAGCATGTAATGAAGGGCAGACACAGCATAGCAGGAAGGGAATTGAAGAGAATTAGGATCTACGCTGAATCCACAATCACAATGAATGATAAAGGGTGGCATCAGAGAGTGAAGTACTGAGCGCATCAAGAAGACATGAACACACAATTAAAATGCAATGCAGCATGAAATGAAACTGTCAGGAGTCAACTGCTGTAGACAGAGAGTCAGATGAATCACAGATGTAGATCACCAGTCAGTGCATGTGGAGCAGGCACAGAGAAAAGGCCAAGTCTCTCAGATCTGAGCAGATTTAGCATGCCAGGTTGCCAAGATGCCACATATGCCATCGATGTAGGACGTTGCCTAGGATTCACCCTATACCATAAGCACACACATCATACGATACATGCTTTCAAAAAAACAAATTACATCAGGAATGCAAAACAATGACAAGGCGATGGGTTTATACTAAGGAAAGTCTTCACAACGCTCGCTACTATCATGAACATGATGGCAGACAGTGCTATGGAGCCCAATGGATGTATCATCCTGGGTACTAACCACGATACCCTGAGCGATGTCAAAATCTGTGTCCACAATAGGGTAATCGATGGATCCTCGCAAACCAAACACAAAATTCCCTCTAAAACTGCGCATGTTGTTGCTCTCAGATGCGAGAAGACAACACCAAGGGAAATGGGTGGACACACAATGAAGGTGTAGGAAGGGCGAATAGGTGTTGCTGTGAAGCCAAAGCTCGAAGACTGAATCAGGGCTGGAACGACTCGGAGAACTCCAAGTGGACATAACCGTGACAGCCCAGCACACAATTTTGTAATCAGAACAAATGATGAGTGTATGTAGAATGTCTAACCCATCAAGCAAGATAGGACTACCAAATCCGCCTGTGTTGGTTTGCACTGAAACAGAGAGAAAAAGAAACATGTTTAAATGTGCCTGAAGGTCAGGAAAGATGACGCTCACATATACAAAGAGTCAACTTCATCAGAGACAACAAGACAGAAGGCCACAGAAACAGAAGGAGGTGGAAATACTGACTACTGACATGTAGGTCCAGCTCCTCCATTGAAGACATGCGAGTTTGAAGAGGGTAAGTCTCCCCTTCTTCCAAAACAAACTCAAGTGACGCCACTCCCTGATCCGTACCAAACAGCTGATGAAGGAGTGCAAAGCCATTGTTGGTGGGCTCTGGCCAGCCATATCACTCAGCAACAGTGCCAAATACATCATACACCATGTCTAGCTTCAGATACTGAAGAGTCAGAGGGCAGGCTTCGTGTGTATAAGGCCATTGGAAGGACGTGAGACCAACACCATCCCGAAGATCATGATAATCTCTAGGCATAAACACAGGTGGAATGCACTGTGATGCAATATGTTAAGGTGTCATAAACATGACAGAAAACAACAAAGCAACTCACAAGGTGACCAGCGTCTATGTTTTCGATTGACAGACACTGTAGATGGCCCCCAGGCAAAAGCATGCCCTCTATACTGTAATTGTCAAAGGACACGTTGCATAGACGCAATTCCTTGACAGAGGAAGGGAGCAAAAAAGGACAAGGGACCACAGCAGGTGAACAGTCACCAGAGAGCGACGCAGTGCCTTCGACCACCACAACCTCTATATTGTTGAGGAGATGCAGGAAACAATTATAAGGGAATATGGGCCAGTTAGAGTAATGGACACCTCGAATGACATGATACAGGGAGTGTTCAGCAATCATTGCACACATGTATAGCTCGTACACACTGGCAAACCTGCGTAATGCCAACGGATCTTGTCTGCAATGGGGACGTAGGTATTCAGGCCATGTGTCCGAGATGGACAGGACCAGATACCAATGCATTCTGGGAGTGAGGGTGGCACACCACAGCAGCGACACACACTGTAAAACACGGAGAGTGTGATGAGGCAAGAGGTCAAATATTTCCTCCCAGATCTTGAGCGGAACAGCATCAGAGGATGGAATAGGTTGTATGGATGATACGCTGACGGTGGTATATTCATGGGGCAGAGGTGTACTGTTGATCTCATCGAGACATGCGCATATGGATTCATACAGCAGTCGGAGGGAGGATCTCAAATTAACTGAGCCATCAGTGGAAAGGATCTCTAGCAACCACATGTGATAACAATAATAAAGATGGGAACCTGTGAGAACTAAAGTGAAGTTAGATTCAGGCATACAAGTATTTATGTAGGCTCACCATCATAGACACGGTTGTACCATTGAGGAACAGTGAGAGTCTCGTCATAAGCATCGATGATGGAGGCCATCAACTCGAAGTCATACTAGACGAATACAGGTCAGATGCACAGATGTGCAAAATAGGGAGGTACTTACAGGCTCATTTTTCATTGACACACAGTCAAAGTCCATGGCAGGTGAAGAAAAGAGTAAGAGACAGGTGAAATGGTAAGCAACAAAGGTGAACTCAAAAGGGAGAGAAAAGGGAGCAAGAAAAGCTGAAGTAAAGGATACAGGACAAGCACAGTGCAACCCACAAAGCGACTGACAGGAACAAAGAGACGCAACTAATTAATCACAGACAGCCACACACAGTGGTTATCAGAATATTCAAGTGTACAAAAGGGGAGGGGCAATGTTGAACAGAAGATAAAATGAATGGATGTGAAGACTGATGTGAACCCCTCCACCTCAAGGCATGGGTTGAACAAAGAAGTGAAACATGGACGATCAGAGGAATAAGAAGGAAGGGTGACATTACGGCTGTCCATTGACCATGCAACATAGTCATGAGATGTGCAGAACCAAAAACAGGACACCCACAACAAATATGAACAGAAGTCAGACAGACAAGAATAGAAAGAATATGGACATAGAAGTACTGTACAAATGAAGATTGACAAGGAATGTATGCTGACAATTAATGAAATACAGACAGCATGAGTACATCACGTGTGAGGCAAATTGGCCATAAGTATCTTTGAAAGAAAATGGCTAGAGAGAAGCCAAAAAAAAGAGGTGATGTAAGTCAAGAGATAGATAAGCCAGGTGATGGTACTCAAAAAGATGCAGTGAATTGTACTCACATGTCAAGGGTAGGAGTTATCGTGCTCTTCTGATATTGATCATGCCCATATATCATAAACACTAAAAGAAGCCGAAATAGCCAATTATAGCATGTATCAGCAGCGATCTGCCAGAGGGAGGGGACGATGGCACAGGCTAAACACATCAGCACAAAACCATACTCGTCATCACAGCGTAGGTACAACAATCCACCAAGCCAGAAACTGTAAAGGACCACATCACACAGAGGGAACGGTGTAGATCTCAAAGGATGGAAACCAAGGGGAAAGAAGTAAGGTAAAGGGAGACCAGAGAGATACAATGATATCAGAAATAATTATGCGATGCACTGGCAAATACTCCACAATAGAAGCAAATGCCACACAATAGCCACTGTAAGTAATCGCAATACCCAATAGGTCATAAAGCGGTGGCAAGGGTATTGGAAGCCATCGCCCATTTTTTTAAAGTGTGTTTGACACACACACACTAGATAACAGTGATACGATGTGGATGCACAACTGGGAGAGAGGGTAACAGCATAGTAGAACAGGAAGATCAAAGTATATATACATATGCAATACAAACACATACACTCCAGACAATGCTGCTATATATCATCAAGGGAAATGCTCGGGGGAAGAATCGGCAAGACATATAGTACCACACTCTGCCCCATGAAGGCTAAGAGCCGTGTCACCCCGCACACTCTTCACAATACCAGATGCAAATGCACAAAGGAGGTCATTGACGGGATACCAACAGTACCCTCACAAACCGAACAGGAAAAATCCATGGAAGGCGTGCATACCGTTAGATGCAGAGGCGAGGAAGCAATGCCGAATGAAGGGTAATGTAAAGCCATGTACATGCAAATCAGGTGAAGGGGACTCTGAGTGCAACCAGAGTTCAAAGACAGAATCTGGGCTGGAACGACAGGGAGAATCCCACATCGACATCACGGTAAGCGACCGCTGTATGATCTGATGGTCGCAACAGATAACAAGAGTTTGCAGTACATTCAAACCTGCAAGTGTAATGGAGCACCCATGCCCCCCGTATCACCGTGTGCTTGCCAAGCCAGGTCAGTATGACAAACCATGGATCGCCAAGATATAGATGCTCACAGATGCAAAGAGTCAACTTAGTTAAAGTTGAAGCAAGCGGACACCAGAAGAACTGAAAGTGCATGAAATACTGGCTGCCCACTCATAAATCCAGCTCCCTCAGTGATGACATGTGCATTTGCAAAGGAAAGGTTTCCCCAGCATCCAACATAGAAGCAAACAGCACATTAGCACAGAAGAACTGATGGAGGAGAGAAAATCCATCTTCAGATAAGTCGGGAGCCCCGAACCGCTCCACAAAGGAACCAAACACATCATACATGAGATCAAGTTTCAAGTACCAAAGGGAAGAGGGATAAGTGTTGAACAAGTGAGGGTGACAGAACGAGGTAAGGCCAACACTTTCTCTGAACACATCACGATCGCCATCAGCTATAAGCGTGTGGATGACCTGAGTGTCCAGTAAGGAAAGATACAACACACAAGCAGATGGAAATGGCTTACGAGATGACCAGTGTCAATGTTTTCTACAGTCAAATGCTCCAGATGGCTGGAGGGAGACAAGCAACCCTCCAAACTGTAGTCATTGAAGGATACCTTGCTGCAACACAGTTCATTAACAGTAGCAGGAAGCAGAAAAGGGCAAAGGATAGTAGGGGGCACACAATCACAATCGAGCTGGGCAGGGCCCTTGATAATGACAACCTCCAAGTTGTCTAGCAGATGAAGGAAGCAGTTATAAGGGGAAAGTGGCCAATTTGAGTAGCGAACACCTCAGATGATAGGACATAAAGATGAGGAGACAATCATGGAGCACATGTCAAGCTCGTACACTTGCAAACCTCTGCAAAACAAGGGGGTCATCCTTGACATGTGATTGCAAAAATCTGGGCCAACCATCAGGCAAAGAGAGAACAAGGTGTGTATGGGTATGGTGGGTGAGACGGGCGCACAAAACGTGACAAACACAGCACGAGACAAGGTGTGCATGATGCGCCATGACATCAAAGAGCTCCTCCCAGATTTCAAGGGGAACAGCATCCACAAAAGGAATGGGAAATATGGTTGAGATGTCATCAGGAGCAGGTGGGGGGGAGAAGGCGTCAGCTCCAAATCTTGGAAGGACATCTTGATGGAATTGTACTGTGTGTGGAGAGAGGATCTCAACAGAGAGGTTTTTCTGCTTGACAGGATTTTGAGCAACCAAGATTGGTAACAATAATATATGTGAGAACCTTCAATGGCAGGAAAGTAATATAATTAGTAAGGAAAGAGAAAATGAACAGAATATTCCATACCATCACATATGCTGGTGTAACACTGGGATAAATTGAGGTCCTTGTTGTAATGATTGACAACTGCGACCATGTCATCATAATTGTACTGCACAGTGAAGGTCATAAGAGAGGGGAGGGGAGAAAGTGGCAGAGTGACACAATTAGAATTAAAAAAATAAAAAAATGCATAGCTGCATCTACCAAGGAGCTGCAATCGAAAACCATGGATACTAGAGCAAGAGGAAGGTCATGACCTAAGTGTGAAAGAAGGCGGGGTGGTTGGATAGATGGGCAATACATGCAGACTATATATGAAGGGGGGGAGGGTGGTATCACAGATGCAGGACCAATAAATATAAAAGAACAGGTGCCAAGAAAGACACACACACACATAGAACCATACAGTTCAGTGGGAGTACAAATGGAGCAAGACAACATCCACAGGTGCAGGATTCAGATAATAAACTGCCAAATGTATTGAATTTTATTTTATTTTAATTTTAAAGAGGCAATAAAGCAGGAAAGGAACGTACAACAGGTGGACAGTAATTGCTCATTCCATTGACACATTAGAAACTGTGGATCATGCAGAGAACAGCATGCAACCACACTGACAGAGAGAGAAGACCAAGGAGGAACATGGGATACAAGAGGGCAATATGGTGACATGTGTGATGGAAGTGAGTAGGTTAATGTAAATACCCTAAACAAAATGATGTAAACATGAGTAAGGTGTAGAACCCGAGTAAATTCCACATCAACTTCAAACATATTGCAATAGCATCAGCAATATCACTCTTCAACAGATCATAAAGTAGGAGCAGTAATGGATGTATATTGCAACAGGCACATACATACACACATGTAGACTAGATAAGAGATATAAACCCTGGTCATGCACTTCAGTTAAATATTCATGGAACATATCCAGTGGTGGCAAGGGCAGCGAGATCAGGTCCTTGACCAAGAAGGATAACGAACTGCACGTTCATGGAGAGACGTGCCTCCCACTTGGTGGACCAAACTGTGAGAGTGTAACTGATGGCAACCAAACTGAAGTAGTCCAAGTCACAAGCTGTACCATACCATGGCATGGAGGCGATGTTATTGAAATCCTCAGGTCTGAATAAGAAGTGGCACCCCTTGCTAGCGCGTCCGTCAAACACAGGTACTACAAAAAATGATATAAGGGTCAACATGACACATATGGGATAGGACATGAAAGAGCATAATACCATCGTCTTCAAAACCCAAGCAGTGATAATACTCCTTGGGGGTTGACACAAGAGAGCTGGTCGCTGCGGGTGAGCTTGGCCAAGCGGAACCAGATTTAACAGGCGACTTGGGCACCACGACCCTCTGCTGAGCGGGAGAAAGATCTAGGTGAGAGAATGATAAATAACAATCAACATAAGAATCAGGGAAAGAGATAACATACACCTGTTCTTATTCATGCCTGTTCCGGTAACATTGGCACAAGTGGTGAACTCTGGTCCCTTCGACAAAATGGAAGATGTCTTCAAAACAGGGAGACAAAATATAAGGCACAGCATAGTGGACTCCTGGTGCCACAGTTGACGGAAGGGCATGACACGAATGGAGTGATATGCTTTGCCACCTTCAACAAATATGGAACCTGGGTCATAGCCCTCAGCATCATATCCACCTTCTCGAGCGACACAATGGAGAAAACACTCAGTAACCACCCCAACAATCATGGTGACAGCAGTCTTACTGGCATACAGAGCTTTTTTCCTGTCACTGGTAAAAGACGGTCGCAGCATCAAGGACAAGCTACAATAAGGGGCATGCCCGAAAAACTGAAGAGACACAATAAAGGAACTACCAGTGGCACCAAACATAAAGACCAATCAGAACACAGATAGAGTACAGATGAAACAAGAAACACACTCACCGAAGAGCATTCCTGGAAAAGAACCGCAGTATCTCATCAAGAGAGATACAGGGAGGATGCTCGAAGGAGTCTGGAGTACTGCCATGCAATATGACAGACTGATAATAGCTGAATGAAGTCATGAATACAAAACAGACTGACACAAACAGAAAGATCGCATACCCTATACTGGCCAACAAAGCATACTGAGCTAACAGCTGTTCTTCCTGGAGTTCCGGTTTCATGACATGTATGGTCTCATCATCAGGTTCATCAAGATTCTGATCAACAGGCTTCGAACTTACAGACAGGATATTAGCAATGGCATATTCAAAGACAAAACGAGAGCACGTACGGAGACATGACTGGCAAAGGAGCAGGTTTCACATCAGGCACATTGTCATCTTCGACATCGGACTCAGCCTCGGGACACTCAGATCTAAGGAGAGGCAACAGAGATGAGTACAGGAAGTCTAAGGCAAAAGAACATTTGAAGATACTGACCTGATGAGTGCATCAAGGGATGCAAGGAATGCACTGTTGGCAGAGCCTTTCGCTGCAGCTAAACAGAGTAAATTTATGTGTAAATGAATGGAGATATGGCAACACAATACCCACTGACACTACCAGCAACATCAGCGTCGCCAGGGGCACCATTGGGCATGACAGTAGAGGGCATGAGTGGTGGAACCCGAGAGGCTAAAGATGAAGTAAAAGAATAAGAGATGTGCAAAGGACAGAGTGAGAAAAGCATATGCACACTCAGTGGAGGGAGGGGCAGTACCAATGCTAATAGACCATGCAGGGGGCCACAACATGGAGGCTACAGGTAACATAAAAGGTCAAGAGAAGGGCAGGAGGAAAATGATATGCACATTCAGAACCAGTTACAAGCATCTTCTCCAGAGCACCGGCAGGATCCACCTCACGCAGAGCAGACGCGACATTGGATGACACATGTAAAGTCGAGGCAGGAGGAACAAGGGACATTTTTTGTGCCGTTGTCCCTGCAGAGCGCCTGTTCTGGCCATGATGATGGACAGGGACAGGCGGGTATCCAAGGTCTTTGAGAAAGACATCACCAGAGGCAGCAGCAGCAGCACGCTGTTCAGCCGAAATGGTCCTAGAAACACAATCAACGCCATTGAACAGAAAGCAAAGAGGAAGGGATAATGGGGAAAGAAGGACACTCACTTAGCAGGGACGAGGGTGGAACATTTAGATTTTGTAGGGGTCCTAAAGAATAAGACAACATGATAATGCACAGAGGGGACAGGAAAACAGACAAGACTCACTTTGTAATGCTAGCCAGAGGTGACTGAACAGATAAAGGAGTCGAACTCTTGGGCTTCTTTACAGAACTGAGAAAAGTGTGAGAGGACATTATGATGAAGAGCAGAAGGTTATACATGGCAATGGAAGGATCACCATGGAAGTCATCACCGGAAACAAGGTCATCTGCCAACCTGTTATCCAACCTAGTCAGAACAATACACTGTCAACAATGAAACATGTGAAGCAAAAGAAAAAAAGAAAAAAAACACAAACATATTCTTAACATATTCACCCTTCTCCATCTTAGTTATAGCATGACTGAATAAAACAGTGCAGCATAGTTAGACAAATGGAGTGCACAATACGGCCTGAGACACGCACCCGGACAAGCGCATGCCATGGAGACAGGAAATGGGGACAGGCAAATCTGACTGATCATCCATGTCCGAAAGACATTGGCCTTCATTGTCACCGGCATCCTCAGAGCCAGAGCTTCATAAGACATGTCAGACTAACTGTCGAGGATAAGGAGAAATAGTGGACTTACCCGGATTGTGATTTCCCATCACTCTCCTCTGCCATGTCATCAGTGAAGAGATTGTGCAAAGCAGATCTGAAGATGAGTTGTAATGAGCAAACTGAATGGGTATTGATGAACATAATTTTGGACACACCCAGATTTGTGCCCAGACACAGACCCACCCGCATCATCTGAAGATGGTTCGGCAGGATCAACCTGAGTGTAAGGCAGGGCAGGGGCAACAGAACAAGTCGCATTAGAGGCACGAGAAGCAGATGCAACACTGCAAAAAAGGCAAACAACAATGAAAGAAACAAAGAAATAGACAGACACAAGTCAAATTGCATCAAACAGAGAAAAATAAAAGACAGAACACACAATTCTCTGTGGTGCAGAACAGCTGCAATCTCCTCAGGAGTGAGCTCCCTGTAGGATACACGAGAGCGAAGCTGCTGATGAGCGACACCAGTCAGATGACTAGCACAAGGCAAAAACTTAACATATAACCAAGGGAGACAATGATGAACACATACGAAACAGAGACCGGTGGAAGAGATGCATATGCCATGCTGCTAGGTGAAGGTGAGACATGGTTAGGTGCGATGGACCCAGGATCATGTCAGGATTGCTTTTTCAGTGGAACACTGAAAAAGGTGTGAGAGGACATAATATCAAGGAATGAAAACAGACCTTGGAACACCAGCTGAACTGACAGCAGGAGCAGCACTGGGAACACCAATAGATGCAACAGGGCAAGCAGTATCAACTGTAAAGACATGGGAATGCCTTCATTTACCTGAAACACTACTGATAGAAGAAATTCAGTGAAGAAAAGAAATAGAAATAGAAGAGAGAAATGAACATACATATGTGCAGAAGAGGTTTTTTTGGAAGACATATTGAGACAAACATGACAGAAACAGAGTTGGTAGATGGAGACGAAGATGAAGATGGAAGTGGTTAAGAAAGAAAGATGATGGAAAGAAAAGGCAGCAAAGATTGCATGTAGATAAAGGCTTGATCAAGCACAGGAAACAAGGTTAATGGTAATAAGGGGAAATTTTTATCAAGGTAAACATGACCACAGCATCAGTAGAATCAATAGAAAGGCAAAGGATACCCCCAATTGGGCACTGCCCAGCCTGCAGGCGGTCAAACAGGGTGAACCATACAAAGGGAAACAGGGCCAGCGATAACCAGGAGACCTGGTGGAAAGCTTGTAAAGAATACAAATGAATTCCAGGTAAACACGCGCATGCTAGAAAGAGGAGAAGGTCATTAATTAAATGTGCCAAAAAAGAAGTGAAGAAACCTGTAACGGATCCACCAATCCTCGATACCATGGAAATTAGATAGAGAGAATGCATTAGACAACACGATAAGCAGATGTGGGGGTCAAAGTGTACACGAGACAAGGGAGGATCATAAGGAAGCAAGACAATGTAGAAGACATTGGGGTGGTCTGCGACGACAAGATGATCAGCTGTCCCATAAAACAGAGAAAAATATGGGTGAAAACATCAAGATGCAAGGAATGAGGAAAAAAATTACTTGATGACAGAGAAGTAATAGAGTTGCAAAGAATATCACAAAGACATTGGAGCTGCATGCGGTATGGGAAGAGATGTGCAACACATTGAATAATTAAAACATGCCAGAATAAGAAAAACCGAGCAAACATGGGTATCAGTGAACCCCACACAGGGGAACAAGATATGGATATGGCATACACACAACAGATGAGATCGGCACAATACACAAAGCACCCAATCCCGAAGGATCCATTGACGCAATCCAATTGACCCAGAGGAGATGGATGAAGGCACAAGAGCAGAGAAAATTAAAATAAAATAGAAAGGAGGGCACAACATTGTGTAAGGAAATACCGATGTCAGGGAACTGGAGTACAAAAATGCAAGGAGTAAGTAATAATCGCCTACCTCCCTACCTGCCAATCATCCTGAACAGTTCGATATGCCCACAGATGATACACAGAAGACATGGACCGCTTCTATGACAAAGAAGACATGTGTAAGTCACAATACAAGTCACAAATGTTGAACTCACAGGTTAAATAGGTCAGACTATAGAGTCATTGACAGCCGAGTGTGTCGTGAAGGACAAAATGCACTTGTCACATGTTCTAAAAGTAAGCACCTCATCACGTGCATAGGCAACAAAATGATAGTGCGACCAACAGGAACATACCATCATCAGTTCAGCCACAATCCAGCAAGATGAAGACGTGGGGGTATGGAGAATCGTGCAACAGAATGCAGATGATGGGACACTGGAAGAGATGGTGTTCATGATTACAGGGGCACTGTACGCGATGGATCTGCCACTGGTAACCAAAGAGACAAGGTAAGCGACTATATCATTTGTGTGGAGCGGGTAGACTCACCAAAGTACATACAGGATGCAGAAAGAGAAGACAAGATTCCTTAGCCAGTCCGTATGGTTGGTAGGTTTAGGTAGCAACAAGTTTGATGACATGGTCGCTGCGATAAAGGAAATACAGGTAATGGGAGAGAGAGAATTCAGAGAGGGGGAGATGGAAGAATGGAAACCCACGACAGCAAAGGAATTTGGCACCATGGACCTGTCGAACTGATACTTCAGACTATGGAATAGTACAAACAAGGAAGAAGGAATACCAATTTCTCAAGACGTAGACCCAGCGGGCATATTGGCGAAGATGGCACAGCGCAGATGGATCCACACTGAAGACAACGTAGTATGATACTACAGAGGGATGATGGACAACGAAGGGGAAAAAAGGTGAGCAACCTGCACAGAGAATAAGAGCTACTCACTGATGTATGGGCCTTTGTGTAAATTTTACCAATTTCCAACAGATACGTCCTAGCCAAGCCTCAGATGCTCCATATTGGGGACGTTGTGGAAGCACAGTGCTCACTGGTGTTCATGAAGGCGAATGAGGGTGCAATGAGGATGAAGCTAATTCTCAGGGCATTAGCGTTGGTCAACTCTGATCATTCATCAGTGAGTAGCACAGTGTGCATGGAGTCGAATCCACATACTGACAATGAATGTAGGAAGCAAATGCAGACAGGAGAAACACGGTAAACACTCCTTTGCCTTCGATTGTGAAGATGAAAAGGAAAATCGGGTTTGAGGACAAGGAAGACGACACAGGATACATCTGATTCAAGAGGGTGAACAGATCAGACAGCAAAGATTCGGAAGAGGCGATGGCGACAGATGCGTGAATACAAAACATAGAATTAGAATGTTATGACATACATATAGTCGCAAAAAATGGGAGAAAATAATTCACATGATATGCACAGGAAATGGGCCGACAATGAACACGCAATGGATAAGAAACAGGAATAAAGGAGAACAAAAAAAGAACATGACACGGTGAAAGCGATAGGAAAGGGCAAAACAGACAGGAATTACAGAGGGGGGAAGGGTGGAGGGGCACAAGGGGGATGTGGCAGAGAGTGGGTAGGGCAGGAGAGAGCGTGATGTGGATGCCAGGAGATACCAGAGGGAGAGATCAGGGAATACTGAGATCAATTGATTCCACCAATAGAAATTTCCCACGGGTCTCTCAGGACAGCATAATGACCGATTACCTATATTCATAGGACTCAGAACACTCCACATCAACAAATGAGTCATACTAAGCATAAGCTAAAGACAGGGCATACCTTGGTCTTTGTGATGTTCACTGTGAGACTTTTATGTGAGGTCCAACAAGCAAATGTGTCAAGATGAGCTTGTAATCCATTCAGGCCAGAGAAGATCGCCCCATCATCAGTGTGCTTGATATTCATCACTGGGTGGCCATCAATCATCACATCTTCTGGGTGAGGGGTAAAGTTACGAGTCTGAGTAAAACGAGAATTCATTCTTTTATGCCATAGGGTACAGTTAATAAGTGCAATGTTATTAACATAGGTTAATAACACATGTCAATAAATGGACACTAAAAAGCAGTGTTAATAAGTCCTGGGTGTTAATAAGTTTCAGAAGACAGCAGAGGGTGGGGCTGGTCAGAGAAAGTTCAAACTAGTGATGTCCACCATACCTGTATACAGGTATGGCCATAAAGATTATGGGTAGTGGACAGGTATGGGTCACCTGTAACTGTACCATAATTGTCTCATTGAAGGTGCTTGATGGTATGGTACGGTGTATGGTACAGCCATAAAACGGTCAGACGGGTAATACAGACAACTCTTTGCCCAGTTTTAGTATAATAAATGCACTAGGCGACATGCAATCAGTGCAAAATCCCTGGGAAATAGTAGCTCATGCTAATCACCTTTCATAGCAATATAAACAACTTCCCTCCAAATATCTACAGGACCCCTTCCTCGCCAGGCAGCTGGGTATACCTTTGAATTACTGGGAGACATCTGTAGCAGTGAGAGGAATGCTGAAACACCGTGTCAGAGGTGATTCTTGGTTGGTTCCTCTTATCGCTTGGCCAGCTAGTCAAAGGTCACTTCAATAGCTCTCTTGAGCTCCTATTGAATGTCCAGAAGTCAAGAGGTCCCATATCAGTATGCTTACATGAAAGAGATCTGTTTTGAGATTAAGTCAGATAACATGATGCTCAAATATTTGCCAACTCATGCCGAGGTTCACAGTGTGCTGAATAACATGTAAATGGCATTGAGTTCTGGCCTCAAAGTTGTCATAGAGAATGGCTCATTGTCTCTGGTTCATGCCGTTTTTGATGACCAGACCCCAAAGATGAAGGCTCCTTGACACAGACATGAAGGACTGAGGGAATTCATCACAGTGTTTCAGAATCAGGGAAAGGAAAATGGTACACTTTGATTTATAGGCATTGAACAAATCATTGGAAGGATACAAATGAAGTAAAGCATGTTGATGCAACTGAACATAATAGTAGAAAAGAAAATTGTATGAGAGGGCATAGCCACTTCTGTTGCCAAAAAGAGATGCCGTATTATGCTACAGGTTTTACAGGCCACTCCTGTACCGTAAACTGTACTGTACATGAGCAGTCCGAGGCCCTGATGGTATGGGTATGGTCCCATATATATGGTACCCATATCCACCATATGGATGGGTATGGTGGGCATCTCTAGTTCAAACTCAATGGGTTGTGTGGTCCAGACCAGTCTTAGTTATGTGAAGTTGCAAAGGTGAATTGTAATAGGCCCACTGCAAGCCTGCCTCTGATGCAGCATCATCTTGCTGTTATCTGCCTCACAGTCTGTCGCACTCAATGGGCTCACCAATTGGGTTGGTGGGTGATCATTGTCATTGATTGGGGTGTTATTAACAAGAGGGTGCCAGGATTAGACTTTGGTACACAACATCGAAAAAACTTTTAATGGCTCTTGGCCTCCAACATACCTACTATATGATGTCATAATTACCATATATAGTGTAATGTGCCTGATGATCTCATCCAGCAGCCTCGATGCCACATACTATGAGCTGTACTGAGCATATAATCAAAATCTCACCTTGTGGTAACCAATGGTGCTCCTGGTACTAATGTTTGTTGGAGAAGTGTTATATGATAATGATAGCACATAAAGATTAATTTGATAGCATGTGCAGCTCAAGGGAAGTCAAAAGTGCATATATTAGTATTTGTAGAATCACAAGAACTGTTTAATAACCAAAAAGAAGCCTTGAATAGTCAGATGATACACAAAGTACATCTACTTTGTATAAAAATGTTGGCATATGCCCATATATAGAGCAAAACCATGCACTCCAAAAAAAATTTAATAGCCCTTCGGACCCAACCTACCTACCACTGGTGTGTACTGGTCTGCAATCCTGGCACCCCCTTGGTTATTAACATTGGTAATCTCATTAACATTGTTAGTAACATTTTTTAACATGTTATCGCCACTTTTTAACATTTGTTATTAACATTGTTATTAACATGGCCACAGCTTCTGATGTTAATAACTAACAGTTAATAAGTCTAACAGACTTATTAACCATACCCTATTATGCTACATTTTGATTTTGGACCCTGCATTTTAAGTTTTACCTTAGAATTCAACAGTAACAAATAATGCTCCTTTTATGGCAATTCAAAGATAATAGTCTGCACCTTTGTTAACACTTATCTCTTGACATGGTGTATCCATGTTATTCCCTGTCAGATTGGTGCACAAAAGGTATGTTTCATTGATATCTGTATTTATTAGTTTATTTTAAGTACTCTTAGCTCATCTGGCAGCCCCAAGAGCTTTAAATTATAGCCATATTATCCCCAACCCATGTGGAGACTCTCATGCAAGGCACCACTGCATATAATGCTCACAAGACACTGCCTCAGCAAAAACTGTTGACTAGGATCAGGCCAACACCCATTACTGCTCCATTATTGACCCAAGAACTGGTACCACCTCCACCTTTTCCCTTACTCAGCATTGCCCACATCGACATTGGGACCAATCACCCTTACAGAGTGATTTCACTTGTGGCAACAATCATGAACAAAGTGGAGGATACAAAATTGGGCAGCATCTGCAAGTATAGCACAAGAATGAGTGTTCAGCAATGGAAACAATGACAAAGATAAGCAGGGCAATGACAATAATGAAGGGAGGGCCAGACAGGGTCTGAGAACCTTGGAGGGGTATGGAGGTAGGTAGGGCATGGGTGTGGTGAAGGGGGAACACGCTTGGTAGGGTGCAGGAAGTGAAACAGTACGAGCAGGAGGGCAGGAGCAAGATTGAACCCCCAACATCCAACAGAGCCTGCAATGACAGTGTCCATCTGAGTGTCAATTCTACTCCTCAGTATGTGACAGAAGATGCCAAGATGACAGCAACATGATCACCAACAGCCCTAATGCTACAATGATGAGCCTCCAGGCTCTGTATGCTCAGAATTCACAGATTTACCCATTCATCATCCAATATCTTTGAAACAA
Organism: Armillaria altimontana; assembly: GCA_022818075.1. NCBI lineage: Eukaryota > Fungi > Basidiomycota > Agaricomycetes > Agaricales > Physalacriaceae > Armillaria > Armillaria altimontana. The sequence goes on from JAIWYR010000003.1 coordinate 1,657,117, forward strand.
CACCATTATAATCCCCACACACTCCATAATACTGCCAATACTCAATAATACCATGGATTTTCACAGTATATGCCACCCACACACAGATACAATCCTAAAACCGTGCCCTTCATACTTCTTCAATGCTCAGTTATCCTTCCCAGCTTGCTGTGCATTATAATTACTGTACCTCATCACATCAAGGCACCATTGATCAACAATCATCCCAATATAGAGTTGTCACATCACTCAGAAGCAACCTAGTTGATGTGCCCATCAATCATTTAATGAAATGATGTGATTGACACAAATACCCTTCCAGCTATGATAATTACAGCCATGGCAACTACAGACCATGTTTACTAAGGCTGTTACAGTGCCAAGACCTTGAATTACTGTTGCCACAAGTGTACACCTCAGTATAGTAACTGCAGCTCAGAAATCCGCAGCTGAACAGCACCTCATGATCTGCTCATCACTCAATTAAACCACATGGTTTTCATCTATAAATGGCAACATTGAAGAGTTGCTGTTACTTTAGAACCACAGATTCCATATGTTTATTATGGCTATTACAAAGCCAAGGACTTACAGCCTTACTAAGGCTCCAATGAATATTCTATTTATAAAAACCAGACTTGTAGTATAAAAACTAGTTAGAAACCACATTTTTAGAGGAGTTCTTATCCAGTTGATGAGACTATGGCATTTCCAGTCAGCTACGGTTACTCCAAGTTATCTCTCACTGCTTGCTTTACTTTTAACATTATTGGTTTGCTTTGTATATTGCACCAATACATGGAATCTTGCATCAATAACTTGCTTTTGTTTTTAATGCCACAACACTGCTTCACCTTCACCACATAGGATTGTTTTATCATCTTCACCTTCTACATCGCCATCATTTCATTGCCCAGTTCAGTATTGCCTCCGTGTAGGTCCAGTTTAGCATCATTCTTTATAGGATCACTCTTATCTTTATCATTGTTCAGAGTTGCCGTGCATCTATTGCCACAACACCCCACTCAGCACTGCAGTTGCTATGTTTTCTTCCAGTTCCAAGGCAGTTTCTGCATGTTTATTGCCATTGTTTCGATTCAGCATCACAGTACACCATCTGGACACATTTTCTAGTCCTTCCTCATGATTTCTAGCTTATTGCTATGATTTCTAGAGCATTGCCATGGTTACTAGAGCTATTTTTGTGCTCTTTAGCTTATCCCCACATTTTATAGACCATTTTTGTAGTCTCTATCCTGGTTTCTTGGTATTCACATCATACCAGATTCCTTCCCATCTCATTTATCGAGATCCTTCCTGGCTTACAGCCAATGTCTATTAGTACTCCTTGACCAAGAGTACTACTTCACTGACTGAAAAGTCACAGTGTATCTTACATCATTGAGGAATTGACCGTATGAAGATGCACTAAACCACTTGCACACACATTGCCTTGATTGCTGTGTTGCTACATTAATTGCCTAAGCTCTCTCAGAGTTTTGAGTGTTGCTGTTGCCATGGAAGTCTAAGCTCATCAACGACTCTCTGCCCAACACTTATATCAGTCTCTACTGCCCGCCCCAGGTCTAAAACACCCTCCATCTCCATGCATTCCCCATTTTTGACATGGGGGATCATGCCTATCACACCTATTTTCCTCTCTGACATCATTGATTCCCATCCCTGCCATATCTTGTGCCCACCATTGACTGTACAACCACCATTGGACCCCCACCTCCATTTTCAATACTGGAAAATTTGATGGTGGTTGCTATTTCTCCTCGTAAGCTCTCTGTTATGCTCTATGGCACTGCTGATCCCTACCTGGCCCCTCCCTCATCCTTAGTCCATACTACAGCTGCAAATACAGGGACTGTGCTATACACAATATAGAGAAGCACAGTGCTACCTAATACCCACTGCACACTCATCTGATACAGCCAACAATGCTTGCCAATGTTGATAACATTCTGACTTTAATATCAAAATTTTTCATTTTTCATGGCATTGAGTAGCCCTTGTGTGCTGCATTTCAGTGACTATCTTGTCAGAGGATCCTTTGCTGCTATCTATGTATGATAGACTGCCCCCAATCCCACCTATTTTATCTGTGTTATATATTTATTTGTATCATAATATTTTATACATGAATATTACTTAGAACATGAATTCATCAATGAGCAGAAAAGGAAGTATTGCAAGATGTGGGTTGCATGGAAGCAAGCAATGATGAGCAACACAAAAAGAACTTCAAGTACCCTTCTACTATGAGGGTCAACCACCTTGGACTAGTAATATAGTATACCCTTACAAATGAAAAGAGTTGGAGATATCTGCTTATTGTTGGCAGATGGAAAAGCTGACCACAGCATAGCATGTAACCAAGGTGTGAGTACCTGAATGGTACTTCTGTTTCCACCTTTACTGCAGACAGGGCAAGTGTCATTCTCTGCAGATGATAGCCTGATGTTGCTATAGAACATGACGAGGTCCTGTTATGTCTCTTCAGTGAATCTGGTTGCTTCCAGTCTATTATACTCATCTTTGCTGATGGCTTGTGCAACAAGTGGGTACAAAGAGAAAGGCAAAGGTCAGTAGGATATGATGGAGGCACCTCAGATGGTAGAAAGTGTTGTTGTTCAGAATAATTTTAACCAAAACCAGCACATTTCAAAAACCACTGAAACTCTTATTATCAAAAACACGAAGAAGCACTTAAGTGGAGACAAGGATGCAAAGGGCCATTACTGACACATTGAAATGTCAATAACATAGGAGAAACAATCAACTTGCTGACAGCTGGAAGGATTGCAAAGAACAAAATATACCTGCCTAGAGTAATAAAGGTGAGAAATATATAGGATGCAGAAGAGAAGACACACTGACATAGACAAACAGGATCACAATATCATTAGTTCTGCATCTATCAAACATGATGAAGATGGAGGGATGTGGAGGATTGTGCATCAGGACACAAAGGACAAGGCTATTGAGGAGATGGTCTTCACAATCACAGGCACCATATCTGCAATGTCTTTACCACCTGTGATAGAGGAGACAAGGTAAGTGGATGATTCCATGGGAATGGAGGGAGGGACACTCACAATCCACACAGGATACTGAAAGAAAAGACAAAGTATCTGAGCCAATCTGTATAACTGATAGGAATAGGTAGGCTGCAGTGAAGGCTTCAAAGACAACATGTCTGCAATTGAGAAGTGCAAGTCATGAGGAAGCAAGAGTTCAGGGAAGGGGAACTAGAAGACTGGAAGCCAAATATAGCAAAAGGATATGAGACTGTTGAACTGATGAACCACTATTTCAGACCCAAAAACAGTTCAAACAAAGAGCAAGACATACCTATTGCAGTTGACATCAACCTAGTGAGTGTACTAGCTAGGGTAGTACAGCAGAGGTGGATCCACATGAAAGACAATGTTGTATTACTTTAGAGGACTGATTGATGAGGAAGGGAAAAAAAGGTCAGCATGGCAGAGCAATTGATAACATCAAATTGATGATACCTTTGCATTATAGAAATATGACAGTGAAGCCACAGATATTCTAGTAGGTGTCATTATTGAAGCCCAGTGCTCAATGGTATTCATAAAAAGCAACAATGATAATGCTGAGGGCATTGATCCTAGTGAAATGTGATCGTTTGTTGGTTAGTGAAACAAATGAATCAGAAATCAAGGACTACATACCAACCTGACCTTCAGACTCATATCTGCCATGCCTACTTTGACTAAGTCTACACTGGCAAGCAAACCCTAAAAAGAAAACAGCCAATGTTTTCTGCACTGTTGCTACCAAGCCAATATTGAATTGATTGTTCAATCTTGATCTTACACATAAGACACATAAGAGGTGCTGTTCCAAATTACCTTGATACAAACACTATCCAGTGTTTAGTATGAGAATGTTCAATGTTTGGAATTTAGCATGCTTGCAAAACTGCCATACACTAGCTTTCTGTTGAATATTTGAGGGTTCAAAGGTTCTGTTCAAGCCAGCCTGAGGTGAAAAAGATACCAAACTGTCATATACTTTTTATTACTGTATCTAGAAATAATAAATAAACATGAAGAGATAAGAATGCTTTTTTTTGAGACTTGGAGAGTCTAAGCATTGTCAACTCTCATGATATTGTAAATTTTCAGTTGTACAGTACTGTGATATTTTCTTGACATTGCAGATGTTACTGCCACAATACCATCATTGATGCCTCTGTTTATCAAATATATCACTGGTTTTCTCTAGACTGCTTTTTAGTGTTAAACACTCTTGATTCACAAATTACAATCTCTTATTTAAAAATCTCACAGATGTGTCCACAAAGCCCATAATACAGAAGCAGCATTCATTGCTATTTCTCAGGCTGCTCAGAATCAGCTTGAATTGGTACTTACTGTGGGTTGTCAGCACAGTGGTGTGAACAGGAGAATTCTGTCTTGCAGCAGATTCTAGCTATTTCTTGGTTTCAGTTTTTTCTGAAGACTGAAAAATATGGTATGATCAATAGTACACAGTGATTTTATTTGTGGGTTTAGAGGATGCTGTGCTGTGTCAAAATTTCCACATTCAACATTACTATCCATTTGCATATGCTAACCACTCATGATATAAGCCAAACATTTGCCATGAGAAGATGCTGAGATATGCTGGGTTGTGCATTCAAATTTGATCTGTTATGTATGGGATCAAGATTGAACAATCAACTACATGCTCTACTAAGCCATCAATATACTTTATAGTAGCATTGCAGACCATGCAGGGCCCTGCCACTGTGACTGGCATTCTAGTGTCAGTTAGAGCCAGCACATTTGTGTGGCATTACCAAGTCTTGATTAGTCCTATAGTTAAACATCATTCAAGTGGTGATGCTGTTTTCTGAGATAGGCATGTAGTGACTAGTCTTTGAGGGCCATTACATTTGTGTGGCATTACTGAGTCCTATAAACATTATTGGCCATTATTTATATGTATTCATTTTGTAATATCTGTATGCTATTACATCTTGTATTTTGGTCTACTTAATAATAACATTTGTATATCTCACAAGGCTCCTGGATGACTGTCACCACTCATGCTGACAGCTGGTTGAAAAAGATTCACTCAGTGATGGTCTTTGGCTGCCACCAGCTTACATTTTCTCCAGAGTCCAGATCTCACTTTCAAATGTGAGAGAAAAATCAAAGAATTCTGTAACAACAATACAAGAAGTTTAAGGAATACAGAGCCACCTACAGCAATATCTTGTAAGTACTTAGAGGAATTCTTCCATGACTATGTGCTCAGCATCCACCAGTTCATTTATATTGAGACCCTATCTTTCCTTAATAAACTACAAACTGTCATTATACAACAAAGCAGTTATTTGACATGGGCTCGAATGACAGTCAGGCTATAGCCCAGTGGCTAAACTTGCTCTTGAAAATGGATCTGCAGATGACATTTAAATGCAAAAAGACATTGCTGATGACTGTGTATGTCAGAGAGAATAAAGGGATGAAATTCAGATAGCTTTTCAACAGCAAGCAGGTGGAGTGAAGATCAGTATCTAGCAGTATCCTCAATGAAGTCTGGTGAAAAAGAGAAAATGGTGGGCATACTGGATGACTAAGGACTGGAGGAGATGATGTAGGATGCAGACCCCTGTTATGATTTTTCCTTATCTAATCTTCAGCACCTATCTAATCTCATCTTATCTTCGGCACTTCGCTTATCTTATCCAAATCTCCATGACCATATCGTACGACTTCAGCATTTCCACCATACTCACTTCTATCATACGGTTTCCATGTTTCTTACATGATTTGACAGTTCTATTCTTAACTAGGGCCTTCAGTATATAAGTAGCTACGTTCTCAACCTTGTACCCTAGTTTCAAACTAAGTTTATACATACCTGACTTTACTCTCTTGCTTGCCGAGCTCGACTAAGCATTATACTGCCTCGTATTGCATACTCCATGGTATCTTAGGTGATTGTCCGAACGCGAGACAGCCTTAGATTATCTACGTGTGTTATACCCAAGTCCGGGCCTAACAATTAGTTCGAAACTTTCCTACTGTTCCTCTGGATGCTAGCCATCCGAGAAACACTCTCCTACACGAAAACATGAGACGAACTCATCGGAATCTTTGCTGCCTTTATTGGTGCCATTCTCCTCGTAGTTTTCTGTATCATCGGATATGGAGAACAGCAAGAATACGAAGAACAAACCATTGACGCTCGACCAATCGAACGATCAGCACTCCCATCCCATTACATTCCATCTCACCTCATATGACCAGAACCTTCCATAACCATCCACGACAGTGCCACCACTTCAAACCCTGCCGCCAACTCCAACTGAAGATGACATGGTCCTTTTTGACAACCTCGCTGTCCTCTTGATAGAACTCCTCATCGCTGTCTATCGAGAGAACCATTGACTATTTCCTTGACAACATAGATGATCACCAACTTGACCCCGACCCAAACAATCAGCATCGGTATAGCCATCGCACTTGCCACCCTTATTTTCCTCACCATTCTTCTCACCATCGCCTACATCAAAGAAATCAGGAATCTCCTTATTAGAACTGGGATTCTCTTACCAAGAATCCCATGAGCTGACTTCCAAACTGCCCTGTTCCCCTGACACTATGTCGACCCCTACACCCCCGAACCCCGACGAAGCATAGGCAGGCCAAGTATGGCATCCACCCATGAGAACACGACACATACCAGCCGCCACCGCCGCTCTATTCGAATCACCGCCTCCAACGAGTACTTCACGAGTCAGCAGAGCACTCAGAGAAATGCCACCCTGGGGCCCAGCAGGATATGGAGATCCTCCGAGTCCCCCGAGGTCCAACAACCTATTCCAGAGAGGCTGCAGCTACAGCCTGCACGACAAGGACCCGCCTTCCCAGAGGATGAGAGAGGCATCCCCTACATTAGCCCAGAGGATGACGCCAACCTCGCTGCCTGGTTCGAACAGAACCTACCCCTGCTTCTTCGAGAGTGGGAACAACCAGTCGCAGACCCAGAGAACGACAACGTCACCGCTGAGTGGCTCGAACAGAATATACCCCCACACCTTCGAGAGTGGGACCAACCCATCCTCATACCCGATGTTCCCTCCTCAGGGATTCACAATGCCGAGGAACTTCCAGAACCCCGACCCCACTACCATGAACCAAGAGGGGTACTACCCTTCTTCCCCACCAACGAGCCCAACAGTGTCTCATTCCCCATTAGAGTCAAACAGCCGGGAGACAACCCCTCCCACTTTGGGCACTGGCCAGATGACCCCAGCTCCAACGAGTCAGAATCGGACTCCAAGGCAGAGCCCACTAACCTGTTCGAAGACCCCGACCGCCAGCGACGAGACAGTGACCCCTTCAACTCAAACGGAGGAGACTGCAAATGGCCAACCCTCACCGACATCGACCGAGAGATCCTTGGCCCCCACCGGACCGCTGCCTGGGAACTCAGGCAACAGGACTTCAATGCCAGGGCTGGATGGCCGCACACTCAATACCCCCACGTACATATGGACTACTACCTCACCACCGAACAAGGAGATGAACCCATGGGGACGAGAAGATCCGAGGGGAGCTTCTATGATTCCTGGACACCGGGAATTGCAGCATGAATACATGCCAATAGGGATCAATCCCTATTCCCACCATCCGCAGGCAACCAAGTTCGAGATGGCATACGACCTTGAACCACCTCTGAACAGGTATGCATCGAAGCCGACCTCCATACCCTCATTATCCTCAAGGAACTACAACTTTTGGAACTCCAGTAGGAGCTTCAACTTCGATGAAGAGACATTCGGCGCAGCCATAAGGGATGCAGGAGATGACCCCCAGTTTTACTGGGGAGCTCCCTTTCCCCTTCCCGATTCACCCCCGACTAGGAGGAATCAGGACCCAAGAGTGCAAGGGTACAGGGGAGTAATGATGAGTCGCCTAATAGCGGGAGCAGGACCAGGGATGGAGGGACTAGAAGGAATCAACAAAGGTTGGGCAGGACCACAAAATTCTCAACAACTGACAATGGAGGACAGGGTTAACCAGCTGATGCAGCAGATGGTAACCCTATGAGACGAAAACCAACGACTGCAGAATGAAATCGGGGATCTGCAAAGAGAAGAACAGCACGGACGACCAGGAGCACCACCCATGGTTGCAGTTCTAGTCCAACGACCTGGTTATAACCAGGGCATCTGTAGCCTACTCTGTGGTTATTTAACCACAGCCTACCACACTGCCAATCCACTACAATCCTACCCCAAAGCCCTTCCAAATCTGGCACTCATCAGCAAATAACCATATTATCCCGGTTAATCAGCAGACTCACGCTTACAAGAGCAGTAAACTCCCAAAAGTCCATCTCAATTAGGCATTAAATACAATAAATACAATTGTTCTACACTGCGATGTCATCCTCCTCAGGCACTTCGGCAACATTCTTGGCTGCAAGTGTCTCCTCGCATGCCTCCATTTCCAGCGCTTCCTCCTCACTTCTGGCTGGTTGTAGCACACTATCCATGGGCATCTTCCATAAAGCAGCAAACGACACTGAGAGGGCGCGGTGACATGCTCTATGTGCATTCACGCGTGTAATTTTGCGAATTGTGCCAATGAGTACAGGCAATAAGGTCCAGATACCAAGGCAATGATAAAAACAACAGAGCGCAGTGTGTATAATGCCAGTAATGATATTACCAGAGTAAAGCTGGGTGGAGCGCATGGCTTAACTTGAGAATGGTACTAGAAAGGCCATACTAGGTATAAAGTCCCAGTGTTTGACACCGAGTTCTCTGACACGGCAAAGCATATGCGTGCTAATAATAGAGCAGGACACACTTGGGAGATAATTAAGACTTCGCGTAACAGTGATCTATGATGCACAAGGCCTGGCAGGCCCGGAGCTTAGAGTTCTAGACTTTGTGATGTCAGAACTCAAGTAAATCCAAAGTCCCGGGGCTTCGGCCGAAGCGTGCAAGGCCTAGACAAGAAGCATGTTGACCTCACTACAATAGAATTCCCTAAGAGAATACCAGGAAGCGAGATAAGAGTCGCGGGGTAGGCTATAACTCCGAGGAGATGGCAACCAATGTCACTACACGGGTAATAGCCTTGGTAACCAATGCCGTGACACTCAGAGACAGGATCTGGACCATGGCCAGACTCCAGAGACAGCGCCAAGCTATGGCAGGATGATTGCAACATGCGCGGGTCGCAGGCAAAGGTACCCCACAGCTTAAATAATACTATATGGGGTGGTACAAATTTGTAGGACGTAAAATAGATAAATAGCGCAGTGTAATAGTAGTGAAGAAGTTTTGGACCCCGTTGTAGTCGCATGCAAGCCTCCAGCTTGACGCCGTAGCATCAGGATTAGTTTGTAACTTCGAGCAAGAGAATATACCTAGGATTGATATCATATTGAGTGAATTGAGTCGCACGCGAGGCATAGAAAGCTAAATGCGGCACTTGTGTGACTGTTAATTGGTTGGGTGACTTGAGCTCTAACCTGAGAAGAGGAGTTTAGTGTCATTGTGGACACGCTCTTGTGCTTTGAGGGTTTCTTGCGACGCGAGGCACTACAGGTGGCAGAGGTTCAAACCCTTTGGCTTGTTGGACGGTGTTATAAGGTTTTTGTGTGTCTCTGGATCGCATAGGTTAGAACCCTGTGGATCTACGATTGGTTTGGAAGCTTGAGCGTGTAGGTTTGAATCCTGTGGCTTTAGTGGACGGTCTTGTGAAGTGTTTCGGCTTAGAGCGCAAAGCTTTGAGTGGTGTGTAGTGTGATTCGAGTCATTTGGGGTCACCCCGCGTGTCGCTCGAGACTTCTTGAGGGTTTTGTGTACGTCTCTCGACGTTGCGTGTGTTATATTGCATCTTGCCTTGAGGCCCAGCGACGGACGTCGCTCCTCTTGTTATTAAAAGCCTTCGGACTTTGAGAGATCTAGATAGTTACTGCGCGCTATCACTATACGCGTGTATCGTATATTCTGAGAATCCCGTTGTTCTAATTCATTCTGCTTCTATCGCATCAGAATCCCCCACGAACTTGAGGGTTTGTGTGTGTAGTGTTGGGTGTGGGTGTGATCAGTGTCTTCGATGCTGTTGCATTTCTAGCTTGCATGCACAGAGTCTCTTCAGCGGTATACGGCTGCCTGACTGCATGCATAGGCCTGCCGACCTTCCAAAAGCGCCTTGTCCCCTACCAGACTCTTGCTCTCGACACTCAAGTCATCCCAGCACCATGCATGTCTTTCCAGCGAAATCAAGGTCCTCGACATCTCAGCGTTGAGAAGATTGACCTGCTCCCGCCATCGATGGAGACGCGCTCGACTCTTCATCCACTCAATGCACGTGGCTGAAAGGAAACATAAGATCAGCGGCATACCAGGCAACCACAGGACGTACCATCTCCCAATTCCTTGTCATTAGCACCAAACACTCCCTCTAAGGTCCAGATCCACCCTACCGTCCGATGCCCTTCCCTGGCACTTGTGACCTGTTCTGGCAACACTCTTCTTTTCTTTCTCGAATGGGTGGGGTCATCCTCTGTTCCATTGCCCACATCAATCAAAAACACAGCACCATCCATGCAATTGATGTCAGAATCCCTCAAAGGCTGTAGCTCTCCTCCCAAGGTCCCACTCCTCTCAAAGACAACAGTGCAGCCCGCAATACACGATATTTGGCCACAGTCGACTCCAAACGATGCTCCAAACAATCTACAAAACCCGCTGCCCAGGTCATGTGCACCTGCCCTCTCATGTTGCCGTCCCGGTATCGATATGCATCTCTTTTCATCTGAATCAAGCCACGCAGGGTCTCCAAGGCATCCATACACTGCACCTCGCATAGCTTCTCTTCAATGTCCGGCAAGTCTTCATGGCATCCGACACTTCTCTGTCCTGGGGCTAACAATGATGGCAGGTACAGCAGCTCGTACTCGATGTCAACATGTCCATCGATTCGAGCCCGCAAGTTCAACAGCAGGGCTGCAACACAGGGCATATACGCCGCCTGCATACCCTGGAACTGTTTGATCTCTCATTGTAATGTCGTACGCAACCTCTGCTGGTCATTTAGGTCGGAAACCGTGAGAGGATTCTCCTCCATTTCCTTGAAATCCTGTATCAACCGCCGCCTGTTAAAAGAATTAGAATTCTAAGCACGTATACTCACAAGAACGGGTTTGCTTACTGCTTATCCTCTAATAGCAGCCCCATGGCCACCGTCACCATGGGCCCTATCTCATGCAAGCACACGGCTCCCTTCTGCTCCGTGCGTCTCTCTTGTTCCTTCAAGCGATGCTTAACCACAGCCTCAGAGGTGTCTGTTCAATTACATCAGCCCTTGACACAAATGAAGCCAACTAGAAATACCCACATTTTACCTCCCTAAAGTAAGGGTTTGGCGCACTGTTGTCAGCCTCCCATGCCTCTACCTGGATGGTCCACTCCTGGGCCCAGTTCTTCTTAGCCGGCAAGCACTCCATAAAGATTATATGGGCCGCTGCCTGGTGCGCATGTTGTTTTACAGCTAATCCCAGCCTCTGATGCATGAGATGCCCTGATCCAATCTAATCAACATCATCATCCCCCAAAAAAGAAGAGCACGAACCAGTCCCCGTTACCTTCCTCCAATTATGTCCTCCCATCTGATCATCAATAGTGTCAAACCTTGCACTGGGACCCATCTCCTTGGTCGACGGCGCGCATGTATGCAGATCATCCCATGCCCACTCCACGCCCTCACCATCTGTTTGTGCGACACCCGGCTTGAGATTCATCGAGTATTGGCATTGACAGGCATACTTATGTGCTTTGCAATGCAACTTAGGCACACCGAAATCCATTACCACGTCGGGACAAACAGTGGCCTCTGCCGGTAGCTTCCTCAAGTGTTCGCCGAGCTTGGTCCACCATTGACAGGCAATGTCGTACGAGAAGAATATATCCTTGTTATTAGGGTGCGCATGGCGGATAGCCGAACCGGCGAGATAGTCCATGTTACAGTATCTGGATCCTATCAGTTATCAAAATGGAGATAGCCTTGTAACACGTACCTTTCCCTGATCTGTAGATCTCCCACAGCAGCTGGGAGGATGAACTCGTGGCGTGCACAGAGGAACATTCCCATGCTTGTGGCATGCAAACCCTTGTTATTTTTGGTCTCCGCATCAGCCAGAGTACGGAAGCCACTGCAGCTGCTAATCTGCAAACCACATGAGCAAGAGCCAAAATGATCGTCACCAAACACTTACATCCTTCTGCGTAGCGTACTTCTTGACATGAGCGATGTATGGCTCGTGTTTTACGTAGTAGGCCAAACCCGTATGAAGGCCAGGATCCCTCTCATGCGACGACTTCTTCATGTTCTTCATGCGGAAACACGCGTCGCCACCCAGTATTGGTCTGTAGATATATCTGCAACATGAATGAGCATGTGAATAGACTACAAGAGCACATACCCACCTCTCCTCGACCGGTGCCGATTCCCATCCCTCTGGAAGATTCTCGTCAGGATGGGGGCATGAGATGCATCGAATAGCGAGCGTCCCTGCCTCTGCCGTGGAGATTCCGTTGCATATCAGTCCCCGACCCACCCACTTCATCATTCTTAGATGCTGGAACTGCTGGTTCATGCGGAAAAACGAACGATATTGTGTCTGAGGCAAATACTCAGACATGGCCGAATCTGCAAGAAAAACGGCATGTACCGTCGGCAAATTGATCTCCGTGTTGTCCGTCGCATAGTTGATTCTGCGATAATACTCGTATGCCAAAATCTTCTCACATAAGGTTTGTATGTGAAAGTGCTTGAGCATCTCCAATGTCGCACAGGTCCTAGGAGCACGTGTCGTAGCTGGGTACCAGTCGAACCGAAGGCACTGCATGCAATCAGGCTTGCGGTGCTCACAGGCACAGAAGTCTACAGCAACCTTGTGTATTCCGTTGGTATGTAGCACAGTAAAGTCTGATGGTCCTGGCCACAGGTTGATGCAGTGCATATCCCAATGGCCCAGCTGAACATGCAATCCTAGGCACCTCAGGGATTCATCCTCGAAGAATGAACCGTTCCATTGCTGCCAAACCATGTCAGAATCCCATAGCAATCTCACCAGGTCACGCACACACACACCTGAATCCTGTGGAGCACCATTCGTCCATGTCGGCGCAGACAACACCTCACACACTCCAATAGACCAGCGCCACACTCGGCACAGCGTATCACTGGTTTGTTATCCCAATCCCACGCGCCGTCCTTGATTTCAAGACATGAAGGACAGTGGTCCCTGGGAACGGACCCCCTACCCTCCCCTCATAACAATTCTCTCAGATACTCCTCCCGATATCCTGGGCGCTCTGCAGTTCCCATCCATTCTAGCATTGGCGCATCCGAATTGGCATACCTCTTTGCTGACAGCGGTTTCGCTTGTTCAGCCGATGTCGGGCACTCCTCCGAGTCTGGAACGTTCTCCCAAACATTCTGGTCAGCGTAGAGGTCGTCCATGAGTGTCTTCCAAGATGGAAACACGCCCTCCTCGTCGAGATATTGGAGAAGTGGCACACCGTTACTCTCTTGAATGCATCTGGAATGCTGCGACACTGATATTGATCTGGAGGTCGGCACGGTGAACTGTCACTGTGCCTGGGTCATGTTGTACCGGTAGGTTGCAGGTCAGTTTTTCGCTGGTCTGCAGGCCATGGTGGGGTTACAGGTGGTTCTGCTTGTTTGGCCCTGTTTGAGAAAGCTAAAATCCTAGCACATAAACGTGTTGTCATACCTTTTTCGCCATTGATTGTACTCACTTCCATGTCTGCGCAAGGAGCAAAGCACGACAGCGAGAGCATGCAGACAGATGGAGGTCCAGGGTATGTCACCATTCCATTTCTGTCACCTCAGACGCCTGATTGCATCACAGCAATATCTCTGCCGAGGCACTGGCTTGGAATCAGAGTGCAGGGTAGGTAGCCTCGTCCCTGACCCTCCCCTTTCTCACCCTGGACAGATCCTTCTACATCTCCACCCGGTATGACATCAACCAGCATTTCTACGATGAGCAGGTGGAATGGATCGATGACAATGTCGACAATTTTGAGGAGGTGGTGATCGCTGGCCACCACTTTTTGTGGTTGGAACCTTTTTATGAGGCTTGGTTTCGACGCTGGCCAGAGAATGAGGATGGCATGTACTGTGCCGCGGAGGAGGCCGACGACATTGTCGAATGTAAGAAGGTCAGTTTTCGCCCATCATCACTGCCATCTCTCTGATTGATTGCGATCTCTCTTCTCAGAATATTTTGCGTATCCTGACCATGCGCATCGAGGCGAGATGGAATCGGCTGCGGGAAGATGAGGAGGAGGATCCCCAAACAGTGCAGATCAGGCTGGGCATCCTAGACTACCTCCATGAATTTTTAGACCATGACTTCAATTAGTGATTCAATACCTTTTTACAATGAATTGGTCAGTGCAACAATTTTCTAAGACTCTCCCTGTGTGCGAATGGTGTCAATTGAATATAGCTAGCTACGACAACACTACAAAGGGGGCTCCTCCAGCTCAAAGTCTGTCAGGAAATCGACTTTCCGACCCTCGGGTGTCTCCACCACATAACGATCGCTGTCATAGCCAGGCTCATCAAACTTTGCCCAATATTGCCTGCTGGACGTGCCTATGGGGGTAGGGCGAGGATGGCCCGGGGGACCGCAACGAAGGATGGACATGCCGGCGACCACAGTCTTGGCTACCACAGCCTGGCGCTTAGCCGCATCTGCATCCATGCACTTGCGTCGAGCCTCTTGCCACTTCTTGGCGCCCTCGCTAACCGTGTCGGACTTGAGCGTCCACATTGTCCACAGGAGCATACGGCTTAGGTCCTGTGACAGTGTAAGCATGACATTCCTCCTGCTGAGCAAAAACTCGCCTTTTTGCAGGCCCACTGGGCAGCATCGAGGTCCAACCCGGTCAGGGACAGATCCTCTTGGAACAGTCTGAACCACTCCTCGTAGAACGCCTGCAAAAATTCGAGCTCAGCTGCTCCCCCCTCGCGCTTGGCTGTCTTGTATTCGGCCGCCTTTTTCTGGATGTACGTGCGCTGCTCGGGTGTGTAAAGAGGAGGGGGTCCTTCTAGCTAGGATCGCACAAATGATCAGTGATTTTCAAAGATGTGATTGAGATGAGATCAGTACCTTGGGCATTGCGCAGAGGTTTTTCAGAGGTAAAACAAATTCGGAGGTATTTGGTGATTTCAGATCCCATCAAGGGTTGTGTGACCTGCGCTGACTCATAACTGTACAGTTATCAGCAGTGGCTGCGGGGACTGCCATGAGCTCAGCAAGCTCTCAATGTACGGGCGACAACCGACGTGGACACAAGAAAACATGAGCCTGCCGCCTGCTTTAACCCACCGCCAGGATGATCCTAAGTAGTGTCTTTTTGTTCCCATCCTACTGAAAAGAGCTAACCTTCGACGCCAGGATGAGAGCCATGGCATTGGCCCAACTGTGCCTTACGTGGTGGCCATCGTTGGATCGCCTTCAATTGAGGTATGTCATTTCAAACCTCGGAGCATTGCGTTGCATGATCGTTCCACATCAGGCTGCCCAAGTTCTGCCCAAGCTATCATTTTTGCATCAGACAACATCATCCATATTTCCGGTTCCGTGCGGGGTGGGGTGGTTAAATGATGAGATGGTGGAGAGAGTGTGGTTGCAGTATTCCCCGCCCATGGTCCAGCCTCATTCAATCAGAGCACGACTTTAGTCACCGTAGAGTACACCTGAAATGCTAATCCATCCTTGCTTCCAATCATTTTTGCACGAATTTATGAATCTGGTAGCCACATCTATTACACAGTTACTCGAGAACTCGATTTAAATCCCTGACAAGCGTATCAAACACGTCGAGATTAGTGCTGTCACCCGGTGATGAGCCTCCAGGCTCTGTACGCTCAGAATTCACGGATTTTACCTGCTAATTAACATTGCCATCCCTTCAACGGCCTTTCAGCAAACCAATGATTGCACACCCACTGATACCACTTTCATCCTACGACAACCACTCCTTACGCGCTTTGTTATCCATCCCATCTTGCCATGCATCATGATTGCCGTACTTCATCACGGCAAGGCACCTTCGATCGACAATCATCCTAATATGGAATTGACACATCACTTAGAAGCACCTAGTTGACGTGCTCATTAATCACTTAATGAAAATGACGTGATTGACGCGAGTACCCTCGCAGCTACGGCAACTACAGACCGTGTTTACTAAGGCTGTTACTTCGCCAAGGCCTCAAAGAAAACGTACCCCCACACGTACTCCTCAGCACGATGACTATCGCCCAGAAATCCACAGCTAAACAGCACCTAATGATCTGCTCATCGCTCAGCAAAACCATATGGTTCGCATCCATACGTGGTAACGTCAACAAGTTGCTGTTACTTTAGAAGACCAAGGACCATATGTTTTCTACAACTCTTTACAAAGCCAAGGCCTTACAGCCTTACTAAGTCTTGCATATTTACTCTATTTATAAATCTGTACTTGTAGTATAAAAACTAGCTAGAAAAACGTAGCTAGGAGTTGGATGACCAGTCTATCGCAGTTCATCTCAGTGCACTATGTCAATTAGCGCCAGTAAACTACGTCTATTTGCCGTTCTACGACAATACACCGTTTACCCCAGTATATTCATGATTGCACGTCAACTCTTAAACTCACCAGAGTTATTCCGCGGTTCTTAACTGTGAAGAGTCCTTCCACACTCGCTCTTCACTCTTAACACTATTGGTGCACGCTCATATTGTGCCAATACGTGATCACCATGCCATACCTCGTCTCCGTTATCTTTTATAGGCCGTCATCGTTTCACCTTCGCACCATTGGAGTTTTTACAGTTTCACTTTCGCCATCGTTATCATCGCCCACTTGGGTAGTCTCAGAGCAGACTTAGGATCAGTTTCAGCCTGTTTTTGTATAGTATCAGTCCCTCGAGTGGACTTGAAGGTTAGTTTGACATAGGATAGGATCGTTTCAGTACCAGATAAGTTTCAACATCGACTCAGCACCATCGCATCGTATAGGCCCAGTATCATCACCAGTTTTCGTAGTTCAACGTTTTCCCTCGCCATTCCACTCTCAGCACCTTGTTCAACGTTTTCTCTCGCCATGCGTAGCCCCACTCCGTACTCTCATTGACACATTCGCTCATAGACTATTGTCAACCGTTTAGTCTATCTCCCATCGTTCTCCCCACTCCGATTATCGTCGCACAACATTTTCTAGTCTTGTCTCGCGTTTCTGTATACGGATCCATGGTATTCACGTCATACCTGCTTCCGTTCCCTCTCATTTCGAGAGAACCCTACCGACTTATAGCCTTAGCATCTAGTACTTGACTACCAAGCAGTACTACTTCGCAGACTTAAAGTCGCAGTGTATTCTTGTGTACAGAGGAATTGATTTACTGCATGGAGGTGCCTCGAACCACTCGCACACACGATCACCTTGATTGCCATGCTACTACGTTAACTTGTCCAATCTCATTCTGAGTTGGTGTTGCCATTGCCATGGAAGTCTAGGCTCATCACTGGATCCTGTGCTGGCTGCTCCGGCATGTCCCCCCACCCAGTGGTATTCTCCCATGTACCTGATCCCCATCCTCTCTCCCCATCAGCCTGGAGGCTACCTCCCCACAGATGGCCTTTGTCGTCTGAGATCGGCCTCGCATCGCCCCACCCCACTGGACTCCAGGTCCGTTGGTTCGTGTCGTTCGGAGGGCAGGCCATGTGTGACTCGTTGGCAGCAGGCACACAACAGGGCCGGTTTGACACATAGGGAGTGCACATTTGTAGCTGCAACCGCTCCCATTCTTCCAGGGCTGCGAACGCAGCCCGGACGAACTAAGATCGCATCAGTCTGGTATCACTGGGTGGCCTGAAATAGCACTTACGCGACGCAGAGATTGCTCTCCGAACTCAGCCGGGTCGAAGTCCGGATGGGCGACCTCGAAATCCATGGCCATATGTTGCATCCAGGCATCGTGTGGCTCATCAGTCTGATCCCTGTACAAGTCATACCGCTCCTCGAACCACAGCAGTTGTGAGGATGTCCTAAACTAATGAAAGTGTGTCTTGATGCATTCAGGGTTGTACCTTTTTCATATGCATTTGATGTGAGACTCGGATGTTTTTGTGGTGAAATGCAGTCTGGGTAGCTGGATAGAAAACCGGTCACCACATCACAACTGTACAGTTGTTACAGTCACAAGGCGGGACATTTTCACCAAATCAAATGCCGAAAAATAATTATATTAAATGTGCAAATACGCTAGAGAACCCGCCAACCAAGCACACCTGAGTTCGTCGGGTCCACACATGGCGGTGCATAACAGATCCTCCAATAAGATGACCACCCCTCTCAGACGTTCGACCTCAACATTCAGTAGCTTCCACCATGGAGAGCAACCTTCCTTCTCATACGCGCGAGTGGCTTTCATGCTGCTTTTGTGATCGAGCATGGTGAAACTGTTGAGGATTGCACTGATCACCTCTGTGGGGTTGTCATTGGCTGATGCCTGTGCGTACACCCCCACCACAAAAACTTCTGGAGGCTGCCCCAACAGAAGCACATCGAGCTTCTTGCGAATAGCCATAGCTGCCATGTCCTCGTTGCAGGGACCATTGTCTGCAGCACCTGACCTGTGAGTGAGTGAATGTGAGTCATATCGTTGGAAATGCTGGTTCAGACTATGCACCCACCACCTTTATCAGTTGGGCCATCATTCGCCACGCGACGAACACGCTTCGGCTTGGTACGGAGTTTCTGGCGTCTGTGGTAGGCCTGGACGTCGGCATGAGTATCACAATATTGCCGGTGAACCTGACGGTATATAGTCTCTCGATTGCTGACAGGGAGGATGAGTGGTGAGAAGCCCAACAGGTAGAGGGCCATAGTTGTACCGGTCGTAATACGCTTGCTGAGTAGCGGCATGAGCCTCCACCCATTCGGTGAAAGTGAGATACTTGTGAGGCCGGCCACATTTGCGCCTTTCAGTTTGTGGTGGTAAGGAAGCGGTGAAAGCAGAGGCAGATGGATCCATGTGGTCGACAGTCAAGGGGTATTTGCCTGAAAGAGGCGGTCCCTGGTCTGTGTGCAAGCTACTGATAAAAATTCATTTTGTTAGGAAGGAGCGAGACGCACGTAAATATGAGGGTACCCAAGCGTCAATGAGAACGTTCAGCATCTGCCCGGAAGAAAATAGAGCCGGAGGGGACAATAAGGGTCACGAGAGGGAGGTGCTACATGAAGCATGGGCCTACGATCATTGATTCAGTAGGGAAGTTGTGTCAAGGTCATCTACTGACTTTAATGTGACTTTAATTTGTGGAGCAATTTCTTGGCTTGCTTGAGTAGGTGGGACCATTTCCTACTATAATAAGTCTGAGAAAACAGTATCGATGATTTACCGGACGGTTTGCACCATGAGGACTAAGTGAAAAAAAGTCGGGAGCCTTGTCTTTGTTCACAGAGTGGGTAGTTTTGGGTTGAGTGGGCCACAACAGGTCCAGCTATTTGTTGCTGGTAAAGATGCCCGGGTACTTACTGTCGGTAAAACCGTCCGATCAGACCGATCCAAAAACCATAAACCTTTGCATACACTCGGAGTCAAACTCAAACTCACAACAATTATATTGGCAGAATAGAGGATTTACCACTTAAGCTATGTTCCCTTGTACATATGAAGGTCTATTTCAATAACTATCAATGTCATTTAATGGGACTCATATAAATGGACAATAATTTGCTGAGTTACCCTCTAACTGCATACACCGACAGAATGACCGGAAGGTGAGGATTGACACATCATTGCTGTGGTGCCAACCTGACTTCTCTCTCGCAGGAACTGGGCGAGAGGGTCTAGAGCACATTGGTTGAAGAGTCACCTCCAAGGTTTTCGTGATGTGCAGTCACAAGGGAGGTATGCAGTCGCTGACTACATGAATGTAGGAGTCACGCAATACCACGAGACTTACCATTGGGAGTTACCTTTGACAGAGGAACCGCAACTTCCGATGCGCGACCCCAGCGAGACGCTAAGCCCGGAGAGAGAGTTTCTGCATGTGGAGCATGTCCGTCGCA
Organism: Armillaria altimontana; assembly: GCA_022818075.1. Classification (NCBI taxonomy): domain Eukaryota; kingdom Fungi; phylum Basidiomycota; class Agaricomycetes; order Agaricales; family Physalacriaceae; genus Armillaria; species Armillaria altimontana. Next base: position 1,677,275 of record JAIWYR010000003.1, read on the forward strand.
TGCAAATGGTGCGTCCGTCCACTTGGGGGTGTAACCATGCTGACATTGACTTATAGATGATCTTCTTTTGGTGGAAGAATCGAGCAGCGCAGTCTTGACGTGCTTGTAGTCAGTCCGGTCAATAGTCGTTTCTCGGAAAGTGAAAAGTGAAAATATTTTGAACATGTCATTGAAAGTGCATGCGGAGTACCCAAACTAAGCGAACTGAGCTTGGTGTGACATCCATGAAGTGATTTGCAAGGTGAATGGCATGGTATACTGTACAGTTGAGGGATTTAAGGTTCAATGTACCTATTTCAGGAGCCAATGGATTCACAGGGGCAGCGAGGGGAGCAGAGTCCGAGGCGTTGACGACGTGAGCACTTTGACTTTACCTCAAACTCACTGCAGCTGACAACACCCCTAGTCTTAATAAAAAGGCTCCAGCCCTTGCTGTAGCAAGGGGAACCTAATTAATTATTCCTCACTGTAGCAAGGCTCTCTACAGCAAGCTCTCTTCACATTTGAATAGGCGCATGCTGCCCACACATGCCTCCCAGACACTCTGTGATGTTGGCAAGCCGCTCAACATGTCCCAACTGGCCGACTATCACTACCTAAAAAAGAAAATGGGTTGTACAATATTTAAAGCTACGCTACAATTACTACAACACATCTTGTACCATATTACTTCTACATGTCTACAGGAAGTGCTGTATATCCATCTGTAGGCGCATCATTGGAAGCCACCATGTCCGAATCAGAACTGATACCATCCTCGTCCGCACTCGCACCCTCCGCCTGTAGATCCAGCATCATAGGTGCTTCCTCCGGACGAGCCCATCTCCCCTCAAAAGCATGCCATGTTTGTTCTCATAACTTGACCTGCTTCCATGCATACGCCTCTCGCCCTCGCCGAACCTCCTCGGCAACTGGCATGTCACTTTGTTGTGTTAGCGTCTCCCATTGCTTGGCCTCGAACCTCAGTGATGTTATCGTCCGCTTCATCTCCTCACAAAGAATCTCTACTTCCTCTATCCATCGGGATTTCCTCGCTAGGGCCTTTGACCATTCCACTCTGACGGCTGCGCACATTCATAAGCATCTTTCGAAAGGAGATATAAACCACTTACATTCGTGCATGCCCTGATCTACCTCGCTTCCCGGGCCCCCTCCTGCTGTCCAAATCCACATAAGCTTCTGTGCTACAGGTCTAGCTTGTGCTCTGCTTTCTCGACCTCCAACCCTTCCCAAATGTTTTGTCGCTTTCGCGTCACGCTCTACTTCATGCATGGGAGCAATATCCTCTGGCTCCAGCCTTCTGAACACTCCGCAACTCTCCTCGCCACGTAACGCCACCATAGCCGCCCGTGCCTGCCTGTACTTCTGAGCTGATATGTTTATGCGGTCCGTAACTGTATCAATGAGGGTACAAGCTCTTGTAGACCTTTCCTGACCTACGACGTCTGTTCCTGTACCTGATAAGATGTTGCTGTGCCATAAGCTTTGTTTGAATGGATGCAAGAGCGTCCGAACATTGACCTTCCCATAATTGAAACTCGGCATGGTACGGAGCAGGCTCGGAAACGAAAAGACGCTCATCCTCCAGTACTTGAGATGGCAACCACAGCTTTACCTCCTCTGCCATAGGCGCTGCATCATCTGCATCCTGCAGAGTCTCCTCCTCCTCTATCAGTGCCTTCACCCCGGGCATGTGAACAGCCTGCATCTTGTGGAAGGAACCGAGTTTCTTGAAAAATGAGATACGCAGTGCGTGAACCTTCCCCTGGCAGTGAATCGTCACATTTGAAGATTGGAGCTCAGAGAAGATGCAACGTCTAAAAAACGAAGGGTAAGAATCACAAAATAGAGTCCAATGCAAGGACATACTGATCAACTTCCAGCTCCAAACCCATACTCAAGAAAGCGCTCATGCTCACTTTCTTGACCACCTTCAAACCCTTCGTAATCTCCTCCAACTCCTCGCTTCATAGCTGCAGTCTAACCTGCGCCTCCGTCATTCGGGCTATAACGATGCATTAGGAGTATTCTATTGAAGGAAACTTTGTCGTACCACTCGTCTCTTGAGCTGCATATGGGGAGGGCCTCGAATGATCCACTCGCCAGTCGTCGACTTTCTTCTTCCACTCTACCCTCAGGTCTCGCTTCAGCGTCGAGTCGATGTCTTGGAACTCCTTGACTTGAGCGTCCTGCTCAACTAGTGCAATCTTCAGACGCAGGTGTAGAGTCTCTCCCAATCCAACATTCTTGCAGAAATTATGACGATCGACCCGATCCTCGATGGCATCATGTCGAACTTCTGGGTGCATCTCTTTGGTCTGCCATGCCATCGCATTGAACGCTGCCCATGTTCTCTCCACGCCTTCCCCATCCGACTTCCCGACCCCGTCCTGATACAAGAGCGAGTTTTTGGTCTTGCACTTGACTACATGTACGTCGCCATGCCATACTGGAAGGGCGACATCCACAAAAGGAGACCTGTCATCTCGTTGCAAAGCAATGGGAAGCTTCTTGCACCTCTCTTCCATGTTGATTTTATATTGACATCCGACATCATAAGATAGTGTTACGTTCTTTACTCGTGCTGTCTTGATAGATGACCAGAAAATATAATCCATATTGGCATACCTTATCAAGTGGGGTCAGCCGGATGTCAAAGCCATGAGATACTGCACTCACCTCTCACCCTTCAGGAGGTCCCCAACCCCCAAAGGTCTAACCAACTCGTGGCGAATACAAATGCACCCACCCATGCCTGTACACCGCAAGCCTGTTGACAGTTGGGTATCTTTTTGCATTAACGCCGCAAATGTGATACATGTACTAATCTTGGGAGTGTTAGTGGCAACAAAGTAAGAGAAAGAAAGGACTCCTACATCAGTTTCGTTGACATACTTCTTCAGATGATCGAAGTAGTCATCATTCGGCACTTGATAACCCAGACCAGAATACAGCGCGCCGTCTTTCTTGTGTTTGTTGCACTTTTGAAGTCTGTTCTTAAGCCAAAAGTTGGCATCCATCCCGACAAGAAGACGATAAAGGTATCTGAAAAAAGGTATGATTAGCCGGGAAACAGTAATCAAAAGCATGACTCACTGTTTTGCTGCAGGAAAGTCTCTCCATCCCATAGGCAGATTGACCCCTTCACGCGGGCATGCCCAGCATGCGATGGCTACTGAACCTTCCTCAGCAGTATCGATACCGGCTTTCAAATGACCTATGCCAGCCCTTTTCAGGCGTTTCAGATACGCCCATTGCCTGCTCATTCGTCCAAATGCTTTATATCGGTCTGGAACCCATTGCATCCCCCATGAATCCACCTTCTGCTCCAGCATAGAGACATAATCACGCACGTTGATGTTTGCCACTACGCTGAGCAAGTGGAAAGTGTCCAAACATTCAAATGTAGTGCATGACCTAGGCTCTGCCATTGTTGCTGGGTACCATCCATTGCGCATGAGCTGGCACCATCAATTCTCGCCATCAGAAACATCGCAGGCGCACCAGCGCCTGCATATGGTATGCACTCCATTCACATGGAGAATTGTCAACGTCTGTGGTAAACCAGGGATGGGACATTGCATGCCTGCATGTCCTAGTTGGAATACCAAACCCATCTCCTTCAAAGTTGTATCCTCCCAGAATCGGCTGTTCCAGCGCTACAGACACACAGCGATGAGCATCAAATAAATAGAGTCACGGATCCACGTACTTTTAAAACATGCAGAGGAGTACATGCATGTCGCCGGAGACTGCACGCCTTGCATTCCAAAAATTCGCTGCAAGTTTCGCATCGAAAGAGATCGTCAACTTGTGAGACAGAAGACATGGAAGCTTTGGTGGTGGGCATACGACTCGACAGCCATGCTCTGCAGCTTGCGCAGCTCGGGTGGATGGTATGATTGCCAAATTCCTCTTGTCGTAGCAACTCGTCTAGAAAGTCTTGACAGAACGGTAACCAGGCATACATAGGATTGTCCTAGCAGAAAGTGAGTTGACCTTGCGGCATGAGATAAACTTTAAGCTTACCGAACTTTCATATCGCTTCCTCTTGCCTGTTTTTGGATCCAAGTCCTTGACGAGCTCTCCTGATACATCCATGGCGAACGCTGGAGCATATTGCTTCCAGCCAGACATGTCAAAATCATTGGAATACACCTCATCTCGTCCCTCGTCACCCCCAAAATCACTCACCGCCTCCCAAGCCATCACATTCTCCTGCTTACTGCCTCGTAGCCTTTGCTTCTTCTTGGGAGGTTGTGCAGACACATACTGTCGAGCCCCATCTACAGACAAGTCCACCGTTTGATGTGCAAGACAGCTGACACGGGAGGTACTCGGCACAGTATTGCCGGTATCAAACTCAAAGTCGACCCCCTCCAATGCTGCTCCACGTCGGCCTCCACGATTTCTTCTGCTCATTTCCCCGAAGTTCTTGTCTTCAAATTGTGCACGCTCTATGTGTTCATATTGCATACGTCTCCGCGTGAGCCAGGTATTATTGTGCAAGTTCGACATTGCTGTTGACATTGAGCATGTGGTGTGATTTGAAAGGGTTTGGTAAATACCTGGGTTGAAAGGTAAACTGGTCGCCATCCTCACAGGTGCCAAAGTGCCACACCCTCCTGCATTTATAAATTCTTCGGCGCAAAATCAGCCTGGCTTCACTACCACGACCACCTCCATGGACGACTCACCTGTTAAACTATCTGTTGTCCATACATCTGCTATAAGCGCAGATAGCCCGGTCCCACCAGATGAATTATCTGTCGCCCGTCAAACAAACCCAAAAAAGAGAGGCAGGTCGAGCACGGTTTCCACCATGTCGTCGCACGAGTCATGGTACATTTTTGTTTTTGTCACTAGAATTGGGGGTTCTGAAATGCGACGCAGCTTAATGGACTGTGTACTAAATGACAGATATCGACGCACCCTTTGTCGTGTCTCTCACCTCCAAAGACAAGGTCGTACGTCACACCATGTAATCCCTGAGAAATGTATTGACTTCATGTGCCCATCACAGGTTATTGGTGAAAACTCTCGACACCAATTTTTGACTGAAACGCCGGAAGTTCACGTGTGGACTGGAGCCTCGCACATTGCTAATTCCCCTGGATGGGGAGGTTGTTGAGAGGTCTTGGGGCGTCGTTCATTCATCGGATAGCATGGGGAATGGTGAGATTGTGGAGAAGCACTGGCCTCGATCTGCTGCTGGTTACATCAACTCAGAGTCCATCAAGAGAGTCTGGTCCCAGTTCACCCTGATGAGATATTTCTGATGGAAGCGAAGGGTTGGTGTCAAGAAAAAGAGTAGGGTTCCATAGGGTTCAATGATCCATGGTGCCCATGTAGTCTCATCGTAGTACTTGAAATTATACATGGTCGCCATGATTTTGGTACTTCGGTTAGAAGGAAGTTTTCACAAGGGGCCCTAGCACATGTTCGGTTGTTTCCGAAGTCCAGACTCAGGATTCAAACATGTAACTTCGAAGGAAATCCTGCCGTTACAGCATGCATTCATCATCACATGGTGCGGTGTTTTGAGGGGTGACCATTGAGATTGAGGCTTTCTTGCTCCATCATCTTTCATGGATCCTTTTAGCACGTTCACCTATGGATATCCTTGTGAGTATTGGTATTTCATGTATTTTTGGCTGGAGCTGATAATAATTGCAATGTAGCAGGACAGATGCCCTTGGGAGGTTTCCCATTCATTACCACTACCGTCATTGCCGCCACCGCCGATATGGATGAATGCAAACCCCCCCCGACTCAAGACAGGGTTCTGATAACTACCAGCGTTGTGGTGTCTGTTTCTCTCAAATATAGCCCTGGCAAGAATATCCATCTTCGGGATATATATTGTTTATTGACAATAGCTCAAGCACCCACTTGTGAGCTCTTTCAGGTCAACTACACTGACCATGCTGACTCCCGCATCTAGATGCTTGAACCCGTTTTGTATTTTGGGCTTTACCTTGCGAATTTGTACCCAAGCAGAAGCATATCTGTCCCCGTTATCATGCTTGGCACTACGTTCCATGTGACTTGGCTGCCCTGGTGGTGGCGCTGAGAATTCCTTTCGTCATTGCTGAGTGCCTCAAATGTGGCGAATGGATGGACATATATCATGTGGAATATGAGAATACTATAGTTTGTAGGATGGAGTGCTGCGGGCTTGTACTAGACTTTTATCCACACATACTTGAATAGTTCTCTCTACCTATGGAACAATGGTCATTCATCTCTCGAAATAAAGGTAATCTCACACTTGCGACGCTTCCATCATTGAATACAAATTGCCTGCTGTCAAGCACAATCACACCGGACTCACGCAACGAGATAACCGATTCTGTGACTAATAAATTCCTTCCGCGGCTGATTCCCATGCCAGGGCACCCTTGATGGGTTGCCAAATCTTAGCAGATGAAATCAGCACGATCGCCCGCACTATCATGATGTCACTCGATTCCCAGAGCAAGGGAAAGTGTATGAAGGATGACTATGGAGTGCCATCATGTAGAATACGAACTGTAAAGAACTTGAGATCCATACAGGTTGTGAGATCTCGTAGGTTCAAGGATCAAGTCTGACTGATGCATAATGGAAGAGTGGAAGTAGCTCATCTTCAAGCGTAAAGTCAGATTAACGGGTAGCCCTATATTGTACTTATGAAGGTTTAATACTCACTATTATCCGGTTTTGCACTTCTCAAGTTGGTTGGGATGTGATTGTTGCCAAAGCGAAGACTGCCAAGTGCATGCAGCAGAAGAACTTGAAAGGTGAAAGTTGTAACTTAAAGCAAAGGGTGAATGCTAAGATGTATGACTGGTTTTAATCCGTAAGTATTTAAGCTATGTATTGCCATCACTTCCTTACACCTACATACTACTGAAACAAGATGGTATTAGCCGATTTGGAAGATATCACTTGTCAGGTGTGAAACTGGATTGAGATGGGGGTGTTATGTGGATGGCTTCGTATGGCTACTATACATCATTTCCAATCATGAACTTCTTAGGGCTACCAGCTCGATTCAAACGGTCAAATCAACATCGACGTGTGATTACTAGGATATGACATGCACACTAGAACACCCTAGCAATGATGAAGACACTGCTATTCCCCTGAACCAGGAGGTACATTTACAATAGATTGTCGCCTTCAACATTGACTTCACTCCGGCAACTACATCAGGACTTGGCACTCCCATTTTTCTCTGGGACTTATTCAGGACATTACAAAGCGAGGTAATATTTGGATTACTGAGTGTTCTACTGACTACGTATCACGCTACCGGGGGAGGAGGGAGAGCTTTTACCTGACCTACATTCAATGCCTTCTGGAATTTATCATGCACTACTTGAAGTGTTTTGAATGACTCGGGCACAGCCCCAGTAATACCCAGGACATTCAGGCCTGATTCAACGCTGCGTTAAGAGGGAAAGTCAGCGAGGACTACCACCAATCCAGAACACTTACTATGTCAGGTAGATCCCTGGGGAAATGCCCTTGAAGACAATGTGCCACCGGGGATCTGTTTGTCCCGAATTCAGTGGTGTTTGATAGGCATTTTCAGGCTTCATTAGCATAGCTTCAGGCTTCGGCATTTCCACCAACGGAGCCCGAACAGAGACAAGGTCACCCCTGCGCCACCATCGAACCCATCCTTTGGACAGAGCGTAGGCTTCGGCGGCGGCATGAGTCTTGTAAGAAAGGTGAAGCTTATAGTGGACGCTGGAAGTCCAGCTTTCACAGGTGGACCTGAGGAGATATAATGAGACCGTCGTGCACAGAGGCTGTAACATACCATTGGTCACATACACCAGTGTTTTTCCCCAAGAAAACAACATGGAACTTGGTGCCGCGAGGTCGACGCCGTTTGTGCTTCAAAGTAGCCTTAGCCTGGCTCCTGGGCTGATCATGAAGGATTTGAGCGGCCTCCAACCTTTAAATTTCAGCTTGGCATCAGTGTGATACATTCAACTGAGAGTTGGGTCCTTACCAATCCGGTGTACAGAGTACTTGAGAACTCGTTTGAACGACATATTGAGTACGATCCCGAAAATTTATGTTGCTCAGACACTTGGCAAGCTCATCTGTATTTGCTGTTGACTTTGGCTATAGACCCGAGCAATATAGAACTCACCCGCAGCAGTAATGGAGGCGGCGTTCTGCGATGGTAAGGGGTCTTCATCCGATTCCACGCCAAATGTGGAAGCAGCATTATAGAAATAATCTTTGTCGCTGTTGGAGTCAAGGAGAATGATTTCGAGGCTAGAGTCGGACTCTGGCTCCCTAGGGGACCGAGGCTGCTGAGGAGGCGGTTGCTGATCCATGGTATACTAGGGTTGTGGCTACTCTATCCTTTATGCAATGAGATTGGAACCCAGATGCTGGAAGAACAATGAATTTGTATCAAAATGTAAATACATTGTCATACTATTCTATCCAACTTGCCCACCGAAAACTAGTCTAACAAGAAGCATGAGATTAACCTCACTATTGCAAATAAATCAAACCATACGTTCAGATGATCTCGAGGTCCCTGGAATGCCAGGCCCTGTTGAAAGCGGCCATGGCTTCTTCCTGAGAGGTGAACATTTTCTGGGACCCTCCCGACACAGTGAGAGTAGCGCAATTGGCAATGAACCTGGGTAGGGATGCTTTAAAGGTGGCGATAGCTATAAAGAAAAAGAAACCTACGCATCTGGGAAGACACCAACAAAGCGCCCTTTGTACACAGCGTACCATCTTTTGCTTCGGATCACGTTGGTGGTACTAAGGGGATTGGGAGGCCATTCAGTGAACTTGACTCCGGGAATGCAAGTTGAATCTTCGCTCGGAGTGAGCACACTTGCGATTGCCACTGAAGAAATATGTTAGCGAGAGGTGACATCGGCAACACGTTGAACTCGTACTGGCTTCCTGGGGGGTGATCATGGTCGATGCCGACGAAACAGTGGCGGTATCAGTCCCAGTGATCACCTCAGTATCGCTGTCTTCAGAGTCAGACAATGCAGGCTCTCCCTGAGCCAATGGAGGGGATGGCGACGGTGCCGGAGAAGTGGTAGTAGTAGCAGGCGATGACTCAGACTCGCTGGATGTGGTCACAACACCTGCAGAGGTATTGGTGGGGGCTGCGACCATGCCTTCTTGCTGTTCGGACATTGTGATTTGGATGAAGGAGTATTTCACTCTTTGTCCTCCTTTTATAGTGGGTAAATGAGAGTCTGACCAAGAACTGTACAGTTGCATGTTACCTGGTAGAAATGAAATACCGGGTCGTGCAAGAGAGCCACATGGCTTCCAGTTTTTTTTCCTGTTCTCGTCATTTCATCTCCTGAAAATGGGTAAGAAACAGCGCTTGAAAAAGGAGGAGAGAAAGAACTTGAAAGGGTGGGCAGAAGGTGGTCGCGAGAGGATTCTATCCAAGCACGTCCTGCCATACTCTGACTGCCTTGAACTCGGTTGGCGCGCTGAGCTAGCCTGCTTGGCAGAAATCTATCGCGAATATTACTTCCACGTCGGTTGGCGCTTGCTGGACCATGAGGAGCCTGCACAACCTTTTCGTTTATACGATCCTCATACGCCTCGCGAACACAAAGACCTCACACCGGAGGAGGCAAAACAAGAACATGAATGGGTGGAAAAGATCGATAAGGTAAGCGCTATATTGCAGATGTATTAGCTACTTTAACTGATGTTTGTGTTCACTATAGCACATCAGGCGTTGGCTGAGATATCGCGCTCGCAAACTTCAAAAGAAACAGCTCAAGTTGCAGTGTAGTATGCTCCATGATCCGTGGAACCTCTATCTGGCTAAGCTTGCCAGTATCATGAAACCGCCAAAGGTGCGACAAGCGTACCAGGAGTGGTTCACCGAACCCGAGAACACGAAGCTTGTTGCAAACATTGTGGCTGAATGATGGGAGAAACAAGTCACTGATGGAACGACTGCGGATGGTCCGAATGCAGGCCTTCGGATGGCAGTGGCACGCGAACTGTTCCAGGCCCTGGAGCCTGAGGTGCGAGAGCAGTGGAAGGAAAAAGCTAGGGACGTCGCAGACCACAATAAGAGGGAATATGTGAACCTTTTGAAGGCTCCTCTGTCGAAAGATCCTGTGGAGAGACAACTGTAAGTTTGCTGTTTACCACTTGTTATGGACATGTATTTACCCTTTTCGAAGCTGCATCAACAACTTACTGGCTTTCACGGCACCCTTGTTACGAGGAATCTCCGAGAGGACCAGTTTGGCTGTGTTCATGATAGTCGGGGGACCAATGCCGAGAAATGACAGACAGCTAGGAACATTAAAGTGAGTTATCATTGGTCACTATGTGTCACACACTGACCTCGTATGCTTGATAGCTTATCATGGCAGAAGAACCTTGATGATAAGCCTGTGGCGTGGCCGCACTGGGATGTGAAGAGGTTCAAAGAACAAGTCCAAGATTTCTTCTTGGACTTTTTGCACACTGTGTACACTGCAGACAACTGCGAGAAGGCCCACTTACCAGAGGGCAGATCCCAAGATGTATACAGATTCGATGATGAGCTGAAGGGTGTTAACCAGGACTTAGACAACGTTTTGGACTCGTCATCAGAGGACTCAGACTCGTCAGCCGAGGAACAGCCCGATGCCACAGCATCACCACCTCATAAACGTAAACGCATGGCAGCGAAGGGTATTAAAGTGGCGAAGGCGATGAAGGAATCAGTCCAACGTGGTGGAAAGGGCTCCAACAAGGAGAACTTGCCAGCTTGCGATAGTGAGATTGATGAAGGGAGCAGAGCATGTGCGAACAAAAGCATGCGACCAAAATTGAGTGAATACGAACATCAGTGAGAGGAGAACATAGCGGCCATTGCCAATCATCCTTTGATGAAGGAAATCAATGAAGATCTGGCGCGTATGCACACCCAGAAGCCAAAACCGAAGCCAAAACCACACCCCAAGAAGACTACAACCACAACCTCTGGGCCTTCATGATCTTCCACCAGATTAGCTGGTATACAAAACAACAACGGTACTTCGAATGACAAGGTCACTTCGAACGTGGATGGTGGCAGCAAAGATGAAGAGGCAAGCGGGAACGTGAGAGATGTTTGTGGCGGCGACATAGTTGAGAGCACTGGGAATAGTGGGGGCGATGTCACCATGACGGACGCGACGGACTCCAGTGGTGATAGACCTCTGCTAGAATCGAGTTCAGTAGGTGGTGGCACAGAGACTACCAAAGATGCACCATCAGAGCTCGATCCCCCTACCCCAACAGATACGAACAAGTCATCCACCATTGCACCAACAAAATCCGATTTCGACAAGAGGATTCTGAAAATCGCCCCCGAGTGGTTGGCTGTCCCTTACAAAGTGTTTGCAAAAGGATCACTCGGCGATAAATACAATGATTTCCTACGGAAGTGGGCGTCACTGGAAGAGAAGAAGAAATTTGACAGTCCTCGAAAAGGCCTTAGCATGAGAGGGAGACCACAGCTGCTGAGCAAGTGGGTGGGCCAGGGCCAAATGCGAGGTGCCATGCCAAAGCTCGACGCCGATACCGTGGACGAGTACCAAAAAGAGTGGTGGGAGTGGTGGGAAGGCATGCAGCCATCGTGGAGAGAACGAGACGCATCAGGGAAGTTCGAAGCCGGTATGTACGGGAAAGATTGGTCGGAACTAGATTTTGCGGGGGCGAATGGTTGGTTGGGGGTGGCGGCATCACTGTTCTGGTGGGGAATGGCCGTCAAGGATGGCGATCCCTGTCATTGGCAGGACACGTTGGAAGACGCTTGGTGGATGCTTGACGGTCTTCTCGGATTCATAAATTGATAGACGTGCCAAAGCGCACATATTCGTGTACTCACAATGATAGAAAATATACGAATATACGCCCCAATACTAGTAAGACAGTGTAAGATGGAAAAGGAATGTGAAGACATGTGACTAACAGTTGGACTTTTTCCGATTTGTCGAGTTCTGGCAGTTTCTGTTATGTGCTGGCAGCGCCAGAATGTTGTCAACATCGACGCTAGAACGTCATTAACATCCACGCCCGACATTGACGCCATTAGAAGCGCTGAAGTCCTCTGTCAGCCATAGCAGGGCAAGCCTGAGTTTGCCAATTTTGTGTACATGATATATATTCATGTTTTTGTATTTTTGTATTTTTGAGACGATGAGCGGGGAGGCAGGATATTGGCAGGAACAGGCACCCACGGATCGGAAGCAACCCGACCCAGTGAGATGATGCACATGACATGCTGGCTCAGCCACATCAAAATTCGGAGCCATTCATGCTGGATGTGTGGGAACCCGCCGTTTTATGGCTACGAGGGCGGTTTAATGGGCAGCGGGACCAGCACAGTGACCCAGAGAATGTCCCAGGGTACACATTACATAATATGAGGACCCTAATGGCACCTTAGGATCATTATTAATCTGTACATTGACCTAGAGAGGTTCTTGCTGCAGCAAGAGAGAATTAATCAGGTTATCCTTGCTGTGTTGGGCAGAAAAAGGCTAAGAGTTAAGACTAGGGCTCTCAGTGCTGCATTCACAGCAATGGAGAGATATACGAGGGAAACAGACCTCACCACTGTGTTCTCCAATGTCAAAAACGGGGCTGGTGAGGTTGTCATCATAGTAGATGGGCCATGGGGGAGAGTATCCAGAAGCAAGCCTGGGGATGGGGATGGGATGGCGGCGCACAATAATCAGGATATCGGGACACTTGGCACGGATCAGATTCATGTTCCCCAGCCTAAAAAAGGGGGGACACACAAATCTCAGGTGGCTGGGGGAGCTGTAGGGCACATGGGAGCTCAATGTTGGATTTGGGGAGGATAGGCAGCAGTGGGCAGGCAAAACATCATATGGTCATGATTCTGGGCGCAGTTGTTGTGCTCTCAGCTTCTTCCTCAATGCCCAAAAGGGCATGTCTGTCATCATTGTTGTCCGCCGTTGGCATCCTGATCATCATCCCACTCTCCTCCTCGATGTTGCCGTCAATGTTGGGGACATTGTGGTGGTCATTGATTGGTGTAGCGCACAGGGTGGCCTCATTTGAGGGGTTACGTGGGCGGTGGGGGTAGGATGCATGCAATCCAGGGCTCTTGGAGCCACCAGATGTGCTGAAAAGACCTAAAACAATATTAAAAGTAAAATAAATAAATGAAACATACCATTGTTGCTAAGAAAGAGCACGATTTGCATGCTAGGCAAGTGTCGAGGCAAGGCAAGGTGATGGTCAAAGGGAGAAAAAGAAGCTGCACAGCCACTTGATTGCTGTGCAGACTTTTGGTCTGGGGTGATCGAGTGAACGGAATGCACCCTTGGAATGCATCCCCTGCTTGAACCACCCACTCCAAGGCCTCAGAAATGCATGGGATATAATGTTTAAACTATTTACAATATATGTATGTAGTTTTTAAGACTTTAAAGTTTTATAATTGGTTGATATTTGCTATTTAATCATCAAAATTTCGAATTTTGTACATTTTGAACAGTATTTCAGTTCTGTGGTCCTATACACTGTCTTAATAAATGTAATTCCTTTTGCTAATAGTACTATGTATATCTTACTACTGGCCCCAGGTGTCTGATCTACCCTGATCTACACATATGTGCCTCTTTACCGACTTGAAGCCTTAAGTGAAAGTCGATTCAATGTGAAAGTCATGAATGTCTCTAAGCTTGTTTTTGTTATTAGATATGGTTGTAGCATATGCTACTCAGGGCAGCATAAAATATGAGTTTATGGTGTACTATATAATTGCTTCATACACTTTATTTGACAATCTACAGTACTTTGGTTGTATAGAGGCATATCTATCTTCAAAAACTCGATTTTCAGAGCTTCCTCCCCCATATTTGCTCTGTATATTCTCATTGGGTGCATGTACTGCTTTACATTTGACATAGATAATATAAAGACTTATAAAATCCATGTTGGATTTATTTTTGACACATAGAAGAGTGTAAAGATTGTGAAATTGCAGAATTATTGTAAAGAGCAATGCTATTTGATCCATCCGGCAAATTCTGAAAATTCTCACAATAATATTTTCAGTACTTTCCAGTGTGCAAATTGAATGGTTAATTGTATTGAACAATGAATAAGTAATATATCTATGTCTCTACAGTTGAAGTAGGCTATTGTAGCCAATATACCAGATTTTGGCCTGCTTTCAAAAAATGCACAGCTACCACATTGGGAATGATATTCTCCCACAGTTGGCTGCATCCAAGCGAGTGTGGTTGCATCCAGCCAAAATGGGCAGCACATGGGTTGGGAGGCAGCGCCATAATATGCAATATTATTTTTGGGGCCTGTACAATTTTTTTGGGCCCAAACAATGAGCAGGAGGGTGGGATATTTGGTGCCCAATCCAGTGCCCAATCTCCAGTGCCCAGGATGTGTGTAAACCCTATCTGGCAATCTGGCTATGTGGAAATTGGTCCAGCTATATGAGAAATGGCCTGGCTATTCTGGTTAAAAGCCTGGCAGCCATATGGCACTGGTTTCTGGAGCTAGCCAGGCCTGTGGCTAGCTCCACAGCTTAAAGGCTAATATTAGGGACTATGGCTCACAGGGTCGCTTGCATTTGAGTTCCCCTTCGAGGGTTCTTCTTCCAGGTCTTGGACTGGAGCCCCCTGTCAAGAAGAGGATTTAGACTCCAGTGCTTGGGTGATAGTAGTGTTGCCATGGCTCGGCTCGGAGTCATCAAGCCATTGAGTGGAGTTGAAAATGACTGAGCCAAAGTCATAGCGATGACTCAGGCCTAGAACAGCTCAGCTCAGCTATGACTTGACTTTTGGCGGCTCGAAGCTGGTCAAGTCATTAGCAATTCCCAATTAGGAAATATATTTCATATGCTCTCTCTTTTGGCTTCAGTGAGGGATATTGGAAACATTCATGGCTTGCATGACACGAAATAGCTCTAGAACCAATGTATATGTGTATATGGACAGTTACTACAAGACTAAAAAGAACTGAATTACATAATACATACATGCCTTTTCAGAACCCAGTTCTGAATACTGATGTCATCACTGGCACTGGTGCTACAGATACAAAGCCGGTTCATGCCCATAAAGATCATATTTAAAACATACAATTTAAGAATGTCAATTAAATGCTATATGAATAATCCCTAAACTGTACACAAAAGCATGAAAGTGAAGGTTTACTCCCCTTTCGAGATATCAGCATGTACATTGGGTATTGAGGTTTGCCCTTGAATATGTGGTATAGAGATAAATGAAGTGCAAGAATTATGTGGGAGATAGCATGGAAGTACTGGTGGCTGGCCAAAATGAAGAAAGAATGTATCAATGTAATATTTAATCTTTTCCTTTTCCAGCTGCTGGATGCTGTGTTGCAAATGCTGAAATTTGGCTTCACACAGATGTGTCAGCACTCAATTTCACATGAAAATATGACAAAGAGGTGCAGACAGCTGCTTTAGAAGCAATGTTGGATGATAAAATGGAAATTCCCACCAAAATCAATGAGTTTGCACACTCTCAGGACGTGTTTGAAGAAGTAATTGATGTCAAATAGTATTTACAATATATATCATTTCTTAATTTAGAAGAAGCCGGTGACTTGGCAAAAATCAATGACTTGGAGCTGAGCCAAGCCAGAGTCATTAAATCTGGAGCCGTTCTGAAGCTGAGCCCTTTTGAGTTGAGTTGAGTTGAGCTGAGTTGAGCCATGGCAACACTAGGCAATAGTCTGCATTCCCAGAGGAGGTTTTGCCGAGGCTATTCCCTCTAAACTTCCAGCAAGGCTGGAGCTCCATGCAGTCATGTAATCAGGGGTTAGACTTTTGTCTTGTTCCCCTGCCTCATCTGGTCTAGTTGACATGCACAGTGATGTCAGGCTAGCTGTTATGATAGGTGTCGCTATAGTAGGTGACTTTCTGTTCGATGCTTTTGCTTGCAATGAGTTACTTGCCAAACACTTAGCCAGTTATGTTGCTGAGTTTATCCCCACTTCAGTGTGCTGTTCCAATTCTTGCTTAGTTTCTGGTCTGGAAGTTGTAATCGCGGGTATATTTGAATGCGCATTGATAACTACAGAAGTACTAAAAGTCCAACTAGCAGGTGATAAGAGCATACCAGATGAAACTAAGTCCTTAGCCGAGTGAGTTGAATTGCTTACTGTTCGGTGCCAT
This sequence comes from Armillaria altimontana, assembly GCA_022818075.1. Lineage (NCBI taxonomy): Eukaryota > Fungi > Basidiomycota > Agaricomycetes > Agaricales > Physalacriaceae > Armillaria > Armillaria altimontana. The sequence goes on from JAIWYR010000003.1 coordinate 1,693,458, forward strand.
CTTTTACCTCCTCAATCTTCGACTCCATTGGTTTCTCCTGTGTGGCTTGCCGGTCCCAGTAGTTGTTGAGCCGCTGCATTGCTTCTTCCTTGGTTTTCAGGTTGTCAGGGCAGTCACACTTGAAGTGACCAAGCTTGCCATATCAGAAGCACTTTGCCTTGGTGCATGTCCTGTCAATATCCATTGGCACCCCCTGACCCCCATAAGCTGTGCTGGTACCTGTCTTCTTCTGTGGTGTTTCTGTCAATTGTTGACTACCCTTCTGGGGCATAGTCGCTTTCTGCATCTGGGTTCTGGTGTCTCCTATATGCCTCATGGTAGAGTTCTCCACCTTCTTCAGTCACCAATATAGTCAATGTGGAGGAGTCGATCCTTCCATTCTTGGTAAGTGGCAGGTACTGTTCCATCACCAGTGTATATCGTATTTTTGCTGGTTTCATGGGCTGCCTTCTTTACCTGGGTGCACATCATGTATTCATTGCCGAAGACTCCGGCTTCAAATGCAAGGGACTCAAACTTCTGAAAGAATAAGTCACCGTCTTTGAAGTTGACCTGGCAGAGCTTCTCCCACTGGGTGTACTTGATCTCAGCATCTGAGTCCTTCCAGAACCACCTCCTGACTTCTGCCTTGAAGTCAGCATAAGATGGGTAGCACTGATCCCCTTCGTCACTTTCTCCAAGTTCCCTGGCAGCCACCTCCCACCAGTTCTGTGCTTTGCCTTCGAATCTGGATGCACAGAAGATTACTTTGTGGGGGTGGTAGCGGAAGAACTGATTGTATATGGAGAAATACATTTCACATTGGGAAAAGAAGCATGTGATGTCAGAGGAGGGGTTTGGTTCCCTGGAGATCTTCGGTTTAAGTTCTGGCCAGGGTCCTGGTGCTGCAGTTGTGAGAACCTATGGTTTTGGGGGAGTCAGTGGTTTCAGTGGCGAGAGGTATCAAGGCATGGTCCATCGCTCGGGTATGACAGGTGGATTGGAAGGTTGAGTTGGCGGTTGAGACAGCTGGTTCAATGGCCCATCATTGGCTCCTGCAAAAAGCCTGCATCCACCGTAGGACTGTGGTGCTGCATCTCCTTGGTGAAAGGAGAATGCCAGCACAGGTGCATGTTTGGGTGGCACTGGTGGTTCATCTGGCATCGGATGTGGGGTGTCACTTGCCAGGGGCTGATCTGCCTCAGTTCGTCAATAGAGGCTGATGTCCCTTATCTGGATGTCGGGGCAAATCAGGCGATGTGCCTGGGTGGCGAATCTGCCAGCTTCCTTCTCCAGGATCCATAATGTGTTATAATTCCTATTGGACATATAAAAGTAGTCATACCCTGCTTCGGTCTCTGCCTAGGCGGTGTCATGCCTGCAGCGTGTCTAAGGGTGTAATTTTGCAAAATTCACATACCTTACACATTAGCAAAGCAGAAGCACAGAGAGCAGACTAATGGTGCCAATGGCATGTGAAGAAGCAAGGTCACCAAGGTTGAGAGCTCTATGATAGAAACAGAAGCAACAGAATTAAAACATAAGGACTTTGTTGTTGCACTGTACCTTACAGGCATGCATGACAATAAGGCTGAAGAGCAAGCTCACTTGTGCAAACATCCATCTGCAATAGAGAATTCAACTTTCAGTGGGATGCACTTGTATGCAGGCTAGGACTAATTTAGATAACTACGCATTTGTAATCTATGATGTGTGGTCCCTGGAGATCCGGAGAAAAGATATCACATGCAGGGGTAATCAAAAGAACCCTGGGCATGGCCTAGAAACAGACTTTGGCTGATGGGAATAGCAAGTGGGCTCAAAATCCAAAGCATTCCTTGGTTACCGAGTCTAGAATATGATGCTGTCACCTTCGGAGCAGAACTGAAAGCCAAATATGAAGTGTGATCAGTGATCGAGGATTAAGCAGCCATTGAGTACAAGTCAGTGAGCTACTCTGCTGCTAGGGCGAGCGACGTCGACATCGCTTAGCTCTTTGAGGATACTAAAAGGAGGACCAAGCAGCACTCTGCCAAGAGTGTTGTGCCAGTTTGGATGAAGAATTATCAGCCAACAAGGGAATTAACTTACTAAAAGACTGTTTGTAATAATCAATCTCCCATAGTATAAGTAGGTAGAATTTCACATGGTAGAACAAGATACCTACCCCCCACATACAGTAATAAAGTTTCAGTTTGGATCTGGACTTGTTGCGACACATAAGAGTTAGTAGCTTTGAGTCTCGGTTAGAATGCAAGTTTAGCGAGCTCACAAAGAAATAGAACAAGAGAAACATTTTGGATAAAAACTTTGGTTTACTTGAGATAAGAGAGAGATTCGGTGGCAGTGATGCTGCACCATCTTGAGAGTTTGCTGGAATACATCTGAGAGAAGGCTCTGTTCCTCTTCTGGTTCAGTGTAAAAAGAGAAATTGTGTTGTGTTGGCCTCTGTATAGGTCTTGAGTAGTTTGCAAGGGAATCAGCCAGATTGAGCTGTTCTAGCAGCTGCACGAAGTGTGACAGGTGTGTGCAGTTGGACCTTGCGGCACCGTTGTTAGGGAGAGTGCACTGTGTGTGAGGACTTGCAGGGACAGTTTTTGAGAGTATTTGTGACTTGATTGGGAGTGCTGAGGGCCTCTAATTGCAATGGGTTTGGGAGTCAGTTTTAGCAACTAAGAGAAAGATGGCAGCGCACACAGATTAGCTCTAGCGGCAGGTCGTACTTAGCGAGCTCACTGACTGAACTTGGTCAATTTGCAGTGATGAGCCTCCAGGCTCTGTGCGCTCTGAAATCGCAGACACCACTTGCAATTTATCGCCTATCTCCCTTACATGGACTTTCAGTAAACTAAACATTGCAAGTCCAGCACAGGTCGAATCATATTAAAACTCTCACTCCATGCAAACTTTCACTTCGATATCTATGAGTCATTGTGCCTCAAGGCACATTGATTGCCAATCCTTCCGCAGTAAATTAAACACATGTCATTATTCTAGGCCTTTGCACATGGATAGAGCCATATGGTCACACGGTTTGACTACGTGTATGCTATGCAAAGCTACGGATTCCCAAGATACATATGGATGCATCTTATTTTGCTAGGACTTTAGTAAGGATTAGTGATATGTTAACTATGGATGATTAAGTAGTCAGTAAATTAGTAGCCTTCCATAGTCTAGTTAACTACGCGAACTTTTAATATGCAATGCACAGTAGGATAATGCATAGCATAGGGGACTACGGTTACAAATAGTTTGCTATGCTCACTAATCGTGTGCTGCAGTTATCAAACCAAAGCAAAAGTTCGCTTACTTAGCAAGTACAGTTCTGTAGTATAAAAGATAATGGCCTGTAGATAGAAAAAGAATAATAATCCCCTGGAGGATACATACACCACGCATATCACCCAATACACGTGAATTAAAGTTAATATCTCTACGTTCTTGAGAGATACAACACTTTGCAAACTTTCTAAAGACTCGCTACTTACCAAGTGTTAAAGAACTTGATTCACGTCCTCTCATCCAAAACACAAACAAGAATATTCTAAAAAGACCACCTTGTTTGTCATCCTCATCTCATAAATTCACATACCTGAAGACTTCAAAGGGTAATCCATAGCTAGGATTCCAAACTTAAGTCTCTAACATCAACAGCATACTGTTCCTGTAAGTTAGGAATGATACTAATTATAGTTTCTCTATTTAAGCCAGCTCTGTCTCTGTGTTTCTCTGAAAGTACATGAGTATAGGAGAATATCTTCTACCAGAACCGTAGCCAGGATTCTGACACCAAATAGTTCGCGCTGCATCTAGGTTGCCCCCGCTCAGCATATACCCATGTTTACACATTCTTTCCCTTCCAGGAAAGTTCGCATACATACCTTGAGCCTCTGAACAGCCTTCAGAGAATCATAACAAAGCGTAGCAATACTTCACTACACCACCAGGAAGCTTCAGTCATCGCATGGAGGTGCAAGACTAGACTTGCTAGAACATGCCTTCAGATTCTGTGTTTGGTTACACTAGCTGTTACAGGTCTTGTGTTTTCTGCCTGCAGGAGTCTTTAGGTTCATCAGCAGATCTGTGCATCTGTGTGTTCCAGCTATTGAAATATACTTTGCCTTGAGGGTTGCATGGTTCACTGTGCTCTCTTGTAAAAGCTCCAAGAAAATCTAGAATTTGAGAGTGGCTTGAGAAAAATATGTTGTTACATGCATCGTTTCAGTGAGCTCGCTGAGATAAATTGAGATATTGTTGGCATGCAATTGGAATTAAAATCCCTTGCTCCCCTCCACACTTAAGGAGATTGTGTGTGTGTGTGTTTAGTGGGGTTGAGTGTGTGTTTTAGTGTGTTCATGCTAGGCCATGCTCAGTTTCACAGGTGCCTGTCACCAGCCTTGTCAGCGGGTTGGCTAGTAAGTCGATGGTGAAATGTTTAAATAAGTTGCCATAAGTCATGTTTACCAATACTTCTGGCATCCTGACTAACTTGCCAATGTGTAAAAGGTACAGTGCTCTACTCAGCTCCATTAGGGGCTGGGGTAGGGCTTGGGGTGGTGTGTCATGATGGGATGGGGGACAGCTCAGGACTTTCCCCATGGATTCCATTGACGTACTCTTCATGGAGAAGTCTCTTGGTTGTGACAGTGGTTGTGGATCTGGAAGTCTCACTTGGCCACTGATCCCCTGTCCTTCTTCCAATCTCCGTTCCTTCAATGATGACAATTCATTGTCATAGGAGTTGGGATGGTCTGGCAATGGGTTCTGGCTCAGGGGTTGGCTCCTGATTGTGGGGAACTGGGGCAGTGCTTTTGTTGAAGGGGACCCATGCATACTGGGAGCCTGGTAGTGGCTGGTCCCAGTTGAGTATGCTCAGGTACTTGGTGTCCTTGGGGTATGCTCTCTTGAGGGAACGAAAGCACTGATGGATAAAAAGGCACTGGGTGTGATAGAGTCCCAGAGGTTGTCTGGGTCGTAAGCAGCAGGCTCAGCTGCATTGAAGCTCCTAGTATGGTTGCTGGTAAGTATGACTGGATAGGGAGAGGGGGACCTTGCAATGCTTTTCAGATCATCTGGAATCTGTGAAGTCACTTGGTGAGGTCTGGTGCTACAATGGGAGAGAGAGATTGAATGACATAGAGCATAGACTCAGAGCTTGCAGTGGAGAAACTGGAGGTTGAAGAGAGGACGACGATAGGGGTTCCAGGACAGGTGTTAATCCTGGCTTCTGAAACAGATTCATTCAAGCTAACCATGTCCTCTGCTGTTCGCTGGCTGCAGATGCTAGAGAGCTCGTGGATTTCTGATGATCCATGGTTGTGTATGGGTGAGTGGATTCTGGCCAGTGGTGGCTGCTGCAGAATGACATAGTTTATGGTGGGGTGGGCATTGTATTGGTTAATGTAGACATGGGGATTCCTGCAGTGATGTAGGATTCCTAGTACGATGGCTGCTCCAAGGAGCATGCAGCTGATGCCGAGATAGGTGGAAAGGAGAATGATTTCAAGTGTACTGAACATGAGTGCTCCAGTTAAGGAGCAGAGGGAAGCTTTGAGCTAATTGTTAGACCCAAACTCCAATCAATAGTACACAATGGCTGTCTCCTTTTCAGGCAGTCACCATCAAGTCTCAAAGTGAAAGGAGATAAGGCTAAGGTCTTAGTGTCTTAGCAAGAATTAGTGAGAGTAATTGGTATGAATAAATGTTAGCTCAAAGCTGGAGAATATACAGCAAGAGCTACAGTACTTATATACTACAAGTGAGGGTCTAAATATAAATGTTTCATGGGAAAACAAGAGAGAACCATGCATAAGGTGAATGATGAACACGAGGTTATTTGATTAGAAGTTAAGTATTGGTCTGAGCATCTATTGATAAGATGAGATAAGAGAAGTGCTGAAGATAAGATAGAAAGAAATGAATAAATTATAACAAGGACTGGCTAAAAGAGAAGGGAATTGAGCTACAAACCTCTGCTCCCTATGCTCATTCATCAAATGGAGTAGCCAAATGCTTCAATCAGACATTGATTGAACTCACACGTGCAATGTTGATAGCATGTGGTCTCCCATTATACTTGTGGGAAGTTGCAGTCAAGTATACAGCCTATATTCATAATATGGCACCAACACAAGCCCTAAAAAGGAGACACCTGATGAAGCATGGACAAGGGAGAAACCAGATGTTTCTCATCTTCGTGAATTCAGTAGCAATGTTTGGGTATTAACCGAGGGGAAGAACCTGTCAAAACTTGAGACCAAGTCAAAGAAGTACATATTTGTTGGTTACCTTGATGGCCCCAAAGCCATCCAATATTATGATTCACAATCATGCCAAATACGAGTTTCAAGGAACTTTATATTTGCAGAACCATCCAAAACAGTGAAATTTAGTAACACTGACAATGTATGGCTCGAGGGGAAGACACAGGGGACTAGCAATTCGAAATTGCCAGTATCAGCAGATGAAGAACAAGAGCAATTGCAGAATGACTTACCTATGACCTCATCACTGGGTACTCAACCAAAATCAAGACTAGGAATGACATCATTGTCAGGAAGAAGCAAATCCGCAGTGACATCATTACCATCAGGGTTAGACACAAAGGGGTATCTGTGGCAGTCTTCAAGAAACATAGGAGACCATGATTACCAAGTAATGAATAACCCTAATGTGAGAATCCCAGCTGCACCACAAAGCATGAATAGCTCACCAATGCCAATTCCAGAGCACACAAGCGAGCAAAACTTTGCTAATTTTGCAGCAATCCAAAGTTACCTTGCAGGTGCAGGTGATGACATCAAAATAGACAACTTTCCACCAAGTGTCGCAGAAGCTGAAGCATCACCAGAATGGGCAGAATGGAAGAAAGCTATGGATGAGGAAATAGGTGTCATCACAGAGATAAGCACATATACAAAGAAGGACTTACTGGCTGAAAGGGATACCATTGGATGCAAATGGGTGTTCCTAAAGAAGTACAATGAAGATGGGAATATCTCACAATACAAAGCCAGACTGGTAGCACAAGGTTACTCACAGATACCAGATGTTGATTACACTGAGACCTTTGCACCAGTTGTACGACTTGAATCTGTTCATGCTGCTTTAGGCATAGCCACTATCAAGGATCTCGAGATTTCCCAAATGGATGTTAAAGGGGCATACCTTAATGGGGAACTTGAAGAAGAAATATATATGTAGCAGCCAGAGAGATATGACAATGGATCAGGCAGAGTTTGTCAATTACACAAGACTCTATATGGCTTGAAACAGTCCAGACATGAGTGGAACCAAGAATTTGATAGGAAATTAACTTCCATCAGATTTTCGAAGCTTGAAGCTGACCACTGTGTCTACAAGTGCATCAGAGAGAGCCAAATGACTATTATAACAGTCTGAGTTGACGACTTACTCATTTTTTCTGAGACCATTGGAGATATGATGGAGACAAAGAGGGAGTTTCACAATCTTTTTGATGTGAAAGATTTAAGAGAGCCAAAGAAAATTATTGGGATTGAAATCAAGAGAGATAGGGACAATGGTACCATCTCATTATCCCAAAAGCAGTATATTGAAGGTGTCCTAACTCAATTCAGCATGCAAAATGCATGGCCAGTATCAACCCCACTTAATCTCAATGTAATACTCAAGAAACAAACTGATAACTTGGTCACTGACCCTACAATAATGGGCAGATATCAATCCATAATTGGTTCCTTGCTATATGCAGCAAGAGGAACATGGCCCAATATTTCACATGCAGTCCAAGAACTTGGACAATTCACGTCAAACCCTGGACCCAAACACTGGACAGCATTGAAGTGTGTGTGCAGATACCTTGTTGGAACAAGAAACCTGGAGCTAGTATTTCATGCTAATGAAGAAGGAGAAATAATTAGCACCGGATACTTGGATGCAAGTTTTGCATCAAATCCTGATGATCAGAAATCAATCTCAGAATATACATACCTTATTGGTGGTGCATCATTCACATGGAGTTCCAAGAAACAGAGCACAGTGGTGCTCTCATCCATGGAAGCTGAATATACAGCTTTAGCCTATGCAACAAGACAAGCAATTTGGAATAGGAATTTACTATCTGAATTGGGTTATCCACAAGGAGATTCTACTTTAATCTTTGAGGATAATCAGTCAACCATTGTGCTTGCCAGGGATCTACAGTACCATGCACAATCAAAGCACTTTGACATTCAAAATCATTTCATTAGAGAAAAGGCATTACCAAGACCACAGCATGAGAAGTTTGTACAAGAACTTGGTCTGTTACCATCTTGAGAGGGAGTGTTGGAGACAATGTCACAAGTACCATATCAGGTAACCGGCATCACAGCAATCTGGTAATATCCAGAATGTTCAAGCAACAATGCTCATACTTGAAGAGAGCAAGAGAAAGGACTTGAAAAATATTTTCTTAGTAAGATAGAACTTTCTAGATAAATTCTCAATAGTATAAATACCTGTACAGCTCTACAGTAATGAAATTAATTCCTCATATTCAACTCCCATCTGGGAAGTAACTACATTCTTACAAGTCTCTATAATCTACCACTGCATACTAGATATACCCTGTATTTCAACAATCTACACAGTACATCTTTTCTGATTCATATCTGCTCTAGCCAAAGAAAAACAATGTGCACGAGCTTTACTAGATGTTAGCTCACCAAACAAACCCCCCAGTTTCCTGTGTTGAGATGTGCCCTGGAATCTTCCTCCTGATGATGGCATAAACACTACAGAGAAGGCTGCACCAAACACTGGGGCTTCACAAGGAGAACGTTCAAAGTCAGGGATGAAGAAGATGAAAAAGAACGGCAAAGGAAAGAAGCAAGCGAGGGCTGAGGGAGGGGAGAGTGAGAATGAGGAGCCTCCAAAGAAAAAGGCTGGGTCAGGACATGCTACAAAGACCGTGACCTTGGAACACACTAAAGATGCGGTGGTTAGAGAGATGCAATCCTCCCAGCGGCGCATGCTGGAGGATATTATAAACAAGGCAGTAATGAGTGGTGTGACTGTACTGCCTTCAGACAATATCTGCTTAACCAACACCATTGGGCTGTCTATTCTGACACTGGAGAACTTTGCTAGTATTGACCAATCACTGTTGATCAAGGGAGTGGTTCCCAGGCTGTTCATTCCAAACTGCTGTCCGAATGACACACCTAATCTGTTCAATTGCCAGCCATCAACTCCAAATGATGGGGTACTGGGGATGCCCCCCAGGAGTGACATGGTACCTCTGCCACAAGAGCCACAGAGCACAAAGAGGAGTGTCAAGAAGCAATCTTGGCCACTGCTTACACCAGCTGAAGAGAGCTTGCTGATGGGGGAGGAAATGGCATGCCCTCCATGGTTGAGAGCGGCCAAGCAATATCTTGCCCGGTTTGAGCTCAGAAAGGATTGGGATCTAGCAATCACTAGGTTGACTGCACTCAAAGAGAAGTATGACTACCTGCTGAGTAGAAAGCCACTGCCTCAGGTCACCCATCCCAGTCAGGTTGACCTCTGGATCCAAAATGCTCATGTTCAGGACCCAATGCCTATTACAAATTGAGTGGCTTTCACATCAGTGTGGTGGTCTTGGTGGTGCAATCTTCAGCCTGTGTGGAGGGGATTGGAGAGTAAAGGACCAATAGAACTGGAATGCCATGTTCAAGACCAGGGCAATTGGTCAACATTGATCCAGCCAGGTCAAAATGGATTGTACAGCATTGTGGTGAGTTTGGGCTGGTGGGGGATGCAGTAGGGTGCAATTCTGATGCACACAAAGAGTGGAGGATGGCAATCAACAACATAAATTGGGTAATGGATTGTATTGTGAGAAGTGGCTGAGTAGTTATATATCTGTTAGGTTGTTAGTACATTAATGTATCTTTTACTACAGCTGACCATGCGCAAAGCTTGCACACGATTGTTTGTAGTATTTGATACAATGATATTTAATATTGACAAATAAAAAAGAGATTTGAGTCTCATGCATTTAGAGAGGTGAAATAATAATAAAGTATGATTGTAATAGTACAGAGATGGATGCAGCATGAGATGACATGGGATGAATACACATGGCAGTGGTGTAATTGTTCCAGATGTGTGTGAAAATAGCTATTGGGTCAAAAAAATTTGGATACTGTCGCACTGTGGCATTTTTGCCCATATTCCAGCTCTATTCTAATTTTTGGTAAAGTGCTGGATTGCTGCCTAAACAAGCAGGAGGTGGCTGTGCCTTCAAGCAGGCACTTGGCATTTAGGCAACTGCTTATAAGCTATCTGTTTGACCCTTTTCTAATGGCTTGGCCTGCTATACCCAGCAATATGGACTTGATTATAATGACACATAGGCCGCCATTACTCGCCTTGATTCTGTTCACATGTCTGCCACTGTTGCTGCTAAACTGGATCTTTACCTATGGCAGGTGGATTTTGTGTCAGCCTACCTGAACAGCAAAACAAAGAAGGATATTTATATGCACCAACCTCCAGGGTATGTTGTTGAGGGACAAGAGGATAAAGTATGCAAGCTTGTTCACACCATTTATGGGATGATGCAGGTGGCCATGACTGGTTCAAAATATTGGGGAAGACATACAATGATTTGGGGTACACTACCTCATGAGCAGATCCTTGCATACGATCAATTAGCAAGTCAGGTGGAAACTACACCCTCACAGACACATATACCAATAATGTATGGGGAGAATCCTTGAGTGTGAAGGAGGCTAACAAGAGGAAGGGAGAGCTTGAGGAGAAGTGGGAGCTTAAGGACATGGGGGAGAATCACTTCTTCTTGGGCATGAAGATCAATCAGGACCTCAAGGCTGACACCATTTCATTCTCTTAACATTCATACTGGGAGAATCTTGTTGAAGATTTTGGCCTTGAATACATTACAGTCTGTTTAACCCTACTACCTGTAGGAATCATGCTTGACATATCCCAATACTTGTCTACTCAAGCCGAGAAGGATGACATGGCACAATACCCATACAGATATCTCTTAGGCTGAGTTATGTGAGGTCAGCTGGTGACTCACCCAGACCTCTGTTTCCTGGTAAGCCTCCTGGCTCACTTTCAGACTAATCCTGGATTAGCTTATTGGCATGCCCTTCTGTATGTCATCACCTACATCAAGGGCACGATGGACTATGGCATTGTGTTCTCACATGATGAGCTGTTGGCATCAATTGGATTTGTTGATGCTGACTATGGGGGTTGCCACAATAGTGCTTGCTCAACTTCGGGCTATGTTTTCATCATGGCTGGCAGTCCCATTTGATGGAGCTCAAAGTGTCAGGCTGCCATAGCCCTCCCCACCATCAAAGCAGAGTACATATTGCTCACTTATGCTGCACAGCAGATGATGTGGATATTATCTTGGATGAAAGAAGTACCACTCCCCCAATCACACCCTGGAATCTTATACAGTGATAATCAAGGGGTGGTTGCATTGATGACAAACACAAGGGTCCATCACAAGGTCAAGCATACTCGTATTCATGAACACTATATTTGGAAACTCATCAAGGATGGCAACTTGTGCATTGATTTCATTCATGGAAACTTAAACCCAGCCAATATGTTCACTAAGGCCTTGCCACATGATATGCATCATGGATACCTTGAAGCCCTCAACATCATTCCAGTGGAGTAGTCTGGATATGAGAGAGTGTTGAAGGATATCCATACTGTATACTCTTTCTTTATCTTTTCATTCCTACTTACTATATATGTTACATTACACCCCTGTCCTTTCCTCAATCACTACATAGCTCAGCCGTCAATACCTGTGTACCTCAGTCATTTCACCATTGCTGTGCCCAACTGAGGTATATATACCTTACTATCTCTAGTCTATAACTTACTCACACTCATTCATAGATCCTCACTTATATTTTTGTCTTTAGGTACAGTACCTTTTAATACAGTCATTTCACCATCGCTGTGCCCAACTGAGATCCTCGCTTATATCCTTTGTCTTTATTATCTTATTTAATGACCCAGCTGACAGTCTCTCATTTGTGTCCTTCTCTTGACCACCTCACTTTGTAAAGAGATGACACATTGCTGCATATTGTAAATACTTTATGGTATAGTTTGAATCTATGATTAAATTGGGGATAACTGCAGCTGCTACTGCTTCTGTAGCCCATTTTTGCATCAAAAAAGTAAGACTGAGATAACAGATATGAGCCAAGCACAAGCATATTTACCTTCCATAAAGAAAGAACTGACTTCTCTTTCTGCTGACCACTTTTCCACCATGTTTTAAAGATGAAATCATCAATGTCATTGTGGCTAACATTCATCACTGACTGTGCAATCTCGCCATTGTCATCTGACTCAATCTCTACATCACTGACTACATTGTCCATGCCTCTCTCCTCACCAGCAGTACTGTCCAGAGCTCCCCCCTGTAAAAATCTTTCATCAAATGATCTCTGTAAAGCCTCGCTATCTTCTTCTACCTCACTCATACTGAGAGCAGTAGCATCTGAGTTTGACTCTGTGGAAGCATTAACAAGCATGTGAGGGTCAAGAGAAATGATGGATCCAGAGTTATTGCAAGCACCGAATAATTCAGCAGCAGATGGAGATGATCTAACAAAAAGGAATGATGAATTTTTGATGAGGCAAGAAGATGGAAACATGGGTGTACCATTGCCCTTGCGTGTTATTCTTACCACCAGTTTGCAAACATGCCTGCAGATCATCAGCCTTGCCTCCACTTTGAAGCCCTTGGTGATGAGCCTAGACTTTCATGGCAACGGCAACACCCAAAACTCTGAGAGAGCTTAGGCAATTAACATAGCAACACAGTAATCAAGGTGTTGTGTGTGTGCAAGTGGTTTAGTGCACCTCCATGTGGTCAATTCCTCTATAGCACAAGATACACTATGACTTTTCAGTCAGTGAAGTAGTACTCTTGGTCAATGAGTACTAGTAGACATTGGCTGTAAGCCAGGAGGGATCTCAATAAACAAGATAGGAAGGAATCTGGTATGATGTGAATACCAAGAAACCATGATAGAAACCATTAAAATGGTTTAGAAAACATGGAGATAGGCTAAAGAGCATGAAAATAGCTCTAGTAACCATAGCAATAGTCTAGAAATCATAGCAATGGGCTAGAAATCATGGGGAAGGACTAGAAAATGTGTCTAGATGGCGTACTGTGATACTGAGTCGAAACAATGGCAATAAATGTGTAGAAACTGCCTTGAAACTGCTTGTAACTAGCAGAAAATGTGGTAACTGGGGTGCTGAGTGGGGTGTTGCAGCAATAGATGCATGGCAACTCTGATCAATGATAAAGATGAGAGTGATCCTATGAAGAACAATGCTGAACTGGGCAATGAAAATGATGGCAACGTAGAAGGTGAAGACAATAAAACAATCCTATGTGGTGAAGGTGAAGCGATGTTGCAGCATTAAAAGACAAAAGCAAGTTATTGATGTGAGATTCCATGTATTGGTGCAATATACAAAGCAAACCAACAACATTAAAAGTAAAGCAAGTGGTGAGAGATAACTTGGAGTAACCATAGCTGACTGGAAATGCCATAGTCTCGTCAACTGGGTAAGAACTAGAACTAAAAACACAGTATCTAACTGGTTTTTATACTACAAGTCCGGTTTTATAAATAGAATATTCATCAGAGCCTTGGTAAGGCTGTAAATCCTTAGCTTTGTAATAGCCATAGTAAACATATGGATTCTGTGGTTCTAAAGTAATAGCAACTCTTTGACATTGCCATGTATAGATGAAAACCATATGGTTTTATTGAGTGATAAGTGGATCATGAGGTGCTGTTTAGCTGCAGATTTCTGAGCTGCAGTTGCCATACTGAGGTGTACACTTGTGGCAACAGTAATTCAAGGTCTTAGCACTGTAACAGCCTTAGTAAATGTGGTCTGTAGTTGCCATGGCTGTAATTATTGTAGCTGGAAGGGTATTTGTGTCAATCACATCATTTCATTAATGATTGATAGGCACATCAACCAGGTGCTTCTGAGTGATGCGGCAGCTCTATATTGGGATGATTGGTGATCAATAGTGCCTTGCTGTGATGGAGTACAGTAATTATGATGCATGGCAAGCTGGGAAGGATAATGGGGCATTAAAGGAGTATGAAGGTCACGGTTTTAGGATTGTATCTGTATGTGGGTGGCATATACTGTGAAAATACATGGTATTATCAAGTGTTGGCAGTATTATGGAGTGTGTGGGGATTATAATGGTGTTATTTTGAAGATATTGGGTGATGAATGGGTAAATCTGCGAATTCTAAGCATACAGAGCCTGAAGGCTCATCATTGGTCTTGACATAGCTTGCACAGTGCTATGAATGACATTTCAGTGCTGCAAGAAAGACAACTATTTAATAAAAGAAGCTAAGCTATTCATGAAAGTCACATACTATTCATCATTCAGACCTTCTGGCCAAGAATTCCATGAGAAAGACTTTCTACTGTTCTTCTTCTGTGCATTCTTTTGCCGTTCCAGTCTGGTTGTGGGCCACACTTAAGGAGGCTGATGGATTATGAGGCTGTGGCCTCTAAAAAGGTACAATGAACTAGCTCACCTGTGCCATCAGCTGGGGTTTCAGATCCAATTTTTATAGAAGGCCTGGCACTTGGTTGAGGGTCCTCTGAGTCAAAATGGGGATAGCCCATAGCTTGGTTGATAGCCACAGTCATTGGTATGAAAAAGAAAAGAGATGCAAAGCTATAGCCCCTGCTTGCGATGGTGAGAGGAGACTTTTTCTGGGGTCACAGGTGGGTCATGCCAAGTCACAATTTGATTGTGAATTGCCTGCCAATTCATGGACCAGTTTTGTGAATTACTATTTTACAGTCATCACCCAGTCTTTTATACACCATTATTCCTTTATACATTTAAATACAGCTTCTCTTTCTGCTGTGTTATGGCTCCGATTTTATTTTTATCTTACAGAGTGCAATATAGGCCATCATGTTACCAAAAAAAATGAAGTCAAGGAGGCTTGTATTGGTCAGGAAAAAATCAATAGTGACTGATATGAATTTTGGAAAAACACAAATACAGGATTAGACAAGAGTGAGGGTACTGGGTAGCATAAATTGGTATCTGAAATTGTTCTAATGGCTATAAGGACATATTTCTCCTGTGGAACTATGGGCCAGAGACTACTCGTTGTGGTGCTATAGGCAAAATAAGCCAGAACCGCTCTCCAGAGCCGTGAGAAATTAGTCCAAATCGGGAAAAGGTCGGGTGTACAGAGGTCCCGGTAACCGGTAAATTTGGACTTCCATCGAAAATATTCACCACACTATCAAATCATTATGGAATCACCCCAAACTCATAATGTACACTCTTAAATATATCATTAACATTATGACATACTTTTCTGGATGAAAGGTGGATGAGAGAGGCTTTGAAATCCACTGGAAATTTGCTTGTACAACGGACCGGGTGATACTGTAGTCTCCTATTAGGTTATCTCGGTCCTGTGGTTCTCGGGACGTGACTCACGTTCACACCCCTATGACGCGGAGCTTGAAACACGTGAAACACGTCTCACACAAGTCCCACGCACCTATCTTTTACAAATAATCGATGTGGGGTTGCTGGTATGTCAACGCCGTCTCAAGCTAACTTATACCCCAGTTGACTCAAGGAAATCCAGTAACTAGACGGTGACTGGGTGCAGAAACAGTCACAATTCAGATTTGAGACAAGCGTCGTTTCCAACGTACATAGCCCTCTTTTGGTTTCAGATTCCGGCACTAATAAAAACTCGCTGTTTGAACCGACCGCTCTTCAAACGTTCCAACATCAGAATCACCACTGCGACAACCTCTCAAAAATGGTGGGTGAAGTCCTGGTATCCGAACATTAACTTAACTTTACCATTATAGCCGAGCCAAACTGCTGGGAGAGATAACAGTTCTGAGGTGAAAGCCTTTGTCCCTTCCGGTCAAATACACATTAATGATTTTATTCACATTCCAAGGGCGCGCCTGGAGAGGAGAAATTTTCTATATGCGATGCACTTAGCCATCTCCATGACATGGAAGCATCCTTCTTCAATATTGTGGACTATCTGACCACCCGAGTTAACCACATCCATGCCCATGTTCCGCGAGAAACCACTTTTGCGGTTCTCGAGCCCCTTAATGACTCCGCCGGCAATTTCATTGTTCCAGTCGCCAATGCTTGGATCAATGCATCGGGGATCGTGGATTATTTCGCACGCTGTCTACACCCTCCGCCAGAAAGAGCTCGATATCAGGCCGTGCGGCAGAATACTCAAATCGCAAGGGACGCTCTCCCGCTTCTTGATGCAACTATTGTTTGCATTGAGGCTCCGTTGACTGCTCAGATACAGAGGTTAATAGACCAAGAGCCGCGCTTTTTGAAATGGCCGTCGCCGGAGCTGGTGGATCTTCTGGACGACTTGCCCCAACTGCTATCTGCGCTACGATGTTATTGTCGCCTAACCATGCAGTATCTCAACATCATTGAAAGCTTCATCATATCCCTTGATGATTTTTTCAGTGACGAACGGCGTGGAAGAGAGTTTGGGAGACGTCCGGAGTTTGTCAGGGGATTGTCTACTCTCGCGGGAATTATGGAGAAGAGCCATTGGCTTGTATGGCGTCACTCAGGTATACTTCATGGGAAAAGTGATCGTGCATGGATTCGACTCTCTCATTTAAACCGGGATCAGTTTGCGAGTGAGATCCGCGCAGAGAGATTGCAGCTTCTCATGTGCGTTTTCGTACTGGCTCTGATTTTCTTGGGCCTTTTTATAATCTGCAAATGATATACATCGTTCTTATTCTTACTGTGCTGTATTTCCACCGTACGAAACTAGAATAATACACAGTTACTTGACACAGGCACAGTCCCTCAAGATGATGGTGACATTTCCATGTACGGGCGAGCGAAGGAAACTCTGAGCAAACGATGCTCATAATAGACTAGGCCATACTCATGAATACAAGTAGCGCGTATCAGAGTCGGGTTTTATGAACAAGAAGCTCGAGCTCCTCAAATGCGTGTTTTGATACTGCCGATTCTTCGTAGCCAAGATATACTAGTCAGGTGAGGGTCACCACATCCGTGCGGCAGGTCCGAGTCCTATACTTTCTAAGACCATCTAGCCACTTCGCCACGTACATTGCCCGGGACTTCGAATTTTTAGCACTGTTTGGAGATCGTTTGGGAGGTCATGCCAAGACTAGTGGTCTCTTGGTGACAGCGGCGATAGAAGAGGCGCAGTACCATTGGACGTTGATATCATACACATCGACAAAGGGTTTTTCACCGAGGGCTCGTTGTTGAACAGTGTTACATAGGGGAAGACGATGAACAGAGCTACTAAACAGATTGGTGTACGAGGAAAGGTCCTCGACGCGGAGCACATAAGCATCAGGTTAAGGCAAGCAATAAGTGAGACACATGAGAGAAAGAGCAATACGAACGACGTGAAGAACGAATGGATAAGAGACCGAAGATCTTTATGCCAGAATGCAATTAGATTAGTATACGTATACATTTTAAGGAGTCGGAAACGCGTAGAATATAATTTCAGGCAGCAATCCTTGTTATCGAATACGAGAGGATGAGACCAATATTTTGCGTCTGACGCCTTTCGAACCGGCCCTGTCTGTCCGATCTGCGGTCGCTTCGTAGGGATTTGGTATTTGAGAGTGGTTGTAAATGGACCAGGGCGTGTAGTGGAGGAGGTTGCTGGTGTTATAACGTGGAGTACGGGAAGGGTTTGAGATGGAGCAGTGATTAATCCAGTAATGGTCCTGTCGAGGTCAGCGAGCTTGTCGTCGGCTTCATCGATCCTCTTGGCAAGCTCGTCCAGTTCGTATTCAATCCTAACCTCTTCACTGGAATCATCAGCTTCGTAAAGTTTTGACAGAAGATAGTTGTTCTGTTGATAGAGTGACAAGCGTAGGTCAGCAATTTGAGCTCTGTGATGCAGTGCTAGTAACACAGGGCGGTTAACAATTTCACTTGGACAATTTCACTTTTTGCGCAAAATAATCACTTAACTTAACTTAAGTTCACTTTTGGCAGGTCAAGTGAATTTGTCGCCTTCACTTGACCTCACTTGCACTTTTGCTTAGCTTCCACTTAGGATCACTTATCTGCCGTTTTAGGTGTAATCCTATTTCTATGATTTATTATAGCATTGGGCAAGACTATTGCGGTTGCAGTATCGTATCACGCCCGAATATAAGTCAGTCCAAATAATTTGGTGTGAAGCGGAACCAAATTAGGCGAGGAGAACTTTGGCCACGTAAAAGGTCTCTCTCTCTCTCCAACGATGCTCTTGGATTCTTTCGTTGCCGATCTGACCACGAGTCGATTGTCCAGATTATGACCTGCATTGGCCTTAAGTACCTGCATTTCTTGGTCCCACTCAAGCTACTCTCTTCCTGGATCACACACGGACTGGCCTTGGGCTCCCGCTCCGAGTCTGATGTAGCACCATTATCTCTATGTTTGATTACTCTGCAATGCAATGAGCTGGTTTCTTTCCAATAACATGGGTGGATTTTAAGTGTCTCCTTCGGCCGTTTAAGAGGACACTACTTAGCGGGTTTCCAAGTTCTATGAGTTTCGCTCCCCTATCTATTTTATGGTGCGGCACTTGCTCTATCTCTATTATCACAATACTGAATCACCCTTGTCTTTCAGAATTTCATTTTTATGGAGGCAAAATTGCTCGACCGGAACTCGTAGTAAGAGTATATAATAAATCCGGACTTGCCAGGCTAGAACGCAACGACAACTTACCTTCCTCATGAGTCCGAACATTCGACGCAGCCCGGCCTTTGCAGGTGCGTCTTTGAGACGTGTTTGATGCAGTCAGGAGGCTTGGACTCCAACCGGCGCCTGGATTCCACCGCAAGAATTATACCTGCCGTATCATGGGCAGCCTATCATATATCATACCTCAGGGTGGCCCAGCGACACCACCAGTGCATGGAAATAGAAGGTACGTATCTAACGCAGTAATTCTTCTTCGTAGGCTAAATTATTTGTACATATAATCTTGTTTGTGCACTTTGGGGCCCGAACGACTCCCAAGTGACACCCTCCCGCTGTTCAAGTGAAGTAACTCCTTCACTTTGTAGACGTAAGTGAGATGTAAGGAAAGCGAACCAAGTTTCATACCCGATTTCACTTGATGAGAGCATCTCTGGAGCTCACTTGAGGAGTCAACACCATGTCACCGTGAGTCATGCTTGCGTGTATTTGGTATACCGTATGAAGCCAGATAATCCAAATCATATTGAATGGTATCGAATGGTAAAGTAGACGAAGTGGCCGAAAGAGTCCTCAAAACAGGGATAACTTCTATGAATGAGCGAGCGAGCTAGCCTCAGCTAGGGAGATGACCTATAGGACCTGCATGGCAATAATATTTGCATCAGGATATAGAACAGCGATTTCTGGCACGTATCGGCACCTCCGTAACTCGTCCATGTAACATGTGATTCACCGACATTCCCTACAAGGTAGTTGCGACCGAATGGAACACACAGATCTCGAGTGAATGAACGAGCATGGTATGTTTAGCCAGCTATGATATAACAACTTAGGTTCATGAACCTGGTGCGATCGATATGGGCAGACAAATCTAAGATGTAGGGCTGGTGAGCAATACAGAGGGAGACGTCGTAGTATCAAGCAAGTGCCAAGTGAGAGCAAGTGAACGAAGTGAGTATGCCAAATCGAGCAGGAGAATAAGTGAAAAAGTTCAAATAAGTGACAAAAAGTTAGCCGAAAAAGTCACTTTATACGCTCTCGTAACACAGTCTATATGTTCCTCATAACTTGTCCCATCAGAGCGACAGTTTTCGCCGCTTGCTTTAATCCATCCTCTACGATGTCGAGCCTCTTCTCTATAGCGTCAAAAGTTGCCGTCTGTCTCTCGACAAAACTCGTGAATCGCGATCTCGAGCTGCTTTAGCCTTGCGGTAAAAGCTGAGTTGGCCATGGTTGATTTTCGGTTGGTTGGTTTTGAAAGGGGGGGTTATTTCCACGGATTATTAACGCAAGAATCAAAGATTAGAATAGAGATGTTTGAAACGATAGTGAACGCTTGAGGTTGTTGATGGTTGTTGTTGTTGTTAATGACAAGTCAATGCATGCCGTATGTAACTCGCACTAGCTTATAAGAGCGGATCTCAGTAAGCTGGTATTTCAAAGTAAAGTAAGTGCCTTATACTCTTGGTACGATACATGCAAAACCTTACAATTGATGATAATAGTCAGGATGAGCCGGTGATTGTTGCAGGCCGCTGTACTTGGGCCAAGTGATTGTCTGCGATGAGAAACAATCGACATTTTTCGTGGTGTATGCCTTATTGTTGTTGAGGATATGGTTTCACAGCCACAGGCTTGGGCCGACCGCCATGCTGCCATCACCATGATATACATTCGTTCGAGCCATATCCGTCACGTTCTTTGTACCTGCCGACGTCTATTCTCGTCTATTCCCAACAACTGTCATCGTACTGGCCAAGGGCAACGGATCGTTCAGTGTACCTGACGTATATCCTTTTGCAGCAATTGGTGATATGAATCTTTCATTTATAACTTGATAGCAAGTATAATACAGGCACGTCAGTATCCTTCTCTACCAGAGCGTTACTCGTGTACCAGACTTCTGGAGAGCATTGACGCGAGATAATGTGTCCGATCTGAGCTCGTCTCCCTCCCGAATGCCTATAACAGCAGACTTCAACCGTCGCTTTTCCAACACGTCCAAGACTGTTCCTTCATCTACCTCATCTGACCAAACGAGCTGCAGATGCTCTAGCTCCTGCAGCATCTCTAGATCACAGAGTTCTTCGATGAACCGGGGGGAAATGACCCTGAGACGCGTATCGATCCGTTCGACGATGGACAACCGTCTGAGTTGTGGAACTGCATGAAGGAGGGAGAGCATTTCGGGATGACCGATAATGAGTGCGTTCAATATGAGCTCCGTGAGAAGGGGAGATTTTGAGAGGTATTTTGCTAGATCACAAATTGTGTTCCTTATATCATCGGACTCGCTGCTATTCGTGCAGTCGATATCAATAAGCTCCAAAGACGCCAGATGGGGCATTGACCCCATCCAATGAAAGGCTGGGAGGCAGCCGTAGAGAACGAGCCTCTGGAAGGGAAGTTCGGCATCTTCAAATGATAGATAGCCGCATCTTCTGAAGGTTGCTGACGTGGCATTGGGGAAGTTGTGAGCCCGTGATGGGTAGACGAAGGAAGGAACATTTGCAAAGTAGATGCTGGTAATTTGTTCGTTCGGTAAACGAAAACATGTGCTGTGGAAGGCATTGAGGGCAAGGGTATGCAGTTTCGGAGTGTATTCGAACAGCTTGATTGGATGGACCCCAGAGAATTCTACGTCGCCTGAAGACTCGAGGTGTTCGAGTTCAGGAAATTCAGGCTGATAATCTTTTCTAAAAACGTCCCACAAGTGAACGGTCCGGGAATCGATGCCGATACGTTTCAGTCGCTGTAGATTCAACGCATCAGGGCTGTAGAAGAGTGAAGTCACGGCATGACGCAGTCTCCGTTGCACGTCCTTGTAACTGACTTCTTTGGTCTCCCCAGGCTCTACTGACATCTGGAGATTCAAGAGGCGCGTGCCAGAGCGCTGTCTGAATAATTCTGTGACATGGAGAAACTGTAGGGAGACGCCTCTGCGGTCGATATTGGCGAGGACGGATGTCCAGAGCATGGGGGATGATACGCAGACGTCACGCCAGTAGGCGCAAACGGAGGAAAGATAGAAGGGCGTAGTGGATACCAGTGACAAGTCATGGCGCGAGAGAAAGGCATCATGGGATACGGAGGTACAGATGAAATCGAATATTTCTCCAAGTACATCACGAGGCAGCCTGCGAATCGGGGACAATAGAGATTCGAATTTCTTCGAACACCTCGCGAGGGATTGTCGACCGGCTTTGAGTTTCTCCAGCGCAGTATTCAGTCCAGACACTTCGGCCTCGTACTCTGATATCTTTTTCTGCAAATCAATGATGGTACTTGAGCACAGTTCCGTTTCTGATGCATCGATCTCTCGCCCGCTGCGTAGATATGCATCGGCATCAAGACGCAAGGAAGGTGGTTGAATATCGAATAATTGGCCGCAGTTGTTGCATAGCGGAATTTGTTCCATCCGGGATAATGACTAGAAATGAATTTCAGAGAACAGTTCGAGAGTGTAACGAAGTTGCACTTACGTCCGCGTCTCAACAACGTTAACCTCGCAGGACCGACCAATAATTGGCGTGACCTTGAAAGGTGGAAGTTATGTGGTTGAAGAGAAGAAAGAACAATCGGATACTTATTCATGCGTCGCGCCAGAATTTATTACCGAACTTTTGCTTGTGACTTGAACCTGAGACAAGAGCAAGATGTGGCTGTGCTCACCATTGTACAGATCCGATCCGGCGGTTCCCTTTTTGGATATCCACACCACGCCGCGTCAACTGGGCAGGTCATTCACGCGCCAAGAAGGAGGTTTTTGCAATATTGCTCATCCTTTGCTCATTCGCGACGGCTTCGGAATGGGGACTAGACCTGTGACCGGCACTGAGCAGGCAGGCAAGTACTCCTTCATCGACGCGTCACAGGTCTAAGCTACAGTATTTGACGTGATATTAATAATGGAATCATCGATGCTTGCTCCCTGGTGCGCCGGAAGGAGGGCATGCTCTGCGGTCACTGGGAGTTGATCTGCTGACGTATCTGCACAAAAAGAACTCTTGAAGCATTTTTCTGTACGCGATACCTATATCAAAATCACTCAATTTTTACTCTTCTTGCAGAAGCGACTAGTCTGCCTTCAGATTCAATCCAAACCATCCAGATGACCCGCAAAGTAGAAGAATCGACTTCGTAACAAGGAGTAGGAAGATAAGCCAAGCCAAGGCCGTTTTCATATGATCATTGGTATGCCCTTCCGACGTCCACAGACTAGCCCTTTCTCCCTCAGTACTCCTCAAAATGGCCGACAATGATACTCTTGATCTGAATGGCACGCTGCACCTCGCCGTTCCCCGACTCTGTCCTCATTCGTCTTGTCACCATCATCAACCTTAGCTTCCTCGCCGTTGACCCAAAGTTACGCCGACTCATACATCTCTACCAGAGCGGCTGGTTCTCGGTTCTCATACTCCCCTTCGACCCGTCAATAACCATACAAGCGGGGTCGCTACTTTCATATTGTCAGGCGTCTGTAAACCTGCACGCTAGTGCCAGCCCATCACCGCCCCACTTTTTAGTGTGCCAGATACAGCTAGGACCGTCGACGAGGATGATACAGAATGTGGAAGGCTGCTCTCTAGACCGAGTCTCTTCGCGCGACCTCTGTGTCCAACCTAGGTTCTGCTTAACCCTCGTCTGTAAACTCGCCCGAGTTGATTGACCGCCATAACCCGGTGAGAATGGTTTGAGTCTATAAGCAAATAATTTCTTCCCGCCATTATCGATCCGCCAGACTTGCTCTGAGATATTGTGGCCTTCATTCTTTCCTTTCGGTTGGCGGGTTTCTCTCAGAATCCAGAATCAACGCGTTTATCACCCTGGCCCCGTGTGGATCCTCGTGGCCTTCTTTGGGGAGTCTTTCTTCCCTCCCCCAAATGAACTGTACCCCTTCAAATTCGCTCAGCGATCGTCATGAAGCTTGATGGACAAGGTCGCCGCATGGTATTGCGGTATAGAACGCCACGGAATTGTCTGATCGAACGCTGAAATTCTGGCTATTATCTCTGTTCGCGGAAGAAACTGATGTATATCATTTGACAGTCACAAGCTACGGAAGATTGAAAGTAAGCGGAATATTCGATCCTGAAACTGATCTCGGACATTGATCAGAATAAAAAATCCCTCCTCCGTCTAAAAGTTATAGAAGTCAATGAATATTCTAACCGGTTGTACAGTCGACGTACCATGATCAAATAGGAAGGATATATCCCGCAATGCCCTCATACGTATATCCAAGACCCTGCGCAGTGTCTCTCTCATTCGGATCCGCGGTGTAGAAATGGTCCCACAACGGCCTGTCGTAATACAAGCGGTATAACGGGATGGTATAGCACAACTCCAAAGGATAGATGTACCCAACGATCCCCTCGTTCGAATACCCAAGCCCGTTAATCGCGTTGTCGCGCTCGTTTAAACTCGTGGTGTAGAAATGATCATATACGGCGGGGTTGTACGTGCGATAGAACGGAACCGTTCCGGGAGATTGAAACCCAAAAATGCGACCTGGGGAACCCTCTTGTCTGTAAGACAGCGCGGTGACAGCATTCTGCATTTCTGCGGCGTCGGTGGTGTAAAAATGGTCATAATACGGCTCCGCAAGGTATGCTCTGAGGAGGGGAATTGCCGTGGGGCAGGTAGCATTCTGCGCATATAGGGTCAACTTCGAACTTGACAACAGCACAAGAGCGGATGAAGTAACCCACCTTCGTCGCAGAGACCACGCTCAAGGAGAGAAAAGCGGCGATGCAAGACACTAGTAAACCTTTCATGTTCGGCGATGAGAGGATGGCTTTCATAAAAAACCTCCCTAACTTTATAGTAATTGAATGGCAGGCCTGCTGGTGACTGAACTGAAAAGGGGGTGTGAGAATTCTAGAATAGCTCTGCATACGTCTTGAAGCAAATGGAGGAGCTGTCAAGACGCAACGCTGAAAGAATCGAACGGAAGAGCTCCGGCGATTCTATCATGTCTGAGGACAGGTGGACACTGAATTGTCTACTGCATCTAGTGCAAATTCTAAGTGAACGTAGGCTTGAGTACGGCTCACAAGCTCTCCTAACTGATCGCAGTATCGACTTGTCAATGTCGTGCATATGGTTAATGTGTTCTCATTGAAGAATGCGTGACAGAGTCGGACGGCTCTAGCATTCAGAGCATAATACTAGGTATTAAGACTTCTTCGTCATTCTAGGTCATTTTGCTGGCTTGCTTCTTCAATGTCGCAAAAACGATGCTCAATGGGCCACTGGGATGATGCTTAACAGAATTACGGAGCCGTCCCTAATTTTCATCAACTATTAAGATCTCATGGAACTTTTGAGCAGATTAGTGTAGGGAAACAATTGATATGGTATTTTTCAAGACCTCTCGAAGGCGACCGACCGGGTGTACCGGCTCGACGGTCCGTGGTAGCCTCCCCCCTTTCCTTGTGAATGCTTCTGAGTTCTCAATGAAGCGGCTTAATGCCTCAATTCCCTCCCTCGTGCTGAGAGGCGAGTATATCTGGCAGGTACATTGATCTCGAGGTTTCTTAGAGCTCCTCCCGTTGGTTCTCGTATAGGGGACATTCACGTATTATGTGTTCGCGGGTCCCACATGAGCAGCCAACGTTCTCGGATGGTACAAGTTGAACAGATTGAGAACGTTACTCACCTATGTACCTGTGACCTGCGGCATTGCAAGACCCGGCCGAATACCTCGCGTTTGTCTGCCAAATCACGGTAATCCCTGACCGCCTACTGCTTCGCGACCTTCCGAATCACCTTCTCCTACTACTATGTAACACCGAGCGCGTATCATCTGACATGTCAACCTGGCCAGATCCAGCAACGATGAAGATCAAATTGAAGAAGATTTGTTAGCTGTGACGCCTTCCAGTGCAATCACAAGCTCAACTGCAAAGGAACTGCGGCAGAGAATTCAAGATCGTCGTTCGATGTCGATATTGATCTCAGGTTAGCTGCGCTTCTGTACTTGATAAGCACGCAGTCTGTCCAAAATGTATCTGAATGCGAGTCTGGGACTCAGGAAGCGCTATCTGACTCTTAGGCGGACCAAGGAACCGTAGATTGGACGTGTTAACGCAATGTGGTGTGCAAGAGGAGCTGTTAACGGCTAACTTAGCATTTAACATTGCTAATACGACATTAATACTATGAAGCTTAGCGATTGTTATTACCGTCGTTATGAACACGAAGCTCGCTATCGATGTTAATAACTGACAGTTAATAACCCTGCTGGACTTAAGCACCTTCGCCGTTCCCCAACTATGCCCTCATTCGTCTTCCCTTCCCTTCCTCGTCGTTGACCCAAAGCTGCGTCGGATGATATATATCGACTAGAGCCGCTGGGGTATAATTCTTATACTCCCCTTCGTCCCCATACCAGCAGGGTTGCGACTTTCACATTACCAGGCAACTGTAAGCCTGTATAACATGCATCAGGCTGCTTCTATTAGTGTACATGCATGTGTTTAAATAGGGTGATCAACAACGACGGCCCCTGGCCTTTTGCGAGGTTTTCTTGCTGAAACCCGGGTGAGTGGCTGGAGGATTACCGCTGATCTCAACACAACGGACTGTCGAGAGCGTGTCGAACCTCACGGCCTCCGCCTTTGAGGAGTCTTTCTTTCCCTCCGAATGAACTGTACCCCTTCGAATTCGCTCGGCGGTCTTCATGAAGCTTGATGGAGAAGTCACAAGCGCTTGGTCGCCCAAGATACACCAACATATCTCCTGGATCAAGGTCGCTGCGTGGTATTGCGGTACAGAATGCCGCGGAATTGTCTGTCGAACGTTAACATTCTGGGAGGTTTGTTCTATTATCTCTGCCCACGGAAGAAACTGATGTATGTCATTTGACAGTCACGAGCTACGGAAGAACGAAATAATCGATCCTGAAACTGATATGTTCTAAGAGTTATAGAAATTAATGAATATTCTGACCGGTTGTACGAAGTCGACTTACCAAGATCCAACAGGAAGGATATATCCCGCAATGCCCTCATACGTATATCCAAGACGCTGCGCAGAGTCTCTCTCATTCGGATCCGCAGTGTAGAAATGGTCCCACACCGGCTTGTCGTAGTACAAGCGGTATAACGGGACGCTGCAGCACATCTCCGAAGGATAGATGTACCCAACGATACCCTCGTTCGAATAACCAAGCCCTTTAATCGCGTTGTCGCGCTCGCTTAAACTCGTGGTGTAGAAATGATCATATACGGTGGGGTAGTACGTGCGATAGAACGGAACCGTTCCGGGAGCTTGAAACCCGAAAACGAGACCTGGGGAACCCTCTTGTCTGTAAGACAGAGCGGTAACAGCATGCCGCATTTCCGCAGCGTCGGTGGTGTAAAAATGGTCATAATACGGCTCCGCAAGGTATGCTCTGAGGAGGGGAATTGCCGTGTCTTTGGGGCAGGTGGTGGCATTCTGTGCATAGACGATTAACATCATGCCTGACAACAGCACACGAACGAATGAAGTAACCTACCTCATTCGCAGAGACCACGCCCAAGGAGAGAAAAACGGCGATGCAAGACACAAGTAAACCTTTCATGTTCGATGAGAGGATAGCTTTCACAGAAAATCTCCCTTGCTTTATAGTAATCGAATGACGGACCTGAACTGACAAGATGGTGTGAGAATTCTAGAATGGCACTGCGTCCGCTTTGGAGCAAATGGAAGAACTGTCACGACGCAAAGCTGAAAGATCGAACGGAAAAGCTTGAGCGATTTTATCATGTCTGAGGTC
Organism: Armillaria altimontana; assembly: GCA_022818075.1. NCBI lineage: Eukaryota > Fungi > Basidiomycota > Agaricomycetes > Agaricales > Physalacriaceae > Armillaria > Armillaria altimontana. The sequence continues at coordinate 1,720,997 of JAIWYR010000003.1, forward strand.
AAGTGAACACTGAACTGTCTACTGCATCTAGCGTTAAGTTTAAGTGAACGTAGGCTTGACATATACATGCATTGTACTGCTCACAAGCTCTCGTAACTGATCGCGGTAGTCGACGTCGACGCGTGTCAATGGCATGCATATGGGTAATTTGTATCGCATTGAAGCGTACGCGACAGAACTGCAAACAGATGGGACAGCGTTAGTATTCAAAGAATTATACCAGATGTCAAGACTTCTTCTACCTCTTCAATGTGTTTCGCGAAAACGATGCTCAATATGCCAAAGAGCTTTGAAATCATGCAACATTCACCTTATCATCGCTCTTCGTGCGTGAAAAGAACGTATCATTTGGACACGGCTATAGAACCAGGGATCTGTGGTGCATGTCAATGGATATTCCAACCAGATATAAGTATTCGACGTACCGTAGTCAAACGGGAAGGACATATTTTGTAATGAGTACCCTCATCTCGCATATACCGGTCTGGGTCGCGCTCGTTCGCATCCGTAGTATCAGGAATCACATTTACTGCAACGAAGATTCGGACGCCTACTGCAAATGACTGACCCTAGTAGGTTAGTCTATGCTTGAGTTTGCACAAAGCAATACCAAACACACCGATCCAAGACTACACCAGGCATGTGCACATATACCAATGCTACATCGTCAACCCTATGTCATAAGCCCAAGAAAGTTTCGCCTATCTCAATACATCAGCGACGTTTGGCCTTCAGCTTGTCAGCCTACTCTTGTCACTCCTTGACTCTTTAGTGCTGTTGATCCCTAGCCCGTCTTTTGATGTCTCGCATGGCAGGCTGATGTTGTTTGCTACATTATTACCATCTAAAGACGCGTACCAAAGCTGTCAGCCGATGATACAGAAGGTAAACATCCACGCACAGGGACAACTATCCAGTACGAATGCAGGTTCATGTTTGATCAAACTTGGAAGGCAAATCAGGAAGAAGGCAGCATAATTATTGTTTTCCATAAGCCATAAAGGGTATACCGCGCTAAGTATCCATCCAACAAGGAGCCCAAACAGAGATAATTAAAGTAGTTCGAGGACATCTTCCGCAATGTACGACGTGTTGCAATACCAGTACTCAACGGTGGTCTGGAAAGAAAGATACGGTCAGACTGGCAAGTCTATGAAGAAGTGAGAGAACTCACCTGTAGAAAGAGCGTCCCATTCTCTAGGACAGTCTCGTTGTATGTCTTCTTCGTCTTGAGCACAACTCTTAGCACAAACGCTTTCTCCGTCAACACCTCTTGCAAGCCTTCCTGCAACATATCGTCGCCCTTAAACCCAGCTCTACCCAGCTGATACTTCAACCCATCCTTGAAGTACGCCAACGTGGCAGCCCCAAAGCTCGTGTACCAACGCCTGTCCGTCTGCACATTCAACGCCTTGAAGTTCTCTTCAAAGTTGGGGTCGAGCTTCACATCAGGGATCCCTGTCAGTTCCGCTATCTCCTTCGTGAGATCCTCATATTCCTCCTCCCAGGTCTCGTCAATGGAGTGCTTCGCCTCGAGGGAGAACACAAATCCCGGTGCGATATTGACAGCGGCGAGGAGGCTGTCCCCAAGTGAGCTGGTGTTAGTCCCAAGGGAGTCGGGCTTGAAAAGGATCCAGTAGACGCCCTCCTTGATCTCGGAGGTGATGTAGGGTGCTTTGTCGCCGAGGGTATTGACGCCGATGCTCAGCTCGGACTGGGTCACGGCAGCGTTGAAGTAATCCTTGCCATCGGATTCATATTTATCAAGGAAGTATTTGAGGGCTGAGATGAAGCCTTCGGTGTAGCTGAGAGATATGTATGAGTGGACAGGTAACCAATGAATATGAAAGAAGAGGTACCTGGACAACGTGTATCCCGCAGATGAGCGATCGTCCTGATTGTACGCCCAGATAGCACCAACACTGTAGTTGATCTTGAAGTCCGTGCCGAGCAGCTTGGTGATTTGGGCCTCAAAGTCAGCCTTCTTGGACTCGAAGTTGTCCCGGACTAGAAAACGACAATGAGTAGGGGAGCATCAACAGGGACTAGGAGCACTTGCCATCTTTTCGGACAGCAAGAGGCAACTTTTCTATGGGAGCCTTGGGGGTGAAAGCTGGTGTTTTGGCCATTTTGGAGAGCAGAAAAAGAGTGTAAAGTCGAAAGATTCGATGAGAGACAGTTACTGCAAGACGCAATTTATATCCTCGAAATCCTCCTTTCCGTTTAGTACACCATCTCAGGAGCCTTGCAGGAGGTTTGCTCCAGGAACCCGTGGGGGAACGTGCATGACGACGGAGGGGTACCCCTGGATAGGAATTTCCTTGGGAACTGACGCGACTTTGACATTATTATTGAATCTAGGGCTGATGAATATTGGCGATAGAGCAAATTGAGCGTCGAGGAATGGCGATCGTGGTTCATGAAAGACAAAAATCTTGTTCCCACGGTAAATCGCTTGATTCTAACGTTCACCCATGAGCATTCTGACTTGATACTCGTCTCTTCCGTGATGTCGCCTTCAAGATAAATCAGCATGACACTTTGCCGAAACTATGATACCTGGTGGGGCGCAAAAATAATCCAAGGACAAGACTGATATTGATGAACATCTTTGCCTTCGTACTACTGGATATGTCAATGAGATACTTATCAGATTTCTCCCTGGTAGGCTTCCGGTTATTCCTTCCATCAAGCTCAACTGACATATCTTGTCGCATCAGTCGCTGCAGGATATCGTAGATTCTGCGGTGAAACGCGAAGTCCCATATCGGTGGCCTCACCCTTCCTTATCATCATTAAGCGCGATGGATGAAGGTCATCCCATTATCGAGCCAAATTGAACTGGGAATTCGTCGTCTGCCTGGGCGATCGTCTCCTGAAGAAACGGATGGCTCATGTCCTGCCAGTTTGTTATCAACACTCGATGATTCATAGCGTCTTCTGTTTTCCGATCCTATATCACCGGGCAATCTGCCATGAGGAATAGCTGTAAGTTGGCCTCGGAGAGGTCATGGCCAACGGCCCTTTTCCAGCTTCATCTATGGATGCCCTGGATACTAGCAACACACTTACGATAGCATCAATGGAGAGATGCGATTGATGGCTCGTTGCTCTGATCATCTGTTATGTACCCTTTACAGAACTGACAACCTCTCACAGTGATTTATATCAACAATGCTCCTGTTTGAAGGTTCGCGCGTCAACACAACACGTGCACAGGGGGCCCACCCAACTCTTGGCGATCGTGGTAAATCAAGTCCAGGGTACCCTATATTCGAGTCCTTCAAGTACCCCTTCGGCCGCGCTGAAATCCCTCGTCACAATGAACGAAATGTAAGCGCGTCCAGCCATATCTCTCTGCCTTCTTCACTCACCTTCATCCAGCCCGCTGAAAGCCCGCGTCGACATCCGGGATCAATGGGACTCGCCCAACGCACCAATACACACTTCCATTGCTGCCTTGCAAAAGACTTTGGGCCACAAGATCTCCCCGCAGGCAGAATGGCCCGCCCTATGGGCCCAACTCAAGGACCGCTTCTCCGATAAATCCAAATTCGTCCCTACCGTCGTCAGCGTCGTCGTCGTCTGGTACGAGCGGCTCCTCGGGAGGCTGGACAATGACGTGTACGCAGACTGGACCGAGGAACTCCTGTCTGCGCTTGAAGGAGGGGCGTCGTTACGCATCGAGGTGATTTTTATGACACTGTTCTGACCGACAGCATCTAACGCGTGGATGGCAGCCCGCCCCGCCCAAAGTCACACGTCCGACCACGACGTGGGACAGGAAACTACGGTCGTTCCATCTCGGAATTCCTAACGCGGACCCGATGACCCAAGCGCGCGTAGCCAGCGTGCTCGATAAAGACTTTGACAACCTCTTTGGCGGGACAGCGGGTGGGGAAGACGATCAGGAGGACACAGAATGGGCTCATGTTCCTCCGACCCAAGCTGTTGCCTCTCACCATTCCCAAGAACCGCCGGACCTGGCCCCTCCCGGGCGTCTCCCAGTTCCGAGCTCCCTCTCTCGACCCTCAGATCTCTTTACGTCGACTGTGCCCTATATCCTCACCTTGTCCCTCCGTGGCCGTGAAGGCCTGGTCGTGTACTGCTCCCATGAGCCGACTCTCGAGCTCCTGAATGAATACCTCAAGAAATGGGCAAAGACCAACGCCCATGATAGTCTGCGCGTATGTTTGTTTATCCCGAGGCTGTAGTTTCCTTGTCTGACACCATAACCTCTCAGCGCCCGATATTCAAGCTCACTCTTGTAGAGTCTGATTTCTGCTTTGGGACGATGGATACGCTCGTCGTCGAGCCCTACATGTCCCATCACGATGGCGTCAACCCCACGATCATCCTCGCATTCATTGAAGGTGTCGTCGGATACAAGATGGTTTACACCACGGGCTCATATTGGATGTATCGTTGCACTACTTTGTTCAAATAAAACTGCCGAAACGGACTAACGGATCGCGAGTTTGGATGAAGGTCCTTTTTCAGTAAGTCAAGGGTCTATCCGAGTCCTTCTGGCGTGGACTATCAGGAGGACAGAATGGCGCTATTCAAGTACCGGACCGGAAATGCGACTCTAACTTCTCATGCTATATTGAAAGGTGCTAGAACATTCGGTACCATCATTTAGTCACGACACTTGGATACGTAAATACATACTCTAGTATATAAGAACCTCGTCTCAAGGTCTAATAGTAGAACAATCAAGCATTCGTCTGCTTGGAAAGACTGCCAAGTAACATGGCCGGTAACTCCCCCGAGCGCCTCCCGGTTCTCAGCTCCCTCTCTCGACCCTCAGATCTCTTCACATCGACTGCACCCTATATCCTCACCATCTCCCTTTATAACCGGTCAGAGGACCAGACCCCAAGGCTGGTTGTGAACTGCTCTCATGAGCCGACTCTTAAGCTCCTGAAAGGATACCTCGAGACATGGGGGAAGGGCGCCGGCGTATGTTTGAGCTTCCTTAGTCATGTGCACGCTGACACCATAACTCCTCAGCAATCGCACTTGAAATCGAGACTCACCCTCGTCGAGTCCGAGTTCTACCCTGGGACGATGGACACTCTCATCGTCAGTCCTATTAGCTTATCATGGGATCGCAAGGGCGAAGTTAACCCTACGGTCATCCTCGCATTCATTGAAGGTGTTGTTGGGTACAGGATGGTATCCACCACGGGTTCACGTTGGATGTATCGTCGCGATACTCAGTTCAGCTGATAACCATATTTGCTGGTCCTGAACGTATTAAGAAATCACAGGTTTTTCACTCTGCACAATGAGCTTGAACGAAGATCCTCATCAAATACCATACACTCAAATGCGAAGCACTCGACACAACAATACATTTCAGGCAAAGAGATTATCAAGTACGACACGGCCTAATTACGCAACATAAGAGAGGAGGGTAGATGATAGATTCAGAAAACAAAGCGTTCCTTATCATATGGAGCCTAGCGGAAGATACACAAAACATGATGAAAACAATAAAACAAACTTAACCATCCTTCTTAGGAAGTCGCTGCGTTGCTTGCAGTGTAATCCTAAATGATAATTGCAGGGTCAGCAAGACCACCTTGGAAACCCGTGGAGTGCGAAAACGAACCTCCATTTCGGCGTCTAGGTCAGCGGCCGTCTTCGCGGGCCGCGGTTCCTTGCGGGGCTTGCCTCCTCTTCCCCGTCGTCCTCTTGGGGCACCACCAGTCCTTCCCAACGATAAGCACAGCGGCACCACATACTAAGCTTGCACAACTGACCTAGCGGCGGCGGCAGCCACGACAGGAGAAGGAGCGACACGGGAAGCCAGTGTCTGCTGAGGTCGCGAGGGATCCACGATAATCTCAATCTTCATCGGTTTCTCTGTCAAGTCGTAAATCGGCGAGGAAAGGAGCGAGGGAGGAAGGAATTCGTTAGTCGGTTGTCAACGACGCGACGTAGAAGCAAGTAAAACGAAAAGCCAAGGGACGCCCAGCGATAAGCCAAGAGTCCCTCCCATGCATACCGGACAAACCGTAGCCCTGTCTCTGTCTGTCACAGTGCCTTTTGGGAGTCGCCCAGCGCGGGGAGGCGGGCGGACGCCAAGCTCGAACGAATGAACGAACGCTACAAGCGGTTAATCGGGCAACCCTTGCTCTCCGATATACCATGCTCCATGCTCCCGCTCTCAAGGTCTCGTCAACCACACCAGAGCCTAACACACCGACAGTCTCCACCAGAGCACTAACCAGACCGATAAGACCTTCCCAATTACCAGTCTTGTCGCACTATGGCCCTGGCACTGCCACACGCAAGGTTGATCAGACCTGCGATAGTGGCGCCCCAGAGCGTTCAGTTACGAGGCAGGACGATACCACGGTTGCTGTTAACAGACCGAGAGGCGTGCCGTGTGCAGAACAGAGACAGGAAGCCACGATCCTCCTGGAAAACGCAGTAATGAAGGGCGCAAGGGCCCATGCATGCAAATGAAGGGAGGTTATAAGAGGAGGCTGATACTAACTGCCATCGATGAGTCGGTTGTTGTACTGGTTGTATGCAGAAGTGCCGTCGCCCTTCCTCTGGAAGTGAACAGAGGCGACGCCCTTGGAGCGACCGTTGCTGTCGTAGTGAAGGGTTACCTCACGGAGAGGGCCGACGGTTGAATGGAAGAGCTCCTACGCCAAGTCAGCCTTTCGCGTACTCAAAAACACTGAAAAAGTCGACAAACCTTGACTTGAGCCTCATTCACGTCAGGAGGGAGATTGGAAACGATGATTTTATCTGCCGGCTGCTGGGAAGACGGAGCAGCAGCAGGAGCAGACCTCAACTTGGCCTTGACAGCTGGGCTTGGGCCAGTGTTTCCCACAACTTGGGTTTTGGACGAGCCACGGCGACCAGTACGACGGATACCTCGAGGACGGGAGGTAATGATCTACAAAAAGTTGGTGTTATACGACAAGTGGAGGGCTGCGAGGGCAAAAAGAGCCCACATCGTCAAGAGCCTTGTCCATTGCAGATTCTAGGCTGGAATATAGAGAGATAGGTGGAAATCTAGTGACGGCTGGTGGTGGTGCGTGGTGAAAGGGGAGCGTCGAACAAGGGCGGTGCTGAGAATACTTACTAGCGGAGTTGGTGTCGGAGTGTCGGAGATGGAAAAGCGGCAGAACCGCGCCGACGACAACGCTTTGTTCATCAGATTCACAGGTTCATCATGTCTCGAGGTCGAGGATTCGGTCGGGGGCGAGGGTCCTTTGGGGGCAGTAACCTCCCCCCAATGGGTCTCACGCACGCTGACGTCCAAGCTATATCTCGCGAAGCAACCGCTATGTACCCCGTACGAGTTTTCCCTCCTCGCATGTATACCTTGACTGTAAACTGAAATACAGCCCATGCGCCCCCCAGTAATGTCTGAATTCACCGAAGATGAGAAGAAAATGTGTCAATACCAGATCGGATATGCAATACGACTGAAACAGTCGGCGTACTACATCGTGGAGACAGCAAAATCCAAAGGTCAGATTAAATAATGGTCGGTATAGCTGGCTGCTGAATGAGCCTACAGAGCTACCGAAGTATTCGGACAAGTATCGACTCTCGAGCACGACGCAGCCGAAACTGAAACGCAAAGATCTGCACCAGGAATTCTTCCCCAAAGATATATTTGAAGACTATTTCAATCCTAGGCGGAAGAAAAGTACGTCCAGTTCTCTACTATGATAACGCTTGTTCATCATTGCTTCCATCAGTTCCCAAGACCAAAAAAGAGGGAAATTTCAAAGTCAACCTATCCGACTTGGAAGCATCTGTATGTCGCGTCTTTCCTCATTCGCGATAACTTTCTTGCTTATTCCAACAGGAAAAATCAGCAGACGAAGCGTCAGAGATTGCATCACAAGGCGACGGTTCTGATTATGATGTTGATGAGGAGTACGACAATGACTATGCAGAGAACTACTTTGATAATGGCGAAGGAGACGATATGGACGATTTGGGTGGTGGTGGAGGTGGAGAAGGTGGAGGTACGTTATTTGATCGTCAAGGCTTTTTTTCTTGAGCTTAAATTTATACAGGAGACTACGATTAACTGCAGATGCAACTTGTTTCCTCTATACCCGACATTTTTTCAATCCATATACGTTGATCAAATCAGGTTACATTCCTCCCCGTCAATTGTTCGCCCAATCGGCCACGTCGGAGAGCAACGAGCGTGTCCATAGCAAGGACATTTTGCTGCTGTTCTGGACTGAACTTGTATCCGGCTCGATATCTCAAACTCGGGAAGCGTACAGAGCAGGTATAGTAGCTGTCAGTTCCGAAAAGGTCTCGACCTCCACCCCGAACAACCAGCGACCACAAGCTCGAGAAAAAAGAGAGGAATGTAGCATTGCGACTTCCGATGCTGAAACTATACCTCTATGAGGACATACCACCCCATAACCCATAGATTTGTTCGTCTACCGAAGTACAAATTCCTCTCTTTAAACCCGTGCTCCTTCATAACCCATAGCACCGAGTGGGAACGGAGGGGTATGGGTTATTATAGAGTCGACTGTACCTTGAGCTTTGTTGCTCGGATACTAAAGTCCGTGCACTGTCCTCCCAGAGAAGTTCTGGAGGGTAGGAACTCAGAAAAGGCACCAGCAGATTTTGGCATCTTTTGTGCGGTTTCCCCGATACTAGGTCCGTCGCCAGCTCTGAAGCAGACACAGTTTTTCCGGGCCGTCAGCAAATCAAATCTGCGCTGTATGGAATATCCGGAGCTCGACCTTATTGGCCAATTTTTTATTCCATGCCGACTGGTTGTCAATGGATAAACCGAGTCGTTTTACAGAGCACCTTCCAGGGAGTCGTTAAAGTCTTGTAACAGGAAATAATTTGTAGAATAATGATGCAATATCTCAATTATTTCGACTGGAAAGAAAAACGAAAACAAAAATAGAACACAGGCTGGAGAAATATGTGCACAAACAAATTACATCAAGATTCGGCGCGGTCAGTACCGGGTTCTTCTTACACCGTTCCTCACCAACCTCGCTCTCCATCACCACCAAGCCGTCCTTGCTTGTGGTCTACGTCGCCATGCTTTCAAAACGCATCATTTCTGTAGCGCAACGTCGCGGGTTGCTCGATGCAACGTCTGTTCAGTGCATGAAGGGACTGTTCGTAGTCTTACACGTATCATTTCTTGTCGTTTTCGTTCTCACAATGAGTGTCTTTCAGAGGAGCTGTGGTCACACGAACACGTCGTGCACGCTTCCATTCGTCACGATTGCTGCAAGGTACGCCTGCCTCACTCCTGACGTCACGTACCCGCTGACGAGCAGCAGCGGAGACTATTAAGGTGCCCCAGATGGCAGAATCCATTACCGAGGGAACACTCAAGTCGTGGACGAAACAAGTTGGCGATACTGTAGAGGCCGATGAGGAGGTAGCAACTATCGAAACTGACAAGGTCACCACCTCTTTTTCTCTCGAGGCGCATTCATTCAATTTTCATAACAGATTGACGTGTCTGTGAACGCTCCTCAATCTGGCAAGATTGTTGAACTCTTGGCTGCTGAAGAGGATACTGTGACTGTTGGCCAAGACTTGTTTGTCCTTGAACCCGGCGAGACAGGCGGTGGTGAGTGATATATTGCCCGATGAATCTTTGATGCGAGTTGCGGATCTTCAGCCGCTGCACCTCCACCACCAAAGGAGGACACACCTAAAGCCCCCACGGAACCTAAAGAGCAACAGGCGGCGAAGCCCGCTGCACCCCCCGCACCCGAGAAGAAACCATCAGAGCCCAAACATGAGCCCAAGAAAGAGCTCAAAAAGGAACCGGAACCACCCAAGCCTGCGCCTACCGCAGGCAGCAGGAATGAGACGAGGGTGTGTCAAGTCTTCTCATTATCTCAATTTGATCATGACGTTATACGTAGGTCAAAATGAATCGCATGCGTCTGAGAATCGCTGAGCGACTAAAAGAGTCGCAAAATGCTGCGGCTTCGTTGACGACGTTCAACGAAATTGATATGTCCTCGCTTATGTCCATGCGGGCCAAATACAAGGAATCAATCTTGAAGGAGCATGACGTCAAGCTTGGGTTCATGAGCGCGTTTGCAAAGGCGTCCGCATTGGCACTGAAAGAGATTCCGGCAGCGAACGCGTCTATCGAGGGTGACGAGATTGTATACAGGGATTACGTTGATCTCAGTGTCGCCGTCGCTACACCAAAGGGTCTTGTCACACCCGTGGTCAGGAACTTGGAAACAAAGAACTTCTTGCAGATCGAGAAGGAGATTGCTGCTTTGGGCAAGAAGGCGAGAGATGGAAAGTTGACCCTTGAGGATATGGCTGGTGGAACCTTCACGATGTACGTCTGTGCCTACAATAATGGGCTGTTCTGATGACGTGGTATCTAGATCTAATGGAGGTGTTTTCGGATCTCTCTTTGGAACTCCCATCATCAACCTTCCCCAGTCTGCCGTGCTTGGTACGTTGCTGTGATTGACATGGCTGAGCTATCTTCTCACGTGTCCACACCAGGTATGCACACTGTGAAAGAGAAGCCTGTGGTTGTCAATGGCCAGATCGTTATTCGCCCCATTATGATCATTGCGCTGACATATGATCATCGGTTGTTGGATGGTCGTGAGGCTACAACTTTCCTCGGTGAGTCTCAGTCCTATGGGACAATCTCTCTGTCTTACTGATGTCCCTTCCGCAGTTAAAGTCCGCGACTACATTGAAGACCCCAGGAAAATGCTCCTCGCTCCGTGAACGACGCCGCTGATGTACTTTCAGGACTGAGGAAAGTGTGGTCTGATGTTCTAATACATTGTATCTCTTTCCATCGAAAGCAGTACTTGGTCCGGAATTGAATACCTTTTGGAATTCTTGACTCGCAATTTCCTGTAGCCCCATAATACAATAATATAATGTTTTGTACGCCTTAATAATGAGAATCAGAGGAAAACTAAAACCGCCTCTGACGCCGCGACGGAAATTTCTCCCCCGACAATCTTCTCCTCTATCAGCTCTCCTTCAGCAACACCATTCGCATATGTCTGTCCTGCCCACGTGGTGATATTCCCATCCTTCACATCGGCTCCTGGAGCCTGCAGCCTCCGGACGGTGACCAAGTCCTTATATTCTGAGAGGTACTCCGAAATGTCGAACATGGTGCTCGGTCTTGTCCCCTCCGTCGTCTCGTTGTAGCTCTGCAGGTTTAGTAAAGCCAACTTCACCGGGAAATCCGCACTCAGTGAACCATCCCAAAATCCATAGACTACCAGCTGTCCTTTGGATTTGTCCCCCATCTCGGTAGTGATGCTTGACCCGTTGGCCTGTCGGCCCGGATAGATATTCCCTATTCGAAGACTTTGAGAAGTACCGATCGCTTCAGCGACGAAGAGGTAGGCCGAGTACGACGGAAAGACTTTGACTGGCCCGTTCAGGTTCTCGATAGGATACCTATGATAGATTTTGTTTAGAATGGGAATAACGGTGCTATGGTAACGACATACCACAAGTTATAGAGACTCAGTCCTCCGTGGTTAAGCTTCGTTGAGCTCTGTAAAGCCAAGGGACCACCCTGGTGGACGAACAGTCTAATAGGTGAGACGCGTGAGAGCGATTGCTCGCAAAAAGGAAGTGGACACGCACCGAGATACGTTGATAGAAGCGGCATAAAGAGTAGTATCGAGAAGCCACAAAGCTTGACCGAATGTGTTGCTGACTCCATCTCTCCCAGAGCATGATACTGAATTATATTCCCCTGATTGAAAGGAGGATGAGCGCTCACAATGCCAAAATAGACGGTAACACGCACCAATGACAAACGAATCTGAACCCAGCTGGTTGCGAACGCTTTGAATGCGAGGCTGCCACAAGTCGAGATACCTAAGGAGCGTGTCGTCAGCACCAACATCAACGTGGTGAGAGAGAGAAAAGTATGGCTTACTGGGCCAGGCGAGTATGATTAACCTGGACGCGCGTCGTGTCGAAGACAGGTAAAAACATTTATAGGACTCACCAGGTTAACCAGCGTAGCCTGCTGCAGACGGACTGGATCGCATACCTAAAGATAGTCAGTGCATGAATACATCACTTTGGAAACAGAGAAGCCCTCACACTGTATTGATACGTGTGCTCACTACACGTCTTCACCGTGCTATCATTGTTTGCACCCACCGCCAAAGCACTCACGCAATCCAACTGTGCATTTGCCGCTGCCGTTCCGTAAGGCCAAAGTGGATCCTCAGCAGTGGCGGCAATCTGGAAGAATGGCGCCGAGATGTTCAGCGCGTCTGATATGTTCTTAGTCCAAGGCTAAAAGCTGCATAAGCGGCACGGCAGGTAAAGCAGTAAACATATCTACCATCCACAGATTGGTATAGCTTTGTGGTGTGAAGTGGAGATAATGATCGGGTTCATTTCCGACTGTTCAAAAGGGTGTCAAGCCACTCATCAATGTGACGGGAAGAGAAGCGGCATACTTTCCATTCCAATCAATTGCCCGGCCTTCATATTCTCTACGGCAGCCGTTGCCATGTCTAAAGCACCCTCAAAATTAACGTTTTCGAGATCCTGCTCATCGATCAATGAACTCTGGAGAATCGGATGTAAGGAAACCCACCAAGTTGAAGATTATTTTCGTTCCCTCAGGTAGTAGATTCATAGTCTTCCAAAACTCTGGCCCAACTGTCGTGTTGTGCAGAGTTCCACTGTAAACAATTAGGGCCGGGCAAAAACGAAGCAAACCACAAATGTCGCACTCAGCAGTGATAAAGTTGAACAAAGCCACGTCCAAAGTCGAGCTCCAGTACGTCGAGTCAGCAGTAATGCCACCAACTCGTATTTCTGCAGGCACACTAGTTCTGCTCTTAAGGTTCTCCAGCAGGTTTTGGGTCAGTGTGTTAGGGTTGGACACATTCCCGACGTATGAGGTCCAGAAGGCGGTCTCGATGCTGAAACTGGCTAGTGCCGGGTTGAGGTATTTGGATGCATCTGGAGGGAGTGTAGAAGGGCCGGACAAGCGGATGTTGGAAAGGTTTTCTGCAAAGACACAGGCGGAGAAGGCCAGAAGGAGGGGAAAGGGTCGCATTGCGATGCTTTGATCAGTCCACTGCCAGCTCAAGCTTTATACATACGTCCGGTCCGTATAAGTCCAGCCAAATGATGCTGCTATCGGTCCGATGGAAGATTTACGGCCTCGACGGTTTTCCAATCCGTGGCGCCACATTTTGAGGCATGCGAAGAATCGCTTTCGTTTTACGCCTTCACAGGCCTGTGCGGTCATCTGGAAGCACAACGCCGGTCGTGAATAATAATATGAGATTCTTCAGCAAACGTTTTCAGACGGGAAATCATCGCAAGAATACGAAGGTCGTATCCCGTGAACAATATTGGGCACGGGATCCAAAACAAGCCGTCGCGAACTGTCAGACGCCTCACTCAAAGCAACGTTTAAAGAGTAGTCGTAAGCAGAGTCTCGTATGCAAGAGTAGGTAGACGCGTCGTGCAATAGTTGATCTATTACCACGTACCGCACTTCGTTGAGCGTTGCAGGGTATTCAGGAAAGTTATGAAAGCGACAAAGGTCCGGCAGGGTGCAAGAGATTAATTCCAATGAAATAAACAACATCTAGGAGAATGAAGCTGTCCTGGGGTCAATTTCGACGATTCGAGCATAAGTAGACATACCACTCTAGAACTGCGCCATCCGCTGGGCCATTTTATCTTTCACAGTCTGGTATGCATTCATTATCGTCTGCTCATTGATGATGATATCTGTCGTGTCGGGGCGTGGCCGGCTCACTCTGGACGCAATAGCAGCAGCATCCGTGTCCATGATGATACTACAGAGTGGGAAATGAGGATTAGGCCAAAAACAACAGCATCTTGGACGCACCCATCGTCGATTGTCTCGTCTAGACACAGTAATACCATATCCAAGTTCTCCAACACGGCCCTTTTTTCGAGTTGGTTCCTCAGCAACAGTGACAGCGCGTCGATGAGGGAATTCAGGGCCGCCGAAAGCATGAGCTCATTCTCCGTGGGCCCAGCGATGAAGTAAATAATGAGGTCGAGAGAATGCTTGTACACGGCGAGCTTGGATTCGAATAGGATGATATCCCCTGCGCTTAATATCAGTATTCTGTTCCTCCTGGTGAAACGAAACAGTTGCACCCCCAGCTTTCTTCGTCTTTTGCCAGAGTCCTTTCTCGAATGCCTTCTGGTCCTTCAACGTGAGCAGTTCTTTGGATTCGCCCTGAGGGTGGCCTTTGGGCCTGTAGTATTTTGCAAGGACGCGGTGTCCTTCGGTATCGAGGACTATGAATGCATTGATGCTATAGAGGGAGAGATTCATTGGACGTGGTGGCAGTGATCAAGCAACGTGTACCCAATTGGGCAATCACCTTCCGAGGTCCCACAGCAGTCTGTGATACAGAAAACGATAGTTGACATTTTCGATAATATAGTAATAAGATTTCTCATATTTTATTGATACGGTATGTAGTGTTTTACAGAGAATGAAGTACGACAAAAACTGACCATTACATAGATGGCTCTTGCTGCTCTTGCAAACCCCAAAATTAGCCCAGATATTGCTAGAAGAACAAAGCGCAATGAATATCGACACTAGGCGAGAAATATGATAACACTTACCAACCAAAGCGGAGACTACTTGTAGGATGAAAACGCTCCAAACAGGTAGTTGATCAAAAAATTAATGCCGTCTCGCAGACGAAGTAGTCGCGCACATCAATGGCGCAAAGCTGATGATAAAACGCGCCACGAAGTGCACTGAAAGCAGCCACTGTAGCAACCACAAACCTCAACGGACACAAGCCTCGTACACACATAAATCGATAAACCCACACAAGAATCATTATATCACGCCATCGACTGCCATAAGATCGACACCGAACAATTTCCTGGCAACGCTCAAAAGCTTGCAGTCATATCAGATTGGTGGTATGGCGCCACCGCACTTCTTCTTTCACGATTTCAACACTAGGTCTGTCTGGGTCTGTTCACGAATGTAGCGGTTTCAGGTCACACCGCCTTACCAAAAATGTCAAAGGAGTACATAGGGAGAGATTGATACACATACCAACCACGATGCCCAGAAGACTCCGCGTTCGACTGCCATAAGATTCGAAGTCGAGAGTCTTCCGGGTGTATACACAATAAAATTGTCATTGGTCAATCAAGTCTTTGTGGTAGAATCAGATTGGTGTATGGCGGCACTGCACTTCATCCCCCTTTCAAAGAGAAATTAACAAAGGCCAAATGGAAAATGATATGGAGATAGGTACATACTGCGTTTTCAACGATGCCAACCCTAGCTGAGTGGAAGCCAATGATGAGTTATCATAATTAGCAAAACGCTGGTGTTCCCGTACCAGCGAATGACAATGACTGGTAAATAATCGGAACACGTTGTGCGCCGATAGCTTTGTCCGCTGGGTTGACAATTGCATGCTGCAGGGCGCGGCCCAGTCTCCATGACAGACATACATGTTGACTACCCAGCCCTCGCTTCAAGACGAAGTTTCTTCGGGCAGTGAAGGGCAGAATCTCTAGTACAAATCCATGATAGGAATTCAAAACTGGAGAGAGAACGCTCAGATCTTGACCGCCCGTGAAAGAGGACTGCGAGTCCTGTACGAAACGAGCTTTGTGGCTTTTCGCCTGCTGCTGGAGGGAACCAAGAGGAAATTCCCATACAGTGAAAGAAAACTACCCAGCACGTGCGGCCGTCACCATACAAGTCCCCGCATATAGAAGCACTTTACACAAGTTCATCCAGTACTTGTTTGTATATTTTCTAGCAATTATCAACGTGATGGGGATTGCTTGAGCCTATAACTCCACGGCAGTGGTAGATTATTTACCGATCCATTTCCGTAAGGTATGGAAAGCGGCTGTGATAAACTAATTAAAGACTTTACTAATTTACATTCGAATCTGAGTTCCATCTACAGCTCGTCTCGGGTTTCTGGAGACATCTTGAATACCTCTGGCTCGTTCTGTCCAGTTTGTGCGTAGAATTCCGCCGGCTCTTGCGCCAACGATGAGTGAGGAGATCCTGGACAGTGTTCAGTAAGAAGTATCCTCCAGAGATGTGAGCCGACGTCACACATACCATACCACCACAAAGTAGTGACACCGACAGGGAAGGTGTACCTGGCCTGTTTCTGCAGTAAGTCTTTGTTTCTGGACGAAACTTAGATACATACTTGCATGCCCCGGAATTCTATAGTAGCGTCGACAGGTTGGGGACTCCATGTGCCATTAGGATGATCGTACCCTAAGAAGGATTAGTCGCTGGCACTGACCGAGTATTGACCACCCACAATTCAACACAACCAAAGAATATCTCAACCAGTCCGATGACGAGGTCCTTCCTGTAACGTATGCACCAACACGAAGAGCCCAGCTCAAATTGCCACCAACGTCGACTTGGACGCGTTTACCGAAAGGGCCACCTTTGTCCTTCGGAATAATGGCTTTAGACGCTTGGGCTAACGCGTAGACTGACAAATCGACGATGAGCGTTGTCCAGATGACAAAAAAGTATAGTTAGCCCTTACATTCCTGATTAACGCTGTATGTTCCATCAGAATTGACTTGGACTATAGCCCGACAGCCTTCGCTGCAGCTGGTCGTCCCAGGATATCTAGGTTCTCCATTACCATCCAGAGCGATATTCCACATGAGGCCGGAGTGAGAGTTGTGTTCTATTGCACCTGTACCGTCATGGGGTAAGCGCTGGAAAGACAAACCCACAAAGAAAAATACCTATGAAACTGAAAAAAAAATTCAATGTGGTTTTAATATATAGTACCTGGGAGGCAAAGAGATGTAAGAGGCGTACATATTGTCCGTGTACCACTGCGTGAGAAATGAATGTAAGCCACGCGATGTCCCAATAACTATGAGGAAACACTTGCCTTGATGTCACTCCACCAATCACTGCCTGAAAACGTCCATAAGGATCCACAGCGGTAAGCAAAAACAAAAATGATTTACCTAAACTTCCAGTGCATTCTGAATTCATGACATGTACCGAACTCAGTGATGTCCCACGATTCACAACCCATTTACTCACCGGTGAAATAGATCTGATGGATACCGTTAGTTGTAGTCATTAGAATTCCGATTCAAAGCTTACCTCTTTGTCAGGATACTGGGTGTGGAACGTATCCTGTTCAGTAACGTTTCCCTTAACCAGGCTTGTGAGCTCCAGACATCAGACACAAATGGATCGCCTACCGCATAACAATGGAAAGCCACACCATCAAAGGCATCACCAGCTGCATCCATGAGGTCGATGGCATAGCTTCCAGCACCGTCCCAGTTATGATCCCACCCGATGAGCCTCACCGACTGGAAGCTAAAGTTATCCATAAGGGCTCTCAAAGCCGTCCCGATTCTTCCCTCGATAGCTGCAGTGAACGTAGCGGTTGGAGACGCGTTTAAATTGTTCTGGGGCTCGTTCTGGATCGATATAGCGTAAACTGGTATGCCTTTAGCTCGGAATCCTTGTAGACATTTGAGGAGGTAAGTAGCATCTGCAATCCGCTTTGGTGCTGTACACTACGGGAGACGAGACGAGACATACATTTGGTAACCATAGTTGGCTTGAGGGTTCCCCCGTTCATTGTTCCGCTGTCTTTCATCCATCCAGGCGGAGACCAAGGAAGAATATGTACCTTCACGACTATGACAGGACGGCTTAGTTAGCGAGGCTATAAGGATAGCTAGGTAGACTTACGGCTATTAATGGAGATTATGTCCTTGAGGACAGAGAACAAATACGATGGCGCTGCATCTATACTGAACTTAGTGAAGAACATGTCACCGCTCGAATCATCGAAGCTGTATTCTAATCATATTTCAGTCGCGTGCTTAGATCAGTATGCAATACAATCAACTCACGGCTTGCGGAGAAATCGGATGCACCCAGAGGAACCCGAATATAATTTAAACCCGCAGCGTTTGCACCATCCGTGGGATCAAAGAGATATTTCATAAGCGTCCAGTAATTGCTGGAGTTTGTAGACTGGTAAATGCGAACATCATGGGCTCATAACCTTCAATCACGACAGGGAATACCGCGCACCTTCAAGTTATTCAATATCAGCGCAGATGAATCAGCTATAATATCCCATTCATTTCAGAGTCCTGAATATGTTCACGCTGAGCTTACTGAGTGATCCACCGAACCCCCAGACCGACTGGTATGTGGTAGTGTCATTTACAACAATATCTGCGCTTCCGATGCTACCAGGAGACTGGAAATTTATTGGCGGGTAAGGGGCAAGCGAGGTAAAGAGCTTGGATTTGTCCCAAGTTGTTTGCCACTAGTACGAGTCAGAAAAGAACTTGAGATGCAGGTGGTAACTGATGACTTACGATGTCCCAAATCTGCTGGCAAAAGACGGTTGTGCTTAGAAGAAGAGGTACTGCAAATGCTCTGCGCATCATGGGAAAGGCGGGGAGGTTTAGACGTTGAGCTTTCTAGGGCGCGCTCTTATAAGGGACCCCTCGAAGTCAATGCGGGGAACTCAAAAGTAGTCAAATTGCTGCACTCTGCGTGAAAGTCGGCGTTAGTGTGAACGCGTATCGACAATACGACACAACATGGCGCAGAGCGAGGAAAGCAGCCTGGAAAGACGGCGTTCAAGCTGATCTAGCTGCATAAATCCCGAAAAGGGCACGACGGGCGGTCGGCAGGCCAATTTGAGGGAGAAAGCTGGATCCAGTATCAGAATGCACATCGGCATTCATCTTGTGGCAGAGACGTCGACATAAGTGGTGTTTCTCAGAGTCGGGGACAGCTGGCGTCACTATAAGTGATGTTTCCCCATGTTTCCGCAAGTGAGGGATCGCCCATCCACGAGCTTGATGTGAGACATGCATCAATGTCGCTTCCGAACTCTGAGCTTATGATCAACTATAGACAAGGCAGCAGAAAGTTCATCCTAGAGTTTGACAGAGAAGCACTTGGATATGACTCCCGGCTGTTGAAGTTTGGTCAAGTACAGCCAAGTGCCCAGCGGCAAAGAATGAAGCATATTAAGTCTGTGCTAGGATACCGAGTTAGCTCCGAGTCTCAAGAGCAGACCTGGTGTCTTTAGGCGTATTTGAAGAATGAGTGCTAGGATATCAGGAAGGGCTCAATTTTCTTTTTAGAAATCGCAGAGACTTTGAAAGGTACCGGCGTAAGACTGGTCACTTCACGATGGTGGTCGAGTTGAAGATGGTAACGGCCCGATTGGCAAGAGTTTAATTTACCCGGGCCGAGTGCTATTTAAGTCAAGCTTTTCGTCATTCATCAGTACTCTTAAATCATGTCTGTAACCTTAACTCGAAGGTAGGGAGACATTATTCTAAACAATATGATTAAATGCTGCATGTAATACATCCTAATAAAATAAGGTCACGCCTCCCAAGCGGCTGGTGTTGGCCACTTGGAACTGAACCAATCCCGTAGGGTTTTATCAACGGCATAAACGTCGTTGTCGTTCGTGACATCGTCGTTGATGCATATTAGTCTCAAGGCATCATTTCCAAGGCCTTTGACGCCACTACGAGCTGCGGCCGGGGTGTCGATTAAGAGGAACTTCGTCGGTAGTTCGCCTGTGGAGGTTATTAACTAAACAATCTCTTGGCAAAAAATAGAAGAGCTTTACCTACGACATAGCGGTACCTCTGAAGCACCATCATCGCCCATTCTCGGACGCTGATTCCTGCTGCTCCTTCGTCCGATCCTCGCCTCTGAGTGGCCTCTTCAATCCATGGTGCCATCACCGTTTCCAAAGAAAAATCGATGTCACGATAGTCAGACGCTAGTGGCAGATGCGGTGGTCCGAGAGGGGTGAACTGGTCGAAATAGTTTTGCGTTCGGTGTAGAGGGACAGTCCTGTTTGGTGACGGGAGGAATTCGGACAAACCGAGAGGCCCTGAAGCGATCATTAGGGCTCTGATTACTTGAGGGAAATCATTAGAAACAGTCATGAATTCAGAATCAAGAAAGCTTACTGCAATCTCCACAGTTGGCGTTCTCGAACGCCACACGTACGAAAAACTCGCTAGCACTCCCAATAGGCCTACCGTCTTTCTCAAAACACTGATTCCATGAAATTTCACAGAGCGCTGCTGTCCTCCATCCATAATTTTTGTAATGCGGATTCGAAGCTAGTCTTGGCGGGTATCCAGGTGTGTTTGGTTTCGTATATTGCAATGGGCATCCATCCTGAGACGAAAAAGAGTATTGACTTTGCATTGCCGGTCTCCGTTTGTTCACCAGACTTTCGACACGATCATGGTCAAGGGATTCTCTTCGGGGGACCCGTACTACGATCTTGGCCTTGCCAACTACTCCTCCAAGTTCCTCCCACGCTCGTGTGCCGTGCAAATCTGGGTCCCACCGATCATCGTTATCTGGCCGATAGGGAATCTCCTGGTTTTTAGGCGGCGTTCCCTTTCCGCCAATACGCCCAACGGCCCATGACCATAAGAGAGCCTCTCGCCCACGATCAATAAGAAAATTACTGAACATAAACCCAGAATGAACGTCGTCTCCGTCAGGGACATGTCCGGGAGCTAGAACGTCGAGTCAGTTCCCCAGAATCTACTTTCTGTAAATGCGCAAAGAACATACCAGGTTCAGTCTCCGTTGGCCGTCCGTTCATCCCTCGGAAGGGTCGACGCGCCGTAGCGCTAAACTCCTTCGACCACATGCCCGTTGACATCTCGTGCATGATAGGCGTATTAATGAGCTTTTGGGCATGAACGATGTACAAACGTGGCCTTACGCCAAAACGTTTTGACAGTAAATGGCTGCTGTAGTCCAAGGGCCGCCATTCCCCGTCCGGATCCGCACCAGATGGATTGTGCGGGTCGACAACCACCCCATAGTCAAATCGAAGAACGGGTCCAAAGAATGGGGTATAGAAATCTTCAGTCTCGACGTCTCCATTAAAAAAAAAGTCATCATTCATATAAATAAAGTTCTCGGAAACGCCGCAAAGACTTCCGAGCTGCGACTCTATGGCAAAGCTGTTGAATGTAGGACCGGAGTACGCGCCGGAAACAAAGAACTGGGAGTGGTGTTGAATGTCCAAGGAGACGGACCCGTCCGTCCATCGCGAGCCTGAAAGCCACTGAGGGATTTGACCATATCGGACTTCGCTATTGGTCGCGGTATTGGAGACAGTATTATCGGAAGTGAGTAGGTGAAACGAGCCGACGCCATGCCTGAAATGTGCCAGAGCTGAACGCATAGAATATTTGAGTTCGTTATGATCCCTTTCATTTCAATAAGACAAGTTCTAAAATCGATGTTATATGAAACACGCACCGATAAAGTTTAGGTTTCGAGCTACCATATCCATAGGCGTGCTCAATGTCATTCAGGGCTGCAATGTGCAGGGGGTCGCTGCCATTGACCCATGACCATACGATATCTATGGGTGCTCGAGAATTAAAATCGGAATCAGCACTGTCAGTGAGAGACCGAGAGCAGGCCTGTCCAGAAAAATAGTCTTCCAGGCAATCTACTGGAATAGACGTCACAGGAAGTAAACCGAATGTCTTCGGATTCCCGTCACGGTGGTTTAAGAATTGGTCGTAGGAGATGGAATTTAAAGATGTCAGATGAGGGCTGTCGTGTTGGTTTGTCGGCGTGCAAAGAGTAGAAGGAGAGTATTTTTTGGATTGCCAAAAGTGAAGGTCGGGCGAAGGCTGCCAAGAATATGGGTCGGAAGAGAATTGATAGGTGGAGGTTGCGCTTGGAGGGAATAGGAATAGTAGTGAAGGATAAGCAGAAAAACGATGCACGGCATAAACCATGCCCAGAGTAAACAGCGATCCGATGATTGACCATGATACAGCCCGAGGGAGTCTGTAGGAGCATTTTGAAACCATGGAAGGTGACACCTGAGGGAGGAGAGCATAGTTGGATTTCGGAAAGACGCGACGCCATGTCAACGCTGAAGGACAAGAAGTGGATACAAGTTCATCATCCTCACTGATGCTGGACTGTCGGGGCGCAGAGTGGGGCTGCCTGTAGAAGCCTACTGGCATGAGAAGTGAGGGCGAAGTTCAACAAGAACTGATGGTCCTGGAAAGTGTTGTGATTCCTAAGGCGGTGGCCATCGGTCGTAGCTCGGAGTGGTCGTGTGCAGTCGTAGTTTGCGCAGTCCAATCCATCAATTTGCAGACTCCACGGAAGACGGAAGCCTTTCTTCCGATGTGTCATGCACATGTTGTCAAAAACATCCACATAAGAATGCGCGCGCTGCCTTTTGGGACCTTGAATACCCTCCAGCATTAATTATTCTGGTAGTCACCTAGATCTTACGCCTATCAACGAGGACACCAGAGATATGCGCAAGTAAATAATTGCAAAACAAGAGCAATTTCAAAGGCCTGATTAGGTGAGCCTGAACGATCGGGATAAAAGGGTGATATGTATGCCATCATTCTTACTGGATAATATCATCTAGAAGTCTCCCAATAGTCGAGTGTAATGAGCCCTATCAAGCAGGATCGATGTGAAGGGTCGACGTGGTTCATGGTCGCGAGCGAAAAAAACACTTCTCCTTATGGCAATAGATCGCCGACTCACCCCCCGCCCCCGCTGCTGACTAATTCCTCCATTCTTAAATGTACAACCTATATTTCCCGCCGTGCATTTACACATGATATCAAAGACCATTCCACTCAAACCCTTTATCCAAAACGACTTCAGAGCTTAGGCCAAGGTCCTCACTACTCAGACCGACCATAACACCATAGTTGCCCTTCTCAACAACCCAAGAGTTGATCTTATCATCCCAGTACGAAACAGCATATTTGTCCAGTTTGATGTCCACCGACTCGCTCTTTCCTGGTGCGAGGTCTCGGACCTTTGAAAACGCTTTGAGTTGAAGCGACGGGTGTGTTAGCTCGAAGGTGGCTGGAAGGGAGGTGTACACTTGGATCACTTGGCTTCCAGAAAGTGAACCAGTGTTCGTGATGGTGAAGGACACAGTGACAGTGACATCGCCATCTGCGTATAGTGGCTTTGAAATGGAAAAGTCAGATAGGGAAAACGTCGTGTAAGAGAGACCATGTCTATATGAAAGTCAGTCCGGAATCCGTTTCAACTTGGTGGACGTAAAATCCCACCCAAATGCAAACAAAGGTTTGATTTTACGATGCTGGAAATGCTTGTAACCCTAAGGCATCATATCATGAGTAAGGTATCGTCGTAAATGGCATGAAATGTGTCTTACGACGTAAAGATCCTCCGCGTAACGGACCTGACCATTGATTGCGTGAGCGTTAGTAATCAAAGAGTTACTGAGCACAATATACGCATGTACCTTTCCGTTTTCTGAATGGAAATGCCCGTACGACGGGACATCTTCCTCCGCTTTCGGAAAAGTCAAAGACAGCTTCCCCGAAGGATTGTGTTTCCCAACGATGACATCGGCAATAGCATCGCCAGTCGCGTTACCCAGATACCACATGTGCAAAATCGCAGGCACAGAATCGGCCCATGGCAAGGTGATTGCGGATCCCTAAACAGGATCTATCAGCACCCCGAAAGAAAGTGACCGAAAAAAAATGTGTACAGCCTGAGTAACAAGCACCGTCTTGGGATTTGCAGCAACGACCCTGCGAACAAGCTCGTCTGTGCGTCCAGGAAGCGCCAAAGTAGTACGATCATGGCCTTCCGTCTCCCAGTCTGCATTCAGGCCAACAATAGCTATGACTACGTCTGCCTCCTTTGCCAGCTGGACGGCATTTTCCAGCAACACATCCGGATCTTCGACTTCAGTACCACCCAGATGAACGCCTGGATTACTATACGGGAGTCGGTAACTTGCAAACAAGAGGAAAGGGAGAGGAATACCTATCCATTACAGTTTCGTCCTCGTCACCATCAGCTGGTCCGCGAACGTTACAAAACTCCACATAAATCTCGTGTTTAGTGTTCGCTTTGAGGGGATAGATGCCTGTTTCTTCTTCAGTTCCTGCACCGAAGAAACTTTGCCCTCTTCGCTGGCGCTTCCAATTATCGATAACTAGGTTTCCGTCGACATACAGCTAGAATAAAGATGAACTCGGATCTGTTTCAAAGAAAAACATCCATACCTTCGCCCTTCCTGCGACTGTCAGTCCAAATTCAAAACCAACATCCCGAGTCCGAGGCTTGAGATACCCTCGTAGTTTCATCGTCCACTTTCGAGTGATACCCTTCGGAGCAGAGGTACTGATGAATATCCTGGTCTCGTCAATGTGTCGAGTTTCGATTGGGTCAGACAAAGGCGTCATGCTCTCGTTGTCTTCGTGGCTATGCCATGTACCAATCCATCCTCGTTCGCCATTATCAGTGAAGAGCTCGTAGTCTAAGGTTGGAAGAGTCTTGTAACCTAATCATATAGCGTATCAGTTTGACTGGATATAAAATCCATTACCTACGAAGAACACGTACCGCGAGCGCCTTCGCCATACGTCACTTCGACGTTATCTCCCAGGGCCTTGGCAATGCCGTCGAAAGGTGTTATGAAGTAAGAAGACTTCAACGCAGCTGATCCACCTCCAGAAAGAACAATAGCTTTAGCGTTACCCCCCACGATAGCGACCTTCTGTAGACCCTGCGGTCTGAGCGGAAGGATTCCACCCTCGTTCTTCAACAGAACAACAGATTCAGCAGCGACCTGTCGCATGAGTTCCTTATCTTCGTCGCTCTCCACTGTCCTTTCTAAACCGTCCCCATCAAGAATCTTCATACAGATTGACGTAAATGGACGGCGATCAACATAAGAAGAGATTGAATACCTCGGGTGCTTCTTTGCAGCATCTTTGCACTAATTCCAGAACCTTCCTGGCGCGCGCTTTAATAGTGCGCAAGGTCACCTTCCTTGATACAATTGACCTGTTGACTAGGTCGAGAGTGCGCCATTTGTTAGTTCCCGGCATTTCGAGGTCAAGACCAGCGTTGATACTATGATCGATGCTATAAACACCAAACCTATGGAAATATTAGATTAGCGATTGGCGTCGGTGCCCGATTCCCATACCAATCGCTCATTATCTGGGTGAATTGGTGAGCCAGACTGCTGAGTGTAGATGGAAGGACATACCATGCCAGTGAACTTCCATTCGTCCCGCAGAATGTTCTTGATGATGGAGGGTTTCTCGGACATGTGCGTGCCATTGACACGATTGTAACTGAAGGAAAGATCAGTGGGACAGGTCTTCGGTTGGGATCAATACTAACGCTGTCATAAACGCCCAAGGCTTGGCGTATTTCAGGGCCAACATGAAGGGCATCAAGTATATCTCGCGAAGGGCTCTGTCACTCATAATACTATCGTACCCCATTCTGTCATTCTCTTTGTCGTTTCCACTACCAAAGGGATTTCAGTAAGACAGGCGTACTACAGAACTAATACTCACACGAAATGTTTGATGGTTGCGCCAATGCCACCTTCTTGGAGACCTTTAACGTATGCAGAAGTAATCATACCCGACAGATGCGGGTCCTCGGAGAAACTCTCAAAGCTCTGGTAGGATTCGTGAGTAATAACGCGTCCAGTCCATAATTTATACTTAAAACATACTCTTCCTCCCAATGGGTTCTAATTGAAATGAAATAAGCACAGATATTTGCAAATAGCAATACACTTACTCGTTGAATGTTGCAGGTGGGTGCGAGAAGTAGAGACGATGCTCTCAGCCTGGATTCGGGAGCCAGGAGTTTCAGTCCGACGGTTTCGATGAGCTTTGTGTCCCACGTTGCTCCCAACGCAGTAGCAGACTGTGTGTCGGGTGTCGAGGTGAGCATAGATATCCGGGTCAGAACACAAACCGACACTTACCGGAAGACATTTAGCAGGCGTACCCATGAAGAAATGATTTCCGCGGACACCATTAGGGCCGTCTGAACACTATCACCAAAGATTAACATGATAAGTTGGAATTTACACGCATAGCAAATACCTTGATAGCAGGGACGCCGAGCCTTTCGATGGCATGCGTATGCCAAGACCCGACCCCTGCCAACAAGGAGATAGCTTCGTCGGTCGTCAGCTGGTCAATGATATCATCAATATTCGCATTGGCGAAGTCGGAGGGGGCCATAGTGGTAGTACCTCTGCAGAAAAGAGGGGACAAAGGATGAAAGGATCATTGAATCGCCCGCATTTATGAGATATAGGAAATGATACTATTGTCACGTTGGAGCAGCTTTAGGTGCTAAAGTTGATTTATCCGAAGTTTCCCCGGGGATCTAGCTCGGACTATTCAGTTCATTAGATCTGCGTCAGCGGTTGATAGATGTCGCTGGGAATGGTGTTCAAGGAGCTGTCCTGGCTGCGCGTAACCACAAGCTACGATCCAGAAAATTGCAATAGTGTCGGGAAAGAAAATTCCTTCCATCCGGATACCGGAAGGTTCTTTGAGACTCGTCGTAGAGTTCGGCGCTCGCGCAAGTCGTGTCAAGTGATTCAATGATTATATGATAGAGTTTCATTGCATGCAATTGGCGCAGAAGGGGAGATAACGACGCAGGTCGACGCGGCAGTCGCATCCGTGACGTCTATATATAGATAATCCTAGACACCCATTAGCATTGTATCTTTCCAATTTGTAAAAATACACGCACCTGGTGACCCTCAGGTATGTCCGTTTTCTTCGTTCCTACTTCTATCCTCCAGTTTTGGGCCTGGGGCGTGGCATTGCCGTTGCCTTGCCTGATAGAAATCATGGAATCTTCACTTGGAATATCCGGATGCGATACTACATTTCCAAGCGCGATGAGGAGAAAATGGTCTGGGATGGGACAATTCTTACGAAGTGGCGGACGACTGACAGTCACACTGTTGTGGTGGAAAGACGGTTGTACGCGGTCACGGGTTTACTTGCTTTCTTCTTGTAGTCTAAGGCTTGCTGCTCTCGGGTACCAGTAGTTCCGGCATTCAGAATTTCTTTCCTGTGTTAAATTCTGTACCGCGGAAAGCCAGCGGTGGTCGTTACCGTCATGTTATTGTTTGAGTATCAATTGATACTAGCGGCTTACCATCCAGATAGTGGCAATATCATGATAGTGTTGACGACGACGATTGGGCGGCGGATGGCCAGAGCTTATTGGCTCGGAAATAGCCGAATATTACGTAAGATGCTTACCAAAAGTTGAACTTTAATTTTTTTTCTTTTCTCGTCAACCACCAGTACCAAAGCTACGAGGCTCATTCCACACAGGACGCTATGTTCGTCCAGATTCATGAGCGGGCTAAGGTCTGAGTATTCTATTCCCCCACGATCGGCTCTAGCTGGGCCCAGTCACAACTGGCATGAGGCAGCGTACCAGAAACACGGTCTTCCCTATCGTTCGGTTACGGACGCCCAAAGATCCTTCAGAGGGGAGGGATATAGGAGAAGAACCTTGAAATATGCGCCGGGGATTGGGTGTTCGATCATCGCCATCGGCCTGTCGAACGTCCTTCAGTGCACTTCGTAGCCCGCAATCTGATTTTTCAGTTGCGGAACTCGATTCAGACTACTCTGGGACTGGTGATCGCGTTTAATACGCCTATTTTTTGCTTTGCTTTATTCCTTCGTGGAATTGACTCTCATTAATGACTATATATTTCTTATTGATGTTAGGTACCCTCGGTTCGTCATGTTTGTACATGGATGTTCTACCTGTAGTTGTGATAGCAGAAAATAGTTATTTAAAAGCAATATCAACGACGCCCAGCTCTCTGGACAGGGCACTCATCTCCTCTGCAGTCACATTTGGACAATCCTCAACTCTCAGATACGTGATCGGCACCGGTTTCATGTGTGCCACACCACCCACGCGCTTGGAAGGCAGTGGTCGTATTCTCCTCTCTTCAGGTGAAGGACGTATCTTTCGCTCTCCTCCCCACGTACCACGTCCTGCAAGATTCCTTGCCCTCACCAATCTTTCTAATACTCCCTTCTCCAAATCCCGACACGACCAGAACGACAACCTCTCCAGCTTGGAGCAGTACTTCACTCCTTCGGTCCCAACGGCTTCTCGCATCAAGCTCTCCAACACACCTTTGATGCCCGTACAGGCATCAAGCGAGAGCGACACCAGAGCGGGAACATACCCGAGCATCGCCTCGGCATTCGGGGTGACCATATAATGGGACAACGTCAGGTGAGTAAGCTGCGGCTGGCGTGGGTCACGGAAGAGGGATTCCATTCGGGGCAGGAGAGGGAGTGAATCTGACCGGATTCCTTCGAGTCTGAGCCGCTCGTCTGCATTGGTCAGCTCGAGCTTGCGTAGTACGGGGAAGGCGAACTTGCGGAGAACAGACCCCATGACATCCTCGTCCGTGCATTGGACGAGGAGCTCCTCAAGGGAGGGAAGGACGCAGACATTGGTGTTTGGTTGGGAGGTGTGATATCTGGGGTTAGGACTATCTATCCAGAGGTCGAGGCGTTGGAGAGCAAGTACCTCTAGAGCAGTAAAAAGTTGTAAAATGAGGGCGTCGCGGGGGTAGCTCCACTCAATGCATCGGAGTGAAGGTAGCTTGATCGCTTGGACAACCGATGGTGGGGGCACAAAAGAGGTGTTCAGAAGGACGAGCTCCTCTAATCCGGGTATGAAAGATAGAAAACTTGTAAGATCGGTGAGCATCAGGCGGGCCGTTGGAGGATAACACATCGTTAGATTTACGATGTTTGTTAAAAGGTGCTGGGAGAGAAAAGCCAGAGGCACCTTAGTCAGGCCCAGATGCCTGAGCGGGATGGAGGGCTTTGTATCTGGAGATGGTTCAGCAATTGTCCCCAAAGGTATCGGGTTCTTGGTCATGACGCTGAGCGACAAAGACCGAAGATGGACGCAAGGAAATTGGTTGATGATCGTTGCTAATTTCTCCACTGAGAGAAATTCCGGGGCGTGCATTGTGCAATTGCGAATACGCTTGTAGTGGTCGACGCAGGTTTCCAAATGAAGGGTAATGGCTGAGGGATCCGTGTTGCGATCATCCAGGACAACGTCGAGCAAGCAGTCGCGCGACCTCTCTAGCGCCAACGCGACGAGGTTATTATTCCACCGGGTACTGCGCGTCGATATGCATGTCCAGAGGCGTGGTGTCGTTAGCGCCACCTCACGCCACTTCTGGCAGACATGGGTGAGGGTGAAGGCACTATTGTCGTCTTCAACGAAGAAAAGAAATACGTCGACGAGCAATTCTATGGGCAACCAGTTTACTGGGTGTCGCGACGCCTCCAGCTCGAACTCCTTGACCTCGAGAGCGCGCCGCCGAGCTGAAATAGTGTTTTTATATGCCTGGAGCCCGTTGATATGTTGCTGGAGCTCAACTTCCTGGGTACGGAGTAGCTCTAGCTGGGCAGTGATGACTGCGAGCTCTGTAGAGAGTGTCGCTGCCTCCGGTCGAGACATCGCACCGTAAGATGTTCAGAAGGGCCGCCACTGTCGCTGAACTTGGTAGAAAGGAAAAGGCGAATTACAGATCGTGATCCGGACCGACAAATTCGCCGTACGCCGCCACCCGTCGACTTTGCCGCGGCATTGCCATTGTACAAGCAAAAATGTGTTGAGCGCAAAGGAGACCAGAAAGCTAGTTTCTATGAGGGATTATAGGCTAAGTCGGTTAACTAATATATATTCACTGAACTGGTGGTTATACATGTCGAGCAAGTGAGATTGTTACTACTTAAGTGCTACTTACACGCTGTAACTCAGTTGCGAATCTGAAGTATACGAGGGCGCCCCATTGGCATTGTGTGAATCGATGAGAAGATAGTCGTAACTCTCCAGTATGAGGAGAAATAGGGTGCTTGGTAGTTTATTCAAGTTCGCGACCATCCTTGCAACCGACCAGTGTCAAGTACTAACGGTGGTTCAACGTTCAACAGTGGCGAGTGTAAGTGGATCGCGATGCGCAAATTTTGGTTTGCAGCACGTTCTGGTTACTTGTGGCTTCTGGTTTTTTTTCTGGCTATTGAAAGTGCACGATAATTTTATCTCTGGGTTTGGAGAATAGCCGTGCTGCATCGAAATTTGCACATCGCGATCTAGCTGGTGACATACTGGCCACCGGTAGTAAGAATCATTTAACATCACTTGTTCGACAGCTAACCTCGCGCAGCGATGGAATAGATTCTGGAACCCTCCCAAACTTCAAGCTCCAAGGCTGGAGCCGGTATGCTGTTCGCCGTGTCATTCGTCGTTTTCCACTCCCCTTAGATCTGTGCTGTGGCCCCAATTTCGGAACATCGGTAGCGTCCTCCGTATCATGTCACGTCTGCTGTAAGATGAATCATTGTCGTACATCAGGTTAGTTGTTCCAGCCCATTCATAGCAAAGGGGCAAGGACAAACACAACCACGGCCTCGAAGCAGTTCATTGATCCATTGGTTCCGCGGCAGCATCCCCGGTAGCCTTTCGAAGCTCGTTCAAAATGAAGACTAGAAGCGGAGCTGAACTAGGACTAAAAAACGCATTTTCATAGATTGAACCGTCAGATTGGGCTCGAAATGAAAAACGCCACAAACCCATATTCCGGTCAACCTCGGGCAGAAGGTGGGTACGTCAACAAGGATGTGGCAAACCCCCGAATCGAGGACAAGGTTCCAATCTTTTGCCAATATTTTTACTGACGACGGTACCAATAAACCTTTCGCGAGGGTTTGACATCGGAGAGAACGACGAAGAGGTTTCCAATGGTACTGAGAAAGCGCCTTTTAAAATTTGCGCGGCATGATGGTGTTCCCTATGAAGAGCAAATTTTTTAAGAGGGTATGAAAGATTCGGTTCCCGATTTATGGCAGGATACTCATCTCGAAAGATTGATCTTGGTTCATCTTCTGGGACACGATATCCAGATGTCGTTAGTCGTTAAAAGATCTATGTCGGCACGTCAGCTATGAATTGCCCCACGCAAACGGGAGTTTGAGTCGAGGTCGTGCTGGCGCCGAGTCGGGGCATCGGACCGTTCATTGTTCGCGTATCTACGTCAGTATCTACGTAGATACTGACGCGTCAGCAGATGCAGGGAGGATTTCTGTGGTGTACATTTCAAAGTATTAGACAAGGCGATCAAGTACAGCCGTAGCCGACAGAGTTGGCATCGTTCGACTAAACTAAAACAATGACGAGTCAGATTCGAATTCCAGTGAAAGGGAATGCAATCATACATTAACCAATGATCCTCTGCGAAAGCAATCAGTGCTGTCTTAAATCAAGCGGGATGGTGGCTGTGCGCTTCGGGATCGTAGCAACCAACCACCATCACAAGTCCTTTTTGTCCTTCTACCTCCGCGTACATCTTATCTAACTGGCCTATCATATTCTTCGTTATCGTATTCTGCAGCTGATTATCCGTATGTCGCCATAGGACTCCGCTTAACATCGGCATTCCCAGTACCGTTCAGGCCCATCGTATTCAATGACCCAGACCTACGGGTCCAATGAATTGCTCGTCTTCACCCCCAACATCCTTGCATATGGACGAACCTCGTATTTACGCGATTGCGTCCTCCGACGCCGCTTCGAATACGTGTATGACGCCTTTCAATTATGGCCTGTCTTAAGGCTCGCGCACCCGAAAGGATGGCATAAATCAATGTGCCTGCAGTTAATTGTTACGGACGCTTTCGAGAAGCCAGTTACCTGGTAACGAGCAGTCCTACGATTGGTACATTTCCCGATTCCCCGAAGTCTCCATGATTTTACTCACGGTGTGTGCATCCAGCTCTATTGTTGTCTGCATTACACGCCTCGGGGGTCTGAGCCAAAGCGACTCAGACATTTTTGTAAAACGTGCCAGTGCTGAACGTACAAAGGCACACTCGTTTGCGTTGGTACATTGTACTCGCTTCGTGCTTGTTCAAGGGAGTACTAACACCGAAGGCACCTACCCTCATGCTAGTGGTCATCTGCTTGCCGAATAGAGACCGAATGGCTCACTCTTTCTGTGAACGTGTGCTACAGGTTATTTATAAGGATGGACTCCAAGCCCTGTTATCCACGCCCTAGTTCTTTCTCTGCAGACGTAGATATCTTGGTGAGACTCATACTAGTTCACCGGTATCAGCCTAAATGTGCTGATAAAGAATCCTCAAGAATAATCATCCTTCATTCTGTTACAGTTCCAAAATATGCCTCCTGCTAAGGTTTCCAATGGTGTGCTATCATTGTAATTTTTCCCTTTCGTTGTCACTGATTTTCTGCTAACAGGTGCGCATATTTTGGAAGTGCTCCTAGCCATTCTCCCTGTCTGGGTCCACGATTACATTCGTGGTGACCAGCAATGCACATATACGAATCGAAGGCGACCAGTCTTCGTTCACCGCCGAAGAGTTCCCTTCGACCAAAGCACTGACCAAAATGAGGGTCGTGACAAGGGCAGTTCCGATGATGATTCAAAGGGTCCGGGCAATTCTAACGGGTTTGGCTTTGGTGGCTTTGGCCCGAATTCGAATGGTGCGAAAGATTCCACTTCAAATGACAGCACGGATGGTAGCGACAGCCCTCTCACCACCGGGAGCGACATTATCTGCCAGTTCTGTATCGCCGACAACGACGCGAGGGTACTCTACAATGGCCCCTGGTCTCTCAATGGTGCAGGACCGTCAAATACGACCCACAGCACTTCCACTGCGGGATCAACGGTCTCCCTAAGCTTCAATGGTACGGCATCGGACGACCTCCCGGATCACAACTCACATCCTATGTCCACAGGAAGCGGAATAATCGTTTTCGGAACCGTGCTATCTAGTAGCTCGTCTTCGAATCCTCCCACAACATCTTTTACAGTTGACGCCGCCGCCCCTTTCGTCACCACAGAGCCGCAAACCGAACAAGCTTACCTCAATCAGCCCTTATTCGTGGCCTCTGAGTTGTCGAAGGAGGAGCACAAGATCGTCATCAACGTGACGGACGCGGGGTCGGCCTCTCCTTTCGTCCTTGACTATTTCTTCATCTCCCCCCATCTCGATAGTACCTCCAATACCGAGGCTACCATTTCTTTCCCTCCCACATCATCTTCGAGTTCTCCTACCCCTTTTGCATCCGCCATTAAATCAACAACTTCCTCCACCAGTGATGTATCCTCTGTAGTCCACGATTCCACCGTTGTGATCAAAGTCCTCGCGGCCTTGCTAGGTGTACTGTTTCTCACTATAATCTTTCTCATCGCCTTTCTCGTCATCTACATCAGAAAATCCAAGATTCGGCGTGGGCCCTCTATCCCTCGGAGTTACAAGAGTCGTGCAAGTCACCAAGGTACTCGCAGAATCCTGATCATGTGTGTTACGTGACTAACATGTGTCGCAGGAACATTGCTCACGACGACAGAATCCATCATGAGGAATTTTACTCCCAGTTTGATTTGGTCCTATTCTAGGAGTGAGTCTGGATCCGGAAATGCCCCTTCTCCCGCGCTTCCAGGGCACTCTGCAAAGTCCCAGCGCTCGGAGGCTCGGTCTGTGTGGTCCGCTACTTAATACATCTTAGCGGGCGATTGCTCAGACTCTAAATCACCTGTTGTATTCAGTCCGAATTACATATAATTTTCCATACGCTAGATCTACAAGTGGGAGATGAATGCCAAAAAGAAAAACCTGTGCAAATGAGGGAGAGCATAGTATCAAAGCAAATACGAATAAAGTTTAGGGATTCCACATCTTGCTTTGTACCGTCTGGTAAAGGACACCGTCATCCAGTTCCCGAAGCTCCGGCGATCGGTCGACGCCCTGGAAATTGATATCAGATTGAGGTGCATCAGCAAAAAAAAAATTTGAGCACTGACCGCTTTCTGTGCCGCTCGAATGACGTCCTGAGCAATGTTAGCGCTGATCTCACGAACTTTATTGGATGATCATCAGCACCAATCTGCGAACACATGATTGACGGCAAACTCACTCCTCTCAATTTTGGGGTACAACAACCCGGCTTCATGCTCCTCAGGTGTCAACGATTCCGCTAATCCGAGAGATGCAGCCTCAACCATGGTATCTGTCACACTCTTTGCCCTGGAAAGGATTGATCCCAAACCCAAACCTGTATCATGTATTAGTATCACTGAAACGAAACGAATCGGGATGATACTGACCAGGGAAGATGTACATATTGTTGCCTTGCCCGGGGTATAGAGTCTTGCCGTTGTATTCAATGGGATCGAAAGGCGAGCCAGAAGCAAATAGTACGTTGCCGTTGGAGTGTACCACAGCATCGTTGAACGTGCATTCAGACAGACGTACTGGGTTGGACAGAGGGAAGATGATGGGGCGAGGGTTGAGCGCACTCATAGCTTGGATGACGTCTGCATTGAAGGCGTTCTGTAATGACGTTGGTGACCTTGATAGTTAGAGAGTAGGGGTGGATGCTCACAGATATCGTTGAGAGACCCAATAAAGCAGTAGGCTTCACATAGTCAATGATTTCAAGGAGGTTCTTCATAGGCGGGCCTTCGTAGTCCTTACGCGAGAAGTCTATGAATAGGGATCAGTAATATTTCGATGCAGCCGGAAGACAGGCATACATTTCTTGTGCTCCGGCAACTTCCCGCGAGCATCATACACAAGACCTTGCGAGTCAACCAACCAAACACGTTCCCGCGCCTCATCGACCGACAGGCCTTGGATGGTGAAGAAACTCATGAGCTGCGTGGCAACACCAACGCCGGCCGACCCCGCGCCGAAGAACAGAATCCGATGACTGCTCAACGGGCACCCGGACGCCGCAGATGAGATCCTGGCAGCATTGACAAAACCACTGAGCACGACGGCTCCTGTTCCCTGGATGTCATCATTGAAGACGGGATACTTGTTCCGATACCGCTCAAGGTACGTGAAGGCATGGTCCGTGGAAAAGTCCTAATTAGAATTAGAAACCTCGTGAGTCATGCGGATAAGACACGGAAAAGCGGAGCGCAGTTCACCTCGAATTGCACCATCAATTTCGGGAAGGCGACGGACATCTCGTTCATGAATTCGTCCATGAACTCTGTCATCTCATCGTCGGGCACGCGCCTTTCGCGGAGGCCCAGATACAACGGATCTTCCAGATAGGCTTGATTATTCGTTCCAAGATCAAGGCATATGGGGATAGTTGATGTGGGACGAATACTAAAACACATCCACATGAGCGCTTGGAAAAACTAAACTTGGCAGGAGAAATTCTCACCCGGCGCCAGCGATATAGAGGGAGAGCTTCCCGATGGAAATGGGCATGCCATTTATACCAAGGTCACCCAGACCGAGAATACGGGAGCCTGTCGCGTTCTGTCGGTGAATAAAGTACAACGACTGGAGGCAACGAGGCTCTCACCATCGGTGACTACGCTGATTCTAGCCTCATCGATTCGGGGCCAATTGGAAATGACAGATTTGATATTGCCCTTGTCCTTGATGGACACATACTGGACAACAGCGCGTCTTATTCAGCACGCGATAAAGATGGAAATGAGTTAATGCAACCCACCAAGCCTTCAGGACGCCTGTAAATGTGCGAGTACTGCAAGCAGGCGTCGCCGACGATGGGAGTGTAAATGATGGGGGTGAACTCTGACATGTTGGCGAGACAGAGCTTGTAGAACATGGCAGGGTCCTGCTCCTTGAGCATGGAGAGGTAGATGTATTTCTCGATGCCCTTGTCCTTGGACCGCAACTGGGCAAGACAGCGCATCGCGTGGACGGCATCATCGAGGGCGGGGGGAGTGAGGCCGTGCTTGGGCCTTGGGGGAGCTAGGAAAGGCCTAGCAATTAGTACAGGGCGACGAGCAGCGGTAAGAAGAGACCGCATACACTGAGGGGCCAATTTAAGTTTCTGAGCGCCCCCGGACGCGTAGGAATTGAGAATGATAGTCATGACGGGCAGTAAGGAAGGAGAAAGAAAGGGAGAATGAGACAGCAATAACACGAAAAACTTAGCATTATATATATAGGGAGCGGTAGAATCCGGGATGTCTGTGAATGGGCGAACGGAGGGATCGGGCTCGCCTTCAGATTGGGGCACCTATTGAGCGAATCATATGCCACGCCCCCGTCCCTGGCGACTTGTTTCAAAAATAGCCCTGGGCCTGGTGCGCCTATTCTTTCTACGAGTCTGCTAGGTCGCCACGGTGATGCACTCGACCGTGGTAGAACAGTCGATACATGTGTGCTGATAGAGCGCCACCTCGTGCGCAGTTCGAGTTCGCTGTCGAGCAGTGAAGAACAATTCGAGACCAACCTTGTCCGTAAAAGTTCGCCTCGGACAGTCAACCTCACCTCGGAAGGTCGGCACCAGATCTTTGGTGTTGTTTGTTCTCCCTTCAGATGTAACAAGTGTCAACACACACCGAACTTTGTATTGTACCACGTCCAACGTATTTTTGGGCGCACACGACCGGTGTTTCTCAGGCTACTACTCACTATCACGGAGGTAACTGAGGGTACCTTTGTGGGGTAGCAAATCTTCGCCGGTCTACCCCAACTCTACCCCAATGAATGCTGTCTGGGGCAATTTCATATTGTTCCGCGTCCTCCTTCTCTGATCAGTCCGTGCTATCTATTCATTGCTTTGTTTTTTTTTACTTGTATTTCCCCTTTTTTTTCTTGAGTCTCAGGCCACATCGATCAGCGATCTCTTTTACTGCGATCTCAGTGGAGCTTAGGTGTGTCCTGTCGGCTTTTTTTCCCGTCTAGTGTGTTTCATACGTTTTCTTCCATGTTCAGGTGATGGACGGCTGCTAGGTTTCTCTTCCGTCTCTCACCAGACTTCGCTGTCAATGTATAATCTATTCGTCTGATTGAAAGGTATATACTCCAATCTGCGGAGACGCTTACATTCTCGGGAGAAATCGGAGTTCCGTCTCGCCCACAATACCGAGGCTCATCATAAACGACGTCTTTGCTCTAGGAATTACACACGACGCATCCACTCGCCCTTCCGCCACGCCTTTTTCGGTCATCTTGTAATCCCTAGAGGAACTCCGCTTTCTGCTTTTCAGTCCGAGCGCTCTTCGCTATTGCGGGTATTTATGCCCCACCTGTCTTCCGGCTATTTTAGTCTGTTTCACACGCTGAGGATATGTGGAGGCTTGGCCCGAAAGATTGATGCTCCGGTTAACGTGCTATACAAGTCTTCCCGCGTTTTCTAACGTCCCCAAGCTACTAGCCATAAAAACGCTCTGGGAGCG